>HG992023.1:4033963-5283963 GCA_905220475.3 Ennomos fuscantarius | reverse complement strand
TGCCCTAAACCCTAACCCTATCCAAGGCAAGATGAAAAGATACGGGAAAATGAATGGATGGGGCGGCAATGGAAAGGAGGCAGGAGGAGTCTACCTTCCTTCACCGTCCCTCCTACTTTTCCCCTGTCTTTTACCTTGTCCCTTCTCTCTTCCCTTCCACAGGATGAGTAGATCTTCATCTTAGTTTTATAAAAATTCAGCTTCCTTTTTTTCTTCAATTCGCTCCCCTGATATAACCATTACGCCAATAATCTATTATTTTGACCAATCATTGACCTAAATGCTGATTTTCATTGATAAATCTTCAAAACAAGGGACTTTTGATAAATATCCACACCCTTTTCACCCTTTTAATTTGGTCCTATCATAAAATCCATTCTTAGCGGACGTACCTAAGAAGATTACCTACGCATGCCAAATTTTAGTTTCGGACATCATTTAAATTGTTCATCATTCGAATTCTAATTGGTCGTCGTAATAGGGTACGGATGTCTTTGCTAAAAAAAAATAATAACGTCTGTTTGGATGAACGGGTTTTTATGGGTATAACATGAAAATGTGCTCAGGACTCCATTATTATATTATTATTATTATATTTTTATTACAGCAAATATTATTAAAATCCATTAAGTGGTTTATTTTTGATAAAATCTCAAACAGACAGATATAAAGAAATACAATTATACGTTTGGATTCTATAACTGCAATATACTCCAAAAAAACTAAAATATCTTCTATGTACAGACTTTTTCTTGGTACTTAGTACATAGTACTATTTATTGAGATAGGGTGCAAACTGGATGAAAAAGTTGAATTAAACCACACCAGGACATTAATTTAACTAAAAAGAGTTTTAATTCCCCGTGGGCCAAATACACTATAGGAATTTTTAAGAGAAACAAACCGTATGCTGTTATAAAACACACTTCCATTGCTGTTTTCTGTCGTTTATCGTAGTTGTCGTCTGTCGTTTTATTTAACAAAACTTTCGTATGGTTTAAACAAACCACATGTAAATAGAAGGTCGCTGCGGCTAGTTTGCGATAGTTTATTCGACTTTACCTTGCGTGGGAGAGACAGGAATATTCCTGTTTATAGGTATCATTAGATTCTAGTTAGACAAAACTACTACTATTGTGACTACTTTAGCAATAATGCATCAATCAAACACGCGATTTTTAATAAAGTCGCTTTATTCTACCAAATTTTAATTATGAGTCAGTCAAAACATCTTTGTCTCAGGGCCCGCTGTGATCCTTAATCCCGGTTTATATCGGGCGGTCGAAGCGGGCGCCACGCTGTGCTCCCCCTAACAGATTAAAGCTGCTATGTGGGAGACCGCTCAATCGCTTAGAGGTTCCGTACAATTATATTTTTTAAATGCAGCACTCGGAATCTATTAGCATATTGTAATAGCAATACTTCATTAAACTTGATGCAATGGATATGTAATTAATTAAAGTGGGGAACTCTCTAGTGAGGCCGTTGGAAAAATACGTTTAGCGCGAGATTATTGACTCTAGGGTGGCTTAGACTTAGTCAGGTGAGCACTAGGAAATTTATTTCTACCACACTGTTGTTTATAGAGGTTTTCCTTCAAGATTAAGACCATTGCGGGACTTAAACCTGCGACCGATGTATCACGTCGACATCGTTTAAAATACAGCTTATGGATCAAACTTATTGCTGTTTTATCATAATTCATTATAAATTTAATATAAATACAACTTAAATAATAAATGTAAATTAAATTGAATATCGTAAAAACGAACACTTTAATGACTTTATTGTTATTGAGTTTCATTGTATATTTTAGCTTATAATAGTCGACAGAAAAATTTATAATAAAACCAAATCTTTTCAAAACTACCGTGAGTATGACACATTTTGTAAGATAAATAACGGCTAAACTCACGTCAATTATAAAATCGAAATTACTCCAAACAGGTTTCGGACATATTCGATGTCCTTCTTCTGGGAGCCAGTTACTAACGCAAGCTGCAAAAATCTTTTTACAAATAAATAGACGATACAGTTACGGCTATTTTTAAAGTCACGGTACCCCAAAAACCCGGCACGCGCCGTGTTTGCCCGCACCTATCACATATTCTGTGACCGAGGGCGGCGCAACTGATATCGCACGACGATTAAATATTTCCAGCCGGGTTCACTTGTTTGCGTTAAACTGTTACTAGATGCTTTTTGTTTCGAGCTTTTGTGGGAGTGTCGCTAGATCTGTATCAGTTTTGTAAGTGGTGTGTGAATGTAGATGAATGTAGCTCTCATTGTGATGAGGTAATTAATATATTTGAAACACAATAAGATAATAAACTGCCTCTGTGGTGTGGTAGTTGAGCAGGTCGGCTCATAACCGGGAGACGACGGGTTCGATCCCCGCGGCAGGACAAGTATTTGAAGTAGTATTTGAAAAAAAGCGCAAATACTTGTTCGGAGTCTGGGTGTTGTGGGACCATGGTCCTCGTAATTCCTGGGAACACAGGGAATCCTAGTTGGGTTCCAGGATCTATGAATGTGGTCGTTGGGTGTTATTATTATTAAACGTATCTTAAAAAAGAGTATAATTATGGTTAACGATTCGCGAGTCTCGAGATCTTACATTGTATTTTGCTGCCAATAAATATTTTGCTATTGTTTTCACTATCGAGTTCAAAATAGGCAAAGATAAAAAACACTGATAAGTTTTTCCACTGTTATGTAGTGTTTATTAGCAAGGGGACTTTGGGGGTTTATGTTTGCTCGCGTCCGTAGGCTTTAACCCTAGTTTCCCTACACGTGACCCCTGGGTGGTGCCAAAAGAGCAACCAAATAACTGGTGGAAGGCCTTAGCCGCCGGCTTAGTTACCACCCATTAGACAAAACCACGATGCCAAGCGACTCGTCGTGTTCCATCGTGATGTCTAATGAAGCCGTTCTGACGAGTAGATGTGGACAGTTGTGTTGGGTATGCAGACCGGTATTGGTGATGGAGATGCTTTCGCGTCGGAGACCTTGCTTCGGAGGGTAGCGGGATCCGAAGCACGGTGCTCTCTGCTGGCCGACCGCAAGTTGTAGGGGGCCCAAGTAGTAGTCTAGCCAACTACGAAAGGCTGCCCCACCGCTTGTGTAAAATCCTGAGGTTGTCCACAGGGCCAGTTGGCGACTGGAAGTGAGGAACTTGTGGGCAATTTCAGGGGGGTTCGGGCGTCCCCGCAGTCTCCGCGCAAGTTCTCCATTGGCGTAGGAGCTTCTCTATTACTGAGGGTTAGCATCCCAATATCTCGTCCACTTCCTACTTGTCTACCTAACTCACCCAACTATGAAAAAGTCAAATAAATTGAGCAAGTTTAAACGGCAGATGCACGTCCTCACTCTTAAAGTGCACCTCACAAATATTCGTGGGCTGCACTCAAATCTGCAAGCGGTCCATCATCATCTGGAGACCAACAAACCGCACTTGCTCTTCTTGACTGAGACGCAAATAGGATGTCCATCAGACACGGCATATTTAGACTATCCAGGATTCATCTTGGAAAACCGTTTCCTTCCACGCGCTGGTATCTGCGTTTACGTCCGTGATGACATTTGCTGTTTGCGTCTCCGAAACCTTGAACATCCCCACTTTTCGGTGATTTGGGTGCTTGTGGACACCGGCATTGAGAAAATTCTCTATGCTGGTGTGTACAGATCACATAGCGGTGACCGGGAGACAACTCTTCTAATGGAGTATCTCAGTGAAACGGCAGATGTGGTTCAGCAACGCTATCCTTCGGCTCGGCTTGTTGTTCTGGGGGACTTTAATGCTCACCACCAGGAGTGGTTAGTCCCACACCGGATCACGGACCACGCTGGGAGAGAGACGCGTAAGCTCGCTTTGGCGCTCAATTTAACGCAGATTGTTAAAGAGCCAACGCGAGTGCCTGATATTGATAGCCACACTGCTAACTGCCTCGACCTTCTGCTCACGACTGAACCAGACCGATACTCTGTGGCGGTATCCTCACCCATTGGTAGTTCCGATCACTGTCTGGTCAAGTCCGTTTCAGTATACTCCCCGCCTGACCCAAGCCCTAAGAGCAATCGGCGTGTCTGGAGATACAACTTAGCAGACTGGGACGAGATGCGACATTTCTTCGCTTCATATCCTTGGCGGCAAACGTGTTTTTCTTCTGGAGATCCGACGGTCTGCGCGAATGCGGTTACTGAGGTAGTATGTCGGGCTATGGAATATTTTATTCCATTTTCCGATAAACCCGTGACCAGCAAAGCCAGCCCATGGTTTGGAGCCGAATGTGCACGTGCTGAAGCGCAGCAGCATGCGGCATATCTGGCATGGGCTGACGCTCGAAAACGCAAGGCCTCGGACACTCGAGCTAAGAAGAAAGCCTTTAACGTTGCCGCCAAGGCCTGTAAGAAGGAATTAAGGAAGGCTCGTTTCAATCATATTGGTCGAATAGGGACTAAACTTGCTTCCTACCCAGCGGGTAGTAAGGCTTTTTGGTCCCTAGCCAAATCGGTTGAAGCGAACTTCTGTCGATCCTCACTGCCTCCATTATTGAAACCAGACGGATCGCTGGCTCACACTGCAAAAGAAAAAGCAAACTTGTTTGCCACTCTCTTTGCAGAAGCTTCGCGTTTAGATACTGCTAATGAGGTACCTCCCTGCCTTCCACAATGCGGTGTTTTCATGCCGGAAATACGCATACGTCAGAAGGAAGTACTAAAAACATTACGCAGTCTAGACGTGAACAAAGCCAGTGGTCCCGATGGTATACCTGCAATTGTACTTAAGAGCTGTGCACCCGAGTTGTCTCCCATTCTAACACGCCTATTTCGCCTCTCTCTAGACACCGGAATAGTCCCTATGAGTTGGAAGCTAGCCAACGTACAACCTGTACCTAAGAAGGGCAGTCGTGCTGATCCTGCCAACTATCGACCCATCTCAATTACCTCCATTCTCTGTAAGAGTATGGAGCGTATAATTAACAACAAGCTCTTGGCATACCTTGAAGACAATGATCTCCTCAGTGACCGGCAATACGGATTTCGCCGAAACCGGTCCACTGGGGATCTTCTCGCGTATGCCACTCACATATTGAGTGAAGCCTTAGAGATGCATGGAGAGGCACTTGCTGTATCTCTAGACGTCTCTAAGGCATTTGATCGGGTCTGGCACGACGGTCTTCTGAATAAGCTTCCATCTTACGAGTAGGTTAATATTGGGCATTCTACCCCACCCTGCTCGTTACACTCGCAGCGCTCGTTTCACTCGCTTGGTGGGATAGAAAACCCAATATTACTTTATTTCTCGTTGATGAAGTAATTATGACTCGTCTAAAACAGATTCTTTTGTCGTTTATATCGATTGCAATAATTTGTATGGATTCAGTATGAGTCAGTATTTACCATTATCGGATTTCAATTTTATGGATCAAAATGAAATCGATTCTTTGGATGTCACCGAAATCCCAGATGATTCTTTGCATGGTTTTATTCTCGAAGTCGATTTGATTTATCCGAAAAAACTGCATAGTGCACACAACGATCTCCCGTTTTGTCCTGAAAAGTGCATTCCACCAGGTGGAAAAACGGAAAAACTTGTGCCGAATTTGTATGACAAACATCGTTACGTTATTCATTACGTACATTTAAAAACTTGTCTGAAACATGGGTTAATATTGCATAAAATACACAGAGTAATAAAATTCGTGCAGAGCCCGTATTTAAAAAAATATATCGATCTAAACACGCAGTTACGTCAACAGGCATCATCAACATTTGAGCAAGATTTTTTCAAGTTGCTAAATAATAGCATATTTGGAAAAACACTAGAAAATAATGAAAAACGGGTAAATGTTAAATTAGTCAACGAATGGCGAGACAACAAAAATACAACTAAAAAGAAAACGACCGCTGCAAAATTGATTGCGAGTCCACATTTTCATAGCGCATCTGTATTCTCCAAAAATTTGGTCGCTGTGCAATTGAAACCAGATCGCGTTGTTTTAGACAAACCAATCTATATCGGTTTTACCGTACTTGAGTTGTCAAAAAGTCACATGTATGACTATCATTATTCAGTATTTAGACCTGTGTATGATAATCGCATAAAGATGTGTTACACGGATACGGATAGTTTTATATATCATATTGAAACCAAAGATTTATTCCAAGATCTAAAACGAAACTTCATTTCGTATTTTGATACTAGCAACTACCCGATTAATAACGAGCACGACATACCTCTAAAAAATAAAAAAGTTCCCGGGCTTTTTAAAGATGAAATGGGTGGCAAAATAATCAGTGAATTTGTAGGCCTCCGTTCCAAACTTTACTGCGTGAAGACCGCTGACAGTATCATTAAAAAAGCAAAAGGTATCAAAAAATCTGTCGTTAACGAACTAGATCTGTCCGACTATAATAAAACCTTATATCAGGGAAACGTTTTAAAAAAAACAAATGTTCTTTTTAAATCAATAAAACATGAGGTATTTACACAAAAAGTAAAGAAAGTGGCCTTGTCAGCCAACGATGATAAGCGTTTGATTTCTGCCGATAAGGTATCCACAAAAGCTTGGGGTAACTGCTCAATACTTTTTGGGACAGATGAAATTGATTAAAATATGCATGTGCTTACCTACTTACTTATTTTTTATTATTGATGTGAATAAAGTATTTGTCATATACCTACCTAGCTTAGTTTGTAACTCTTTCTTAAGTTTGTAATTATAATATTAAAATGACGTTGTATGTAAGGTACTCATATTAATGTGTGTGTAATAAGTAGATATAAAGCTAAACTCAACTTGTTCTGTGAAATACATGATAAACATTTAGTAGATTGAAACGAATAGGACAGGTTGTAACTGGTCTTGACTGCAATTTCTGATATTGTTTTTTAAATTAAAACATGAAACTAGAACGGCCTGCTCATATTCGTTATTCCCTACAACCAACTCGTCTGCGGAGTTTTGATACTTGGCCTAAAGGCTTAACCCAGTCACCTGAAGAAATGGCCGAGGCAGGTTTTTTTTACACTGGACAAAGTGATAGAGTGATTTGTTACTTCTGTGGCGGTGGTATTAAGGACTGGCTAGCTCAAGATAAGCCGATGGTAGAGCATGCTCGTTTTTTTCAAGACTGTTCCTATATTTTAATTTTGAAAGGTGAAAGATACATAAAAGAAGTAATAGAAAAAAAATTCGACCAATCTGAAAAATCAGAGACGTTCCATGTTAATAATGTTAATATCAATGACGATGACGATGATATTCCAAATAAGAAGTACCTTAAAAATATGATTTGTAAAATTTGTTTCAATGATGAAATTTCTTTGTCTTTAAGCTGCGGACATCTTAGTTGTGTAAAGTGTACGTTATCTTTGAAAAATACATGCCCATTTTGTCGCAAAATGTTTTTTAGCGTTTTAAGGTTATACTTTTGATATTATCCTAGCTAGTAAGTATTGTATTACCTGTGCCCTTTAATAAATGTATGATTTACACTATTAAAATTGTTTTATTTTTTTATTTTTGATATACCCTGAAGTAGGTATTAAAATGAAACATAACATTGGTTAGCAGGTATACTGCAGCATCATAGTTATTTGTAAGAAGTTTGATCTTGTTGATATTGGGTGCACAGCTAGTATGTTTTCTAATTACCATTCCCATACCAACATAATCGAAAACTGCATTACATGTTTGAACTTGTTGATATTATGTGCACAGCTGGTACAATTTCCAGGTACCATTCGCATACATAATCAAACTGCATTGCAAGCAAATAACTGAATTTGATATTGCTGTAACACGTTCAAACTTGTTGATCTTATGCGCGCAGGTGGTATGGTTTCGAGGTATCATTAGCACACATAACAAAACTGCAGTGTAAGCAAGTATGATTCAGATATTGTTATAATTTTTATGCAATAAATAATCACATTCAAACGGCAGCAGGCAAACAGAGTGGCAGCAAGCAACAAAGCACAGCGAGCTCTATTTTTATTTCAACGAAAACCAAACGCAACAAAGTAATGGTGAGTTTTGTTACTTCGTCTCTAAATGGTATTGAAGGGTGTTTAGTAAATGTGTTTTACATGAAAATAAATTGTTTCAGGCTACTCAGAATTTTGGCTTCTCAATTTTGTCTGACCCAGAAGAACGCGCTGTGTCACCGGATCCGTTTTCTCAGTGCGCTCAATACTTCGAGCCCCCGACCCCGCCGAACACCAATGAACACTGCGATGTCATCAAAGCTCAGAGGAAGGCAAAATCTAAGAAGCCCGGCAAGAAAATGGTAAAAGGCCATATAATAGAAAAACGTCAGCGCGGTTACGAGCCATCGTTTGTTATAAACGGAGAACCATCTCGAGGAATACGACTAATAAAAATTCAAATACTGAATATGGACAAATCTCAGCGGCATTTGAGTGACTGCAAGTGTGAAGAATGTGGAGATAATGTAATGCTAAGTGCTCAATACGTTGTGAGAAATCTAAATGATGCTATTTATGATCAAACACAAAGTATAATCAATAATATTTCAAAAAACTTATGTGGTTATAGTTATGATTTTTCATAAAAATATTTTAATGTAATTATTTTTGGTTTATGTTATGTAGATACAATTAATAATATACTGTGTTCATTTAAGCGTCCTTATAAAATAAATGGTATTTAACTATGATTAAATCTTTTTTTACCTATTAGATTACTTAGGAAAAAAATTTTTGTATTAATAAAAATCTTTATTACAATAAATTAACAATTTCTTTAATAAACTAGTATTGCATCTTAATTAGGTACTTATTTAATATCTAATTAAACAAGTTAAATTTAAAAATATCATTATCTTCACACCATTTCTTTATGCAAATTACATTTCTTAATGCACATTGTCTTTTGTGATTAACACAGTTATAATTTAAATTATCGTACTGAGAGTGAAGTTTCATAAAATTAGGACACCCTTTTTCGCCTATATCAATTACATCACAGTTCTCACAAAGCTCCTGAATCCATTTAATCTTTTCCAGGCCTTTAGTAATAACTTTTTTTCTAATCAAATATGGTACTATGGTACGCTTTAGTTCTCGGTGGTCTATGAAACCTTCGCTCCACATAATTCCACGGTTGATTTCAATCCATTTCACTTGTCTTTTTTCTTCTTTTGTTAAGCTATTATAGGAATAGGGAGGCTTCACTAAGAACGTTTGGGTATGATCTTCACTTAAAATTGCAATTTCTTTTATGATAAAATTGTTTCTTGAATCTTTGAATCCTTGAAGATCTAAAATGATTGTATCAGGATTCATGATATTTTTTTCACCAAATTACTTAGAGGCTTGTATTCAACAATACAGTCGTTAAGAATAAGACAGTATGCCGAAGTATTAGCAGGAATCTCTGCGTTGCTTTCAAACTCCACGCGTACATTTACTACAGGTCCAGATTTTATATTGTCACTCTGTCTAGAGCAATCAATAACAAAAAGTGGAGCTGTTTCCTTAAAATTGGTTATACTTAACAAGGGCACAGTCCCACGACCGTAATAAGACTGTTGAAATCTGACATACTGCTCATATAATATACCATATTTGTGATCAGTAAAATTAACATTAAGGCTTTCGTAAGGAAAATACATAGAATTGAGGTACACTTTCAAATCGCGTAAATTGCAATGATCAAACTGCGACATATCTTTATCCCATTGATTTTTTCTATTTGTTTGAAAACCGACAATTACATATCGGGGCTTTTCTATTTGAGATGAAGTTTTGATAGACCACGTGTGTTTTGTAGTTTGAGGTAATAAAGGATACTCATATAAATCCCAGTTTCTATAAGCGAGTATAATCGGTCGATCCTTTTCTAAAATTTTCAGTAAATTAATTTTTTCCTTGTCAGATACTTTAACATGCGGCATGCGCCAAATTATTTTATGAATTTCTATGCTTTCTATTATTTCTCCATTATTTAGTTTTACTGCGTTCAAATCTGTATTACTGCGTAGAAGAACTAATTCATGTTTACAGTTAATTATAATTTTTCTATAATCTTCTGCGAATCCGAGAATATTACTGAGTGGTACCGATGCCGAAAAGTTCACTCCTTGCTTTGTTCCATGAATGTCCCATCCCCAAGCTTTTGCTACTCTGGAGTCATCTAAAGTCATAGATATCAAAGATTTCATTGTGGTTGATATACCAGCATTTTTGATTTTATCTATTTCCACTCCATTAAGCTCATACCTAATATCTTGAAATAAGTAAAGCAGAGGATTGTTCGTATATTCAACGTGTTCAACCTTCTGTTTTGTATCTTTTTTTAAAATGTTCACAGTTCCTTCTAAATATAAAGTGCTGGCTGACGGTAGCACGTATAAGTCTTGCTGATTAATGGGAATACGAATTTCATCATTCCTGTTAAAACTTGTCACATATGGTTTGTATGAATGGAATTCAATACCGTCGATTGTGTTGTCGTAGGCAGGTGTACTTGTTATATCTAAAATACTCATTTTAAAAGCCCAATTAATTTCAAATATTTTTTATTTTCTTTACTTATTTTTATTTTCCGATTAGATGTGCCTTTGTGAATTGTGTGATTAACACTGATTGCTCTTGATACAGGAATCACGTATTTATTATAGTCAATCATTTCCTTTTCAGATGTAGATAGAGCTGGATTTCCTCACCTCTTAGATTAACTAAATTATCGTTTACGTCCAATACTCTTATATTTATAGAACTGATATTATGTTGATTGACAGGAAAATAAATTATGTTTTTAGGTATTTCTATGATTCTATATCCAGGAGGTACATTTGGCGCAAATTCATGAATAATGTGACTTGATATTCCATTAATATATGATCCGCTCACTATATCACATTCGACTCTTACCACAGTTGTCGATAAAATGTTCACTGGAAGCTGCGATTCATGTAATATATTAGCTTTTAATACCTTTTCGCCGAAACCCAACAACATACCAAGAGAACTTTCTTTCTCAAAATGTATGTCTTTTGTACAAAATATAAATGTTTTTAATGTATTATTATTACAGTATAACTTAAGAGATGCATTCTTAATGTTGGTTTTCAAGTAGTCACAAATATCTTGAAGTTCATACGCTCCTTCTGGTATTTCTATGATTTCATTATCATCGTAATGGAATTTATTATTTGTAATATCGATATTTGGAATTGAATTAAAAGTAGACAAATACAACAAAGCGCACTCATAATCACCGTCAAGCTGTAATGCAGGCGAATAGCTGGTTGATAAAACTGATGTACCGCCAGTTATGGACAGTGTGAAAGACATTGTAGCAATGACATAAATTAAAACAGTACTTTATGTTTTATACATCTTTATTAATTGTTTCTAAATATTTACTCAACAGAATAGTAGGGTTTTTCCAAAAATTCATTAGATATTTTATACACAGATGTCCACAGTTAAAAGTATTAAAACTTTGATATTTGCTGTAATTGTATGTTACATCTTGTTTTAAATAATTGATTAATTCAAAAGGTGGCTTTAAGTCACCGAAACTATCAAAATATTCGCAATAATCTAAAAACTTAACGTAGGCTACCCAATGTGTTCCTTCGTTTGCCATACTATCTAAGTTAACTATAGCACATTCGATATTTCTAGGATTTTTTGGCAGCGTATCTCTCATATAAACACCTCTGAAGTAAGGAATGCGATGGAGCGCATATTCTAGGATGTCTATGTTTGTGAGTGGACGGTTAGGTAGCCGCTTCATCAGTTTTTTGATTTAACCAACAATCCATTACCCTTTTTATAAGGTTTCATATACAAGCCCTTGCCTAAAGCTATAGCTTCCATCACTTTATTATGTCGCTGAGCCTCCTCTAAGTTGCGTTGAGCTGACTTATAGTCGTTTACAGTTTTAGCGATTCCTGCAGCACCACCTGCCACAGCGCCCAATGCAGATAATCCAGCAAAAATGGGTATTAAAGGTAAAATACCACCTGTTTTAGGCACAGGTATGATGCGTGGCAGACTCATTCCTTTATTTTTAGAATTAATGAGTTTTTTAGCTGCTTTATATGCTAATTTAATAGCCGTCGTGCTATTTTTTGGTTTCGTTTTCCTCAAGCTAGAGCGAATCGATGAAACTAATTTATTGAAAGATTTTACTCCAGCTCCATGTTTTAATTTAGTTTTCATTACTTTACTTACTAGCCAGGAGGCTAGTTTTTCTCCTTTGCCAGCATCCTTTGCTTTCATTCGCTGTTTTGCCATATTTAACAACTCCGAATCTGCTATATGACGATCTTCTAAATTATTGTTCGCGGTGTATGCGATGTCGTGTTTCATGCAAGCTTCATCCAATTTATTTATTCCTCTATCACCTCGTTGTAATCTTTCCTTCAGTTTCGTACCCGGCCCACAGTAATTATATCCAGGTAAATGTAGTTCAAATGGCAAATTATTTATTACACTGTTAATAAGTCCTCTACCTCGCGTAACTGACATAATAATGTCCTCCAACGCGTAGTATCCTGATTTTTATACAATAGCTTTTCTATCAATCCAACTGTTATCATTACTTGGCAAGCCTAACCATTTTACGTAAAGTTTGTTGCCTTTTGTTCTTATAACTTTTTCAATTAGATAAATACTTGGACAGTTCGTCCTTTGCAGTTCGTGTTCATAAAAGCTTCCCAAAATTGGTTGCTTTTTAATATCTTCAAGTAAATAAGTTGTAGGAAATGTTTTATTAACATGTTTAATAATGAACAATTCTGTCGACCAGTTGGGAGTGTATCCTTTTTCAAAACTACCTTTATATTTGCTTATCCTCACATGATCTCCTATATCAAATTTATTTCTTTTCGACATAAATGTCTGTGATTTTCGAATATTATATCTGACATAGCTTTCACTCTCTTTATTTACGTCTACTGGTTTATATTTGGTAATGCGGTGCTCTGTGTTGTTGTAGCATTTCACAACACTTTCCAAGGGTTTGCCAATCCATTTGTAACTACCGTTTAGACTAAAGTATTTGTACAGTTTGCTTTTCAAAGTTTTGATTAACCTTTCAACAATTGAAGCTTTTTTTACTGAATATGTAGAATAATGATTGATATTATACGAAATAACGAGTTTCTTAAAGTTTTCATTATAAAACTCTTTTCCCAAGTCTGTTTGTAAGCTTACCGGAGAGCGACGAGTAATTTTTAAAATGTGTTCGAATGCATTTGTTACTTCTGTTTTTGATTTTGTCTTGAGTGGAACAGTCAAGCAAAGTTTTGAGAAGCAATCTATTACAACTAAAATGAATCCAAATCCATTATTATATCGTTTTAAATTTTGTATATCAATAAGATCTGCTTGCCATAAGTCGTCAATTCCCTTTAATACCACAGGTCGTCTTGTAAAGTTTTTCCTTGCTGTTTTGTGAATTTCATTTACTACCTCTTCCTTACTCATTTTAAGTTTAATTTTAAAGCTTTTTCTAATTCAGCTTTGGTACAATAGTTTTCTTGAAGTTTATTGATTGAAATCAGTATTTCGTTTTTGATAGCAAGGAGTAAACGCTGGACTTCTTGTTTGCTAAAAAAGTTTTGTTTCATACTGTCCACATATTCCTTGTTAGCAGCATCACTATCCATTGAAGGAGTTCTCACCCCTGTCAATCTTGTCTTTTGTAAATCAAATTCTTCGTTTTCCGTCTTCGTTAAAGTATTATCCAATATATCAAATAATTCTGTCAAACGTAAGCGTTTATGTATATGGTTACCAAATTTATCAGTATTCATTGCATCAGGTGAACCGCAATGTTTAAGTTATAAATAGGAAATGAATCAATTTTTAAAAAGTCAATCTATTTATTTTATATTACACCACTTTCACGCAATTCTTCGATGATTGATATGATTTCATTATCTACTCCTGTGTTACCAGCATCACGTGAAGCAATTAATAATTTTAATCGCTCTATTAGTTCATTAGGATCATCCCAATACACATAATCAGTACTTTTCTTCCATTTTTTTAACAGTGGCAATCCTGAACCTTGATGTAAATCTTGATTACTGCCTTCAGTACTTGCAGAAACTTTTCGCAATTTAAATAATGGTTTGATAATAGCTAAGTATTTTCGTCCCCTGTTGCTTTTCATTGGCTTGTGTGGATCATAATCTCTTCTGTGGGCATTAGTATCTAACAGCATCGACTTATAGTGTAAAGTATCTTCATTATTCACCGCAGTTAAATCTGGGGTCTTTCTAAATAACAGCTCGTATATCCCAGGTGTTTTTTTATATTTACGTCCACCAACTTGTATGTAGTCATCAGTAACAACAACACGAGATGATCCCATCATTAGCTTTCCACGTTCATTCCTTACACCAAATGGAATGTTGTTCAAAACGTCTGAAGACAGAGACCAAGAAGATATATTATAATCTTCAATACTTTCGTTAGATCCAATTGTTTTAAAGGATACATTGCTTGAATTTTTAAAATCATTTTCATCTTCTTCCTCAGTATCCTGACACTGATCTGAATCGTCCATTTTATCTTCTGAATCAGTGTCTTCATATTTTGTTTTATTTCCGAAAAGTGTGACATCAGAATGCCTGTTTATAAGAGTTTTATCAAAGTCTTTTGATTCAATGGATGTGTTGAACTTGTTCTTGTCTGTACTTGTATACTCATTTTTAACAATTTGATTTAGAGGGTTAATTATCGGTTTGAAAACGTTTCTGATCACTTGATCATTTTCATTCTCTATATCTTTCATATGACGTATTTTCTTTTTAACGGCTTCTGCAGCATTTACTATTTGCTTTTTTAGATCTTTTTCCATATTTATTATTTTGAAAAATATTATGTACTTATCTTTGTACTGCTTAGTGTATAATGACGTCCCATATTTGTGAAACTATTATTTATAAGTACTAATTAAACTCGACAAATGTGTCAAAGTTTTTTCTATATGCACCTTTATTTTTTTCACAATCTTTGTTAATCACGAGATAGTTATAAGGGCTGGTCCAAATCTTTGAACACATTTCTCTGAACTCCAACCATGTCATGTCTGTAGTTACATGTTCGTCGTAAATATGTCTCATGTTTACATCATCTTGTTTAAAGAGTACAATTAAATTTGCGTTATCTCTCACCAATTGCTTAGGTATTTTACTGTAAGTTTGATTTAAATAAAAACTATCGATGTGTTTATGTCTCCCCATTGCAAAATAATTTCGTATGTTCGATTGGTTTTCACAGGCAACATCATCAAATATTATTATTGAATTAGGTTTAGCTTCTTGTGGACTAATAACGTCTTCTGTATCATGATATTTGGTTAAATAAATATTAGGAACCATTCCCAGAACTTTTTCTAGAAATATATACTTAGGTTGGTACAAAGTTTTAGAATATACATAAATATTACGGTAACGTAAACCTTTTTCATGCAACAGAAGACCAACCATTAAGTTTGTTTTTCCACAATTAGATGGTCCGACTATCAAACAGCGTATAGTGTTTGGCAGTAATTTTCCATGTCGATGGAGAGTTTTTTTACATTCTTCGTATATTTTGTCCAAACTTAGTGATTCTTTTTGTTTGACAAACTTCATTTTTATGTATCAATGTTAAGGATGTTTTTCTTGAAATGACAATTTTCTCGTTGTTATGATCGTTATATATGAGTATAATTACTTCATCAACGAGAAATAAAGTAATATTGGGTTTTCTATCCCACCAAGCGAGTGAAACGAGCGCTGCGAGTGTAACGAGCAGGGTGGGGTAGAATGCCCAATATTAACCTACTCTTACGGACTACCTGCTGGTTTGTGCACTTGGATATCAGACTTTTTGAGGGAACGATCGCTTAGAGTAGTTCTTGATGGCTGCTCTTCCGATCAATTAGCTATTAATGCTGGTGTACCTCAGGGGTCAGTTCTTTCAGCAACACTATTCTTACTCCACATCAATGATTTGCTAAAGCCCGGTACCTTTGGGTATGCAGATGATAGTACTGTTGTTGAAAGATACACATCCAGTGCCCGAGCCAGCGGTGACGACGTCCGGATTGAGAGAGAGGCTATGGTTGAGCGCATGAACCTGGCTTTGAAAGCCGTGTCCGATTGGGGCGATGCTAACTTGGTTAGGTTCAATGCTGCAAAAACACAAGCGTGTTTATTCACTGCTAAAAAGAGCCCACTCCATCTGGCTCCTTCATTCCGTGGTGTATCTTTAAGTTTAGGAAACCATCTTGAGCTTTTGGGTGTTGATCTCACGTCAAACCTAAACTTTGGATCCTACATCGAGTCCAAAGCCAAAGTAGCTTCAAAAAAACTTGGCATATTGTCCAAGGTAAGGCGGTACTTCACACCTGGACAGCTTCTAAATCTGTATCAAGCACAAGTCCGATCGTGTATGGAGTACTGCTGCCACCTGTGGGACGGGTCTGCCAAGTACCAGCTTGAGGCTCTGGACTCGATTGAACGGCGTGCCAAAAGGCTCATTGACGACGACACTTTGGTTGGTGAAAGGCTCCAGAGCCTTGCACATCGACGTAAGGTGGCAAGTCTGTCGGTTTTTTACAGATTACACCACGGTGAATGCGCTCAAGAACTGCATGATCTAATTCTCCCATCACCATTCCACTACCGGACTACTAGACGCTCGGCTAAGCGCCATCCTTTTGTGGTCGAAATACCACCCATTCGTACCAAGCGATTTGACTCAACGTTCTTAATTAGAACGGCTAAGGAATGGAATGCCCTGCCAGCGTCTGTGTTTCCGGCGAAATATGACCCGGGCGTGTTCAAGAGAAGAGTGAATAGGTATTTACTTGGCTAGCATGCTACACCTTCGATCGCATCGTCACTTCCCATCAGGTGAGAGCGTGGTCAAATGCTAGACAAGTTTGAAGTAAAAAAAAAAAAAAAAAAAAAAAAAAAAAATATTGAAAGTGTTAAAATCTAGTCACAACCTAGTTGGTAGTGATGTACTAAATAAACATTTTCTTTCTTTATCTAATGGTGTCTGAATAATTAGAGACTACAAAATTATAATTATCGATTCGTAGGCAGATTGAAAAACCAATAATCGTTATTGTTTGCTATGTTGAATCCTGAATACACTGAATGTAGTAGAGATAGGACGTTATCTACAGTTTTGAAGTAAAAATTCTTTACGCATTCTTGACTTGAGGAGTAACCTGGTGAATGCGTAGCGAGGCGAACGGAAGTTGATTAACGTAGATCTCCATTGCAAACATAACAAAGTACAAAATTTGTATTATGTGTAAATATATTATTATGGTGGTATATTCAGTAAAATGACAATTTACAGTTGTCAAGATTAGCATTAAACAAATCAAAAACAAAGTTATATCGGCCGATAGATAGAGCTAAACTAAAGAAGTTTTACTTCAGTCGTGTGGTCTAAAGCACACTGGTTTTTTATATTATCATGAAGCTGTCTACTTCTGAACAAAGGCTTCCCCCATATAACACCACTTTGAATGGCTGAATACTTCTTGCATCAACCCAACTCCACCCGGTTCTGATTGTTCTGGACGTCGGATGACCTATTAGTGCACCTACGTTGCGTCTTCTGGTTTTCGCTGCTACGTGAGAATATTTCTTCTCCATCTGTTTTTAGTTCTGCGAGCAATGAGGCCTATATTTTTTTTGTTAGGTTGGCGTCTATAATAACCAAACACTAGAACTTCTCCTATACGTACCAAGCGAGCATCAAACCAGCACCCTTTCACACCGAGAGACATCGTCCATATGCGTAGAACGAAACCAGCGAGGGATTTTATTATTAGAGCATTAGGGATACCCCCGCGGGGTCACCCTTCTTTATCCGAAGCTCAAACAGAATATAGCTCAAACGTTCTTCGTTTATTAATACACCTCTGACTTGGCGGAAAAGTTAATATGCGACATTTGATTTGGTAAAATGAGCTGACGATGCAATGATGTTGATGGATGTTAATCTATTCCGATTCTAAAACCACTAGTCTGTTCTTTCGTTGAAGGGTTAGGATGCAGTGCAACATAGACATCCTATACTGTGTAAATAAATTACTACGGGAGGTAATTAAAACGTAGCTTTGCCGCTCTGAAATGAGTCCTTCCGAGTCATATTTTTTTACAGTGATTTTAAAGTTAAGCTACTAAGCACTGCGCAGTCATTTAATTACTTTTAGGGTATATAAATAAATATGACCCGGGCGTGTTCAAGAGAAGAGTGAATAGGTATTTACTTGGCTAGCATGCTACATCTTCGATCGCATCGTCACTTCCCATCAGGTGAGAGCGCGGTCAAATGCTATACAAGTTTGAAGTAAAAAAAAAAAAAGGGTGACAATGTTTAACGACGAATGTTTGCTTATTACATATATGCATTTATACGCGGAGTAGGTAAGTGAAGGTCATCGTCCGCTCGTCCGCCTGAGATCCGCGTCAACACTATGAGAGGCCTGTCTTAATTGGCCATCAGTCGTGATATCGTACGATGCGACCAACGTACTGCTGCGATTGAATAATATAATGTTATAGAAATATAAATAGAAAGACATTACTTCAATACATGCCTAAAATTAAAGTACAAAAACAGGTTAAATTAATATGCATAATATGTACATAATAAATAGGAATAAACAAGTATCGAATGGGCGTCGGCTCAGCATATTGCTGGTCATCAGAGACACTCAGCGCTGAGCGCATGCCCTGAAAGGATACGGTCTAAAAAATAATCAACCTTTACTTATAATATCAATTGATCATAGTATAGAGATATTTTATTGAGTAAGTTGTATTTTCATAGATTTTAGTAAAGATGGGAATAAGTAGATTGTGTATTCCATAAATTCGCAACGATGATTACCACTTCTATTTTTTGCCCAGTTATATCCCTGCCGACTATATTACTATGAAAATGGGAATTATCATAATTGTACCTAGTATTAAAAACCTAATAGCGTTTTAGAAGGCATGAATGAACCGCGTTATTTGCATGAATTATTTCTATTGGAGGAGTATTTTAATTTTTTAATATCGCTGTCGTTAATCACAGTGTTGGCTCCATTTTCCATTATCGCAGACCTGTTTAACGTCATTTAAATAAAATTAGCGCTGGAGATTAATAAAATGGTAATTCGCTCGCATAGCATGCCTCTCTGTCGGTACAGATGGGAGATACCTACTTGTTTTTTTATGTGACGAAATGAGATGACGAGCTAGTCGCTCGTCTGATGTTAAGCGACACGACTGCCCATATCAGTTGCAGTGTTACTTGAAACTCTAAAGTATAGTTTCGTGTGACACTACACTGCACACGTCATTCTGAGACATCTAAAATAAGATTACTAGACTGTGAGATTTGGTCATAGTCTCATTTTCCCAGTAATTTCACTAGCTACAGTGCCCTTCAAATCGGAACGCTGTAGTACTTGCGCTTTACTGCTTGGCGGCAGAATAACTGGCAAAGCAGTGGCACCTGGACGAACTTTGCAGAAAAGTCCTACCACCCAGTAAAAGTTTCTTGCTAACAAGCAAGTACTTTTAGTTATTCTTGAGTGAGTAATGAATTAAAAGTTCGTAAACGCTACCTAGTCACTTGAGACGGACCGGCCTAGGGAATTTCAGTGTAGAAAATGCTGATTGATTGATTCCTAATTCAGTCCTCCGATTTTGAAATGAGGGGAATGAAATAGTGATATAGTGAGTTTTGAACTTACTGCCGTACAGTACCATTTTCTGTTTTCTACTTAGAATTGCGATTATTGGCTTCGCTTTAATAAGAAAAACTTGTGGTTAACCTACTTAAGTGATAGGATAAGAGCACGCATGTAGTACCTACTAAACTGTCTCGGTGATGTGTTTTGTATAGAGATCGTTAAAATTTCATAAAATAACTATTACGTTATAATTATGCAAAAAATTCTATTATGAACAATTAAATAAGGCAGCTTGCTTACTCATTACTTTATATAGAACATATTATAGGGTATTTTCAACCATAGAAAGAGTAACAGAAGAATAGACAGCAAGAGAAGTAATTATCATTCAATGTTCAAGTCTTCAATGAAAAAAATACGATTGAGACGAAACTGGCTGTCATGTAAAATGAGCTAAAAGCAACAACCACCGCCAATAACAGCAACATCACAATCAAATGATGAGGGTATTATTGAACTACGATGAATACCAAATTATGTCAATATAGAATATCAATTAAGTTAAGCGCAGATATAAATTATTCAATACGCCTAGACGTCGTCGTCGCTAAACCTTGGCTGTATTAGGCGCAGTGTACACGCGTAGGAGCGTGGCACCGCGGGCAAAGCCACGCGCTGGCTTATCCCGCGTCCGCCCGTCGCCACTAAACGTCAAACGGTGCGATTGACGGATAAGTTAGCAAGCGACGAGCGCCCGCCCCATGTTTGCCAACCAGCATTTCATAAGTCAGTAAGTGTGCGCTCGCCCTGTTTGCGAAACGATATTGCCAGTGGGATGTCAGCCATTGTAGCGGGCCAATAAATATAACGACCCCGCACTGGGAAAAACAATAAATACTGTGTCAACTCTGAATCTATGGGAAAAATAATATTTTCACTGTTTGAGATTTTGATGTTTAGCAAATATTGTTGCTAGTTCGAAATTGAACCATAAATAGTATTGGTGTTGGTAGCAAATCTGCTGCGACTGAAAGTTTTATTATGAGAGCATTTAATTTGCCTATTGATTGTGGATGAGCGCGACCTGAAGCCAGATTTTACTTAATTATCTTTCTTCATCTTATTCATATTCCAAAATGATTTTGAATAATGAAGACTTCAGTAAAGCTTAGTCAACTTTTCAGTCTGGTGGACTCAAGATAGTTTTAGCCAGTGACACTTTTCGTAAGAGAAGGAAAAAATAAAGAGAAAGGGAAAGGCTAATATAGCAGAAGTTCAATCGGAAGTGGATTGTACAATATACTGATTCATCTTGACGAGTAAAATATTTTGTTTAAAATCGGCTTTTCATTGATTTATAAGATATCATTTAAAAACAACCACAATGCATCTTCTGTGGATTTTCCTATTTTTATAAACGACAGTGCTAATTGCCCGGTCATTTTCCACCCCAGTTTCATAGATATCGAGGCGTGTAAACAGGCAATTTGATTAAACAGCCCCGCACTATCTGTTTGTTACAAGTGGTGTATCCGTGTGCGCAATTTCCCACGATTTCGTTAAAAAATAATTATTGTGAAATGACATCAGAGACAGAAAAAGTTCAGTAGTTCCTTCATGAATCGATAAAGGAACTGGGCCCTTTAGTTCCTATATAGCTCCTTTATAAGGAATCACCTTATACTCAAATACCAGTAGTTCCTTGTATTTTTACATATACAAAATCTTCTGTGGTTACTGAAGAAACTAAGTTCTGATCGTAACCTAAAGCACACACAGGAGGTTATGCTCTTACGGCTTCGTGATATCTACTGGTATATTCCTTTACGAAAACAAAATGGTGATTACATTTACAATTTTAGACAAAGAATACTATGGAAAGAAGACAGTAGAAGAGAACTACAAGATGCGTTTTTGGAATGGTTGATTGGGTAACCACAAATGACAAAACGTAAATTGTAACAGTCAGTGGGTACTTAAAAGTACCAAGATGTTATATCTTGTCAGGTTTCTTTCAAGCATTTTACATAGGACTAATATCCTTAGTGACGGCGTTTTTGAATCATTTGATGGAATACCACAAATGACAAGATGTAAATTGTAACAGTAACAGTCGGTGGGTGGCTTAGGTTTGTTTTTGTCTATTCTAGGTTTGTAGCGTTTTACATAGGACTAAGTTCCTACGTTAAAATAGTTGGGCGTTTACCCCTCCACAAGGCAACATGTTAATAACCAGCGTTCCGAGTGATCACGCGGTATCACATCGTATCGTCAGAATCGGTTCCACGACAAGTGGCCGGCGTGCGTTCCCACGCGTGCTCGCCACGTGCGCGCTCACCTGACGAGATTGATCAGGAGAGATACGACACTGCTCCGTAGGTAGGCAAGTTTTGTTACAGAACCAAGGATATTCTTTATAAGCACCGACACAAAATATAAATTTTAGTTTAAAAACTATCGTGAGTATGACACATTTTGCAAGATAAATAACGGTTAACGTTACTTGCTTGCGGCTTGCGTTAAACTGGCTCCCAGAAGAAGGACATCGAATATGTCCGAAACCTAGTCAGAGTAATTTAGACATTTTAATTGACGTGACTTTGGCCGTTATTTATCTTACAAAATATAAATTACTGTTTATCAACTTGCGATTAATAATTGTTAACGGCGTGAACTAATAGTAAAGTGGCGTTGTAAAGAGACCATTACATCCAATGGCTCGAACGGCTCATCCGATATCGAACAGGTGGTATCGAATAATTACATAGAATACCCAACCCAAAGTAGAAAAGAAATTCGTAGAAAAAAATATATTCCAATTTCTATGAAGAACATTATTTCCACTCGCATACACATTCTCATTCGAAACGATGTCTACTACATTCCCAGTTTTCAAATGAATTGATCGACCATTCTAACGTCCAAATATTCTTTGCCACACAATGCGAATGTGAAATGTTGCATGGGAACTTTTTCCCTTATTGAAGGACCAGGCACACGAGTTCACTATTTGTATTGTTGATAAACATGGATGATATGAGATTGCAAAATACGATATTAAAATGTATCGGTTGGAACTGACAAATTAATATTACAAAACTACAAATGTTTGACTATAGTTTTACATGCCTCTGATAACTTTTAATGAAGGACAAATGAAGGAAATAGAACGACATATGTAAAGATACCAAATATACCTAACCTAAACATATTGATGCTATTTAAAGTGCGTCCTATGACGCAATCTACAATGGAACCACCGCTACCACAGGAAGTTTTTTAGCAATTCTCCTATTATTACTCCTGTTCTGTCCTGTTCTGTTTATTAATTAATTAATTAATTTATTAATAAATTAATTAATTAATTTATTTATATATTTCTTTCTTTCTTTCTTTCTTTCTTTCTTTCTTTCTTTCTTTCTTTATTTCTTTCTTTCTTTCTTTCTTTCTTTCTTTCTTTCTTTCTTTCTTTCTTTCTTTCTTTCTTTCTTAATTTATTATTATATTACATTACAGAACCATAATGCTTGCTTAGATGATACCGGTTCCAACTTGAAGACTCCCATCAGTTAAATAGTAGATAGGTGTAGCTGGAAACAAGAATGCCGGCATAGTGTTCCACTCATTGGCTGTTCGCGCAATATATAAAGATTGCAGCAAAATACTTATTTAACGGACAAAGAGGCTTTATTTTAACTAAATACTACAATAATATTGGTCTTTACCTATGAAATTGCCGTTTTGTTTGAAAAAAGTTAAAGTATTTTTTTTTCGAACTTATTTATTTCTTTTATTCAAAGTAATCACCCCTGCAATCAATGCATCTTTGCCAACGCTGTGGCAGTTTATGGATGCCCTTCTTGAAAAAATCAGCAGGACGGGAGACAACAAACTCTTCAAAGGCGTTTTGTACTGCCTCTCGGGAATTGAATTTTTTTCCCGCTAAAAAGTTGTCTAAATTTTGGAAAAAGTAATAGTCGGTAGGCGCAAGATCTGGTGAGTATGGCGGATGAGGGAGAGCTTCCAAACCCAACTCATGCAGCTTAGAGACGGTCTGTTGTGCAGTATGGGGTCGCGCGTTGTCGTGAAGTAGCAGTGGAGACGACCGATTGACCAAAGCTGGTTGCAGACGTGCGAGTTTCGCCATCATTGTGGTCAGTTCTTCAATGTACACAACTGCAGTAATGCTCTCGCCGTTTTGTAAAAAGCTATGATGAATCACACCAGCACTAGACCACCAAACTGTGACCATCACCTTTCTAGGGGTCATTTTTCGTTTTGCACATTGCTTTGGTACCGAACCAGGATCTAACCAACTTGCTGAGCGCTTTCGATTGTCAAAAAGAATCCATTTTTCGTAGCACGTAACAATTCGGTTCAAAATTCCTTCATTTCTGTGCCTGTTAAGCAGCGCAAGGCAAGTCTCGACGCGTACGTTGCGCTGGCGATCGTTAAGTTCGTGGGGCACCCATCTATCAAGCTTTTTTATCTTGCCAATCTGTCGCAAATGGACCAATATTGTTTTGGTGCTAACATCAAAAGCTGCTGCCAGCTCAGCTGTAGATTGAGATTCATCAGCTTCCACAATCGCCTTTAATTCATCATTGTTGACCAAAGTTTCCGGACGACCAAGAGGTTCATTTTTCAAGTCAAAATTCCCAGAACGGAACCGAGCAAACCAATAACGGGTTGTACGTTCGTTTGTACAGTTCTCTCCGTAAACGTCGTTGATGTTACGTGTCGTTTGTGCCGCGTTGGTGCCACGACGGAACTCATATTCCATAATTACACGAAATTTCAAAGTATCCATTATAAGGAAAAATGTTGAAATGTAATGAAGATACAACGCTAATCAATAAACAAAAGACTTATATTGTAAATAGAATGTCATATTTTTAAAACAAAATTAATTTGAATTTAGAATTCATAGCCAATCAAAACTTTTTTTGTTTGAAAAAGTCTGTGCTGCAATACGGCAATTTCATAGGTAATGACCTATTATAACAACTGGGGCTATATACTAGCCGGGATGACCTAAAGACAGACCAAATGTTCCATCCAGTACAGGATACAGTAAGTAGCGTACCTAACATGCTGGCAGCATTGCCTGGTTTAATTAATGCTGATTCATTGTGCCAAATAAGTGCCAGCATTTTGGTCACGCGTCGCAATATACTTAGTGCGAGTTAAAAGAATTTTAACTACTCGTATAATCAACCTATATATGGTTTAGAATTGGTCTGAAAATCCTACCTGATTATCTTATCCTACTAATATTATAAACTAGTTGCGCCCCGCGGTTTCACCCGTGGATAAAAAGTATTTTAATTATTTGCTCAAACCACGGGAACATTTCATTTTTCCAGGATAAAATGTAGCCTATATGTTAATCCAGTGTATAAGCTATCTTGGTATCGAATTTCATCCAAATCCATTCAGCCGTTTGAGCGTGAAGGAGTAACAAACATACACACATACAAACTTTCGCCTTTATAATATTAGTGTGATGCAAAAGTTTGGAGTATGGATGTATGGATGAATGTATGTTTCACGCAAAAACTACTCAACGGATTTGAATGAAATTTAGAACACATATAGTTTACAACCTGAATTAACATATAAGATACTTTTATTGCAGATGAAACCGCGGGGCGCAACTAGTACTGATAATAAAAACGCGTTGGTGTGTATGTGTGTTATTACGCCGGCGCCTTCGTAATATTTATCTAAAAGTGCTCAGATAAATGTGGAAAGGTTAGGTTTGCAGTAAATATTTTGACTTTGACTTAAAGCGTCTCGGTCATAATGACACCCCTATAAGACCATTGACCCATAGATGCCTAAAGAAAGTATTCCGTACATCATATCCACAATATGGTTCCAACTTGATAGACTTATTAAATTTTTGACAGAGGACTCTAAATTTGAAGGTTAATTACCTAAATATACATAATATCTGCTACAGCCCACACTTAAAACATCGCACACGAGCTATCTTAGAACTGAGAGAATGCAATATAAGCGTATACCTACACGTTTGTAATCGCAAGGACCGTGCTAGCGGGCTTGAGTAATATAATGGGATGGGCCATGCAGTCAAGCAGCGGCGGTACAATAAATATATTTTTACCTTTTCATTCTGCTCTTAGGTCCGTATTACAGAACGATTTATTCATCGATCGGTGCTCAAACAGAGATTTCATTCACTACTATCAAGTAGTGAATGAAATCTCTGTTTGAGCACCGATCATTCATTCCGAGATTTCATTCATAAAGTAATAATACTTTATGAATGAAATCTCTGCTTGTGCATCAATCGATGACTGAGCATCGTTCTGTAATACGGACCTAAGAGTACAATAGATAGACCAAAATCAAATCAAATATATATTTATTTCAGAAAACATGTTACAGAGTACAATACAATATAGTATATACAAGAGTATATACTATACGATACTATACGAAGCAATACACAATCGGATCATAAACAAGAGAATATCTTGTTTATGGTTCGATAGTGTATGTGTGAAAGTGTCCTGCGATGCATTTCCGCCGAAGACGCGCCACTGGGAGTAGAAACCGTCCCCGAACAAAGTATAAGCTTGTGTCTCAGGGTTCGGACTCCACCACAGCGGCAACGTAACCAAGCGGATATGCATCGCAGTCAAGTCAGTACAATACTTAGTAGGTAGTTAGTAAGTATCTAATCTTGAAAAATGCCTTTTCAAGGTTCTGGAAAAACTGAGTAAAAGCATCACAAAAAAAATCAGTGATACAACAAATTATTAGAAGTAAAGTTTGTCGGTCACGAACAGACTAAGAATGATTAAGAATGTGTAATTGCAGACACAACACAGATGTGGTGCACTTTGAAAAAGTTGTGAGAGAAGCTACTCCTTTCAAAACCGTTCTTGCAAGATTTTCACTTATATAAGTAAAACTTTTATGCTCGCTAAGCTGGTGAATGTGTAAAGGAAATTGGTCAGGCGAGGCGAACGGAAGTTGAGAGGGATATGCACTTACATCTCCCTCTCAACGTTAAGATAGAAAGAGAGTTACGTTTCGTATATTATTGTAAGGAAAAGAGAGATGGAACTAAAGAAGTTTTATACGTGTGGCACACATGACATTTTTTGTCACCCTACCTTCTGAACTGGTTGTGGTTCGATTCCCAGGATCAACATTTATGTCGTGAACATAAATGTTTGTTCTGTGTCTTGGTGTTATATTGTATTATATGCATGTATTTATAAAGAAAAAGTATTTCAGTATTGTATCAGTTATCTGGTTCGCATAGAACAAGCTTCGCTTAGTTTGGGGCTAGATGGCGCTGTGTAAAATGTCTACCAACATTTATTTATTTACTAGCTGACTCAGCAAACTTCGTACCGCCATCATTCAATGAAAAAAAAAGCTTACCGTATCGATGGAATGAATATTAAATGTTTGACATTTACGAAATTCATGAACATTTTGTATGAAAAAATGTTTATTTTTTTAGTCGATTTTCAATGTTTTAAATAGTTACTCTGCTATTCGGGACGGACACAAATACAATAAATGAAAATCCATGAAAATTGGTTCATCAATTCTCGAGTTAAGTTAACTAAGTGTTAGAACAAACCCGACTTTGTTTTATGTGTATAGATTTGTTTAGCATAAGCCTTATATTTCTAACATGCTCAACGATTAGATTTCTGTTTTCAGTTTCTCGTTCCAAGTCACAGATACCCGCTAATACCGTGGCCCGATTGATATTGATACTCAGAGTAGCTCCCGCTCAATCACCCGGTTGCTGTGGAAACCGCCTGGAGCCCCAGATGGGTGGGGATCTTAATACTAACCCGGGATGAAACGTTGCGTCTGTACCTTATCTTATGTCTTGGCAAATTATGTTTATTCAAGCGTAAGTGGGTGGTATACCTTGTCTGGTATTGAGATATTGAATTGGAGTGCTCTTGTAATGCAGCTGAAGTATATAAATTGGACTTGAAACAGACCATATAAAATCGGATTCTTAACGTATGCATGACGAAAAATATTCAAATGCGATGAAAACATAACGATAATCAATAAGCAAGTGCTTAATTTGAAGGTGATTGTGAAATAAAATTATTATGAAATAAATATATATATATATATATATATTGATTTTAAATGGCCAGCGCTGCAAAATGGTAATTAGATAGGAACGAAATTAAAAAAATATTTGAAATATTCAGACTGGTAAAGAATAGATTTGGATCATTTGATTTCAATCTGGTATAAAATCAGAAAAAAAAATCCATCCTTGGACCCCATGTTGTGACTTATATACTGAGAAAAACTGGAAGATGAGTGCTGAGTCACGAGGTACTAGGCCTCTTTTCACAGTCACCAGCATTTCTAAATCGGTAGGACCACAAACCACATTCGCTAAAGTCGTTGTATTTTCATTTCAAAATGGCCCTTTTAAGAGAGTGTATTATAGGTACACAATAAAAACTCAGTTACTACAATGACTATAGTTTTAATTCATCGGGTTATTGTAGTTGACAGTTAACCTCTCAGCAGCTGGACTTTTATCGGAGTAAAGAACCGTGAACCACTTGTCACCATCTGCGATGTAGTGGTCATGAGCTAGGTAGGTACCTTCTTCAATGATGGGCACCCGCTGAGACGCATCCATTGACCATTTGCGATCAAGGGTGCTCATACTCGCTAGCTATAGCTGTCATACTCGGACCTTATCTTTATTT
Source organism: Ennomos fuscantarius (assembly GCA_905220475.3). Classification (NCBI taxonomy): domain Eukaryota; kingdom Metazoa; phylum Arthropoda; class Insecta; order Lepidoptera; family Geometridae; genus Ennomos; species Ennomos fuscantarius. Next base: position 5,255,531 of record HG992023.1, on the reverse strand, counting down.
TTAATGAAGTGGGGCTTAAATCTCGAGATTTTGAGTCTAAAAACGGTTTATCTGTCACAGGAATACAGTTCGCTTAGCATTAAAACATTATTATATTTATTTTATTAAATTATATTTTTACAATGTATGAATGTATGAATACAAATGTATGAATGTAATTGCATGAATTAGTAGGTACTATATTTAGTATTTTAAAATAGAATTAATACATTTTCAAGCAACTAGAACTTACATAAACCTTTTCTATTACCTTATAAGCACTCTGCATTAAAATAAAGCCGTTGAAGTTTAAAGACAATTTTCTCGAAACTATCAATTTGACAGTTAAACCCTTTTTATTCTCAACCCTTCAATTATGAAAAGATCAACGAATTTGGATAACATTTAATATAATATAAATAAAATTTGGTTGAATGCTTTATTGATACTAATTTGATACATAATGTAATACAATAATGTTACGGGTTAATAAACAAAATATGCACTTTTTGTATGAACAATAAACTGTCTGTGTCCAGGTGTTATATTGTATTATACTCGTAATTCGTTTTATTAATAGAAGTATTTTATAATCGTTAATAATAAACTATCCTAGTTCAAAAAAAAAAACTTAGAAATTATTATAATTAAAAACTAAAAATGTAAAACATTGCCAAAAAATATATATACATACTTGTATATATAGGTATGTATTATAATGTATATAGTTTACAAACAACAAAAAAGTATGAGTTATCTGGTTTTTTTTTTATGGGTAAATGGGCATGCGTTTGACAACAACTCACCTGATGGTAAGTGACGAAGTTGTCTAAGGTGGAGCACGCTTGCCCATGAGATGCCCATTCACTCTTGACTTCCCACAGTGCACGTTTTGGTTAGTTTGGGTCTAGAAATGTCCACAAATATGTGTATTTATTTATGTCTCCTCTTAAAACAATTTATTTATTTTATGATGCTTAACTTTGGCCGACATCAAAATCGCATTACACGGATGTTGACTGAACACGCATTACGACTAATTTCAATTCGTAATTCTTTTGAACCAAAGGGGGTTGATTTCGATAATTTATGATACGAAGGCCAAGGGGTGGGGTTGGTAACAGGTGGCGTAATGCGGCCCGCGACTGATCGTCCCTGATTTTTGGGGATGAGCCAAGATTATTTTTTTAGCGCATGATGTCACAAACTTATTTTGGATTATCAGTATTGGTGTAAACACGAGTTTTGAATGGGTTACACTGGATATAAGAGTCGTGATTACAACCTGTCGAAAACTTTCTGATAAACCTATAAATGAGTAGGTATACTTTTATACATTCTTTCCAAATTGTACTTATTACTTAATGATTTTAAGTAACCCTAAGTAAATATATAAGGCTTGTAGACTACTTCCTAAACATCCTTTGGCAATTTATTAAATAATTATACTACTTTATATAATATGTAATGTTTGGTAATATTGTAGGTAGTAGTAGACTAGAAATAAGATGCCCAGATTGTCTTCAAAGTCACACACACTACGTAAACACACGGTTATGTATATAATAGCCCTGTTCGTATATATAAGATAATGTGTCTGTGTTAGTGTATCTATGCTAAATGCACGTGACGCCACTCGCCGTGTCGAGCTTGAGATATTAAACTAAGCGCAAGCGCTTCTCAAACTTTTGGATAGATAGATAGATAACTCTTTTTTGTCTCATCAATGAAATTTACATAATACAGGAATAAAATAAATCTTACTTACTAGTGCAACAATTGGCGGACTTATCGCTAATAGCGATCTCTTCCAGACAACCTTTATATATCTATATTCTATATATATGACATATCCAACATTACGCTTTTCCTTCCCGAAATAGTTCAATCTCTCTCAATTAGTTTAAATATTTTTTTAAACCGACAAATTACTTTTATTCTTTCAACTAAATACTACAATGATACAATAACTAATACTAAACTTTATTAATTTTACTAATTTTTAATTACTTACTACAAAAACATTTGGGCTATATATACGTGATGAACTTATACAGTCTTATTAATAAACGGGTATTAGTCTCGGATTAATTACTTCAGCTTTTGTCCTTTTTTTGCTACTGGAATATGTAGCTGGATCGAAAGAGACAAAAGATGGTGTAACTGGTCTAAAGCTAGTTCGTGTTTATTAATAAGGCTGTTAGACAGTCCAAATGCTCCAGCCTACTACCAGTAGGTAGCGTGCCCAAAATGCTGGCAGCATTGCCCCGTTGTATTGCAAATTGTAATTAACAATTGGTACTTATTATATAATCACACCACCGTCACCAGATTTTTCTAATGATAACGTCATTTTGAATTTGGCTCTCTGGACCGAGCTATGTCCACAAGTTATCAGAAAACTTAAATTATAACATTAAAAAACAAAAATAAAGAAAACAATAACAATAAACAAATGTTTGTAAAACTGGCCTCCACAACACAGGGAATCCTAGTGTGGAGCCCAGGGCTCGAATAATAATATCTACTGTCAACTAAAATCATGACTTTGTATTCGATTAATTCACATACCTACTTAAGTAAGGATGATATTGTTATTGTTGCTATTGTTTGCTGAAATAAATCTTATTCTTATTTAAAAAAAAAATAAAAAAAATAAAAAACAAACTTAATCTAACAAACTACTACCTGTAGGCGATGCAATCCCAATATGGCAGCCCAATATGCTGGCAGCATTGCTACGTAGGTACCTACTACATAATAATAATAATAATTGGCATTCATGGCAATTTCATAAAACTCACAAAAGGAAAAAGTGTGAAGATAAAAGTTTGAAAACCACTGCGCCCTAACAGTTAGAGTACGGCGTCTATCCACGCTCACATTTCGAGATATCCAGTTATATTTAATTGAGAAATACGAAGAAATTCCCTCTTCATCCCCATTCCCCAATTTGTGTATCAAAATCTTTTCTATACCTTTTCCAAGTTCATTCAATCAAATTTATTAATGTTGATTATTAAAATGAGGAATTTATAGTTCAGGGGACCGTGAGTTAAAAAATATCGAAAGTTTAGGTATAACTTTGGGTACAATATTAATCTCGCCAAATTTTTGAACATTAATTCAATATTGCTTATAGACACGAACACACAGAGGTCAGAGCAAGTTACATCATTTTAGGAATTAATTAAGTACAAAAATTACATTTAAAAAAAATTTTTATCTCTAGCATTGGCACTTAAACACTTACTTACCTAGACCAGGATTACAAAATTCACGTCGCACAATATTTTACTGTATAATAAAAATCTCAGGAATGTTGTTATTTCATTTCCACGGATCTTTGATTGCAAAGCAACAGGAGAAATTTTATTCCGAATTTGATAATTTTCTTAGTAACTATGCACATAAACTGCGTATTCAAACTGCCAACTCCATATAAATTAGTGTTTCTATTAGTTGCAATCGAGTTACGTGGTCGCCCAGCTGATTTAATGTTGCTTCGTATCTTAACCTAAATATAAATCTTTCATGAATAGGTACTTACAATAATATATTTATCTAAAATAACAACTAACGTAACATATTCTATTCTAACAATGTGACGATTTCTCTTTGTCTTAATTGCCACACGGAAATTCGACCGGAATTAACATATTATGTACTAAATAGATAGGCTTGTGTTTGACCACCTTTCTCTTGATGTTAAGTGATAATATGGTCAACGATATTGCACGTTTGCTCGTAATTGAATCAATTGAAGGGGTGAGAACAAAAACGGTTTAACTGATTTTTCACAAAATGACTTATTGGTATCTTTGGATTCAGCGTGAAATTATCTACAATAATACATTCTCAAAATACCGAAATGAGGCTTAAATCTCGAGATTTTGAGACTAAAAACGGTTTATCTGACACAGGAATACAGTTGGCTTAGCATAAAAACATTATGTATTCATTTTATTATATTATATTTATAACAGTAATTGTATGAATTAGTACTATATTTAGTATTTTAAAATAGAATTAATACATTTTCAAGCAACTGAAACTTACATAAACCTTTTCTATTACTTAATAAGCATTCTACATTAAAATGAGGCCGTTGAAGTTTAAAGTCAATTTTCTCGAAACTATCAATTTGACAGTTAAACCCTTTTTATTCTCAACCCTTCAATTGTGCTACGATCGGTATTTCTCTGCTAATTACATTTAAGCCATAAATATCGACTAATGTAAAGTAAGAAGTCATTGCCCAACATAACGGAGCACGCCCCACCACACACCACTTTCCGCTTTACAAAGAATGTGAATTCTCCGCTTTATAGAATACCTACACAAATGCAAGATATGTTCTAGATAAAATCCACTCGGTTTAACGTTTGACTAGAAATAAATCCTAGGAACTCGGTCGGCATCTTTGCAGGAATTACGAGAATTGTACTTGGACCGTATTTTATTTTTCTTTAAATAGCTTGCAATAAAAATTAGTTTGAAGCGGTGATATTATATATTGTATTCTAAAATTCTGGTTGATTCTAAATTGCACCACAAAACCACTTCAAAAATAATCTGTACTTCATTCTGTGCATTTGTAATAAATTGTAAATTGAAGTACCCAAATATAGCTATCTCTCTTACTCTCATTCCTTTTCTTTGTTTTTCACTTTTTGGCGAAGCTGGCAGCGAGAACGATTTGTAGCCGCCATTTCTTTTACATTAACCTATCTATAGTTCAACCATATTTTGATGTAAAACAAACGTTAATATTTTTGGAATGGAATGGATGGATATCATAGGTTTAACGTGTGCTGTGTTTATGTCTGTGGCATCACTCCTAAACCACATAGGTACTAAGTGCTAAACTAATAAGCCGATTCTTATATGCATAGGCTGCGGGTTCTGCATGATAGATAGATAAGAGATAGATTTATATTTAGATAATTTATTGCCAATAAATTAAATGTTACAATTTGTTAATTACAGTGCAAGAATAAACATTTCCTTCAAGCTATACTTAACTATGAGCCTCAAACTAAGCACGAAGCCTGTATCTTGGGACTCTGGATTCATGGGTTGCAAACTATAGGACTACAGCATGCGCACTGGGCCATGTCCGCAACAAGAATGCTCAGGAGTACACCGAGCGCTCCCTTTTTATAGCCAGATGAGTGGGGGAGCGATGATAGTTACCGGTGTTGCCACTATAATAAATTTAAATGCTACCACAGGGTAAATTACGGTACTGCCCGCTGCGCATAGAGTTTACAACTGGACGTTGCCGCCGTCATATGCCTTATTTTGTTTGTAAACAAACATCGTGGGTTTTCTTAGATATGATTCCATAGAAAGTTGGTAGAAGCATTTGGAGAGCATCAAGCTCTTATATGTTTTTTTCATAGTTATTAACTTAATGCGTTCCCACTGATGAAATACGGGCCTCTTCGCATAAGGAGAGAGGTAGGCAATTATAACAAATACGCGCATAACTTAGAAAGTCATAGGCTGGGATTTGAACTTAGGCGCATCGATTTGAAAATCGCATGGTTTACCACTGAGCTACACTGCTCTATACTTGACAATAAAAATATTATTTATTAAATTTATTACAAAGTTAATACACCATTCTCTAAGATAACCATTAAAAACTAAACAATTAACGCATTGGTCAGCATATAAAACGGAGTATAGGATTATACGAGACCCGAATGGGGTTAATCTGGCAAAACATTAATTAATCAAACGAAGTATTACGTTCACATTTTAACTACCACCGCCGTCAAAAATCACCCTTGCTAAATGAAAAATATTCACCACGTGTGCCCTGGAATGCACCGTGAGGGTGCATGTTGGGGGCTAACAACAAAGGCACCCCCTGACTGCATATTGCGATGTACCCAATAATAATTCAATTTCGCAGACACGCGTGATTAAAAGTAGCATATCAGTGCTGCGTCAGGTGATTGCTGTGTATTATCGTTTTTGTTTTGTTTCCTCACTCAAAACCATAGGCTTGGCTTATTGAGCTTACCAAGACTAAGCTCAGCATGGTCCTCACTCAGCATGGAATTAAACAAATGAACAAAAAGTATCGAACTCGGTGAATTACACAGATTCACAAATATTGCATGAATATAAAACTATAGTATATAGGTTGAGCCACAAGTGTTCATTTTCAGTAGTGGTCTATTCCAGAACTAATAGACAGAGAAAAAGAGAGCATTTTAATTGACTTCAAGAAAGGAGGAGGTTCTCAATGTGGCTGTGTTTTTTTGGTTGTTACATCATGATCATCAGAACGTTCGGTGAACTCGGTTCGGTTCGGTGAACGTTCTGATGATCTCTTTATTTATTTGAAAGCTGGCGCTTGCCTTGTATTCCCATTTCCATTTGATCAAGATTTGATGGGTAGTTTTTGAGTTATTCTTAATAATGTGTATTTAGACTTCTTTTGGGATAAACAAATGCGGTGGGATTGAAGTTGGTTGGACTCTTTTTTTAGAAGGAATTATTGGAAACAGTCACAAAAAGACCTTTTAATTTTTAGGGCTGACGTAATTGGAACGTATTGGAAATATACTAACAGACGAGGCTGCTCTCAGCGAATTAGTCCGTTGAAACAATTTTCTGCTTCTTCTTCAATTAATAGCTTTCTAAATATCGCTTTTCAGATGTTTTTTAGCCACGGCTTCCGCCAATCTCAAGCTAGGAAAAAATTTTTTTTAAAGAAAATTAAATCGCAGTTGGTACGAATTATACGTCATACGTCACGCTGAAAAGGATTTCTACGCAATGGGTATCACTTACACATACAGAGTCACGCCAATTACACACATCAATACAATTTATACCTTCGATTCGAGTGTCACGCCGGGATTAGACAGGGTGATCCGTCACGCGGGGCGGGAGGGCGTAACGAGGCGTGACGCGCAGTCTAATGTCACGGTTTGACACGCGATTAGAAACGCGCACGCGTATTCTGGACTCGGAGCTATGTCAAATATCTCCGTCAGAATAAGTGTGCTAAAAACAAAAGCAGTAACTGTACCTATTACCGAATAATACTAGTACTTGTGTACTAGTACATAATTTGATTTACTTTTTCATCTAGAAAAGAATAGAAAATCTTAAAATGGCTGAACAGGTGAAAAATCAATTAGGCCACCTTAAATAGGTACCCTTTACATTTTCCTTACTTTTTAATGATTTGCGATATGGTGCTTTAATAAAGAACTTATCTAACTATTAATCCATCTTTAAAAAAACGGCTCATCCATTTGAGAGTTACGATGCCACAGACAGACATAGATCATCATCATCATCTTTAGTCCACTGCTGGACATAAACCTCTCACAAGCAAGATATAAAGTGCCTTCAAAAACCTTGAACTCGCACAGTATCTCACTACAACCAAAGCAAAGATAGAACCTAGTTCGCTTTCAACGTAGCTGCGTAAACGGTAAGGAAACCATGATACTGCCGTATTGGAGACATTTTTTCAATATAAATAGATTCCACAGATTATAAACATGAAAAGTAATACGTAGCTTGGTAGTACTATTTAGCAGTAGTAGTTAGAATACGTATCGTGCTTAGTTTATATCTGGGTCAAGAAATATTTTATTTATTTTTCTGCACCTTACTTTTCACTGACGTTTTACTTTACACAAAATGAACCCATACCTAATATTTGAATACTTAGGAAAAAACTAATACCAGTTATATGTAGTTTTAGACACGTATCATAGATTATATCGTAACGCCAATATAGTTTATTCTTGTTTTTTTTTACTTTAAGCAAAAATTTCAATACTTTGTTATTTTTTAAGAATTTGTATTTCCATGACAACTTTAATTTATTGATAAAACTACATCAGCTAGGAAATATAGAATTATGACCAATTTAGCCCACCATATCGAGTCTAAAATAAGGAACAATTTTAGGATTGCTTAATTGATCAAATAACAAGCTAAACTAGTACTCTAGACGACGAGAGACTCCTACATATTTTCGTAGGCCAGTATCTACATTAAACATACTTAATTAAATATTTGCAGGCATTTTTACACAACGCTATCTAGCCCCAAACTAAGCAAAGTTGGTACAATGAGAAGAAGATAACCGATATACTTTTGTTTATAAACCTACATCACCCTACATTAACATAGAATACTTACAATACAAAGACACAGAATAAATATCAATATTCATCACACAAATTTTTATCCTAGATGGAAATCGAACCAATTCCAATACCTATCAGTAGGTGTGCTACTAACAATTGAACTATCAGCACAGATTAAAAAAGTATTGACGTACTATGAGATCAACAGTTAAAATTATTCGGGAAAAAACACCTTTCTTCGAAGTCATTGTCACACAACGTGCACGCACGTGCGGCACCCTACTAGACGCATAAATTCCCGCCGGTCATTGTGCGACGTCACTTGTGACTCGCGACATATTGCGGGGAAATATTAGAGCACATTATTCTGACGAGCGACATTCTGGAGCGTGAATAGATAGCTTTATACACACATTATATAATGTACCTATAGGTACATCCGTACTTTCATACATTCATACTACACTACATTGTAGGACTTTTCTGCAAAGTTCGTCTAGGTAGATACCACCGCTGTACTATTTATTCTGCCGCAGAGTATAGTGTGCAAGCACTACTGTCTTCCGGTTTTATAGGCACTGTAGCTAGTGAAATTACTGGGCAAATTAACTTTATGAGCTCATGCTGATGTCTCAAGATGATGTTGATAGTGCAGTGTCTCGCAAAAATTTATTGGGCTGACTTCCGAGTGACACTGAAACTGTTATGGGTGGCCGTGTCGCTTTACCTCAGGTGAGTTCTTTTCACCTCATTTTTTAACATAATAAAAAATGCTTCGTTTGATAGATTAATATTTGGTGGAAATTTCCATGCAATTAGCTGATTGTTTAATAAATTATAATCGATACTTTTGTCAATATCATTACAAGATGCCTACATTTTTAGGTGATTTTAATATTTTATTTAGTTTGGACGTTTGACAATGCCAGTAGTAAATTATATAATGCAAGCACCTATATTTACTATATAAATATTTGACTTTAGAATTGGCGACTTTTCAATATTTGTCAGTAGTTGGTGCCACAGTCAGATCATGGCTCCTACGGGCTAAGCAGAAAAAGAAAGAAAGATTTAAATTAAATAAATCGCGGTTTAGATTTTTATTTCAGTGGGGAATTAAATTCCATTCTACTAGTAGTGTGGTGTAGTAGTGCCATAGAGTATATCTATCATCAGTCCAAAGACGTCCACTCTTGAAAATAGGCGTCTCTCAATAGAGCGCTACTTTGAATGGGTGCTTGCCTCCTACATCCGTCCCATCTGCTCCCCGCGGCTTAGACCAGAGCCAGGCCTATAACTCTTCAGTAAAGAGTTTCTCTGAAGGATCGAATCAGAAATGACGTGATCCGACAGAGAACCAAGGTCACCGACATATCCCACCGAATTCGCAGATTGAAGTGCTGGCAGTGGGCTGGACATATTTGCCGCAGAACCGACAACCGTTGGGGAAAGCGTCTCCTTAAGTGGAGATCGCGACTTGACAAGCATAGTGGTAGGACGCCCATCAACTAGGTGGAGTGACAACTGGCGCCGAGTGGCTGGCAGTAAGAGCCCGAGACCGGGCTCGATGGCGTACCTTGGGAGAGACCATGTCCAGCAGTGGACTAGCACAGGTTAATAATGATGGAGGTTTTAAAGAAAATCACCACTGCCCTCTTATGACACGCCTCTAGCTATTACTCAAAGAAACAAATAATCCTGGTGCACTGTTTATTACCAAATATTTTTTAAGCAAAGTTATAATGCATTTCTTTGGGGAACATGTTGTAGGAAAGTTGCGAAAAATATAAAAGTAATTTTTTATGATATGCCTGATGGCTTATGTTCCAAAAGGTTTAATTGTGTAACAAATAACTTTATATTAGAATAGAAAATGCTAAATAAGCATAATATTTCAACGAGAAACGAAGGTATGCAGCGATTCTTTCAAAAATCAAAATAATCAATGTATTAAACAAACATTGAGACATGAACTTGTTCCCTCGCTCCAAATTGTAACGTTCCCACCTATTTACAGAGGGCTTTATTACAATTCTGACAAAGGGAATCACCATAATATCTATTGCGCCGTTTGTACAGGCCTATCTCTTCCTATCGACTCGTTATCTTCGATTTTTGTACAGGCAAACAGTTGCTGAACTTCAGACAAAATTATACTAAAATGGGGAAATTAAAATTGGTATACCTTGTGTCTTATGAACCAGAATCTTTAAGCAAGCAGGTTTCCAACTAGGCGCAACGATTGTGTTGTTTTATAGCAACAAGCAGAACCGACGGCTTAACGAGCTCTTCAAAGCACACTAGCACTTTATTGTAAATAAGTGATAGCCACGGCGAACACTGTTTACCTTTAAAGTAAGCCAATTCTTATCTTGGTCATTTCCTAAAGCAGTACGTTATCAGCCGAAAGACTTTCCTCAAAAAAAAGAAAGCCAAATTTTCCAATTTGGCTTTCTTGGTGGCGTCTTGGTGATCGCAGATGATTTTAATGTACTGAGCAGAATGCTGCTGCGCCCATTCTGTGGATATTTCTTAAGCCGGCTCAGCGGGAATCTCTTCCCGAATAAGAATGAATAATAAGGAATAATAATATTCTCACATCGGCACCATACCGAAGATGGATTTTCCATGACCTGAAAACAAAAAAGTAAAGTTTTAGGCAAGACAACTGTGGGTAAGAAAACAACATCCTGGTTCTTTAACATCAGTTAGACAGGGGACTGGAGTAAATGATGATATGTGCAAGCTCTTGAGCTAGGAAGAACTTAGGAAGATAGCTGCTGAGCGTCGCTAGGAGAGAAATCTAAAGAAGATGAAAACTAGGTCATCGTGTCGTTGTATTACTGTTTTATACCACCCGCTCTTTATCACATCGCTATCTCGACCACTTGAGAGTTGATCGTGATAAAATCGCTCCAATTGATTTCCCCGACAATATCGGGCTTATTTCGCGTTTTGTTTTATTGTTTCCAATCGATGGGCTTATGGTATCTTACTAGGGTTTTTAACAAACTGAAAATACTTAATAGGAATGAAAGTACTGAATAGCTAATAGGTAAATATTTTCTGGTGCACCGACGATATTAAAGTACAGACGTAAAATGTTACAAGTGAAAGAGACCGGATATTTGAACTGCTGTTTACAGGCCCTAAATTGATTTAACCACGGAAGATTTAAACAAACCTTAAACTAGTGTTAACCTGCTATTTTGTATTGTCAAACATACATTTGACGTCTGTCTAAGCCTTGTTTATGTATTTGTGGAACATGGTAATAGGTTTTTAGTAACGAGGCGTTCATAAGGAAGCACGGCTTTCAATGAGGTCATTACTTTGATGGGTGATCCCTATCAAAAGCGATATTTACACTGTGCGCTAGCGTGCATCGTAGGACACGTTAAGCCGTCGGTCCCGGCTGTTGCCGTAGTTGTAAGACAAATCAGAAACCTTTAGGTGGCTTAAAAATTCTGACACCAGAACTGACCACTTCGTCTGTACGAGAAGTAGAAGAAGAATAGATTTGTGTTGTTTTTTTATATATTAGTATGCATATATTTTGTACTAGCAATACTAACTAGCAGGCAACTATTAATATATTTTGTCAATCACTTTATCTATACTAGATAGTATACTAATATTATAAAGAGGAAAAATTTGTATGTAAGTATGTTTGTAACGAATTGGTCAAAAAGTCTTGAACCGATTTTAAAAATTCTTTCACCATTTGTATGCTACATTTATCACTGATGAATATAAGCTATTTAAATTGCTAGAAAAAAAGTTTATGCCTAAATGTTTAAAAAATAAATCTCCACCCGTGCGCAGCCGAGACGGGCCGCTAGTAAATAATATTTAGTTTTTAACTTTTGCTTTATAATAGTTAACTATAAACTTTCTTTTCCTTTTAGTTTTTCTAGCTCATTAATAAAGTTACTTCATCATTCACTCGTCACCGTTTCAAGAGATTGGTTAACTGTTAAGCTGTCACCAGAAACTTAATTTTGTTTTCTTTACCTGATATTATTCAACTGCTTTGAAATAGTATGCCCAAGGGGGTCGTTTTCAATTGGAATTTAATCTAATTGGATCGCACAGTGCGGAGATTTGATAGAAAAACTCTATGAGAGGTGTAGTTAATTTAAATATTTGGTATGATGTTTTATATATAAGAGTGTTTATTTTATAAGCAGATATAAATTATTCATTAAATAAGGCAAAATAAATATAAATTGGTACTATTTTTCCTATCACTTGAACATGAAGGAAACCAATGTCATTTATTGTAATTTTATTTATTTATTTAGGATCAACAAACAATAATCTTAAAATAGTATGTCTTAGAATGTAAGTAGTTAGTGTACCAACAACGCTGACCACAGATTAATAAGAAATATTGTATATAATATAAAATGTAGTACATTATATAATTAATGACATTTACCTAAAGTTTTTTTTTTTGTTTTGGCTCCACACTTTCGTGTATTTAGCCAGTGTCAAGTAATTAATTTTTCAAGTTATATTATGTTGTATGTGTCAAGTCAAGTCGCAGTCCAAGTCATCAAGTCAAGTCATAGTCTAGTCATACTCCTAGTAAAGTGGTGGCACCTTTACCAGAAGTTTCTAAGGAGTTTTGGAAACAACACGAAAAGGAACGTTTCACCATCATTTTACCACTTTCCCACACTCATGCCTGTAATCCAGCACTTAACGAATAAAATACCACCAATTTTATGCACTAACACTGAAAATAACACAAGTTTTGAAAAATAATACAATGCGGTGACGCGATCTTTTTCGTTTTCCCGCCAAAAACCCCACCTAATGTTAATAAGCAACACTAGGCGTAACGATTTTTTTTTCATATACCACATAGTAAAAAGTTTAAGCTAAAGTTGGTTATAAAAACGAAGTCGGCCACAGATTAAATAGAGTTTCAGTACATACACGGTTGCCCGCTCTCCGCATTCCTAATTAATAAAGTCTTGCATGGCACCGCACCTTTGACTTTGAATTGTCCAAGCACCTCATTACTACAGCTTACTGCTGCTTTGTGGTAAAATATTTGGCAAAGCTAGATAATATAGATAAAGCTAGATAGCCGAATACCGAATAACCTATAACTAGACGAGTTACTCTTTACGTTTTTAGTAGGTAGTGTAGTTGCATTTACTTGCATTTACTATTATTAATAATTATTATTATTTTTATTATTAATCGTCCAACAACCACATACATAGATCCTGGACCATAACTAGGATTCCCTGTGCCTAGGGACCCAGGAACTACGAGGACCAAGAACACACCTCAGACAGACCACACCACAGAACAAGTATTTGCACTTTTTTTTCTTGTGCAATAATACTTGTGCTTCCGTGGGAATCAAACTCTCCGTCTCCGGGTTATAAGCCGACCTGCTCAACCAACACAGAGGTTGTCAAATTAATACATAGTTGAAAGAACAAAGACACACTGGCTAAATACACAAAAGTGTGGAGCCAAACAAAAAAAAAACAAAGACACTTCAAGAAAGACACTCTAATAAGATATTAAAATAGTTATTGCTTTAGTTATTTATCCGTAAGAGTACTATTAGGCTAATACAGATTACCTGTTCCCCATCCATTTAGTTCCCTTTATTCCATTATATAACTATTGAGGTAGCTAAATTGAGTAAGAACATTAAATTTAACAGCAATGGCTAACAATAACAATATCCAACTCAGAAACAAGTGAAATCTAAGTCAAATGTCAATAGAAAAGTCGTTTAAAGTCAAAGAAGGCAAGATGACACGATCAAAAGTTGTAAGTGGGAAGTACAAAGTGTGAATAAAAAGACATGGATCCTTAGGATAACGAGTGTTTGATATTTGACTCAACAGGTATCCGACGGTGTAAACAAACACCAGCGATGCCTTACTTTAGCTTTACAGGCAAAATGGGATGCAGAAATGGGATACATTTACTGGATAAAAGACTTTTGTGCAAAGTTCGTCTAGGAAGGTTCTACCGCTTTTCCAGTTATTCTGCCACCATGTAGAATTATGCAAGCACTATTGTGGTCTGATCTGAAGGACAATGTAACTAGAGAAATTACTGGGCAAACGAGACTTTATGACCGATCTCATAGTCTAAAAATTTTATTCCTAGACACTGATGTCTTGGAATGACATGGAAACTTAATAATTTAGAATTCCGACTTCTGAGTGACACTACAGCTGTTTTGGGCCGTGTCGCTTAGTATCAGGTGAATGACTAGCTCGTCACGTTATTAACTACTAAAAAACTACTTTGTATGTTAGAATTGTCTAATTAACGCGTTCTTCAATTTTCATGCATGTTTTGCTTTTAGAAATGAAAGACTTATGTAAAGAATTATTTAGGTAATAGACCTTAGAAGTTTCATTTCAACTCAAAGTTTAACACAGTAATAATAGGTCTTTACCTATGAAATTGCCGTATTGCAGTACAGACTTTTTCAAACAAAAAAAAGTTTTGATTGGCTATGAATTCTATATTCAAATTAATTTTGTTTTAAAAATATGACATTCTATTTACAATATAAGTCTTTTGTTTATTGATTAGCGTTGTATTTTCATAACATTTCAACATTTTTCCTCATAATGGATACTTCGAAATTTCGTGTAATTATGGAATATGAGTTCCGTCGTGGCACCAACGCGGCACAAACGACACGTAACATCAACGACGTTTACGGAGAGAACTGTACAAACGAACGTACAACCCGTTATTGGTTTGCTCGGTTCCGTTCTGGGAATTTTGACTTGAAAAATGAACCTCGTGGTCGTCCGGAAACTTTGGTCAACAATGATGAATTAATGGCGATTGTGGAAGGTGATGAATCTCAATCTACAGCTGAGCTGGCAGCAGCTTTTGATGTTAGCATCAAAACAATATTGGTCCATTTGCGACAGATTGGCAAGATAAAAAAGCTTGATAGATGGGTGCCCCACGAACTTAACGATCGCCAGCGCAACGTACGCGTCGAGACTTGCCTTGCGCTGATTAATAGGCACATAAATGAAGGAATTTTGAACCGAATTGTTACGTGCGACGAAAAATGGATTATTTTTGACAATCGAAAGCGCTCAGCAAATTGGTTAGATCCTGGTTCGGTACCAAAGTAATGTGCAAAACGAAAAATTACCCCAAGAAGGGTGATGGTCACAGTTTGGTGGTCTAGTGCTGGTGTGATTCATCATAGCTTTTTACAAAACGGCGAGAGCATTACTGCAGATGTGTACATTGAAGAACTGACCACAATGATGGCGAAACTCGCACGTCTGCAACCAGCTTTGGTCAATCGGTCGTCTCCACTGCTACTTCACGACAACGCGCGACCCCATACTGCACAACAGACCGTCTCTAAGCTGCATGAGTTGGGTTTGGAAGCTCTCCCTCATCCGCCATACTCACCAGATCTTGCGCCTACCGACTATTACTTTTTCCAAAATTTGGACAACTTTTTAGCGGGAAAAAAATTCAATTCCCGAGAGGCAGTACAAAACGCCTTTGAAGAGTTTGTTGTCTCCCGTCCTGCTGATTTTTTCAAGAATTAGCATCCATAAACTGCCACAGCGTTGGCAAAGATGCATTGATTGCAGGGGTGATTACTTTGAATAAAAGAAATAAATAAGTTCGAAAAAAAAATACTTTAACTTTTTTCAAATAAAACGGCAATTTCATAGGTAAAGACCTATAGGTGCATTAAAAAAACTCATAATATAGGGGTATTGTGTCTAAAACATTTTTATTACTGTGAAATATAAATATGAAAAATGAAGTTTCTGTATTTAAAAAATAGTAAAAAATACTTATTTACCATTCATTTTATTTATGCAGAGTGAAAGGTTTTCTTTATGCTTTAAAAAAAAATCAATGAACCTTTCATTTTCATTTAATACCTTGAAATCGGTTTTTATTATATTACGTTAGCTGTCTTTCTTCCAGAGATATTAGAATTTTCGCTACCACCGGACCAACCCGAATTATTTTCTCGCGAGTGTAGTTGCATAATGACAAATATACAATCCTCAATAAAACTGAGAAGCATACATCAATTAATGTCAAGCAAATCCTAACCCCCTGTTTTCGTTTGTAACAGACTGCTACCCCAACCCTTAGCTTTTGGCTTTTCGGGTGTTTCCGCGTCCCATCGGGCGACTAATTTGTCGTCATGCTGTCACCAAGTAAACACATTGGCCATGATTAGGGTAGCCAAGCAGGCGTAGGATAGAAGCACAAAAAAAACGAGTGTGCTACACGACTTAAGTAAAACTTCTTCAGCCTTATTAATAAACACGAACAAGGTTTAGACTAGTTACACCATCTTTCGTCTCTTTCGATCCAGCTAAATATTCCAGTAGCAAAATAAGGACAAAAGCTGAAGTAACTAATCCGAGACTAATACCTGTTTATTAATAAGGCTGCTTTAGTTTAGCTCCATCTATCGGCCGGCATAACATTGTTTTTGCATTGTTTAATGTTAATGTCGCCATATTGAAAATTGTAAATTGTCATTTTACCGAACATACTAACATAATAATACAATGTTTTTACTCTGTTATGTTGATAATGAAGATCTACGTAAACCAACGTCAACTACCGTTCGGCTCGTATTCACCAGCTTACTCCCCAAGTGTTATTTTGTCTGTTAGATACGAGATCAGACTATAATTAGGTGTGTTGTGTCTTTTACTGGACTTAGATATACCTATTTTTTTTTATTATACCAACACGTGACCAAAACGCTGGACTCTACTTGGGCCAAAGCTTGAGCATTGCTATTCAACATGGCTATGCTGCCAGCATTTTGGGTACATTCCCTACTGGCAATATGGCTGGTAGTGAATTATTAGATCAGTTTTTGGTATTATACCTACTAACCTATATAACTTTATAATTTGCTAATATTTTATAATTTTTTTGTATCATAATTTGCTAATATTTAGGTAGTTATACTTAGGTAGTAGATAAATGGTTGCATCAGTTGTTGGAAATATTCGACCAATACACATACGAAAAAAATGATAAGCTTAGGTACAGTTTACATATATAAAATTACTTGGATTAAGTTTTGTCAGGAAGCGATATTTAGGTACAACTGAGCGTTACCGTACATCTGAAGTCCCGAGCTTTTGGGCGGCCTAGAAATTCTAACAAACCACAAGCCTGGAAAATGTACATTGAGTAAGCTACGCGAAATTTAATATTTTCAGCGTTGTGGTTTATGCGGCATTATACAATATTCTTATTTATAGTAAAGTAATATTTTATGCAAAAGTTTTTACACTAATATTTTATGTTCGCTTTTTGAAGCATTGTCCGGCTTTTCTGTGTTAGGGCTTGGCAATCCTAGTCACGACTGTCCGCAAGCCATCCTGACTTGTGAGGCGCCCACTCATTTAGAATATAATGGGCATCGGTAAACAATAGGGTGATTATGGCTCTATAATTTTGAACCCCATGGACGGAAGGTAATTTTAAAAACTCTAAGTTAACTCATAGCGAAGCTCTGATACCCGTTCTTAACCAATCGGTAAAGTTAATCAACAGTCGCTGCAGTCACTACTTTGATGGGTGACTGCTATAAAAATTGGTGCAATTTACAAATGAGCGCTACCGTGCTTCTGAGGCCACCTTAAGTCTTCGGTTTCAGTAGTTGCCATACGACAGCAGTCGTTTATGCTAATAAGCATTCAGGCTTAAAGATTATGACAGGTTGACCACTTGCCTATAGGCGAAGGAAGGAAGCCATTCAAGAAAGGACTCTAGGATGTCCAAACTAATATTATAAAAAGGAATGATTTGTTTGTTTGTTTGCATTGAATAGGCTCTGAAACATTCTTTCACCATTAGAATTCTACATTACCCTTAAAGAACTTAAGTGATAGAACATTTTCAAAAAAGTTAGGGATCAGTATGAAAACTTCGATAATGGAGTTTTGGCGGGAAAACTAAAAAGATCGCGTCACCGCATAGTATTATTTTCCAAAACTTGTGTTATTTTCAGTGTAAGTGCATAAAATTGGTGGCATTTTATTCGTTAAGTGCTGAATTACAAGCATGACTGTGGAAAAGTGGTATAAATAAATGATGGTGAAACGTTTTTTTTCGTGTTGTTTCCAAAACTCCATAGAAGCTTCTGGCAAAGTTGCCACCACTTTACTAGGGGTATGACTTGACTAGACTAGACAATGACTATTCGTTAACTGCTGGACTACAGGCATGAGTGTGGGAAAGTGGTATAATGATGGTGAAACGTTTCTTTTCGTGTTGTTTCCAAAACTCCATAGAAGCTTCTGGTAAAGTTGCCACCACTTTACTAGGAGTATGACTTAACTTGATGACTTCGACTGTGACTTGACTTGACACATAGGTATACATATACATATTCATTAAATTGAGAAATTATCAATTAATTGACACTGGCTAAACACACGAAAGTGTGGAGCCAAAAAAATAAGTACAGCCATTTTGCCCATAATTTCCCTAAAAACTTAATCTGAGCATAAAATGTGCCACGTTAGTTCCAGATTGAACATCCGAAGTCATATATTATATATTCAGTATTCGTTATTAAATCTTTTAGAAAATAAAGGCAATTTTGCCGTGCTAAAAAAAGTATATTAGGTAACTCCTATAGCAAGTGACCGATCCCATTGTAGTTACTCAATATCGAGTATTACAAATCATTAGTTGTATGAAAATCTAGTTAATGCTAGCTGAGATTTTATTTATTTATTTATTTCCAAAATCCACAGATCTTAAGCTAAGAAATAGTTTCACTTAATATTAGAACTTACATCCAATTACGGATTTACTTTATTTTATAAGATTTATTTTTAGAGATTTCATATATTTTATGGTACTCCTTGAAGTACCTAAAGTAACTTCGAATACACACATACTATATGGGTACTGATATCGGCGGTAATAATAACAGGCAGCTTGGAGCCTCGGGCACAGCTGAAGCAGATATTGCCCGGCATTGTGTACTATCGGCCGATGGGCTATTTGCGTTCAACTGCCACTGGTTTCGTTCATAAATTCCAGATTCGAAATCCCATAAAGCCAGTTTTGCTTTGACACAGCTGTCAAAGGCTTCCACAACTACATAAAAAAGCCTTTATAAGAAGTTTCAAAGGCTTAACACGCTGTAACAATGTTTGGTGATTAATGTTTGACTAAAATCTCTATAGTATTTAGAAAAAAAAATGATAACTTTTATACTTTCTACACAGTTTTCTCCACCGTTTTCTCCACAATCGTCCACAAAAAGCAATAAACTGTGAAGCTCGGGGGCGGTGCACAAATAAAACCTCGTGGCGCGCCTCTGTAGCTATGAGAACCTGAACAGGGTGTTCAGTGTTGACTCATTTTTTTACATAACATAGACGGACAAACAAGCACATGGCCCGCCTGATGGTAAGCAGTTACCGTCGCCTATAGACACCTGCAACACTGGAGGCGCTGCCAATGCGTTGCCTACCTTTTAAGACTGTATTTACCCGACGTTTGAAGTGCCCAATGTTGTAGCTCAGCGGAAATACCTCAGATGGAAGGCTTTCACATGCACGGCACGGCTTTCACGGCATTCCACAGCTTGCTTCCACAACTTTTTTAGTTCAATTCCTAAAAATATTTCTACAGAAGTCTATTATTATATATTGCGATTCTATGCTATATATAGTCTGTGATGATTTAGGTAGGTACCTAAATAGGTATAAATAGCCTCCACGACTATCAAATCACGACTATCAGTGTTCTAGAGATACGTATATAAATTATTATCATATTATTCTCTGCATAATCTCAGTCCATATCTAACTTCAATATTTTCAAGTAGTTTGAACCAAAATGTTAACATTTACCTACGACTCGTGCGAAACCGAGGACAGAAGCCAATATAGTATTTTAGGTCAGGAACAATTAATAATAATAATAATAATAATATGTGTGGACATCTCACACAACGCCATCTAGCCCCAAACTAAGCAAAGCTTGTATTATGGGAACCAGATAACCGAAACCGAAAGATACTTTTTTTTGTATATACATACATAGAATACAATATAACACCCAGACACTGAACAAACACCTATGTTTATCACACAAATGTTTGTCCTGGGTGGGAATCGAAACCACAACCCACAGTTCAGAAGGCAGGGTTACTACCAACTGAGCTATCGGGCCAGTCAATTCAATTTTTACGCTTATGTATAACAGTTTATTAGCACATAACACCACGGAAATATACTTCGCATTGCCAACTTTCTTGCGCCCACGTGATCCATTTCGGCAGCCTGTGCAACTTAGAGGCTAGTAAACCTTCGTACAGCACGTGTAGTTATGCATGGGCAAGAACAGCCTCAGCAGTATCCACCGCAGCATCCACCACAGCAATAAATAATTAAATTACCTAATAAAAAAACGAGTGTGCCTTAGACTACACGACTGAAGTAAAACTTCTATACGAAACATAACTCTCTCTCTTTCTATCTTCACTAACTCATATCTCCCTCTCAACTTCCGTTCGCTTCGCCCAATCAATGTCCGTAACGCTCTCGTCACGCATTCACCAACTTACTCCCCAAGTCAAGCGTGCGTAAAGAATTTTTACTTCAAAACTGGTTGGTTTCTTTCCAATAAACATTTTAGTACGAAGAGTATTAGATACCAAATTACAATAGTAACTGATTAAACAGCTATGGTTCCCTTTCGTCTCTAATAAAATGTTTTATTTTGGTTTTTTTTTTTGCTCCACTCTTTTGTTTATTTAGCCAGTGTCAAGTAATTGATAATTTCTCAAGTTAATTAATATAATATATATATATATATATATGTGTCAAGTCAAGTCACAGTCCAAGTCATCTAGTCAAGTCATACTCCTAGTAAAGTGGTGGCAACTTTAAAAGAAGCTTTTATGGAATTTTATAATCAATGCGAAAAGAAACGTTTCACCATCATTACACCACTTTCCCACACTCATGCCTATAATACAGCACTTAACGAATAAAATGCAACCAATTTTATGCACTGACACTGAAAATAACACAAGAAATATTGATATCACAATCACAAGAAAATAATACAATGCGGTGACGTGGTTCTTATAATTTTCCCGCCAAAAACTGAAATAATATGTTGATTTCAACTAGGTATCTATCAGAATCATAGATCAATGTGTCAGGGCAACAGCCTGTAGACGAATAAATCCGTCGTCGAAATGCGTAGGCACGTGCCAAGCGCGCGACCGGCAAGCGACGTACGCCTTCGCACGATATCTAATACCGGTATCCAAATAAAGCACCCCTTTTATAATCCACTACTTTTCACCTTTATATCTTATACATAAGGTTCATTCGCTCACTGCGTCACTTTTAATAAATTTAAAGATTCAATAACGCTTTTAAAGTGCAACTTGTAGCTCAATAGGGAACAATTAATTGAAGGGCTGAGATTAAAAAGGGTTTAACTGATTTTGTTTCACAAAATAACTTATATCCTTGGATTTGGCGTGAAATTATCTACAGTAATACATTCTCAAAAGACCGAAATGAGGCTTAAAGCTCGAGATTGTCAGTCTAAAAACGGTTTATCTGACAAATGAATACAGTTCGCTTGGCATAAAAATATTATCATATTTATTATATTCTATTATATTTTTACAGTAATTGTACGAATTAGTACTATATTTTGTATTTTAAAATAGAATTAATACATTTTCAAGCAACTGAAACTTACATTAACCTTTTCTATATTTCATAAGCATTCTACATTAAAATGAAACCGTTGACGCTTGAAGTCGATTTTCTCGCAACTATCAATTTGACAGTTAAACCCTTTTTGTTCTCACCCCTTCAATTATGTAATATGATGTGATGATGGTGCGTTAGAGTAGATACATATCTGTCAAATTTTATAATAAAGGTATGGCAAGATCTCCGAATTTGACAGGGTGGTATTAAGTGGTTGGACTTTTACAATAAAGTTCGTCTAGGTAGGTGGGTACTATACCTAGACAAACTACCGCAGCTTTGCCAGTTATGAATCTTCGACAACCATGTTTTATTTGCAAATAAACGATTTGGATTTATTCTGCCGCCAAGCAGTACAAGCACTACTGTGTTTCGGTTTGAAGTGCACTGTAGCAAGTGAAATCACTGGGAAAATGAGATTATATGATCTGATATCACAGTCCAGTAATTTTATTAATAAACTGTGCTGATGTCTCTGGATGACTTGTGCAGTGGAGTGTTACGAATACTTTATATACCGTTGCACCCCGCGGTTTCACCCGCGCATAAAAGTATTTTAATTATTTGCTCATCCCACAGGAAAATTTCATTTTTCCGGGATAAAATGTTGCTTATGTGTTAATCCAGTGTATAAGCTGTCTTGGTACAGAATCATTCAAATCCAACCAGCCGTTTGAGCGTAAAGGAGTAACAAACATACACACAAACACACATACAAACTTTCGCCTTTATAATATTAGTGTGATGTGATATTTTAGAGTTCCGAGCTACATTGTAATTGTTGTAGGCACCCATGACGCCAGGTGAACAGATAGCTACTTACATCACACACAGCCTCAGACCAGCCTCTGTGGTGTGGTGATTGAGTAGGTCGGCTTACAACCCGGAGACAGGTATTTGTGCACAGAAAAAAAATCGCAAATACTTCTTCTGAGTCTGGGTGTTGTGGGACCATGATCCTCGTTGTTCTTGGGTCACAAGACACAGGGAATCCTAGCTAGGATCCAGGATCTATGTATGTGATCGTTGGGTGTTATCATTATCATTCTATAAACATTTAAAAAATATAGGTATCACGGTAATCTAGTGTGTCAAACAATTATGTAACTACGTAAGTAAATTATTTAGATAGATAGATAGATAGATCAACACTTTATTGTACACAGTAAAAAATAAAACAATTTACAAAAAGAAAAACATACATAATAAACTAGTACTAGTACAATAGGCGGTCTTATCGCTTAGAGCAATCTCTTCCAGACAACCTTTAAATCGGAGGAATCTGTAGCTTAGAATTTTGGGCTTTGGTGTACAGGTAAAACAAAATGAACTAAAAACTATTACAATAAGTTGTCCTACAATATTAACTAAAATTTATTATTAGTATTATTATTTTTTTTTTATTATAACATTTATTATTATTTTATTTATTTGTTTATTAGGTAGACATCGTATCTTAAAGTAGCTACATAACATTAGCCTTAGCCGGCTGGCTTTTACGGTACCTATGGGAAAGGATTAGGTGGGGTGGTTCTACTCGCATACCGGGATCACACTTCAAACTTCTTCTCTTCGATTAATAGCTTGCTATCGCTTTTTTTTTGTTTTGGCTCCACATTTATGTGTATTTAGCCTGTGTCAAGTAATTGATAATTTCTCAAGTTAATTAATATTATGTATATTTGTGTCAAGTCAAGTCACAGTCCAAGTCATCAAATCAAGTCATAGTCTATTCTAGTCAAGTCATACTCCTAGTAAAGTGGTGGCAACTTTACTGTTGTATGTAAACCTTCATGTTTACTATTGTCTTAAATTAACGAATCTTTTATATATTTGAAATATTGAGTTCTGTGACAACTTATCAAATTTTTTCACTTCAAAATATACTTTACTTGTGGATACATCTTGTTTATTGTTTATAGCTCTTTATATAGCTTAAATTAACTACACCTTTACCAGAAGCTTGAGTTTTGGAAACAACACGAAAATAAACGTTTCACCATCATTTTACCCCTGTCGCACACTCATGCCTGTAATCCAGCACAGTTTTGGAAAATATATAATGCGGTGACACGATCTTTTTCGTTTTCCCGCCAAAACTCCTGCTATCGCTTTTCAGCGATAATTCTGCTAGTGTCAAGTGAGGAATTTTGTATGCTTATGTCATGTCAAAGTCATATTCTGTCAGTCAAATGCCATAGTAAAATGGTGGATATCTAACTGAAAGCTTCTAGGAAGCCTTGAAGATAAAACGAAGAGGCATGGTTTTAAAACTTGGAACCATTTGCCAACACTCATGCACGTTCACGAACACTTAACGGATAATAATCCACCCTTATTACACATTAAAGTTCAAAAATACACGGGTAATGGAAAAAAGTTCAAATCCACAACCGCCATTTTCGGATTCTTTTCAACGCTCCCACGGCAAACCTCAAAAACATGGCATAAGAGATTATAAAAACCTGTCAAAAACTGATTAAAAATAAATTAAAACAAATACCGAATTATGTCAAACATTCTGACATTTCAAAACCCAAAATTATGACAAACACCAAGTAACATTTTTTACAAAAAATAAATAAAATTCCATAAAAACCATGCAAAAAACTTAATAGTTCCCGAAAATTTCCCAATGGCAAGGTGAGCTTATTTGTTTATTATAAAATAAGTGAAAATCGTCAATAACAAGATAATCCAACTCTTGTCATTATTCCAACCTGTACGCGAGTACTTACATCCGGACAAATGAAAGTGAATTTCGGGAGTTGAAGCAGACTTCGCTCACTTCGTTCGCTCGGTCAATATGACAATTTATCTGTGAAGAAAAATCCTTATCAAAGCCACAAAATTCGCCATATTTATGATTAAATCAATGAATCTCTTAAATGTGTCAACATTTTGAAAAATCGAAATTACAAAACGCTTATAATTATTTTTACCTATCTAATTAAATCAAAACGTAAAATACATATGCAGTTCCAACTAAGTTCGAATTTGAACAGACGTAGCTTTACGTTACATTCAATAGAGTTCGGAGCACAGTAAAATTTACAAGAAGTTTCTTTCAAAATCATTGCTCGAAATCATACAATACTTATAATTACGGTTTAATCTAAGTATTTTGTATTTGTTGCAGTTGTTGTACCTGCGTAGGCTCTAGCGGCGGGAGCGCCCCCAAATCCAGCTTGCCTTTAATATGCTTGGTCCCTCGCGAGGATGGCCGTATGGGGGCGTCTGGCCCCGGAAAATCAGGGGCCAGGCCACGAGCCCCCACCCGAGGCTCTGTTGGCAGCGACTTCCAACTACTAGATGACGAATATATCAAGAAAAACTTCAAACTGCCTCAGCGGGCTTTGTATCTGGACCCTTTTAGGTAACAAACTGTAGTTATATATCTACTTAGATAAGATAGGTCATATTTCGAATGCAAAGTCTACACTCACACATAATATGCCGTCCTTAGGCTAATTATTCTTTAGAAGACTACTGTTGATGTAGTGGTAAATCATGGTTGATTTTTTGTTGGTGCAAGGTACCTAAACAATAATGATTATGCAATGTTTGTACTTACCTATTACTGAATTGATGCGTGACGTGTGTTGAATACGACTGGAAACAAGCGCTGGACTGGTCTGAAAGCTCAGTTGGTAGTAGTAGCCTTCTGAAATGTAGGTTGTAGGTTCGATTCCTACCCAGGACAAACATTTGTGTGACATACGTTTTTGTTCTGTGTCTGGGTATTTTATTGTATTCTATGTATTTATGTACAAAAAAATATTTTATCTGTAATTTGGCTACCCAACTAGCCCGACCTATACAAAATCAAAATTAAATACAAAAAATTATGTATGAACCATGCTCTTATGTAAGCTACTATTTCAGACGTCCACTGATCACGTTTCCCATGACCCAAGAGGCCTCCAGGAACTTTAATCTGGAGAGGAAGTACAAGATCAACCAGCAGATTCTAGACGGATTCCTCGATGCGAGTGCAGCCATATCAGCGCCTAGCGTTTTCGTAAGTTTTAACTTGCAGCGTATAAAAATAGCGTAGTCTCTTACTGTTGGCATCACTGTTAGCTCAAGTTCACGCAACGATGGAAAGAGCTATGCTCGGTGTTTACCTGCGAGATAAGATCTGAAGTAAGGAAATCCGCAGGAGAATTAAGGTGACCGATAAATAGCTCTTAGAACTAGCAAGTTGAAATGGCAATGGACAGGCCACATGGCTCGTAGAACTGACTACCGATGGGGAAGAAAAGATTCTCGAGTGGCGAACAAGTACCGGAAGACGCATCAGCGTCTTGGCTGGCACCTATTTTAACTTTGTCGATCTTTTTTATTGGACTAACGACCAGCTATCTAGGGGAGGCCTATAAGGAAATGTGGTCAATAAAGGCTACTGTGTCTGATACCATTAGAAGCTATATCAGTGACTTAGTTCATACCTATCTTCAGCGGGTGCACTCAGATTTTATCACGCAAGGAAAACTCGAGCTTATGGACGTTTTAATGTAGACCTTTGCATGACTATGAGCTTACTATTGAGGCCAATAGTAAGAGACACCACGTCTCAGTGCCATAAGCCGTCTCTGTCACACTCACACCCTGGTAAAGTTCTGTTTGTTTTGCGGTATTTCAGATGAAATAATAGGCCCATCCGAAATAGGTGCAACTCTGTCTGTAATAATTAAAAACTTCGAGAGTATCATACCCAACAGTTAGTTCTTATTAATTAAACTATTGTTTAATCCTTAAAAGGTCCTATAAAGCTACACGCCATTTTTAGATTTAATTGTACGCCAATTGAGTCGTATGAGTATTGGCGGTAGATACAATTTAAAAGGTACCTAAGCTAATTAGCGTACGAGTTAATGTATCTATCTGAAATGGATTTAAATAAATACCTTAAT
Organism: Ennomos fuscantarius; assembly: GCA_905220475.3. Classification (NCBI taxonomy): domain Eukaryota; kingdom Metazoa; phylum Arthropoda; class Insecta; order Lepidoptera; family Geometridae; genus Ennomos; species Ennomos fuscantarius. Next base: position 5,228,729 of record HG992023.1, on the reverse strand, counting down.
ATTTTATTATTTATTCCCTTAAAAAGCTTTTTCGTCTTGGTTTCATTAATCAGTCGCTATACTCGCTACTTTCTACATTTTGCAAACCGCTCAATGTTGACTATTGCATACGGCAACTTTTTCTATTCAGAATAAATGAAATTCGTTACACACGCATCTCATTCTTATTCTATACAGCTTACTAGCATTCGCCTCGTTCTGCATTATAATCTAATAATATCATAATATCTAATAATCAGGGGGTGAACACGAAACTTTGATTGCAATGCAACAAGCGTAATTTCCATAGTAACTATGCACATAAACTGCGTATTAAAACTGTCAAATCCATACATATTTGTGTTTCTATCGGTTGCAATCGAGTTACGTGATTGCCTAGATCACCAAGACGCGCCAAGCGGGGTACGAGTCAACCCCCAACACTGTTTTTGTCGATAGTAGTGAGCATCTCCCACAATTCCCCCCCCCCCATTATTTTTGTGTGACTACTATGTTCATAAGTGGACACAAACGGCTGGATATGCACATGGTTATCAAAGACACGGTAAATAAGTACTTAGTTAAAAGTATACCTATATATATATAGTATATAGTTACTTAAAAGATTACGTGGTGTATTTTTTTTTACAAAGCCGTACGCAACCAATTCTTCTGAGCAACAAAGAAAAGAAGCGGATGAAGACGAAGAAATCATCTACATTCTTCAGCTCCCTGATTGGGAGTTCAAATGTCCAGTTCACCACGAGACCATTAGGACCCCCAGGTCAGTTTACATTAATCTTTATTGCCTTATAAATATGTTTCGTTTTTAATGGGAAAGTTTCAACAGTGCCACCAACGGCAACTATACGTCACAGAATACATACCTGCCTACACCTAAATGTACCACGTAGTAAGTATAGTAACCCCAAATCTAAAAAACCATGGTAGTAACTAAGGTTTTCCCACAAAATACCTACCACATCTAATTTTCACGTGACGGGAACTATTAATAAGTACCTAAGTACTAGTTCGAATGGACTATTTTAGGGGTTACTAGGTACAGTACAGAACTTGTGCTTTGAAATAGGTTCTACAAAATTCTTCAAGTACAATTGAGTTGCTTCTTTTATATTCTGTAAAACTGAACAAAAAGGGTTAAACAATAAGAAGGTACTTACTAATAATTATGCTTAGGTACTAGAAAAAGGAAGTATAATGATCAGCATCTATGAAGAAATAAGTTGTAACAACTTACTTACGTGGATATTTATAATAATAATCGAAAAAAATAAAAATAAAATGAAATTCATAATTTTCCAGAATGTAAAGGATCCATGTTTATCTATGTTACTTAACAGATTTATCAAATTTTAGTGTGCTTTCATCTCAATCGGCCATGTATTTATTCTCTTTCTCTGCAATCTGCATACATAGAATCGAAATGCCTCTTCGAAAAACTGATGAGGTGGTGACATCTATTGAAAATGTTCGCAAGCTCTGCATTACATATGTTCTTCAATTTCTATTTGTTGTTTTGGCTTGAGCCATCTAGCGGAAGTTTGCGCAACTACAAACTTTTTTTTGGCTTGGCTCCACACTTTTGTGTATTTAGCCAGTGTCAAGTAATATATATGTAATTTGACTTGTTCAAGCCATCAGGTCAAGTCATAATCTAGTCTAGTCTAGTCAAGTCATTTTGGTTTTTGGCGAAAAAACGAAAAAGATCGGGTCGTCACCGAATTGTATTTTTTTTTATTTCAAAACTTGTGTTATTTTCAGTGTTAGTGCATAAAATTGGTGGCATTTTATTCGTTAAGTGCTGGATTACAGGCATGAGTATGGGAAAGTGATATAATGATGGTGAAATGTTTCTTCTAGTAGTAGTTGCCACCAGTTTACTAGAAGATGACTTGAGTACTGTGACTTGGCGCATATCTGCGTGAAATATCATTAACTTGTTAATTATCAATTACTTGACACTGGCTAAATACACGAAAGTGTGGATCTAATACACAAAAAAAAGGTCTTGTCTGTGACTGTGACTGTGACAGCCACATTGATACGTATCCTTTATTTAGTCTGTGATTGAGATCAAAGAGTATAGTTACCATAGTAGGATATTGGAAATTTGATTTCCATCTGCTACGTCGAGTATCACGTTGAATTACTGTTAAATTACATAGATCAACATTCAAGTGGTGTTTCGAACTACATACCCAATTACTAAGTATAATTAGCCGCGCAGTAAAGTAATCGAACATACATATTATATATATATTATATTCGCTTATTTTATTATGGTACTTACACATTAACTAATAAATAATTCATTTTTCCTAAGGTTCATTTGGCATTCGTGCAAAAAACCGTCGAATATTGCTGATGGAGCTGCAAAGAAAGGTGGTGGACCTATGAACAAGCCAAAACCGTGGCTACTAAGTCGACACACAGATTTCGATTTGCTATCTCAATGGTAAAAAAAAATGAAAATTGCCTGAAACTCGACGAGTGGACGTCCACCTAGTGATAATTGCCTCCTAGTTATGAGGCAATTATCATTAGGTGGACGTGGATAATTGCCTCCCTAACTGTTTTTGTACACAAATCACGATAAGCACAGAATAAATGCCATACCAAATTTATGTGTTTACTCCCTATTACTCCTGTCCTACATTTACTGTTAGTCGGGTTGGGCGGACAATAATGAAATGAAATCGGTGGCAATATCTCAAGCCATGCCATGGTCAAGTGTCATGCACAATAATGCTTCCACACTACTACCTGGTGGCAGCTGGCAGCCACTGGATTCGTCCTATTGACTACAAAATTCAATTCACCCTATTTACAAAGGTCGCAGAACAGCAATGCACAACATGTTGTGCATTGCCGCAGCAATGTACCTACTCCGCAGCAATTCTAAAGAAAACCGTTTGTTTTTATTTAACTTAAAACTAGAGTAGGTACCAAAACAAAAATTTATTTTTTATTAACAAAGCATGAAGGGCTTACATTTTTTATTCTATATCGTAAGCTGCTTGTAGGAAAGCTCTAGAAAAAAACTAGCCACATCTGGTGTGAACAATGTGTAATTGAATAATTGTTTTATACACGAAGACACCACTTTTCATGTGAATTAAATATTAATATTATCAACCAAAAAGCATAGACTTTGTATCGAGACCCCTAATACAGAAAAAAGTAGGGCAGTTCAGTGTACACCTACGAGTAATAGTATTCTGTGGTCGTTACTTTGGCGCGGTTGTGAAAACATACCAGAATATGCCATTTTGCGTGATAGAACTTCACTGAAATTACATGAAATACCGAACATGGTGCCATTTCACAATCTATTGGGCATTATTAATTCATTTTGAAAGTATTATTGAATTATTTTCTGTAACCAGAATTCAGAACCATATCATTAATAAATGTTACGTCATATTCAGTATTGCCATACGATGACTAAAATAACTTCCCGATTTTTTTGCTTAAAATTCTAACAGATCAAGTTCTACATAATCGTTGGACACAAGTAACAGGTACATCAGAGTCGAAATATATATTGGACAGCTCGCACTTGCTCAAAAATTTGTTCAGCGCATTATCATAGTAAGAGAGTAAGGTAGCGAAAAAATGGGCCGGAATCAATGAAAATTAAGCAGTTTAAGGATACCTACCCACCAGAGTATAAATATAGTTACATTTATGTTCGTCATCATAAAAGTCTACTAAAATACAACTCAGACAACACCTAAATAAATTCTAATTTACGCATTAAATTCCTCGGCACCAACAAGTTAACGTCAAGTTACTGACATATTGTAACTAAGTGAATAAAAACTTACGGCCTATCTTACGCATTCAAGTAACTGCCTTGGTGCGACGCATATGTCTTGTAAAGTCCTTGAGAGATAAGTGCGAACTTAGGAGCCTTCTAACTTTAGTACAGACGGATATTACTATTTTAGGGGTGATTGCACACTACGCCATACCGCATGCGCCCGCCGTAGTCTTCCACTTAATGAGTAAAATCGCCGGGTACAGTTAGTTTTTTTAATAGATTTACCTAAAAAGTTTACATGCAGTAAGAAAACACAATACAATATAAGCAATTCATATACGTTATAAAATATATTTGTTTTGCTTCTCTACTTTTTCAGTTAGTCTTACTTATTTCACTTAATCGGGTAATACTTTCTTTACTTAGACGGCTACTCTGTGGCTGAATTGACATTTAAAAGAGTTCGCGCTCTATTATCATAGATTATGATTTTCTAGACTTTTTTAAACGGTTTTATACTAGGACGATGAATCAGAATGGACAGAGTGTATTCAAAAAAATGCGTGTCCGTTGCTGTTGGTGTAAGTATCTAAAACTGCATTAGTGTGCGTGAGTAGGGAAGTGACCCCTATTACACAATATATCGATATATATTAAACCTAACCAAACAGTATTGCAAAAAATAATAGGACGAAAGGATTTTCTAAGTACTTTATTACACTTGCAAAGCAGTAATGATTTTAATAACTTAGGCCACCGAAAATATTCAGTATCCTGATTTATTAATTACCGTTTCTAATTTATGATATCAATTCTATATAGCGGCCACTGTTTTTTGTTCGGGAGCATCATTTATTTTTTATTTATCTGAAATTTTCTCAAGGTTTACTTCAACTTGGTTAAAACGGTACCCTCATATCACTTATCGTTTCAGAGATCCGTTGGGGTACTACATCGTGTCATTATTTTCTGGTGTCGAATTTTTCTGGGGGTTACGTGTTCCATCTCTGTACACTTCATACATGGTTTTGATCCACCACTTCTGAGAGCTGAAACCAATTGTGTCAATTAGTCACCGGTCAGCGAGTTAGTGGGTGTTTTTTTCTTATGTGTATACCTACCTATGGAAAAAAAAACCAGCTTCCTAGCAAAATTCACATATTAGAAAGATGAGCTTGGTCAGTGGGTAAATTTTAACAATAATTAGTACGGCAATACGTTTTGTCTGTAATTGACCCAGGTAGTGTTAGATTATGATACTGGGTCAACAAAAATGTAACCTGTCGCTCGACTATCGACATCGTAAGAGTGACAGTTTACAAAGCGTATCGTACCATCTTTTTTACAGTCATATTTCCAATCTAGAGGTAACAGATAAGTGGTACTGTATAATTTTATTGTTTAGAATGTTTTATGATAACTGATTTTATGGGTTTTGACAGTGAACCCTATAAGGACTATAATACTCTACGCATCAACCATAATTATGTCAGAAGATTTAGAAAACAGTATTAGGTGCCAATTTTCACATAAGCAGATTTGTATATTTTCTAAGGTTAAGGTTGTACTTTGATCTAAATCCATTCGGCCACTTGTAGGAAAGAAATCTTCTACTATTTACTCTCACCAAAATCAGAGTAATTGTGTGCAAGTGTATGAGATTTACAAATATCGACAAAGTCTAATGGGCCGTGTGGGTGCATCACTATTCGAGAGGCCTAAAATAACCCATCTCAATAATATCAATTGAAGCTTTAAATCTCCAAGTAATTATCACAACATGGCAATAATATGATGCCAAAAATGTAAATCCTTAATGTGAAATGCATATTTACTTTGAAACTTTGATATTTAACATAATATAAGCCAGTAAACACTTACGTGCGAAATGATGATTCTGAATTTATTATTTCTCCTTTTGTTGTTTTTGATGAACAAAACATAGCGCAACACGACATATTTTCACTATATATTTAGTCCTGATAACAATAATTATATCACTATATCTTCACCTTTATATGCTCTCGCGGTTCAATGTTGTCACCAATCATAATTGTTTTCAAACTGGAAGGCACCTGTGACAGGTCGATACAACGTAAAATGTTATGTAAGAAAAACAGGTGACGTCATCCAAAACATTAAACATTTCTATTTTGTGGCAAAAATTCAATGCTAATAATTAAGAAAAACTACTAAAAGGAACAGTAAAATATACAAGAAATGGAATGATGGGAATTAGTTCGCTTTTAACTCACTTTTCAATTAAATTATATTTAGAATTCTATTGAGTAATAGTATCCTGTGCTTTACATAGTATCCTCTACACAGAGTACTTTTCTACAAATCCTCTACTTGGTCTGTGACATGTTTTTTGTTATTTGGTAGGTATAGCGTTACACACTCTTTGGTAAAACGTAGTGTTTATATGCTCTTTGGGTAGGTAATCAAAATTTTTTGTATAGGAAAATCGTGAAAAATTTAAACGAGTTTTTTTATTTAAAAATATTACTTAAATGAGAATTTCTGAAACAAAAAAATATATAATATCTCTTTAATTAATACATAATGGAAAAACAATTGTTGGCTAAATTGGCTGATGTGTAAGTACTTATGCCCACAGAATACCGACGACATTGACGAATCAATGGGAAGTTTTATATGTTTTAATTTTATTGGTGTCGTAGTATAGATAGGAACTGCTTGTCTAAAAAGAAAAGCCCGAAGACATTGATATAGTAATAATAAAGTTAATTGACCAAAAGAAAGAAGTTCACGAAGAATCTGCTTCAATTCATAGACCTATGTGAATAGGGTTAATAATTCTGTGTCACCAAATCGGCTTTATCTATTTGGATGTTTGTACTCACGTACTGACTTTTCAGAATAACTCTTTAATTGCTTATATTTGAAGTAAACGCTTTTGTATTTTTGTTTTGGCTCCATACTTTTGTGTATTTAGCTAGTGCCAATTTCTCAGGATAATTAATATTATAATAAAGTGGAGGCAACTTTTCCAGAAGCTATGGAGTTTTGGAAACAACACGAAAAGATACGTTTCACCATCATTATACCACTTTTCCACACCCATGCCTGTAATCTAGCACTTAACGAATAAAATGCCACCAATTTTATGCACTAACACTGAAAATAACACAAGTTTTGGTAAATAATACAATGCGGTAAAGCGATCATTTTCGTTTTCCCGCCAAAAAAACCAGTAAACGTTTTTCTATGTAACTATAGATGCAGCTTTAAACTAAACATACAAACTTTTATAAACTATTTAGGTTCATTTTAATATGGTAGTAAGATTTACGAGTATAATTATGTTCATAAATTACATAGAATAAAATAGAACTATTTCAGTCCAGTGATCACATGCATTTATGACTACCTATCGTTTTAGGCCTCTCGCAAAATCTGGTTTCGATGCTTTGGATATGTCAGCTCCAGTTTTAGTGCAACTGAACCCAAATGGACAGTGGGAAAGTGCGAAGCCAGAATCATTGGACGAAGATCGTTTGAGAGCTGTAGTTCAAAATTTGGTACACTCTAGAGCGGTGTCAGCTGCACAAAGTTATTGCTCGCAGTGCGCTGCGGAAAATCAGGTATGTTTGGGTGATCATATCTTATCTAGTCTCATTTCATTAATTTCTAACTTTGAGCACAATGCAAAAAAGTGCATATTTAAAAAAGCCTGAATGTTGACCGCTGCACGCTGTTGAAGCTGCGCAGCGCAGGCGTAGTTAACCCAAAAACGATACCTTTATATTCGTGCCGATCCTAGGTCAGTTCGAAGTTCGTAGTTTATGTACTTGCAATATTATTAACGCTATACCTATAGCGTACACCTATCAGCAATGGAGAAATAGTACTTTAGGCTGTGATTAACTTAACAACTCTGTCTAATATATATAATCTCTCTATGACTCTTAGGTCCGTATTACAGAACGACGCTCAGTCATCGATCGGTGCTCAAGCAGAGATTTTGTTCACTAATTGATCACTTTATGAATGAAATCTCTGGTTGAGCAACGATCGATGACTGAGCATCGTTCTGTAATACGGACCTATGTCTTTCAATAACAAATGATTCACAAACAAAATGATTGACTATTATTATTTCTCACTGGTTACTTCCCCATAAACATTTACTTTCATTAAAAAGCGTCATCGAGTCCAGCACTAAACATTAATCATATCTTATAATAGGACTTTGTTGCCTATTCTCTTGAACTCTCAAAAAAGTTTATGATCATCCGCTAATTACAAACAGCAAACATTTATAATCACCTGATAACCTTTTCCGCATACGCTTATTATACTTGCCGAATGACTATAGAATAATATATAATATTTTAAAGCTTATGAGCTAATTAATAACTTCAATTTAGTTTTAAGTCAACTTACCAGTCGCACCATCAGTGCAAATTTAAAAGCGAAAATAATGAAAACGTGACGTTTAAGAAAATGTTGTCACATACAAACCTTGTTTATAATTTAGTGACCATCCATTAATATTGGCCACCATTTTGAAGAAAACACAAGATGGCGAACAGTAGTTATGCTAAAATATTCAAAACCCTTACTTGAATCTATCGTTAATGGTCGTATCGTAGTACGACCATTAACGATAGATAATAACGTTAGATTAGAAGATATAATATTATTAATGTCTACAGTTTTTATCGTTTCAGCAGAACAAGGATGCAGGAAAATCTACGTATGTACCAGTTATCATGATGCCGTTATACCCTGCGGACCAATGTCCTTTTGACATATGTGAAGTTGAAAAAATTAAACACAGTGATGTGAAAACGAAAAATAAACCAAAATCAGCAGAAGTAACACAAGATCCGAATTCCAAAGAAGACAAAGATAAAAAGAAAAAGAAACGAGGCTTTGTAATGCAACGGTTAACCGATTTTGACTTGCTGTCACAGTGGTGATTGTGATGTCACAAAAAGGGCTTGCGATTGCTTGCTTTGGTTACTAAAATTAAATGTGCACATGAATTTACAGTACTTGTTTTGTATCCTTTATTTTCTTATCCTAGCCTTATATCATAAATCTAGTCAAGGCCCGTGATCTACCAACATAGTTCACCTGGCTGCACCACGGGCATTTGTGATGTTATCACAACAAGTATTTAATTTATCAAAGATCACAGTCAAGTAACTTTTATACTATGGTACGCAGTATATAATAGGTCTTTACCTATGAAATTGCCGAATTGCAGTACAGACTTTTTCAAACAAAAAAAAGTTTTGATTGGCTATGAATTCTAAATTCAAATTATTATTATTATATTATTATTAATTTTGTTTTAAAAATATGACATTCTATTTACAATATAAGTCTTTTGTTTATTGATTAGCGTTGTATTTTCATTACATTTCAACATGTTTCCTCATAATGGATACTTTGAAATTTCGTGTAATTATGGAATATGAGTTCCGTCGTGGCACCAACGCGGCACAAACGACACGTAACATCAACGACGTTTACGGAGAGAACTGTACAAACGAACGTACAACCCGTTATTGGTTTGCTCGGTTCCGTTCTGGGAATTTTGACTTGAAAAATGAACCTCGTGGTCGTCCGGAAACTTTGGTCAACAATGATGAATTAAAGGCGATTGTGGAAGCTGATGAATCTCAATCTACAGCTGAGCTGGCAGCAGATTTTGATGTTAGCATCAAAACAATATTGGTCCATTTGCGACAGATTGGCAAGATAAAAAAGCTTGATAGATGGGTGCCCCACGAACTTAACGATCGCCAGCGCAACGTACGCGTCGAGACTTGCCTTGCGCTGCTTAACAGGCACAGAAATGAAGGAATTTTGAACCGAATTGTTACGTGCGACGAAAAATGGATTCTTTTTGACAATCGAAAGCGCTCAGCAAGTTGGTTAGATCCTGGTTCGGTACCAAAGCAATGTGCAAAACGAAAAATGACCCCTAGAAAGGTGATGGTCACAGTTTGGTGGTCTAGTGCTGGTGTGATTCATCATAGCTTTTTACAAAACGGCGAGAGCATTACTGCAGATGTGTACATTGAAGAACTGACCACAATGATGGCAAAACTCGCACGTCTGCAACCAGCTTTGGTCAATCGGTCGTCTCCACTGCTACTTCACGACAACGCGCGACCCCATACTGCACAACAGCATGAGTTGGGTTTGGAAGCTCTCCTTCATCCGCCATACTCACCAGATCTTGCGCCTACCGACTATTACTTTTTCCAAAATTTGGACAACTTTTTAGCGGGAAAGAAATTCAATTCCCGAGAGGCAGTACAAAATGCCTTTGAAAAGTTTGTTGTCTCCCGTCCTGCTGATTTTTTCAAGAAGGGCATCCATAAACTGCCACAGCGTTGGAAAAGATGCATTGATTGCAGGGGTGATTACTTTGAATAAAAGAAATGAATAAGTTCGAAAAAAAAATACTTTAACTTTTTTCAAACAAAACGGCAATTTCATAGGTAAAGACCTAATATTTTATACCATTAACGTTCCTTGCTGTCGACCTGTTATTGGACCTTATAGTGAATATATTATGTTCCTTGCTAGAACCTTTCACAGTGGTTCCGATATCGCGTCAATACTTCCCCAATTGGCTACTTTAATTAATTCACTACTTTCGCTAGCTTGACGCACTTCTCTCGATTCGATTTATCATCGGCAATCTTCGACTAATGAGCGAACAGTATTTTGTGTACCAAGTTGATACGAATTTAAGAAACGTATGAAAAACTAAGTGCTAAAGAAAAAAGTGTGAAATTAGGGCTTGTCAAAGGACGTTCTCTTGTTACTACAGATGGAAATAACACTACAAAGTGGCGACAAGTAATTCACCAGAATGGAGATTTCCTTTTTCATAAGGCAACACTTTATTAAATTTAGGTGTCTCGTGTGCGGCCTGCGATAATACACTTGTAATTCTGCTACTTCTCTAATCTGTGTTGGTGACAACGGTCTTAGGCCCTTATTACAGAGCGATATTTAGTCGTGGATTGGTGCTCAAGTCGAGATTTAATTCCGAAAAAACCGATTTGTAAATGAAATCTCTACTTGAGCACCAATCCACGACTGAGTATTGTTCTATAATAAGGGCCTAAGACCGTTGACACCAACACAGATTAGAGAAAAAGCAAAATTGTTGATAAATTGATATTCTTTTTTTCATACTCTTATATTTTATTATCTGTTAGTAGTCTGTGGATTTTCTAGTCTATGGTCGATGGCTATGGCCGATCAATGACGGTATTTGCAGGAATTCGAAATAATTCATTGATGCACATTGTGTCTTTTTTATAACCCAATCTTAAATTTTAGTTATGTTTCTATAATGATCCATAAGCATAACCAATGAAAGTTCCACCAGTATAACCACAAAAGAGGTATGTTTTATTATATTATATACTACGTGGGGCACGTAATTAGTCCTTCATCCCATTTTTTATGATTTCACGCCTTTACAAATCCCAGACAAAGCTGCTCAGATCTTGATGCTTGCATGCGCATCTCGACAATAGCTCTTGCTATATTGATTGTATCCATATTTTAGACAGTTCATAGCGCTCAAAATGCAAAGGTCAGAAAGTTTCACAACGGAATTGTATTAAAAATTCGTTCATGGTTTTTTTTTGTAAAACACTGATGCATGTGAAATGTACCCTTTGTGAAAAAAAAAAAAGGTTCTCACGGTCCGTGCTGCGTAAGGTTTTTTGTATAGGATCTTGCCACATGTGTTTTACTTCCTGCACGGTTTACGGGTGTATCGACAATTATTGCGTGAGACAAGTACGTGATTATTGACTCGTGAATGTAACGTAGATATCTATGTAACGTTTAAGTTATATTCGTGACGTTTACCCGTCTTTCAGAAAGTGACAGAATTACTATAGCATTTCTAGTAATTGAATTAATATTGTACAGATGTTAGAATCATAGATTGTTTTGACCTTGATTCTGACATTGGTATCTACACTTGATCATGATTTCTGTTGCAAGTGGCACTCTGCTTATCACTTAGCATTGTCCAATACATTGTATTTTGACTAAATATTTCAATACCTCCAATCTTATTGAAGTAGTTTTGCGTGTGTATACCTGTTAAATATGTCTTTCATATTATAAGGTAACAGATACAAAAACATTCTTTAGCATGTAAAACATACTAACTTTAAGAAAGATATAGCTTAGAATCTAACATAAATTCAACATTTATCTAATTAAAGAATGTTAGTATTAACACATTAAAATAATGTTTTACTATCTTAACGACTTTGCCTATGTAGATAAACACGTAGGCTTTTGTTTACAATTTTCATTTTATTTAGACAACATTTTTATGCTTACATTTGGTTGCTTTGCTCGACCACTTATCAATTTTTGATTACTGTTATATTCTGATTATGTCTAGTAACTTGGAAGGTGCCTTCCAATTGAGATAAATTGTGTCTGGGTGTTTAATAAAAGATAATTACTGCTTACTTTCAAAATAACTTAACTTAAAGGTTAGGGTCCTATTTTACATTTGATAACCTCAATTTTAATCATGTCCATTGTGCCATATTCGGCTTATCCACAATTCCATCTTCTTTAGTTTTTATAATGAAGTTTTGCCTATTTCAGGTATCCATAAGTCACTTGTCTCTTACAAAAATGCTACTGAATTTTGCTACAAGTATTAAATAAGTGGATTTGGATAGTATTATGACACAATGACTTTGTCATGATGGCCAAACAATATATAATACCTTTATTTACAATATGCTATAATGTCAATTTATTCCCAAAATAATATAATATTTTTCTTATTAAAATGTCAGATGACTAATAATCACAATTATTTATGAATATCTGTTTGTTTACAAAAAGAAAACAATTTTAATAGATTCTGTTCTATGTATAAAACTTTACTTTGAACATAATTACATAATTATTGCCACTAAATCCATATATATTTTTAATATGGGATTATTTCAGTATTCTAGATTTATTGTTTATTTGAAGTTGAATAAACAATAAATATATTTAATAAAAGATCATCAGGTTTTATTGACTGCGAATGAGTTCACCTATTTAAACATACTGGAGTCACAAAACTAAATGACAGTTTAGCTTTCTAAGAAAAAAGAGCATTTTAACAACTTGCTTATTGTAACTGTAGTAAACAAGATTAGATTAGTCAGTAAATTTGCTTGCATGACTTGTAAAGACTGATGCCTTATACAATAAGCAGAAAGCCCACCCCAGTAATGCTGAAGCATTCAATGTCTTCAGTGGCATTTAAATTGTGTTTGTTGTATTTCAGCAATAATCAATAAAAAATATCTGTGATAATATGATGTTAAGTACCTATACCTATGAACCTTGAGTATTGGTTTTGATACCTAGCATTAATAACTAATGTCATCTTGTATATTTAGCGTGCGCTGTATACAATATATGTTTTTAATTATTTTTGTACTAATGATAAAGTGTTAGTATAATGTATTATAATATTAAGTGGTCAAATTGGCGAATGTTTTTTGTTTTGATTGTGTGCCTAGTATTTCTTTACTGAATTTAAAAAAATTAATTGATTTAATTCCTAAATTAGTCTGTGAATTGAATTGGTAAGTGGATCAATGAAAGCTAGGTGGCACCATTCGTGATGCCCTATAATGGTTATGATTTAACAATTATGGATGTGTATTCATTATTCTCTGATTTTCTTATAGTTTTCAATCAATTCCCAATTTTGCTATAAATTTTGTAACTGCAGCTGAATTCATAGTACAAATATGTTTCATTTGTAAGCATGTTGATGGTGTGTAATTCAAAGGATATAATTGTCATTTACATACAACTTTAAATATCTTTAAATATCTATCATAATATATCATTACCAATTAATAGACTTGGTAGACCAACAATCTGGTCAAAATTGCTTGGAGTGGATTAATGTAGGAAGCAAGTGGCCGCATATAGTGGCACTCTGTGTGGGACCTATGCTCAGCAGTGAATGTATTTAGGCTGTTGATGAAGGAAGTATCAGTATATTAATAATAATAATAATATGTGTGGATATCTCACATAACACCATCTAGCCCCAAACTAAGCAAAGCTTGTATTGTGGGAACCAGATAACTGATACAATACTTAGATACTTTTTGTTTGTAAATACATACATAGAATACAATATAACACTCAGACACAGACAAACACCTATGTTTATCACACAAATGTTTGTCCTGGGTGGGAATCGAACCCACAACCCACAGTTCAGAAGGCAGGGCTATTACCAACTGAGCTATCGGGCCAGTCAATATCATATCATTAGCTTTCTGTCCCATACTCCATTATAAGATCTTCACCAAAAGTATATGGGACCACCATAGCTGTTCACCTGTATTGACAACATAAATAAATATTATCAGAATTAGTTAGCAGTTTGTGAAGTAATCAAGTAAGTAATTAGTAAGTAATTTATTTATTTGCCAATAAGTAAATAACAATCTTATGCTAGTGGCTTATATTAGGTATAGTTTTCAACTAAATATCATATTTTTAAAAGGAAAACATATTAAAAAAAAAAGTATTTGGTAACTATTTAAGCATAGGTAGGTAAGTTACAAACATAAGATATCTAAGCACTTTAGCATCCGTACTAGGTTACCCTGTGTTACGTTTGTTAAGCTTCCGAAAAATTTTTTTGTAACAATATCATAACTGAGTAGTAATAAAAACTAACTAACATCAAATTATTTATATAAACAAATTATTCATAGGAAGTAGGGAGTGATCACGGAACTTTGATTGCAAGGCAACTAAAGAAGTTTCGATCCTAATTTAAAAAAGAAAAAATCATAGACGTAAATAAACTGAGTTTAAAAAATGATCCATGATCGCACATCTAATAATAATACCCTAATATGCGTATTTATAGCATAGATACCTAGTCCAGAGAACAATAATTATGAACTTTTAAAATTGGAGGTAGTTGAGCACACAATCACAGCGAGCGAGCCACTTCCGAACACAGGCGTGTAATAAACGACGACGATATCCAGTAATAACAAGGAACTGTGATTGTGGTGCTTTAATATGTATTCAGAGTTTAGTAAAGCGAAGAAGTGGGTTTATTATTAAATACTAAAAATAATTTTCCATATTCGGCACCGGCGGCCGGTAGTATACAGTCACAGATGACGAGTCGAGCGATACCTTGAGTGAGATCGCAGCACGAACTCGTTGCCACGGAGCGTGACCCGGTACAAAAATTGAGGAGACACAATTTTATAATTATTAAGAATTTAGAAAAAATAGTTAAATCATAAATTACGGTACAATTTAGGTTTTAAGTTTTCTATTGATCTTTCACGTTCTAATGTATTGAAAAGGTGACTTAGGAGTGAAACATTAGATTAGTGCACATGTACAACTAATTTACATTTATAAAGCGTTAGTGAGAAAATGTTTAAATTTTTATTAATTTTTTTGTAAATAAAGGGTCCCAAAAACACATTTGTCTTTGTGCAAAAGCTGATGAAAATTTAGTTGATACAATGTTCCTATCCTTTCTTCTGTTTTCTATGTGACTATCCCTGTCATAAGGTAAAATAGTATGAATTTTGAGCACGGTTTTTAAGATACAAAGTTGTCTAATGGTTGGAACTTTGGTTTCTGAGTAAAGCTCTTTCGTTGGATATCTGAAGTGTTTTGATAGCATTGTTTTTAAAATTGCTCGTTGAGCCCTTTCGATCCGAATCATGTAAGTTTTACTGGTTCCGCCCCACATGGTAATACAGTAAGCTAGAAGGGAGTGACAAAGGGCAAAGTATATTGATTTAAAGAGAAACCATAAATTCTATAGATTTCATTTGTAAAACTCTTATTTATCAATTAGTAGCTAAATCATTTACCTAATGGTAATAACTTCAAAATTTAGTTCTATGTTATGACTACTGGCACAATCTAAACATAGTTATAAACTGTGTAAAATATGAATGTAACTTGAGATACATCATAATCTTTGAAATAAATTATTTATGTGGAGCGCTAGTTTGTTGTGTTATCTAATCTTCTAGTGTTGAACCTAGGAACTGTGCTAAGGCTAAATGTAAATGGGCACTAGGTTAAGCTTCAAGGTCTACGGTAAGGTACGCAGAGGTCAAGGTCACTGAACTCAGGGTCATGGTAGGTGACCCCAAAATCAGGATTGCAAGGTTGATGTCTGATACTTAATTTTGTGTAGTGTGTAGCTTACATCCCCCCAATTAACATTTACAGTGATCTTTGTAATTTTTGACCACTTTGTGTGGAATTGCCAAAGACTACCTATATGGATATCAGTCTAGTCAAAATCAGGTGATGTGGTAGATACCTTTCTAAAGGGTGCCATGGAGATGGGAACAGAACATGAAATTACATGTTTTACTATTTGCTTTTACTTCATAAATACTTTAACTCAACCATTGAGCCATTTTGCGTTTCCTCCAAAACCCATATTTGTCTGGCAGGTCAAATTACTGTTCGCATCTTGAATATTAAAAGATATTGCCTCAATTGTTTGCTCTCAAATAAAATTTTAATGTAAGTCAAATTCTTTGAAAGTATCTTGAGAAAAGAAGATTTTAATGTATTTTCTTTTGCACTTATTTCTTTAATGTCAAAATATACAAATTTACATGTCATTGTCTTTGCAGACCACCCTCTCATGATCCAGTAACTACAACAACAGTTTATATACAAGTAAGTTCTTAGTAAATATTAGATAATAAGTATGTGAGATCACTTTGAACCTGACCAGTTATGTTAATGTAGTGCTTATTTTTAAGACTGAAAATCACAGGCCACCTTGTAGGTGACCCAGTTTACTAATTCCAGGTGTCACTCGCCTGTCTGGTAAATATGTTTAAAACAACAATTAAAAATAATGAAAAGATGTTTTATTTTTTTATATATACATATATATTTTAGAAGGATTAAAATTATGCTCACACACTTTTTTAAAATACATAATACTTCATTCTTTAACATTTAATAAAATGAAAAATACATAGGAAGTTACAATAATGATTATTAATAATAATTTTTCTCCAGGTTAAAATGGAGCCATCATGCTCCCAATCAAGCCGGGATATGTTGGATGATACAAGCAGAGTCTCGTATGATAATTTAGAGAAAAAGACTGATAGAACTCAGAGGGTAGAGGAAAAATCAACATCTCCAAACAAATCAAATAGCAGCCGAAGAAAACCAGATGACATAGAACGGGAAGACTTAGAAGAAGAGAAAAGGTTACTAAAACACTGCCCCGAACTGATAGTAGATAGAAACCGTAAGTATTCTCGCAGCAGCATGTCCAGTTTAGGTTCAAGCTCAGAGACCCTTTCACTCAGGGATATGTCCAGTGACTATAGCACACCTGGCTGTAGCAAAGACACGGCTGATGATAGCAACACAACTATTAAAAACATGATCAAAAGCAGGACATATCCTGTACAGGAAAAGAAGGAGGATTTTATGCAGAAATTGTTGCACAGTAATGTAGAAGAAAAAAAGAATTTTCCTAAAGGGAAGTTGTATAAAGCGGAAGCGATGGAGGGAGTTGATATTGATATGTCGGAAGCGTGTGATATGGAGGGGACCAGTGGACCATCTGGGCGGACCAGCTCCAACGCCTCGAGCATTGGTAGTACGAGCTCGGACAGCACCAAAGAGTTCAATGTGCCTTCTACTTCAAATGCAGATAAGCTCCTCGGGTTAGACACAAGAAGCACAAAGAGTGATCCTGGCAGTTCACAATCAGTAAGTTTAATTAGTCCCTGTACCTGCAAGCGTATTTAGAATAGGTTTTAATTAATTATTTGTCTAAAAAGTAAAAGACAAAATATAACCTGTGTAAAATTATCTTGAAAGTTCATTTGTTTTGTTTTGCATGCGATAACATTTATCAAGTAAGATGTGTATATACAAACAATTTTTAAATTATCTAATATATTTTTTGTTTTCACTAGTAAATGTAAATTATTTATGTGTTGTTACAGCACAGGTTTTGTCACGATGAAGACTCTGAAGAGGACAATGGTGAGCAGTCATGGTGCACCTGCCTGTCCTCGCATGAGGTAAAAATCATTTATTTGATGCTAGGGACGCCACGCTGTCCTGTGGCTGCCCCCTTTTACCTCAGAAACTCCCGATTTTTGAGTAAAAATTGTCCTGATTTTCTCACTAGTATTAACAATTTGTGTGTAAAAAATATCATCCAAGTTGATTTCGTCGTTTGGACGTGAAAGCCACAATAAAATAGATAACGTTGCACTTCTATATATCGTTGGTAGAACTTAATCATTTATAACCACCATTTGATGTATGATACACAATTATGCGCATCAGCACTATAGTTTAAAGTTCGCACTTATCCCGTCTATGACGTACCTACTGCAATGCAGACGTCGAGAGTTAAGGGCGAAATTAAGAGATGTCAAACATCAGTGCAGGTGGTTGTTAGAGTCCATTATCGCTTAACAAGAATGGGTGAACTGGTAAAATTTTTGTACAGTACAAAATGCGTGACTATAGTCATCTTGTGGCCTCCGTGATCTTTGCCTTGATATTATAATAACACATACATTTCTGTTGCAGGACGATGATGATGATGACGAAACCGACCCAGAATCAGAAAGGCTTTGGGTAAGTTACAGATTGAACAAGTGAATGACTAGTGTTGAATTGCGGGTTGTTGTTGTTGTTCTTGTTGTCGTGTGTGTTGTAACGCTGGCGGAGGCTATGCCGAAGCCATTGCGGGACGCTTCAGGGCGGTTCTTGAAAGGCCTTTCTCAGGGACAGCTCGGGGGCCCTCCTCGGGGCCCACTTGTTTTGGTGCATCCTGAGACCCGACGATGGTGTCGTCCTTCCCCTTCCCCGAGGCAGACTCAGCGGACTCCATCCCGCCTCTGATGGAGGCCGCGGTCGCACGCCTACGGGGCAAGAGGGATCCCATCAGGACCCGGGGCGGGTCCTCAGGATCGCCCTGGAGGAGATGGGCGATCGGTTTCGGGAACTGTTCGACGCGTGCCTCACGTCCGGACGATTCCCGAAGCCGTGGAAGGACGGCCGATTGTGCCTGTTGCGAAAGGAGGGTCGTCCTGCTGACTCCCCTTCCGCATACAGGCCCATCGTCTTGCTGGATGACACGGGTAAGCTGCTAGAGCGTGTGGTAGCTGCCCGTGTCATCCAGCAAGACAGATGTTTATCATAAAAATGTAACAAAACGTGATGCGGCGACTATACACGCGTATTTGTGATTAGTTGGTCCATATCTATACTCAATGTGGGACTTTTTAAGTTATTACATTACCAAAGAAAAATTGAGCACGTACATTTAGATATTTATGTTGAATTTAGCTCTATAAGTAATATTTTATGAAATGTTTCACAATCTGGTGATATTTGCCACATGACTCGGTCACCATATGGTACGCGGGGCTACTTTTTGATCAGCAGTGCTGTCATGTCAAATTGTTCATTCAAATATTTTGAGACAGTTTACGATTCTCGACACTAATATTTGAACAAAATCTTCAACAACCACACTCCTTTAATATATACCCTTACTAATAAACAGTGCATAACAGTTTAAGTGTTTTTTGGTTTGTTAATGTATGACGTTGGGAGCTAGTCGTTCACCTGATGTTTAGCGATACGGTCGCCCATAACACTTGCTGTGCCACTCGGAACTCTACTGAAAGTTTCGCGTTACACTGCACTATACACGTTATCCTGAGACATAAGTGATCTTATTACTAGGTTGATATCATATCATAGTCGCATTGTCCAATTACAGTGCCTACCTATTAGGTTGTTGTTATATAGGTGGCAAAGTTCGGTCTAGGTAGGTACCACCGCTTTGCCAGTTATTCTGCCACCAAGCTACTACAGCTGTGCAAAAACTACTACCAACCACTGTGTGCAAACACGTTCCGGCTTGAAGGGCACTACTCACCAGTGTGTTCTCTCGATGCCTATCTTAGATACAGATAAACGAAACTTAAAATGGCTATGCTATTGCTACACAATGTTTATTAGTAAGCGGGTTAGAAATTAAGTAATCTTTTCAGTGTTTTCTTTTTCTTCATCAAATTGAGATTTGGTGGCTTCTTCTGGTCGAACACAAAAGCCAGAGAAGCAGTGTGTGTTTCGATGACTACTCTTTAGTCATCGAAACACACACTGCTTCTCTGGCTTAGCTCATCAATATACAGGCTGATTGGTGGCCTTTTACCGCATTTTATACGGGTCTGACACTATGTTATAAGCGTTACATTAGTTAAGAGATTTTTAGTGTAAAATATTTAAAATTTGGTGAATAAATCGCTAAACAAATGAAACGCTTAAAAGATAACCAAGACCATATAATAAGCATGTCCCGAAAATACCCTCCTCAAACCAATCACACTGACAAATTAAAAAGAACAAACTTCACATCGCACCCGTTTTTTGATAAATGTGTAAAATCACGTAATAACGCTACTACACAATTATTTAAATAGCTATTATTTTGTGTATAGAGAAAACGCCGATATGAGCCACCACCGCCGCAGTCGGCAAAGAAGTTCTGCCCGGACGGATCGTTTGTCGGTTCTACTGGTCCTGATACTTGGCTGTCGCCGGGTGCCTCTGGCATGCAAATCACGCAAGGCCCGCCAGAAGTTAAACAGTGGCTCAACAAGTGAGTATACGATTTAGTAAGAACTCTTAAAATTAGTACATAAAGGTCATTCTTATTCGAACAGCTGTGCCATCGACCCAAGCCCGTGGTCCACGTGAAAGTATTCTGTAAGAGTAACTATGCTTGGGGGATAATCATTAATAGATCTTTGCAGACTTTCTTTGTTCCAGTCAGGATGAGGATATCGACGTTGCAAATATTTCCGATAATACTCACGTGAACTCGTAACTTTGTCCAATTTCAAAATGTTAATTTTTATGTTAGCGGCGGCGGGTTTTTGAAATTGCTATATTAGACTCCATCTTTACCGCAGTTAACTGAGATCTTCGTGCATGTTGAAGTTTTTATTTAAGTTTCAAGAAACGTCCCTAGTTTTGACTGCCTGCTTACATTTTAAAGTTAATTTATCAAAAATGAAGCTGGAATAAAGAGAATTGGTGGTAAGCGTTTCCCAATATCAATGAAGGCTCGAATGGCTTTACTGATATCCTGTTTACTGATGTTTACTCCATAAACAAATCAACCTTCAGCGTGCATTGGTTCCATAAAACTGCATCCAAGCCAAATACTCTGTCATTCTGGGTCTAACAAGGTCTAACGAAAATGAGCCGATCGGGCGATAGGGCGTTTGGGCGTTTGGTGTTTTACAACGTTCATACTTCGACTCATATTTTGTTAATATCGTCAGGTTGAATAGTTATGTGATCAGCTATGACACTAAATCAATCCGTCTATGGACCGGTGTAATCTGGTGCAAGGCCTTTTTGCTGCTATACCTATTTGTTTGGGAGCGTTAGGGCGCGGCAGGTTTTCGAGCCAAGGCTTCTTTAGTTTTAAACTGAGGTGTGGCTTCGCCGTCATCTTACCGTTTAGTACTTATTATCTGTACTATTAGAGTTAACACTCTTACTTTAGTAAATTAACATAATACAGAATTGCGAGCACGTTCTCAATGCTGACACGTTTTACTTATTTCGGAATAAGTAAATCGTGTCAGCATAGTGATTTGGTTGTCCTGCTTTTAATTTTATTCATTAATTGAAGGGGTGAGAACAAAAAGGGTTCAACTGATTTTTTTCACAAAATGACGTATGGGTATCGTTGGATTCAGCGTGAAATTATCTACAATAATGCACTCTCAAAATACCGAAATGAGGTTTCGAGAGATTTTGAGTCTAAAAACGACTTATCTGTCACAGGAATACAGTTCGCTTAGCATAAAAACATTATTATATTTATTTTATTTTATTATATTTTTACAGTAATTGTATGAATGAGTACTATATTTAGTATTTTAAAATAGAATTAAAACATTTTCAAGCAACTGAAACTTACATAAACCTTTTCTATTACCTTATAAGCACTCTACATTAAAATGACGCCGTTGACGTTTAAAGTCAATTTTCTCGAAACTGTCAATTTGTCTGTTAAACCCTTTTTATTCTCAACCCTTCAATTATAAACTGACTACAAAAAAACATCTTTTTCCTGTACATATTCAGCTTATAAAATTCACTTTCTATTTTGGCTGCGTTTTGTTTTATTAAATGAAAAACTTTTATCTGTTAATTATGTATTGAAAAACAAAGTGTATGTAATAAATTCTTAGCTCACAATATATTATTTACCGTATTAAATGAACCTAAGTTTTATGATACAGCATAACTGTAAAACTTTTCCTTTAATGCACTTTTATTCACGTAAAATAAAATATGATACAGTGGTGTCATAAAACCCACATTGATTTTTTTTTGTTAACCTTGATTGAGTTCTATTAACGAATACCTTATTAATATATGAAAATGAATCTCTATTTCCCTTGGTCATCGCATGAGGGGTGCACTTTTTTATTGTATTTATTATATTCACGAGAAGGTTCTTATTAAAGAAAAAGCTAAGAAATTATAGAAAAATTACACCACGCGGGTGAAACCGCGGGGCACAGCTAGTAATTATATATAATCAATGATTATGAATATTTTAAATATCTGTAGTTACGTAAGTACCAGAAACATTCATTAGCTTAGTACTAAAATTTTTTTTCGTCTATTTTAACTCCCATAATTTCTTCTTAAGCAGAGCCTTCCCGCGCAAGCGCGCGTCCATTCTATTTTTGTTTCTTATCATACAATATATAATAGGCTCACTAGCCTTTCGGTTCTCTTTTCGCCGGTCGTTTCGATTTCCAGTTATCACTTATCAAAGATATTGTTGTTTAATTTGTTCTTGAGAGGTGAGTTACAACAGCGCTTTATACAGAATGTTGTCTTTTCTAAATAGCCCGATGAGCGATAAACAAACATGACGTGTGATGGTTTGTGTTTCACGTTTAATTATTGTCTTTTAAGAGTATATTGTCCATGACACTTCGTCGTTCGTCTAGTTAAACGGGTCAAGTAATATTTTGTACTTCCGATTCATAAGTCTACTTATTCCGTATAATATTTGTCAAGTTACACAAAAAAGGTACGAATAAAGGTAATCTTTAGGTTTGACACGTGTTTTGGTGATTTCAATCGATTCGATTTCTAAACTATACTTTAGTTTCCGAGTGATACTACAACTGATATGGGCAGCCGTGTCACTTAACATCAGGTGAACGGTTAGATCGTCATGTCATTTCTTAACAAAAAAATGTGATGCACTCATTTTACTAATAGTCGAAGCTATCAAGTATCATAATGAAAAATAATCTCTTCAATGTCTCGGGTGTCCTGGTGTCTCATGTTAACAAACGTAATGTGCAACGTATATATTTCAATAGTTGGTGCATTTCAGTAAAATGCGCGTTTTAAAGTTTTGTAACATCGATTGAATACGTGGTACCTATATGTTCTGCATAAATCTGACCTGAATACGTGTTAGGTAAAACTAAGTAATTATCAGTTTTCAGTCAGTAAGCTACAAATCATGTTTGTTGTTTTTTTGCCTCTGTTTGCGACTGTACTGTACTGTATGTTACTTTCAAACATTTATGCTCTTTTTGTGAGTAATGGGGATTAGGTTTTTTGGGCATCATCCGTTCAGACTTGAGTATTTGTTTCCTTACTTCAATGTAGATTTCGTAATTCAACAACTTGGTGACGTCTCAGATGTCGTCATCACTACCCACTGTATTGGAATTGCAAAATAATTTCGTTTTCAACTTTTATTTTATTTTATTTTTATTTTATTTTATTTTCTTCGGAAAACTAACAGCTAAATATATTACAATACATATACACGTAATATACTTATGGCTAATTAAAAGTTTTCACAATTAGGTGACTAAATTCATTTTGAAAAATGCACAGTTGACAGACACGAGATGAACCAAAACATATTTTTAAAAAACTATATATGTTTAAACGAGACTGATTTTAAGAGTTAAAAAAATTATTATTTAGGCATCGCTTCAGCTTGGACGCTGACATATTAAACAAATCTAAATCTGTATCTTTTGCCATGGTATTATAACACCTGCATGCTCTAATTAAATAACTGTTTTGCCTATGATTATTTTTTACTGTGGGAGTGAAAAGAAGGTTATGTTTTCTAAGCGAGGCCGCGGGGGTTCGAATACCTAACTGCCCGAGCAGCTCGGGACAATCGATCGTACCGTTCGCTGTATTGATCAGAAAAGCGAGGTCTGCTACACATCGTCTCTCATGTAGGGGTAGAAGGTGAAACTTTTTGCAGCGGGAATTATAACCCTTTAGGTATATTTTTGAACGGAATTGTAAATAACGGAGAAATCGTTTTTGGATAGCTTCAATGCGGTTAATATAAATGTTATAGCATGGGTTCCAAACTTGAGATGCATTCTCAAGGTGGCTCCGTACATACGCGCAATACAGTATTTTAAAGGTTTTTATGGACTGAAAGTCGAAGGACATTCGTAAGACAAAACGCTTTCGATGCTTTTTTAATTATATTATTAATATGATTATCAAATAAAAGTTTTGAGTCAAAAATAACTCCTAAATCTGTGACGTTACATAAAGGTGATTTTTTTATTATATACTTACAAATAATAGGGTGAGGCTTGCGTGTGAATGAGCAGACATAACACTTCGATACATTCAAATCCAATTTATTAAGTGTGCAGTAATTTTGAAACCGGTTTAGATCATCTTGAAGATTTGATGTATCTGCCATAGTTTGAATGGGGCATAAAATTTTCATGTCATCTGCATATAGAAGAATTTTCGAGAAGTGAAAGCAGCTGGAAATGTCATAAATAAATAATATAAAAAGGAGTGGACCGAGCAGTGAGCCTTGGGGTATTCCTGAGGGGATGTTCATTGGAGCTGATGTGAAACCACTGTTTGACACCTGTTTTGCACGTACGACGAGAACCACCTAAAAAGATTACCTCTGATGCCAACCCGCTGGAGCTTCTGTAATAGGATGACGTGTTCTATCCTGTCGAAGCATTTGCTGTAGTCAGTGTAAATGATGTCCACCTGCGAGGGTTCGGACATGTGTTTTGACAAAAATTCACTACATAGAACCAGATTCGACGTAGTTGACCTGCCTTTGAGGAAACCATGCTGTTCTGCGCTGAGTGTTTGCTTCAGTGAATAATAAAGTTGTTTGTATACTATTTTTTCTAATATTTTAGCAAAAACACACAATTTTGAAATTGGTCTATAATTTTGAATATTATCCTTTGGTCCTTTATTGTGTATGGGAGTAATGTATACTGACTTCCAGACTGACGGGACTACCCCTTCATTTAGCGAACGCCTATAAATAAGTGTGAGTGGGACAGCTAAGCTTTTCGCGCAATTATAAATAAACACAGGGGGTATGCCATCAGTACCAGCCGATTTATTTAAATCAAGCGATTTAAAAAGTTTTACAACTTCGGAATACACTACTTCAATAGCTCCTATATCTGTGCTGGTATCAGGTAGGTGGAGCTCATATAAGGTAGTAGTACCTAAATTATGTGACGAAGAAGAAGACTGCAGGAAAGTGGAATGAAAGTATTGGCCAAACATATTACAGATTTCTTCTCCTTTATCTTTTTCTTTAAGTAGTTTAATCAATGGTGTCCTATACCACGGTGGATACCTACGCGTGGAAAAAATAGTTTTAGATGGAACAAAGTTACTGCGCAGTTTACTTAAAGTGTCATAAAGAAAATCCAGTGAGTCGTCTAGGCATTTATTTGAAAATTGATGTGTAATCTCCCTTGTGATAAAAATATTTTAAGTATGGCTCAGAGTTCAAAGTACGCAACTGCTCAAATTCGGTTAAAATGCATAGGGCTTTATGGTGTGGATCTTCTGGTACTAGCGGACTACTAGAATGTGATACCGATAAAACATTATTAGAAAATATCAAGTCCAAAATTCTATTGTTTATATTTGAAACACTATTGTATTGAGATAAATTACACAATGTAAGATTATCGAACAAATGAAACTGATAATCCCCTTGAATATTATGGGGCTCTTATGAAACGCCATCTTCCGATACCAACCATGTAAGATTTGGCATGTTAAAATTTCCTAAAACTATGAATTTATCTAATGGTCGGGTCAATAAATTGTCAGTGAGGGTATATGAAAATATTGTTGTTTGTAAAGCGAGCGAGTTCCCTAAGTTTTGACGACACATATATACAACACAAATATGCAATCTATACTCAACTTTAGAACTAAAATGACGAAGGAAAATTGACACCCACAAATCCTCAGCTGCAGAACACCAGTCATCCCGATATGTAAGTTTGTATAATTGCCGAATTTTTATCACCATTGTTGTATTGCAGGTTCCAGTCATGGAATAACTTCGAAAAGACGCAGGCCATTGACGCGCTGATCAACCGCTGTGCAGCCAGTCACGTGCGCCACATGATGAAGGCGATCGAGCCACTATTCCAGCGTGATTTCATTTCGCTTCTGCCTAAGGAACTAGCACTGACCGTGCTGGGATACCTCCAACCCAAGGACCTACTTCGTGCAGCCCAGACTTGCCGCTATTGGAGGTGAGTATCCGAAAATTTTCTATTGGGTGTTGATAGTCGAATTCGGAATTATATGTAGAGATTAATGATAAGTATTTCGAGGGTGAAAAAGAAAAAAAAAACGACTTGAAAACTAAAACAGATTTCATCGAATTTGACCTGTATATGTTTCATAAAAAAGTCAACACGAAGTCGAGAGTGGATGTGTGGAGAATCGAAATAAATACTATTCATTTTCTGTTTCTTTTCCTTTCTGCTTAACCGATTTGGCAAACAAACGGAAATCTGTAGAATTAGGAATAATTATTTCTGACACTACCTGGATCACCAACATACTTAGATATTTTTTAACCAGAAAATTTCGTAATCCGCGGGAAAATGGGTAAGAAAGAAAGATTTTAACTTATAACGGTTACTTCACTTTTATCAATGACGAGCTTCTGCCCGCAGCTTCGCCCGCGGCGTGGCATATGGGAAAATAATTCAATCACCCATTTCCACCCTCTTAAAGGTGGAATTTCGAAAAATCTTAGTATGCTTATGTCACAACATCTACCTGCATGCCAAATTTCAGCCTGATCCGTCCAATGTTTTGGGCTGTGCGTGGATAGATCACTATGTCAGTCAGTCGGTCACCTTTGAGTTATATATATTTAGATTGAAATTCGCCCACGTGACATAACACGTGAGCGAGAAGTTCACGCGACATTTGAAGCATTGATCAAAGTTAAAGGGGCTTCCATAAATTACTTGAGGTTATTTTGGGATTTTTCGACCCATGGTGAGGTTTGGCTCGACCCTCCCTCTCACGGGATTTTGTTTCAAAATGCATGCATTTAGTTTAAATACGCTAATCTGTGGTTGATAGCGTTGAGTTTAAAAATAATGTGTAAATGTTCATAATTAGTTTTCAACTTATAAACTAGCGGCCCGTCCCGGCTTCGCACGGGTAGCCTATTATTTTTTATACATTTCGGAATAAACATTTTTTTCTTGCAATTAAAATAGCCTATATTAATCATTGATAACGTAGCATTTAAATGGTGAAGGAATTTTTAAAATCTTACTTTTTGAGTCAGTTCGTTACAAACATATTTACATACAAATCTTTCCTCTTTATAATATTAGTATAGATGATCCGCCTCAACTTCACACGGGTTTAATTAGTTTTACGCCTTGACCCTGTCGTATCGAATGTGTCGAATTAGCGTTAATTAAGCCCAAAATGTACACGCTTTAAGATGAAACAGCGTTGACACAGCAATATTATTTAATTGCATTGTGTTGTTGTTGAAAATGTCTAAAAATAATGATCTATTTCTTTATTCACTTAATCTCCAATTAGGCAAACAGAAGCCCAATAAGCAAACAGCTATATTTAGAATGTAAGCTGCTTAATTGGTACAGATCTTTCCACTTATAATGTATTACAACATTTTTTATTAAAGTACCGATGGTTGGAGACCCTTTAGAAATAATCTTTTATAAAGCTCAAATAAAAATTAGATTAGATTTTTATATACAGTATTTTTTGAGTACTGCAATAAAAAAGGCATAAAATCAAAATCGTCGATTAAAAGTTGAAGCGTTGAACTATAATCTTTATTTAGGAATAACAAAGCCAAATTTAAAAAAAATCTGCAGATTTATATATTTTATAGCATTAATTACAAAATAAAAAACACATGCCGTGTCCATACACAATATTCATATACACAGCAGCCTGTTTATGAGCGCTCCATTCCATTCTTCATTTGTTGATACAAATGAGTCGCGTACAATATAGAATAAGCACAAGTGCGGCAATGTTACATTGTTTTAGTTTAAAATTTGTGCGCATATAGACTTGTATTAAAACTAGAGTATACGTAAACGTAAACGTTTAAAACTAGCGTTTCTACCGTATACGTGCGAGGATTGACCACCAACCAATAGGATTTTTCTGTTTTTCTAGCCGCTGTCAGCGCAGCAATCCTAGAATCGAATCGTTAAATAAATCTTGAGCCTATAATAAATTAACAAACCAGCGCCCTTAGGTAGCTGAGTGGACTTCTGTTTAAATGCCATGTCTGTGTTTTTAAAACTTTCGAACTATGAATTCACTGTAAGGCTTCAATTTCTCCGAAATTGTAACTTAAACAATTTGAACACGCCCGGGTCATATTTCGCCGGAAACACAGACGCTGCCATTCCTTAGCCGTTCTAATTATGAACGTGGAGTCAATTCGCTGGGTACGAATGGGTGGTATTTCGACCACGAAGGGAAGGCGCTTAGCCGAGCGTCTAGTAGTTTGGTAGTGGAATGGTGATGGGGTAAAATTACAAATACAAGTTGTAATGATTTGAAGTTTAGTTTAGATTTTACAGAAATGGCTTGCTGACCGTCCCTTTTAATTGAGCAGTTCTTTACTGTGCCGCACTTAACGAAACAACACACGTCATTTCAGATTTCTAGCCGATGATAATTTACTATGGAAGGAGCAATGTCGACGCATCGGCATTTTGACCATTAAAAAGGTGCCAAGATCTCTCCCACGGTGCGCTAGTCCTTGGAAGGCTGCCTACATGCGCCAGTACCTGATCGAAAACAATTGGCTACATAAATCCGTCAACAAACCCATGGTGCTGCGAGGCCATGATGAACACGTGATCACCTGCCTCCAGTTCTATGGTAACAGGATATTGAGCGGCAGCGATGATACTACGCTGAAAGTTTGGTCTGCAGTTACTGGCAAGGTGAGGAATCTTAACATTCAATTTGTAACCAACTCTTGCCTTGCACCTTCTTCCGTTACCGTTTCCATCCCGTCCATTTTTGTAGAAAATAATAATTATAATGCCCAATGACCACATACATAGATCCTTGACCTTAACTAGGATTCTAAACTGTGTCTAGTGACCCAGGAACTACGAGGACCATGGCCTCACAACACCCAGAATCAAAACAAGATTTGCCTTTTTTTTTTCTGTGCACAATTACTTGTCCTGCCGCGGGAATCGAACCCGCTGCCTTCGGGCTATGAGCTGATCTGCTCAACCACCACACCACAGAGGCAATATAAATGTAAATATAATTAGTACCTATTTAAAGTGTAGTTATGGGTGGAAATTCATTGGAATTAATATTAAAGTAATTTGTGTAAACTGCCATTAAAATTTTAATCATCAATGAAGAACTTTAGTTACATTCATTATCTCCTTTGTTTCTATGGTACAGCAATCGAGCGTTCACGTATGAACGATTGTGAATATTATAATTATACAAAGCTACTTTGGCGACTGATATTTCGCGTAATTATATCAAGTAATTATTTCAGAAATTTTTATGCTGGGCTTTTGTTCTTTATTTGATAGTTAATTAAAATTAGTGCAAGTGAAAACTTATTGCTTTGCGTTACCCTTCAAAAATTTGGTGAACTCCACCCTATATCGACATCGTTTTGGACAGCGTATGGGTAGTCTGTTTGTTACGTCGCCAGGTTTTCAGAGTTAGTGAAAAAGTTTGCTCTTATCAATATAGAAAAATAGACATTTCAGTGACTGGAGATGTACATAATGCTGTCGATTCTGTGTCGCATTATCTAAAACTAAAGTAAACTTAAAGTATGGCGGTACTTTTCTGATAAAGAGGAAATGAAAAAGACGAAAATATTTTAATTTTGTTTAGCTTTAGAGTATGCGACACAGAATCGACACCACTATTTGTATTCTATTCTATATATATCCTACTTTCTAAGTATTCTTTTTAAAAAGTATGTAAGTAATTTTGAAGATTTTTTTTTATCTAAGAACGTTGTAATTGCACGAGATAATTATCTAGTGCATTTTGTATTCTCTTGCTGTAGTTATTTTATAAAGCAGTATTTCTCCTTCACCATCTCGATTTACCCGTTGGTATGGTTTCGATGCGAAATTATATTTTCTGTTCTTTTTTACCTTGAATGTAGAGATGGAGTTAGAGAGAGATTACGATTTGTAAATCGGTGTGCATGGTTCCCTACTGGACTCGCACAGTTTTTACTGTAGCTACTAACAATTTTTGCTTCTTTTGATCTTGCTTAATTTATCACCATTGTCAAATTTTTTCTTGCCTTTAAATGCGTTATATATTCTCTCAGAACATTTTTTATTTCACCCTACCGTGTATCCCTATTAATTATTCGATATTACTTTAAAATAACATAACTCAATTTTTTTAAAATCTGCATTTTCACAGACACGTGGGTCCGTGCTTTTTGTCAGGTTATTTTTTATATTTATGAATTAAGCCTATTATTAACATGAACATATAGAGGCCATGAGAACCAAAGTGGCATAACTGCATTTTTTATGTTCATAGAATACAATATAATAAAGGTATTATAATAAAGGTGAGGAGCCATTTTCTCACTTCTTCTTTCATCCTATTTTAATCCCTATTTATTGGAGTCTTTTTATTGGTGGATTTATTTATTGCGCTATAGGCGTTACCAATTACAGCAGACTCCAATGAATAAATGAAAATTGAAAAAAAATATGCAGTTAGGCCACTTTGGCTCTCATGGCCTCTATGTAATATCACATAACTCAATTCATAACATAACTCCAAATTACTTTAAGTTGAATTTTATTGCATTCCAATAGATTTGTACAGATATTTTTTATAATTATTATAAACTTTTATTGATTAGATTTGTGTGGTACTCTTCTGATTTCATTGTGCGTTCCTGTCAGCAAATGCAACTCCTAGTTTAATGCCACCTATAAACCTGAAAGTTTTCAAGGCCAGAGGTACCTTTCAGGATTTCCGTAGCACAATCCAGTGAGTATCATGTAGAACTTTATTGAACTTGGCATCAAACAGACAAGTGGAATTATGACACTTTAGCGGAACGTACTAGAAGCAACGACGAGCGAAGCGAAACGGAGGATAACACTGAAGGCCGCATAACAACATTATGTATGGAAACCAGGCTTAAAAATACAACGTTCCAGTTCTAAACATTATCACAAAAAAGAACCATACTATCATAACCATAAAGCCTCATTCGCAATATTTTCGTTTCAGTGCCTGCGAACTCTATTTGGACATTCGGGCGGTGTGTGGTCCTCTCAGATGGTCGGCCACCTCGTCATCAGTGGATCGACCGATCGTACACTTCGCGTTTGGAACGCTAAAAGTGGGCATTGCATCAAAGTGCTCTCCGGACACACCTCAACCGTTCGCTGCATGCATCTACACCAGAACAGGTATGCTCTTATAATGTGGCTAACTTCATCTGCTGGAAGATTCGAAATATAGACCTCTCCCATAAAACAAATAATAAACGCAAAGCGTAAAAAGCCGACTTCAGATGTATATGGTTTCCTTATGGATGCCATTGTCAGAACAAATCGGGACACGAAAAGCACCAGTTTTCAAATAAAAAAGTAATCATCAAAATTGGTTAACCTAGTCGAAAGTTCTGAGATACCAAACATAAATAAAATACAGTCGCATTAAAAGCCTCCCCCTTTTTTAAATCGTTTAAAAATATTCACACATAGGTTCTTAAATTACTGCCAGCCATGATTAGCTTAAAAAAAGATTAAATATAACAGAAATGCATATGCATGTGTATTTATTTATCTTATCACTTTTGCATGCTGGTACCAGCCATAATTTGAATAATGTTTCTCGTTATAGTAATTATTAGTCATTACAATTTGTGTATTAGCAGCGATACGCTTAAAATAAGCATAACAACTGATATATACATCCGTTTACAATTACACATTACTGAGTCAGCTGGGTATCCTTTTTCGCATTATATTGCATTTGTTTATGTACTACGCCACCCGGTTTTACTCGTAATGATCTGCTAATTTAACTTTAGGATTTTTCATGACAAAAAAAAGATTTATTTGGTTACTTAAACGAATATGTTTGCGAAGTTTCATCCAAATCATATAGATATGAATTATATACAAACAGAATAAGGTTAATTTTTATACGTTAACCGGACCGGATGGATGCCTCTGGATTTACGGTAACGGTTTTCCATGATACAGTATCTTCTGCTTGCGGCTTTGTTTTTTGCTATAGTGTAGATTATCACGAGCGAAATGATTTCGAATATTGATTCACTAACTCCTGTGATTATCACCTACAAAGATACAGTCAAACAATCACACAAGCCGACTTAAGTCCGTATTACAGAACTGCGATCGGTGTTCAAGCCGAGATTCGATTCACATATTGATTATTTTATTAATGAAAACTCGACTCGTTCGCTAGTTCTTATTTACGGCTGCGCGTGGTTCTGTAATGCGGAGCTTGTACCCGGCTGCACTCAAGTTTGACAAGGTACGTCCTAGAGAGATAAGTATCATACTTATCTATGTAGACGGACAAATGCTGACCGTAACTAGGTTTCCCTGTCTCTAGGGACCCAAGAACTACGAGCACTATGGTCCCTCAACACCCAGGCTCGGAACAAGCATTAAGCCCTTTAATTTTCCGTGCACAAATACGTGTCCGGCCGCGGGAATCGAACCCGCCGCCTCCGGGTTACGGAGCTGACCTGCTCAACCACCAAAATTATCGTAATATTAGCTTAGACTAAAATATGTACATCGTTTCTTAGGGTAGTATCGGGCTCCCGCGACGCAACTCTCCGCGTGTGGTCGATTCCTGATGGTCGCTGTCTTCGCGTGCTCGTCGGCCATATTGCGGCCGTTCGCTGCGTGCAATTCGACGGCAAATATGTCGTCTCCGGGGCCTACGACTACTTCGTGAAAGTGTGGAATCCTGAATCTGGGGAGTGTCTGCACACGCTATCCGGACACACTAACCGAGTCTACAGTTTGCAAGTGAGTATGGTTTATTATTGGCTATTGTTTCTTTTTTAAATTAGGGGCCTTACCGCGTAAGAGTGGTGGAGATGGTAATCGTGTTCTTTCTTGCTCACTCGTGGACTTGTTAATTGACGTGTGCAGAATGGCAGGCGAAGCTGATTCCCAGAACAGTTACGCGGTAGGGGTGCTCTTTGTTTTGTTCCGGGAATGTTTGCGTATGTTGGTTAATATGACAGGGTTATATTTCGCCGGAAACACAAAAGATGGCAGGGCATTCCATTCCTTAGCCGTTCTAATTAAGAACGTGGAATCAAATCGCTTGGTACGAATGGGTTTTATTTCGACCACGAAGGATGGCGCATAGCCGAGCGTCTAGTAGTCCGGTAGTGGAATGGTGATGGGAGAATGAGATCATGCAGTTCTTGTGCGCATTCACCGTGGTGTAATCTGTAAAAGACCGACAAACTTGCCACCTTACGTCGATGTGCTAGCTAGAAGAAAGAACCCAACAGAGTCAAATAAATGTAGAAAGTTACCAAACATTTAGATAATTACGTTTGGTAGTTTTTCAGCCAGAACACTTCTTTACCCAGTTCTGACTGAAAGCAGTGATTTGTCGGGTTAACGTTTACGAATCGGCCGTCTCATTTTATTAATTTAATTTTTAGTTACTTCTCCTAACCAATGTGTCTAGATAACAAGTGTGCCTATTTCACATGTAATAAACCCCTGTTTTATCTCAATTCGTTTAATCTAAAGTTTGATGGAGTCCACGTGGTATCGGGATCTTTGGATACGTCGATTCGCGTGTGGGACGTGGAGTCGGGCCAACTGAAGCATACGCTGACTGGCCACCAGTCTCTTACCTCGGGGATGGAACTACATTCCAACATCCTTGTGTCCGGGAACGCGGATTCTACTGTGAAGGTCTGGGATATAACCACTGGACACTGCCTGCATACATTGTCTGGTAAGTTTCTTTTCGTTTCGTATTTTTGGATTTTATTGTTTGATAAATGTGTTAAACTGCTCTCGGTGTATCCGATGTTCTTGATTGTGATTGTTATACATAGAGGTCAAAATGAATCGAGAGCAAGAAAGAAAATTGTGTTTAGCTTGACTGAATTGGGCTTTATTACTAGGTTCAATCCATCCATAGTGTATGCTAGTCCATTTTTATCCATTATTTTCATTAGCCTACGTTTCATAATACAACGTCTGCGTATCAGCTGGGTGACACGTAACTCGAATGCAACCAATAGAAACACAAATTTGAATGGATTTGACAGTTTTAATCCGCAGTTTATGTGGATAGTTACATTGGAAATTTATTCTGTCACCCTCCAGGTGATTGTTTATAGAAATCATGTTATATACGGCGCCTTTAAACAGTTCGCTAAATAATATTTCAATAAAAGGATGTTGCTTTTTAAGGTGTATATAATATTAGGTCATGTAAACGTGTAGTCAGGATAAACGACGATTGTCATTACAAAAATAAACTATTACAAAACTGCCAGTAATATAGATTACATACTAAAAAGGCTTTACACAACAAGAAAACGTTTTCCTCGAACCATAATTATTTTCAATTAAAGAGTGGAACAATTTCCCTCCAGGGCCAAACAAACACCAATCGGCCGTAACATGCCTGCAGTCCAGCAACCGTTTCGTAATAACTTCATCCGACGACGGAACCGTCAAACTATGGGACGTGCGAACCGGTGAGTTTATTCGTAATCTAGTGGAGTTAAAGTCGGGCGGATCCGGCGGTGTTGTGTGGCGGATCAGAGCTTCAGCGACCAAGCTGATATGCGCCGTTGGATCCCGGAACGGGACCGAGGAGACAAAGCTGCTCCTCCTCAACTTCGACATTCCCGGGGCATGTCGCAAGTGTAATGAATAGCATAGGTTGAACCGGCGCCTTGTGCGGCGCTATGCCAATCTCTACATGCCGTGGAACTGTTAATACCAACACGCCGTCAGCGCGTGCCTCGGCATAGGTATCAGCCAGACCGCCACAAGCGCCGAGTAAAACTCTGCGCTAGTTCTTATCTCCTGCGCAAAAGACGCTTACTACCCACCGGATTATGTGCAGTGCTTGGGGGCAGTTATTTAACCAATAGTCTTTGTAACTCAAGTATCCATTTGTACTCACATTTCAATCATTATAGTGGTAGCGATAAAAATAATCTTCAGTAGTGGCTACTACATGAAATGCCAAATTTCTGTAATAATTATCATTTATCCCAAAGAGCATGAGTAAAATTGGATCTTAGGTTATAAGTTTAAAACGGTATTTTTAATTATTGTTCAGAGCGATTTCTTTGGAAGATGCTAGAAATGAGATGTTATAGTGAACGACCATACTACAACCTATTAGCAGTCGAATCTTAGTTTCTGTTCTTACCTTTGAGATCATGTTTAAATTCACGCTGTGCTGTATAATATTATAACCATAAGTACTGTTACTGGGATAACCTATAAGTAGTGACATATTTGTATAGATACTAATGTAATTACTTAACTATCTACTCTGTAAAGTTCACTTTGTTACGCCCCTCGCATTTTGATTAGTGGTTGTTTTGTGTTTCAGTATTTAGTGCACTTGCGCTGATCAAAGTGCTTGTAGGTCTTTTGTTGCTGTCCCATGAGCATACGTACAACATTGTGAACTCTAAATAAAAACTTAAATGCTTATCCCATTTTTTGTTAATTTATTATTTTACGTACGCGTGTGTAATCGAAAAACATTCATGCTATGGCGTTATTAGATTTTTTTTGTTATTTGTTTAGTAATTCTTTGTTTGTGATTATTTGATTCCTTGGTAAATAGGTATTGTTTGAATTGTTTTTAATGTTTTACGAGTTGCATGTGTCAAACTCGATATTAGAATTTCGCTAATACCCGCATCGAATATAACAAAAACTTATAACAAGCATGTCTTAAATTATTACCATTTAGTTCTACATTAATAATTGTTTGAATTTAACTGTGTCCTATCCAAATATTATAGCATTCACTAAGGCCAGCATGTTGTTATTTATATATTAATATACAATTAAGATTAGTTATAACGATTGTAACTCTAAACATTTCACACTTGTAATCATACCGAATTATATCCAAATTATTGGTAACCACCACGTGTGTTATATAGTCCTTAACTTGCATGCATAAGGTGGCTATATACACCGATTGAATATTCACTGTATATATTTATGATATTATTCAATAAATATACATATATATTGGACGTAAACATAGCCGTCATTACAAGCTTTCTAGAAAGAATAAGGGATCAGTAATCTGTTAGGAAAATCAATCTACCAGGGGTTTATTCTGCGAACTTTTACTGAGCTAAATCCTGCTTCCGTCACCAGGTTGCGGAATCACAAGGAACTGGTCTTGGCTATAGAAAGAGATGCACCTTATTAGGGTAGTGCTGTGTGGGCTGAAATACTTTATTGCTCTGAAATAAGAGTCACTTTTTATTTTAATGACTGCTGAAGCTCTGTACCTGTATTATTAAGTTACATTTAAATACTCATTTCAGTGGCAAATAACAATAATTTTCTTATAGCAAAATATACGATTTTCGAAATTAAAAAATAATCTTACCCATATACTAATAAACTCTAGTGGGGAATAGTTATTGTGTATTTTGTTTCTCTTTATCGAGTTTGAAATAGGCAAAGATAAGAGAAAAAACTAAGTAGCTATTCAACTGTTATGCAATGTTTATTAGAGTGGTAAAATTTTGTTATAGCATAGCGGTACAAAATGTTACAAAGTATTATCATCTATTCATTGCTTATGTACTTAATATAACTATACTGTAGCATAATGTTTCTTAATGACAGTATAATTTTTAAATCGTTTAAATGTAGATATTTAGTCATTCAGCATCTTAATTATGTAGCTAAAAGTAAGTAGAACATTATACAGTCTGATCAGCTCTTATATCGCGGCATTCGGATAGTATATTTTTGATGATTTGATGTTGTATTTCTTAAGGCGGCTTTTGCCAATAACGAATGATTGCAACTTATGTACACTAGTATTACTTACTGTTTAATTAAACACACAATTTATGTTTTTTTCTATATAATATAAATGTATATAGGGTACATATCGAGTATGTAGATCCTAATTCGATGGAAGAGGACTCCAAGGGTTACGAACATCACCCCTATATGCCGTTTCTTATTTTCGACGATTTTTTTTTATAGTTCCGCAGCTGCGAGGATTTGTAGCTTTTTTGTTTATATCCTACATTTTATTTAACGTTTATGCCCTAAGTTACTGGCATCATAGTTATGAGTTTAAGTCGGTGCCAAAATAGACCTGAAATGCAGCCTTAATCATCATTATCAAAAACTGCTCTGTTTCCTTGCCTAAAAATGGTTAGATATCCCTCCCACGCCGAAGGATTTGAAAATAATATCCGCGTTATTGCTTTCTCGCTCCTACAATCAACAAACGTATGGGCGAGGTCTAACAGATTGTTTTTTTTTTTATTAGCACGGTCACTTAAACAGAATTTCATAAAAGGAAGAGGTTCTAAATTCGGTTTTCTTTTTAGAATGTTGGTTGCCTGGAATCTTCTTTATGTATAAACCGATTTGAAAATATATTTTTTAGTATTTAGTGTAACCTATTGGTGAAGGTATACTTTAATTCAACTTCAATCACATGAGCAAATGCTCGGCCTGTAGACTCCATCGTTTATTTACTAGTACAGATATCTATTCTTTTCCTTTTTTATTTTTTCACTATATCCCCTTCTTCTTCGTCTAAAGGTTTTCTATCGCATTTTAGTGATAGTTATGCCAATTTCAACGGTTATGTCATGTCAAAGTCACAGTAAAATGGCGGATATTTTACTGAAAGCTCTAGGAAGCCTTGAAGAGAAAACGAATAGGCATTAATTTAAAACTTGGAACAATTTGCCAACACTCGTGAATGTTCACGAACACTGAACGGATAATAACCCACCCTTAACACACATTAAAATTAAAAATTACACGGGTTATGGAGCAAAAATCAAAATTCTCAACCGCCATTTTCGGATTCTTTTTAACGACCGACCAAATCCCCCCCCCTTATAATTTATTGTACGTCACTCTTTTTTATTGTGCAAACCTAACCTAACCTAACCTAACCTTATAAGTCGTCATTCGTTCAATGAATGAACAAGTAACGGTTCGCTCTAATTTGTCATTACAAAGTATGCTATTTGGTGACGGCTGTGTTTACTTTTATAAATATTTTGGTCGTTGAAGCGCGTCAAGTAGACGGATTATCTTTGATGATGGCTGTAATCTATAAATAATTAATCAAAGACTGAAAGCATAGGTATAGTGTAATATTTAATAAAGTATCGTAGTAACTGCACTACCACCATCACACAGCTCTGTATCTTGATTGGCTGGCGACCTAAACGTTTTAAATATGTTTCTTTACTATTTTCCTTATCTTATAAATATTAATTTTATTTACTACATACAGCGAACTACGCTGTTTGTAAATTTTAATTGTTTTATTTCTAATAATTAATTGTAATGGTTTTAAATGTAAAGATAAGTTATGTGTATCGTGAGGTTAGATCGCTTTTGTAATTACTTTCAATCGGTTCTATCGTTTCATAATTTATTTTAAGATCTGATGTCTCTTCGTTTTAATTTTTATGTTTTTAGGAAATCTCGAAATCGTATTCCTTAATTCAAGATGGTGTTTTCCTTGCTGTTTTTTTTTTAATAACGTGTAATATTTGTTGATTAAATATGCATGATACTTAGTACTACACGTTGGTAAAAATCATGGATACATTTTATGAATATGTTTAGCGTTAGTCATCCCTTTTCTACTAAATAGCTTAGGACTGAATTATTGTACCATGTAGTCGCTAGTCGGCTATATTTAGTTCACATAGTTATACGAGTAAATAGCATGCTTCTCGTCGAAATGTAACAATATTTTGTTGTATAATGTTTAACAATATTTTGGGTGAATATTAATAACAGTCATAGTGGCTATAGAAATGGAAACGGGCAGCTCGCAAAGTGATATGTTATTACTAGTTATAAGTAGGTATTTGTTATGAATCATAATATAAATGTAAATATTGTTATTATTATTGCATCTACGAAACAGTTAATATGCAAGTTACACGTAACATTATATTACAATGAATTACTATCATGGAAATGTATAAGTAACACTCGAAAAATAATAAACAAAGTTTTAAAATATTTGTATGTATCAATAAAGTAAGTACTTGATAAGTTTCATTTAATACTTCTTCAGTTGGCAATACAGTAAAATACACAGTGGTTCAATACAGAAGCGAATAATTTTTTTGTAAAATTTACGCATAAAAATAATGTGAAAAGGTCCATTTATACTTGTTTATTTATTATTATTCATTTTTATTTTGTGTATACCAGCCGGCTTGGCGCACTCGAGCTGTAGGTACAAAGCTGTAGGGGCGGTAGGGGAGCTTTGTACCAAGTGTAACCAAGCCAAGTACCAAGCTTGTACCAAGCTATGTAGCTTTGTTGTGAGTATAGCTCAGTTCTGTAACGCGTTACGCGAAAATGACCAATCATTTTCGCGTAACGCGTTACAGAACTGAGCTATTGCAATAGGAAGGCACCGGCTTAGGATAGGCATGCAGCGTTGTGCGATCTGAAATGAACTGATTGGTCCCCATAATCGATCCTTGGCACGAATTGCATCTGCTACTATCATAATATATACGTTTTTTATAATATACTTAATTAAACGCAACGCTATCTGAAAATATTAATTTCCCATTATTTTTGTATGGTAACAGCTGTTATGAATAATTGTTAACAACTTGGTGCGATTATGTATATTATAAATATTCCTCAATTGCAAATTAGTGCAATAATACAATATCTATACCATATTTTTATCATATTTCTTACTCAACGTTACATTTGCTTACATATTATTTTATTAATGAAGTGCAATACTGTTTAATTTTTTATTATAAATATGTTTGTCTGAGCCGGTAATATGTAATTATGTTAAAGATATATTTCAAAACTTGGTTTATATTTTATTAATTAAAATAATGTCGCCGTATGACATAATAAGATAAATAGGTTGAAACCTGGCAGTATATAATAAATGCGAAAGTTCGTGTACAAGTATGTATGTGTTGCGTGTACGTATGTTTGTTGCCACCGCTGTAACAGCCGAAGGGATTTTGATGTATATATAATTTAGGTTTCATAGGATTTTATTACGGAAAATGACCGATAGTGTGATTTATGCGGGAAAACCCACGGGGAATAAAAACAACCGTGTCTTCAAGCAATGTCTTGCCAGGCGCATGCATGGCAAGATGCACACATGCGTTTTCTTACCATACAAATCCGTTATTTTGAAAATATGTATGTACTTCATATGTTAAAATGTAAAATGGGTTGAAAGCGTACACGTTTAAGTTTTAATCTCCATTGTATGTTACCATCCACCGGGTCAAAATATTCTTGTACACATTAACTGTTCGTTCGACAGTAGTTCATTATTGTTAGAACCTATATGGGTAAGAACCTAAGAACTCGTTTTACATTATGCAGAATCATTGCAGATATTGTAAAAGAAACTTTGTTATACGTGTAAGTTATAATTAATTATTTATGTAACACATTTTGCGAGCTACTCTTTTTTTCTAACCTCACGACAGCATTTCATATCAATAACCGATTGGGAAACAACGTTAGGAAGGATACAGAAAGAGACGACCGTGTATATCTACTTTAAAGTTTAGTTTAGAAAATGTTCGAATAAAATAAAAGAGACGTTTCCATCTACAATATTGTTTTTATTTACGAACCTGCTGACTGGAGCCTTTTATCGTACAGCACGGGTAGCTTGATCAGTAAAAACGACATAATGTATCTTTTCTCGAGAATGCGTTTGACCAATGAAAACTCGACAAAAGGATTATGATATGTATTATAAGTTCAGTATTGAAATATTGTATTTATTTTTTTATATTTGAAGTAATTAAACCATGGTATCACGTTGTTGTTGGTTTTAGTATATAAGTTGTAACAACACCAACCGCGATTTCAGTTCTTTAATTCCTGTCCATCCTAAGGGAGCCTGGAAGAAATCGCTTAGTGCGATAATGCCGTCCCTTGTTTACCATTGTTTGTAAGTTTTTTTAAAGGTGCATTGTTATGTATTAGTTGGTGTTCAATAAAGTATTATTGTATTGTATTATGACGTGATATGCGCGTTCGTTCATTGGCCAAACGTTTTCTCGAGAGAGCCTCTGCTGATGAATGAAAAAGAGTTGGAAACTGATAAGTATAATATAAAATATTCTTAAGGAGTGTAATCTAATTGGTGAGTGAGGTCTGAAGAGGCGGTGATAATGAGACAGCAGCTACAGTTGGATGGTCGTTATAAGAGGTATAAGGTCGTATTAAGAAAAATAAATAAGCAGCTCGTTATTTGTCTTAGGCTGCGTTGCACCATCTGTAGTTAAGCTTAAACTACCGTCATAACTGCAGTTAAAACACCCGTGAAGCAGAAATGCGTTGCACCATTTAACTATGGTCAAAATGACGTCATAACTTAACGGTAACTATAACTACGCAAGATTGGCTGGTTAAAGTAAACGTTATAGTCAAAAGCTGTCAAACAGAGCCTCCAACCTCTTTCATCTCCAACCTCAACTTTACCAACTTACCTTTTCCGTGTACAACTTGTAATCAATCATGTCTCTACTGCGAGAAATTTAGTGGGAAAGTTCCTCCGACAGTGGAAATGATGAACAGTATGTGGAGATTAAAAAGAAAAAATTGCATCTTCCTAGAATTGATCGCTTCGCCAAGAGGGGACGATGACTCATTTTAGCGAGATTCCGAGTATCCAAAACAATAGCTAGAGCGCTACCTCTGCACCTGGAGTAACCCAATCACAGATGGAGAATTTGTAGAATCCATTGTAACGTTTATACATCTTTTTTTCATCATCATCAGCCTATACCAGTCCACTTCTGGACATAAGCCTCTCCCAAGGCACGCCACTGAGCCCGGTCTTCGGCTTTATTTTTCCAGGTATTGCCAGCTACCTTGCGTATGTCATCGCTCCACCTTGCCACAGGTCATCCTACACTACGTCTACCGATTCGCGGTCTCCACTCCAGAACACGTCGAGGGTTACATCTAATAATGTTATAATAAAATTTAAATTCTAAATAGAATTTCACAAGAACTATGTTGTTTGTTAAATCAGATCACACACAAATCCAGTTTTATTTAAAAGTCAATTATTTTTTTACAAAGAATAATTTTTATGTTTTTATATTTTCATTGATTCGTGTTCCATAAGTGTAGCATACCTACATCTATAAATCTATAAATGTGAAGACAATGCAAATCAACATCCAGTGTAATACAATTATAAATTACCTAGTAGTATTTAGTACCCCAATACAATATAGAATATTAAATTACAACAAACGATACCTATTTTCAAAACAATTACCACGACAAAGGAAGTTACATTGTGGTTATATGCTCTTTGGGAAGTTAGTGACACTGACTGACATGCATGACACTATTTGATTAGAGTAACTATATTCTTTGAGACTGATTAACGGGACTTTTGCAGTATTGCCATAAACAAAAATATTATTTTCAAATACTATAGGGAAAATGGCACATCTTCAGACTAGCAACTTAGTTAACCGTAACTATAACAACAATAATGATGGTGCAACACATGCTGGCTAAACTTCATGGTTAAGGTTAAAGTCATAGTTGATTTAAACTATAACCGTAACTTTGCCTGGGATTACGGTGCAACCCAGCCTTAGAGATTTCAAAAGATTTTTATTCACGGGTAGGTATTTTCATCTACTTTTAAACTTTTCTTTTTACTAGGTGGTAGGACTTTGTTGCAAAGTTCGTCTAGGTAGGTACCACCGCTTTGCCAGTTATTCTGCCGCCAAGCTGTAGTGCGCAAGCACTACTGTGTTCCGGTTTGAAGGGCACTGTAGCTAGTGAAATTACTGGGCAATTGAGACTTTATGATCTGATCTCACAGTCGAGTAATCTTATTACCAGACTGTGCTGATGTCTCAGGATGATGTGCGCAGTGCAGTGTTGCTCGAAACTCTATTTTGAGGTTCCGATTGACACTGTTTTGCTATGGGCAGCCGTGGCGCTTAACATCAGGTGAACGGCTAGCTCGTCACATCATTCAGTAACATAAAAAAAAACATTGCAATATTACGATTACACCAATTTTACAATTGTATAATTTATTAAATTTTTGATGAGGCGAATCTCTGTGTTGTCAACAATGGTTCTCCCACTAGGAGGGTATTTCCTTCCCAAAACCCTAGAAGTGCTCTTGACCTTTCTATATGCTCTGGTTCGCTTGCTTCTCTCATTTCTTGGAAGGTCTTATCCCTCTCTTATGGCAGTGACCATTACCCTATTGTAATGTCTATTGCTAACAGAGTGATTCCCACTCGTAATTTTTGTCCTACACTTAAATACAGATTATCAGATGTTGATTGGTCCTCATATTCTACTACTCTTGAAAATAAAATAGAAACTCTCCCTATATGTAATATTGATAATTTTTCTGAATGAGAATTCTAAATTCGTCGACTTTATTATTTCCAGTGCTGATTAGAATTTCCCATTAAAAAGCCTTTTCATTTTAAAGTGATTTTCATGGTGGGATTCTGAATGTACGGCAGCTATTAATGAAAGGAATATGTCTGAAGAGGATTATAATGTTTCCATGACAGTAGAAAACTTTCTCAAATATCAGAAGTGTTCTGCGAAGGCAACACGACTGCTTGCGAAAAAGAAGAAACAAGGATGTGTGAGCTACTGTGAACTTTTGTCTCCCAGATTCCCTTCCCCTTTGGTTGGAAACAAATCAAGCGGTATAAAGGATCATGTAGTATTGATAACATTTCTATGAATGATCCATCATCATGGCTTGAGGCATTCTCTGATAAAATGTCTCCTTCATTTGCTCCAAATATAGACTGGTTTCCATCTGTTCCAAGTCCTCTCCCAAACCTAAACAATTTTGATTCTTCCTTTTCGTTTTCTGAGCTTCAATTGGCTCTTGACGACCTTGTTGACTCATCTCCTGGCGCAGATGGAATCCCATATTCATTCTTAAGAAAAGCCTCCGAAAAAAGTAAAGAATATTATTTAGGCCTAGTAAACTTTTATTTTGAGTATGGTATAGTTCCTCAACCATGGAAAACACA
Source organism: Ennomos fuscantarius (assembly GCA_905220475.3). NCBI lineage: Eukaryota > Metazoa > Arthropoda > Insecta > Lepidoptera > Geometridae > Ennomos > Ennomos fuscantarius. Next base: position 5,184,180 of record HG992023.1, on the reverse strand, counting down.
AGTAGTCATCCCTGTTGTCAAACCTAGCAAAAGCCCATCTGATCCGAACAGTTACAGACCCATTGCTCTATCATCAGTTTTGGCGAAGGTAACAGAGCACATGATTAAACATCGACTTGAATGGTTTGTGGAAAGTAATAACTTACTTGCGAAATCTCCATTTGGATTTAGAAAATGTATGAGCACTATGGATAGTCTTAGCTTGATAACAACTGATATCATTATTATTATAATTCTTTATTGCACTAAAAAACAGTACAAACGGAGGACTTAATGCTAAAGCATTTTCTACCAGTCATCCACTCGTAGTTTGAGAAAGAGGAATGTAGGCGTGCATCAAAATTTGTATGAGTAGTATTTGTAAAAGAAAAAATAAATAATATATATTAAAAAAAAATTAAACAAAGTGATTATATACATAAAAAGAATAAATACATAAAATATCATACACATATAATAAATAAATAAATAGTGACAAATCGTTAAACCAGGTTAGGAAGGGTTATCCGCATAGCTTTTTTGAAAAAGGAGTATCTAGTGGCTGTATTCCTTGATATTGCTTCTGCATATGATAACGTTTTACTTCCTGTTCTAAAACGTAAGCTTATTCAGATGGGTTTCCCAGATTTCCCAGAAATAAAAAGTCAGAATTCACTACTTCCTGCTAGGACTGTCTGGAAAGGCTTACCACAAGGATCTGTCCTCAGTCCTTTGCTGTACAGCCTGTACACTAGTGATGTAGATCGATCAGTACAATCTTTTTGTCAAATTTTACAGTATGCTGATGACTTGACCCTTTATGTGTCTGAAACATCTTTGGGTGCAGCAGTAAGCCGATTAACATCTGCATTATCATATCTATCTGATTGGCTTCTGCAGCATGGTCTTTCTCTTTCTACTTCTAAAAGTAATGTGGTTGTATTAAAAAAAAAATCTAAAATCTATACTACATAAAATATACAAATCTAACAAAGACGTCTTAGTATATAGTTTTTTTAAAGCAATCAGGGCTAGTATCAAATACAGAGCCTCTTTAGCATACCAATTATACATAGCAAATATACAAAACGAACTGGTACAAAATCCACGTGCCTTTTGGAGCCACATCTCAAGTCTGAAAACTAAAGGAGGATTCCAACCAACTATTGAATATGATGGACAACAACATTCGGGCCAAGCTGCGGCAGCTGCTTTTGCCGATTACTTCAGCAGCGTATTCCTACCACACTCACCTGCTCTTGACCTTTCCCAAACTACAACATCTACTTGCAACCATAGACTAATTAGTATATCATAGTGTAACAGGAACCAGATTGAGCTCTGTATAAGCAAATTAAAAGCAAAGAGTTCGCCTGGCCCAGACAATGTTCCTCCATATGTCGTAAAAGCTTTTAAGTCACAACTGGTGGTACCATTAATGCACATTATAAACATTTCCATTAGCACGGGAAAATACCCTGAGGCTTGGAAAAAATCGCGTGTGACACCTATTCCCAAGACAGGTGATAAATCCCTGGCAGAAAACTATAGGCCTATTGCAGTACTGTCATGTTTTGCTAAAGTTTTTGAGAGTACATTGCATGATGGAATTTACAGGCAACTGGAGCCGTTCCTAAACAATGCTCAACACGCTTTTCGGAAAAGACGTTCAGTAAATACCAACTTACTTACAATCGTGGACTATGTATCAAAAAGTCTTGACCAGGGTACCCAAGTAGATGTCATTTATCTTGATTTTCGAAAAGCATTTGACCAAGTTGATAATGATGTTCTTCTTACAAAACTTGCTTCCATCGGGTGTGCCCCAAAATTGGTACACCTATTTGCTAACTACCTACGAGATCGAACACAGTTTGTACGCCTAGGTTGCTTTGACTCGGTACTCTATCACACACGCTCTGGAGTCAGTCAGGGATCTTCTTTAGGGCCATTACTTTTTTCTATCATGATAAATGACTTACCCGAATGCCTGATGTATGCCAAGTGTTTACTTTAGCAGATGACCTTAAACTTTTTATTAAAATCAAAACACCTGAAGATGGCGAAGTCCTTCAAAGAGATCTTAATGCAGTTTTGACTTGGTGCAATAATAATAGGTTATTACTCAATACGTCCAAGTGCCAAGTAATGAGTTTCACTCGTACTAACAAGCCGATAAATATCGATTATAATTTGAACGGTGAACAAATTACTAGATGTAAGTCCGTAAAAGATTTAGGCGTTCTGTTCGATCCCAGCCTTACATTTCATGACCATATGCGAGCCCTTGCAGCTGATTGTTTTCAAAAGCTAGGGTTTGTCACACGTAACTGTAAACAGTTCACCAATATTAAGGCAATTAAACTTTTATATACAGCACTGGTTAGGTCGAAGCTGGAAACAAGCGCCTGTGTATGGAACCCATACGAATCATCGTACACCCTCATGTTGGAAAAGGTACAAAAACGTTTCTTACGCTTTTTGTATCAGAAAATGTTTGTATACTATCCTTCTATGTATCCCACAAAGTTTCTACAAGGGACTCTAGGATTTCAGTCGCTTCAAACTCGTAGGATGTACGACCAAATTATCACGGCAATACAAATACTACGCGGTAGGCTGGATAGCCCAGAGCTCCTTTGTGAGGTGAGCAGACTGTGTGTACCGGAGCAGCGTGCCCGGTTCCGAAGTGGGCGTGTCCCTCTATTTGCACCTACGCCAGCGCGCACTGCAGCGCGTCAAAAATCTCCCGTCTGCCGTGCACAGCGCCATCTCAATGGCCTTAATGCAAAACGTCCATACTTAGATATATTTGCGGATGAATGGAAGGCAGTTGAAGCAATGTGCCTTAACTATTGTGAATAGGACTGATGAGTTTATAGATATTGGATAAGTGTTATTATTATTATTATAAGTGTTACCTGTTAGGTATTTTGTTATTCAGAAGTTTTTGTTAATATTTTATGTTTTGTTTTGTTTTATACATATGTATGTATACTTTAGGTTAAAGTTTTTATATTATATTGATTCCATAGTTTAAGTGTAAATAATAATTGTAGAATAATAAGGTTATAAATATTTTCTTTTATTAAATTGTGATAAAATGTAACGCATTAGAATATTCTGTAATGTTATGTTTTATAGATAAATAAATAAATAAATAAATTTACTAGGAAAAGGTTTGTGCTCCCTATACATGTCAAAGTAAATGGCGAAGTTATTCCTCAGGATAGTAAAGTAAAATTTTTGGGAGTTTGGTTAGATTCTAAATTATCAGGTGCAGCTCAATTTGACTATGTTGCTCAAAAATGTGAGAGAAACATAAATATTCTTCGATCCTTATCCGGTGTCTGGTGGGGCTCTCACCCTTTTACTCAAAGATTACTTTACAATGCCATAATCCGTAGTCATATGGATTATGGTTCTTTTCTTCTAGATCCCTCGTCCAAATTAGGCTTAAAAAAACTTGATAAAATCCAGTCGAAATGCTTACGTATCATCTTAGGGGCAATGAAGCAATCTCCTATCAACGCCATGCAAGTCGAATGTGTTGATCCGCCCCTCTCACTGCGTAGGCAATATCTTGCTAATAGTTTTTTTTTTAATTAATACAAAAGTCTGATTATCCTCTTCTTTTTAAGTTAGACCAATTATCTACTTTGTATGGCTCTCCTGGGTCATCCAATGATCTCCCTTGCCTTCTCCGTAGTTATATTCAGTTTATTAGCTTTCCCGATCCGATTTTTCAAAATCACATGTATCCTTTATATTCCACGCCGTATGATGCGTTGGTTTTCCAACCAAATGTAATTCTGGACTTCGGGGTTGATAAAAGCACTATTGAAGCTAACAGAGTATTTACCAACAAATTAATGACCGATTATAAAGAATGGGTCTCTTTCTATACGGACGCTTCTAAATCAGTTGATAGTCCGGTTGGCGCTGCAGTGTGGATCCCTTCATCCAAAATAATTCTTAATTATAAATGTCCTCCCCTTACTTCAGTTTTTACTGGTGAAGCAGTTGCCATTCTTGAAGCCATTCAATTTGTCATGTCTCATAATCTTAAAACATCGATTATATTTTCGGACTCTAAAAGTTGTCTTCAATCTATATTAGCTAACCAGTTTAGATCAAAATTTAAGTTCTCAATTATATTAAAAATAAAGGAAGCACTGTTCCATTGTGATAAGATTGGCATTAGTGTTATCTTGGCGTGGATTCCTGGTCACTCAGGTATTCTGGGCAATCAATCCGTTGATTCATGTGCCAGAAATGCTGGTCAAACAGGCGCTCTAGAACATTTTCAAATATATTTCCACGACATTTGCTCCACGTTGAAACCAAAGTTTTTCAATTTGTGGACTAATGACTGGCAAATTTCGAGGACCTTAAAAGGAAAATATTATGGTGATATCCAACCGGCAATTCCCCATGAGCCATGGTTTTCCAAATTCCAAAAGGCGGATAAATCCACCACATCAACAGTTTGTCGCTTACGGCTAAATCATTCGTGCACCCCCGTCTTTCTAAATAAATTACGGATTAGGGATACCTCGATTTGCGAGTGCGGTCTAGATCTGGGAAACGTAGACCACATTTTTTTCAATTGTCCTAAAATGCAGTTTTCTCTTTATGATGTTATACCTTCTGAAATCCTTCGTCCTGTCTCATTTAAGTGTCTCCTCTCCTTGGTTTTTCTCCTTTTATAAGTATTTTGTGTAGATATATTAAAGTATGTTGGAGCAAAGAGTTGTGACTGCACACATGATATGTAACCTCATGTCTGTCAGGCATACTGGTTGGTTGGCTTTTTAAATGCAGATTTAAAAAGACAATAGTTTGTTTGGAATCTGAGAAAATTTTCAGTGTTAGAATGAAAATATAACTAATTCGATTAACTTCAAGAATACCTAAAGAAATATTGTTCCCAATAGTTCCATAATGCTGTTGTAATGAATTTTCATTTATAAAGATTGTTTATATCTATCACTGTGTTTTAAGTGTCTAACTACCTTGGATACTTTATGAGTAACTCTCTCAACAGTAGAGTTATTGTTAGGCCAAGAAGTGAGCTTCAACAAAGGTTATGGGACCAACATGAAAATGAATGGAAATAGAGAACAACATTCAACAGAAACCGTGAGTAAACATGACATAATGAGCTCGGCATCAATTGAAAAGCTAGATGGTGCTAGTAACTACAGCTCATGGAAGTTTGTGATGGAACTATGCTTGATACATGATGATCTATGGGAGTATACATATACTACACCCACTGATGAGATAGGCAAAAAGAGAGACCAAAAAGCAAGAGCAAAAATTTGTTTGATGGTGAAACCGGAGTGCCTTATTCATGTACGTCAATCAAGAACAGCCAAGGAGGCTTGGCAAGCTTTAGAGAAAGCTTATGAAGATAAGGGGCTGAATAATCGCTGCAGATTGCTATCAAAGCTAGTTAGTCTTAAACTAGAGCAGTTCACGACTATAAGAGAATATATTACGGCATTGATGACAACCGCACAGAAGTTGTGTGATCTCGGAAAGGAGATAGATGACGAATTATTAGCTGCCCTAATGCTTCAAGGGTTAACGGATAATTTTCAACCTATGAGATTGGCAATTGAAAATTCGAATATAGAGCTTACTACGGATTATGTTAAAACAAAACTGTACCAAATGGAAGATACACATACAGCTACAAATAGCACAAATGGGAATAGTCACGCGCTACTATCAAAGAACAAGAATACTACTGTTAAACAAAAACAACAGAAGAAGTTGAAATGTTTTATTTGCAATGGACCGCATAAAGCTAGAGATTGTCCAGATAATCGAAGCAGGAAGACAAATGAAGGCTCTTCAGCTTTGGCGATGGCGACATCAACTTCTACAACTTCGTGGATAGTAGATTCCGGCGCTTCAAATCATATGACTGCAAAGCGTGAATGGTTGCATGATCTGAAGAAGTATGAAAGGGGAGTGACTATAACGTGTGCGAATGGAGAAAGGCTGGAAGGTGTTGCGAGTGGAACAGTGGTGAGTAAAAAACCAAATATTACGATCAATGCGATGTATGTTCCTGGGTTAGCTTCAAACTTACTAAGCGTTAGTGCACTCACTAAGAAAGATCTTAATGTTTTGTTTTATAAAGGAGGTTTTGACATAATAAAGAGTGGTAATTGCAAAATACTTGGTGATCCTTTGCTTACAGGTGTAGAGGAGAAAGGTGTGTACAAATTAAAACAAAGTTTGGAGCACACAGCGCTGGCGACTGCTATCAGTGGAGAGATGGAATTATGGCACAAAAGGATGGGTCACCTAGGCGTACGTAACTTAAAACTATTACGCGATCGTATGGCGACTGGGGTAAGTTTTTCTAACAGTTCTACTACACTAGAGTGCGTAGCTTGTCTGAAAGGAAAACAAACCAGACAACCATTCAAGCAAAGCAGTACAGCTAGCAGAGCAGACAATGTACTTGAGCTAGTACATACGGATGTCTGCGGGCCAATGAATGTAGAGTCATTCAGTGGATTAAAATATTTTATTACGTTTATTGACGATTTTACGCGAAAAACCTTCGTATATTTTAAATGTAAAAGTGAAGTATTTAATAAGTTTGAAGAGTTCAAGAATTTTGCGGAATTACAGACTGGACGGAAGTTAAAAGCAATCCGGTCAGATAATGGCAAAGAATATGTAAATACTCGAATGAAGGATTTCATGAAGAAGTTTGGAATCAAGCATCAGTTAACTGTGGAGTATACACCTGAACAAAATGGTGTAGCGGAACGGGCTAACAGAACGATCGTTGAAAAGGCTAGGTGCATGATCCAAGAAGCTGAATTGAGCAATAAGCTTTGGGCAGAAGCTGTGAAGACGGCTGTTTATCTGAAGAACAGATCACCAACGAAAGCTGTTAGAAATAAAACTCCTGAAGAAGGTTGGACTGGAAAGAAACAAAACCTGAAGTTTGTCAGAGTGTTTGGGTGCAGAGCTTTCATGCATATCCCTAATCAAAAGCGCACCAAGTGGGATCCAAAGAGCAAAGAGTTGCTTCATATTGGATACTGTGAAGACTCTAAAGCTTATCGTTTGTTTGATCCAGAAACCAAGATGGTTCACAAAGCAAGAGATGTTGTTTTCTTTGAAAACAAATTTCATTCCGTTGAGAGAAGTTCAGATATAAGAAGAAATGAGGTTCCTCTTAAATTTGAACAGGAAGAGCTGTCAATTGAACGAACTAGCAATAGGACAGAAAATACAAGAGAATGAAATTGAATTTCAAGAACAAAATGAGTTTCAAACTGAAACTGAAGAAGAATCTCTAGAGCACAATGAGACTGTGAGAGACATCACTATTGATCATTTTCGTCAAGATGAAGGATCTGAAAATAATGAATCAGAAAGTTGTGATGATTGGGAATCTCTTGATGAGAGGGACGAAGAGGTTCAGCAACCAGAACAAACTGAAGAAGTACTGCGACCAGAACCAGAGCTTCGTATGGAAAGAAGATATCCATTAAGAGAGAGAAAAGCTAGAGAATTTCCGGATCATATCACATACCAAGCACTTGAAAGTGATCTTCCACTCACAGTGAATGAAGCTTTATCAAGCAGTGATAAAGACAAATGGAGAAAAGCAATTGAGGAGGAGTTAGATGCTCTTAGAAAAAATAATACGTGGATACTGGTCAAACCACCAGCTCGCCCTTACAACGTCGTTGATTCGAAATGGATATTTCGAATCAAAGAAGAGGTGGGGGGAAATAGGTACAAGGCTCGCCTGGTAGCAAGAGGATATAGTCAAAGAAGAGGTATTGATTATCATGAGACTTTCGCACCAGTCGTGAGACATAGTTCCCTCAGAACTTTAATAGCACTTGCTGCTAATCTGGATCTTCAAATCGATCAGATGGATGTAAAGACAGCATTTCTAAATGGAAATTTGGATGAAGTTGTATATATGAAACAGCCAGATGGATTTGAGCAGAAAGGCAAAGAAGACTATGTGTGTCTTCTGAAGAAGTCCCTTTATGGACTGAAGCAGGCTCCAAGAAGTTGGAATAAAAAGTTAGATGAGGAACTGCGGAAGCTCAACTTTACAAGATCAATCAATGAACCTTGTGTCTACACGAGAACTAAAGGAAAGAACATAATAATCCTTGCAGTGTATGTAGATGACATTCTGTTATTTTGGAATAATGTAGCAGAAATGAAGCTAGTGAAGAAAGAGCTTATGTCAAAATTCGAAATGAAGGATCTTGGTAGAGCAGAACTGTTGCTGGGAATACAAATAAAACAAGAGAAGGAAAGCATCAGTATAAATCAAGAAAAATATATAGAGAAACTGCTTAGAGACTTTGGCATGGCAGATGCTAAGACAGTTTCAACACCTGCAGTTACTGGACAAAGGCTAGTGAAGCCTCCACCAGAACACAAGTCAAGAGATGACTTACCATACAGAGCGTTGATAGGTTCGCTCATGTATCTTGCCGTGTGCACTCGTCCAGACATTGCGCATGCAGTTAACAGTTTGAGTCAGTTTAACAGTTGCTATGATGAGTCTCATTGGATTGCAGCGAAACGAGTGCTTCGTTATCTAAAGGGGACTATAAGTCATGGAATAAAATATCTGAAAGGATGCAAAAGATCTCCTGAAGGATATGCAGATTCAGATCACGCTGGAGAATTTGATAGAAGATCATACTCTGGTTCGGTCTTCCTATTTCAAGGTGGCTCAATTAGCTGGGAGAGCAAGAAACAGAGAACCATAGCTCTAAGTACAGCGGAGGCTGAATATGTTTCACTATCAGAAGCTGTTAGAGAAGCAATATTTCTGCAAAGATTTATAGCAGAAGTATCTAATGGATGGGGCTGTAAATTGGATGAAGCCATGACCATCTACTCTGATAGTCAGTCTGCCATCGCTATGGCAAAGAACCCAGTACACCACCAACGTACTAAGCATGTAGATGTTAGGTATCACTTTGTGCGTGAGGCCATTGCAAATAATCAGGTGATACTGAAGTATAAGGAAACAGCATGCATGGTTGCAGATGGTTTAACAAAACCACTTCCAAGAGGGAAGTTCGAGTGGTGTGTGAGAGGTATGGGTATGAGTGTTTAGGTAGCATGAAAGGTATGTGAATGGACATGAGTTTAAGGAGGAGTGTTGGAGCAAAGAGTTGTGACTGCACACTTGATATGTAACCTCATGTCTGTCAGGCATACTGGTTGGTTGGCTTTTTAAATGCAGATTTAAAAAGACAATAGTTTGTTTGGAATCTGAGAAAATTTTCAGTGTTAGAATGAAAATATAACTAATTCGATTAACTTCAAGAATACCTAAAGAAATATTGTTCCCAATAGTTCCATAATGCTGTTGTAATGAATTTTCATTTATAAAGATTGTTTATATCTATCACTGTGTTTTAAGTGTCTAACTACCTTGGATACTTTATGAGTAACTCTCTCAACAGTAGAGTTATTGTTAGGCCAAGAAGTGAGCTTCAACAAAGTAAATAAAATTAGGTTGTAAATATGTGAAGATTTTTATATTGTTTAGTTAATACATGTTGGTAGATGTGAATTAATTTAGTTTTTTATTTGTGTATTTGTTTCAGATTAATTTCAGGATAAAATTCATCATAACACTCATTTTCACCGGCCAAATTCTTTAAATTACCGAACAATCTCCTTCGTTTGATGGTCTTATTTTAGTACATGACATTGGCGAAATTGTGGCGAAGTTGCCGCAGAAGCCACTACCTAAGATTCAATTCAATTATCAATTACCTGACACTGGCTAAATACACAAAAGTGTGGAGCCAAAACATAAAAAAAGTATGGAGTTTTGGCGGAAAAACGAAAAAGATCGCGTACCCCATTGTGTTATTTTTTAAATCTTGTGTTATTTTCAGTGTTAGTGTATAAAATTGGTGGCATTTTATTCGTTAAGTGCTGGATTACAGGCGTGAGTGTCGGAAAATGGTATAATAATGGTGAAACGTTTCTTTTCGTGTTGTTTCCAAACCTCCATAGAACCTTCAAGTAAAGTTGCCACCACTTTACTAGGAGTATGACTTTGACTAGACTGACTTGACTATGACTTAACTTGATGACTTGGACTGTGACTTGACTTGACATACGTATATTATATACTACTTCACTTGAAAAATTATCAATTACTTGACACTGGCTAAATAATTAAATACACAAAAGTGTGGAGCCAAAACATTAAAAAAAAAAAGAAAAAAAAAAAAAAAACCCGCCGCGGGGTTCTCAGGCCTTTTTCGACGCAATCCGGCGCAAGAGTGGACGTGCCTGCGGTGCTGCCCCGTGCCCACAAATTTAGGAGCACAGGTAAGCAGAGCATCGAAAGTGTTTTCGATGGCGGCTAGCAAACTCAGAGGCCTCCGTTCCGCAACTAAATTGTCCATTTCTTTACAGATATTTACCGTCGGCTTTAGCCGCGTGTTTTCGCTGCTTTTTGGCTACATTTGTGGCCGCTATTTGCGGATGCTTGCTGGTTGCAGCTTCGCTGCCCTAAGGTGTGCCACGGCAGCATCGCGCCAGGAGTATAACAACCCCTAAAAAAGGTATTTATAGTGTTTTCTTTTAATGTTTAACTCGTTAGGTTAGGACGGTAAATTCTTGTAATTCGACTGCCTGCATTTTATTTCTGTTAGGATAATTACGTGTCCATCTTTCCGGTTGACCATGTGGCATGTCACAGGTCCAAGGGTCACCAGCCTGCTTTGTGCCTGTGAAATAAAACACCGTGCTAATCCTAACCAATTTCTTCATTGCACTGCGCTCTTTTATATGCGTTAATTTTCTTGTTTTGCCTGTGCACCATGACATGCATTAAATTTATTTGAACCTCATGCTTTGTGTGGTGACCATGCGGCCCAGGGCCCCGTGGACGGCCCGCGCCTAGCGACCAAATATTTGTAATTTGTCATCCACGTTTTTTTTTTGTAAATCCTATGCAACTGCACCCATATTTATTTCTCTTGTGTTATGCCTGTGCCGTGGAATGCTTCCCCGGAAGCGATTACCATGCCTAAATGCTATATTTCCATATTTCCGGGGCACCATCCATTTTTTTTTATTTTGACTATAGCATCTTAATCTGTTTACATCCCCGTCTGGGGTAGGGCTAGCTGTAATTTGTGGATGTTTTGAATTTATTTTTGGGGTAAGGTCCTTCCAACCACCTATATTTTGTGAATTTATTGTAATGCGGATCGTTTCCCGCATTTCAGGGGTTCATTGTTAGTGCTGGAACGGCCCCCTGTGCGTTCTGGGCCCGTTCCCCCCGGCTGCTAGCGAGACCAGGTGGCAAGCTGCCCCCAAGGTATCCCGTGTGAGACGCGTACCCCTCTTGGTGCGCGTACTCCCGTGTTATCTTCCCTCCGGCTCCGAGGACACCATCCGGGGATCAGAACACAAGTAATCCTTTTTTCCCTAGCCCGTCTGGCTAGGGTGGCGCCCTTTTTACTTTTACTACAAGGAATCCGTACGGTGAGGCTCACAGACCCACCCCTTGATATCCACCGCTGAGCTGGTCCTTTTTTTTGTAATGCTGGTATCCGTTGTGGCTAAAGCTAGGCAGGGTGTATAGCTTAAGACCTAGAATAAACATCTAATTTATAGAGAGGTCTACGATGTAACTCAACCTAAGGTAGGAAATAAACAATTGTCATTATGTTCCGACTCCTTCATTTCTCGCCCCTATACCCCCTAGGCTAGGTAGCGTACCACGTGACAATTTGGCGCCACAACGTGAGGCCTTTTAAGTGAGACCATTTCTTCCCCGGTTAGCGAGGAAGGAAAGTACGGATTCCTTAACTTTGATTTTGTGTTTTTGAGAAATATTTCCCCTTTTCTAAACATTTAGGTTAGTTTTGTTTGTTATGCTTGTCTTTATTATTGAATTGTTATATTATTGATTTATGTTTTATAGGAAATATTTCTCACCCATGATTTGTATTGATGATGATGTTTGACTGTGATATTTTTTTACAGAAATATTTCTTTGTTCTTTTTACAATTGGTTTTGGGCTTTCTATTGAAGTTTTTTATTCATAGCCAATTACTACAAGGAAATATTTCTGCTTTGTTTTTATTTATTTGCCAGTGTTGGTAACATATTGTTTTGACTTTTGAATTTCTATTGTGTGTGACGGCGGCTACGTCCAGTTATGTCCATCCATGCGCAGCGGGCAGTACCGTAATTTACCCTGTGGCAGCATTTATATTTATTACAGTGGCAACACCGGCAACTGTCGTCGCTGCCCCACCCATCTGGCTATATAAAGGGATTGATTGGTGTGCTACTTGGTGTGGTGATCATTCTTGTTCCAGACACGGTGCGGTGTGGCCATGCTGAAGGCTTATAGTTATATAGGTTGCAACCTACACACAACCCTTCTGCCTACATGTGTATAAGATGATTTTTATATGCCACTACTTAAATTAATTATTGTGCAAGGTCCAGCTTCGCATAATTATTTGAGACATTTTATTTTTAAAGTTTTTCCTACATGTATATTTTTTTTATGAGATGACCAATTTCATACTTTGATTTTCTTTTATTACTGACATTATGTAGACCCATCTGCCCTAGCAGGAGTCACTACTCGCTTGTGTCCACAGGGTTTGGTGATTTTCTTTGCCACTCGGAGACATGGAGTTCTGCATTGGTAGTATTTTTTTTTGTTTTGTTTCGCTTTCCTATGTAGATTAGTCTGCCCTAGTAGGAGTCGCTATTCGCTTGTGTTTACAGGGTCTGGTGATTTTTGCAACTCGGAGACACCAAAGTCTGCATGGGGAGTATCTTGTTTTTTTCTTTTGTAGATCCATCTGCCCTAGCAAAAACCGCTATTCGCTTGTGTTTACAGGGTCTGGTGATTTTTGCAACTCGGAGACATCGAGGTATGCATGGGGAGTATCTTGTTTTTTTCTTGTGTAGATCCGTCTGCCCTAGCATGGAACCACTATTCGCTTGTGTTTAAAGGGTCTGGTGATTTTCCATGTAACTCGGAGACAACATGGTCTGCATGGGACCCCTTTTGTTGCTGTCACTCGGAGATAATACGGTTTATATTTATATTTTTTATATATATTTTTATATATTTTTTATATTTATATTTTATATTTATAGTTTATTTTATGTATAATTTTTTCCCCCGCGTGGGAGCAACGGCTATGTAAAATGTTCTTTTACAGGTCATTATTTTACTAGGTGGTAGGACTTTGTTGCAAAGTTCGTCTAGGTAGGTACCACCGCTTTGCCAGTTATTCTGCCGCCAAGCAGTAGTGTGCAAGCAAGGTTTGAAGGGCACTGTAGCTAGTGAAATTACTGGGCAATTGAGACTATGATCTGATCTCACAGTCAAGTAATCTTATTACCAGACTGTGCTGATGTCTCAGGATGATGTGCGCAGTGCAGTGTCGCTTGTAACTCTATGTTTTAGGGTTCCGAGTGACACGGTTTTGTTATGGGCGACCGGGCGCTTAACATCAGGTGAACGACTAGCTCGTCACATCATTCAGTAACATAAAAAAAAAAAAATATTATCTGGAGTTCTACGGAGGAGTTATTATTTCTCTTTAGAAACTTGATTTTGTCTATCTCTTCGGTTAGGAGGGATAGACCTTTGATATTTTTTGTGTTATGAGGAGGTTAGTTCACCTCCTACCCGGTGAATTTGGTTGCAGGTCGCTGAGGACTCTGGAACAGGTCCAAATATGTGCCGCCGTCAGGTGCTTAGGTGGTCATCTGGGTACTGTGTGGGTTCGATTTTTTTTCTTTTTCGTGGTAGGGAGTTTCAACCTGAGCTGGTAAACTGGTGCTGATCAGTGATAGAGACGAAGTCTTGTTATTTCATTTTGTTTTTTTAACCGACTTCAAAAGAAAAGTCAGGTTCGTAGTTTTTTTTTTCTTTTAGTAACTGTTATTGCGGTTGCAAAGGTGGTAGGTGAGCGATTAGCTGCCTACATGGAAGAACTTTGGGGAACCTGCACAAACCTGGATGGCTTTTTTTTGTTTTGTCTTTTTTTGTTTGTTATTATTTCACCTTTGTTTTTTTTTGAAAGCAGGTGTTAGGTTAGTTTTGATGAAGGCTGCTGTATCTAAGGCGATTGCTCGGGCTCATCAGAGGAATCGAGTACACTATAATAAGAACCGTCGTTGCGAGGAGTTCAAGGTCGGTGACATTGTATGGAAGCGCACTTACCCATTAAGTAACGCGGCTAAGTTCTTCATGGCAAAATTGGCTCCTAAGTATGACAAATGTAGAGTGGTAAAGAAGTTGAGTAAACTAGTGTATGAGCTTCAAAGCTTCTACACTGACAAGAGCCTAGGACAATGGCACATAAAAGATATAAAGCGGGGCTGAATACCGTAGGCCGGTCTATCGTGTCAACGCTCTTGTCATGGTGTTGGCGACGCCGAGATAAAAATTTCCTTTCTTCAATTTATTTCTTCAAACTCTTCGCTGTATAATCTGTGTCTATCCCTATTCTCATATTGTTAGAGTTGTCGCTGGTATTAGTTTGCGTCTTTTGTTAAATGGCGTCATCATAAACGGGCTAGTGGGCGGAAAAATTTAGTTATTGCATGAGCATGGTTATGGTGACTACCAATTAGAGTAGCATAACCCTTATTCCACCATCTCTCCCGAGGCGTCCCCCTGAACTGTTCGTCCCCAGCCCCCAGCGCGCCCTTCAATACCCTTTTTCTTTTCGTTTTCGGATAACGTTCGTTTTTTTTAGCCGGTAATTAATTCGAGGTAAACTGTTTTCTCTAAAACCTTACAAAATTTCTATCTAAAAAGCTAATTTGTTATCTATGTAGTAAATCATTTTCTCTTTGTAGAAATTGTGGTCCACTTCCTGTTATAGTTTTACTTTAAATTCGGAGTGAACCACATTATAACCCTTCTCATTTATTTTTTGGTTGAGTAAAATGTTATCCGAAAACCCTTCCTTTTCTAGTGACATTTTATCATTTTATTATTTTATTTTTGTTGATTTTATTATACAGTTGTTTTCCCGCTCGAGTATGTAATTAGGCACTTGGTTGGTACGCCTAATGCTTTGTTTTCTTGTGTACTTTTGTTAGGTAGAAAAACTTCTTTAGAAAAATTGCTGTTTTAATAATTTTTTAGCGCCCTCTGTGAGTTGTTATTGACAACGCGTTGGCGTGCGGTTTACGTCGATAAGGAGCTGACTGGTGACCCAGTCCGACTCCGTGTGTGGTCGCTAGATGGCGCTTGTTTTTTATATTGGCTACTTGGGTGGAGGATATCGATCAGCCACCAGGTGGCGTTTCTTTTTAGGTTGATGACTTAGGTGAGCCATGGCCGTGATTAATGTTGACTTGTTATCGTATGTATGACGCCCATGACTATGTATATTTATATACACGTGTGTTTGGAACACAAGTGGCTATTGGAGTTTTTTTTTCTAAACGGGATTCGAACCGGGAAATTATTCTGGTCCGGTGTTTTTAAGTACCGTACCAGTGTGATATTCTTATTTTACTTTGTTTCTAGTGTAGAAGGGTAAAACTTTGATTGCGTAGTTGAGTTGTTTTTCTTTTCAGTGATAGGAACTGAGGTAGAGTCACTTTGTTATTTTGGTAGAGCCATTTTATTTTCTTTCTTAAATTTTGGTAGAGCCATATTCTACAGTTTTTGTAGAGCGGTAGAGAAGCTACCATTATTTTGTTATTGCATGCAGTTTTTATATTTTAGATACGGGATGTACCAATCACGTTCTGTAACGAGCGGGACTTGGTTTTCTTTTTTGAGTACCACGTGACGACATTTATATACCGGCCACTTAACATTTACATAAATATCTTTTGTAAGGTTTTTAACATGACTGTTTCATTCCGTTTACAATTTCAGGCAATAATTAATATTAACTTCAGGGAATAATTAGCTGCCATTTACTGAGAGACCTCTTCAGAGTAACAAACTTTATCAAGAACTATAGAACAGCATTGTTGGAAAATAACTCCTTGAGACAAAATCTCTCAGAGAGCTGCAAGTGCCGCGCCGCTAACGGAGGTACAGAAACGATCGGTATAGAGTGTATAGCTGCATTGATTACTTAAACCTATATTTTGTATAACATCAAGTTTTCTTAACAATGAAACATTATCATTCATCTTTACATATAAAGTTTAAAGTCCAGACTGACTGACTGACTTAGATATCAACACACAGCCTAAACCACTGGTCTAGAGACTCGAAATTTGGAGGGTGTGTGTATTATTTTATATTATTTTTTATTAATATTATATATATTATAAGTAAATATTTTTTCTCTTTCAAAGGATGAGCGAGCGTCATACACTGACGACTTCACATTTATATCAACTGGAGTTGGGTAATGGTAACTTCCAAATCGAACATCGATTAATCGAACAATCGAACAAATCGGCTCATCGTGGACACGTCATTCACAAATGTGATGTGCATAAAAATGATGAGACGTGACTTAGGAGTTTCAAGTAACAACTTAACAAAGAATTTGCCTAAAGATTTTTCTATATTATAGAAAGATTTTGAACAGATTAATAAAAATAGGTGTTTGTAATGTCGTATTTTAGATAGGTTACTGTTTAATCAAAATTCCAACTACATTATGCGTATTTAATGAATTTTAAAATGACCATAGTAAGATGCACAATTAAGTATTTCTTCTTAAGCTACATCTCATTCTATAAACACACATCTACTTACATTATTTTCAGAGAGGAATTTATTTTGTAAGGATTTTTTACTCGGCAAGCTTTGTATGTTGAACGCGTATTTATATATTTCCATAATAAATTAAATTAGATGGCAAAATTTCTCTGATTCTTTTATTTGTTAAGCAATAAGGACTTAACAATCGCGTTAGTTATTATTTAATTGCCCACAATATTTGCGTCCGTCTCGAGTGCCTTGTGTTGTGATCCCTGATTACTTTTTGTCTGATTGATGGGAAACTTTGGGTTTGACCAAGGAAGGAAATTGCTTGGGGTCGGAAACATTTGATGGTATACGAACGGTTGAGGCTGAGGAGATTTTCTTTATCTTCCATTTTAGCCTCTTAACTGGACAATCTCTTGAGATCGCTAAGTGTTAATGCATATGAGTCCATCTACATCGCATCAATCACATCGCTACAAGCTGTTACCCTCGGCAGGCCTTCGCTGAGTGGTTGAACTTTAGGTATCGGTAATACTGAACCAGTGGTGGGATGTAAGTATACACCTAACCAGTTTGATGTAGGCATATCGAGGTAGGGAAGTAGCTGCAAATGTTACTGCTACGGTGCCCAATGGAACTAGTTTGCCTTTTTTTTTTTGACGAAGCGTTTTATTGCGATTATTTCCGTAGCACAAGTTAAATTCTTGTAGATGTCCTAATTAAACATTGTTGTGGGAACCAAGCTGTCTGATAACCGCAATGATCTCCGCCATAAGCTGGTATAAACGTTTTCGCCTATTTTGCTCAAAAAGCTTGCCATGTTGAAAAAGTTGTTAGTCGGGTTGGCTTTTTAAAGGTCACTCCAACTTTGTAGGCGTTACTCTGTGATCGTCTACGATGCCCTTGACATTGTCCGAAAATAAGTTTGTAAGAGAAATTTTATTTTTACTGTCAACTTTCTCTTGTTTTGTTAATTAGAGGAACACAACACAATCACCATTATGGTTTCGGGAAATAGTCTTTTGTACAATGTTTTTGTGAAAAGTTTGTATATAGCGATCCTCCGAACGGGGTTCAACATTTTCCTTTTTTTCTATTACTACGGGGTCTCCCCCGTCGCTGGTTAAACTCATAGCTTATGTAAACTAATTGCTATTGATTAATAAGTAATTTACACTAAGATAAAAAACTATTTACATTAAAAAATTGATTTTAAAAATAAACACCGCACCCTGAGCCGAATTTTAAAACTCCCGCTTCGATCGACTTCCCACCATAAGTTCCTATTTGTCTTGCATTTGTTCGGTGTGGCTGCCTATTTACAAAATAGAGAATTAAATTACGTTTATTTTTACATGTAGTATTTTCTATGCATGGAAAAGATTGATTCAGCGACACCATTTAGTAAGAAAACGAAATGAGAATCTATATTTCGTTTTGAGCGTTATTTTATAGTTAGTCTAGCCACTTTTAGCGGATGCTTACGGAACGATTTTTTTCCATATCTAGCGGGATTTCTAAAACTGTCTAGGGACTTCTAATACTGTTGAGCATCAACACTGCTCGCGACATTGGGGAAATTTTGCAGCCCCGGAGAAGACATAATCGTAGTATATCATCTGTACCTATTCTGTGCACAGAACAGAACAAACAAGCGTTATATAGCGTTATAAAGCGTTAAATACACAAGAGTGTGGAGCCACACAAAAAAAAAAAAATTTAGACAATCTTTATTAATGGTAATTTTTAATAATTTAGGTGACTGATTCTAGGAATAAGGTAGAGGCACTTGTGCGGTATCCATATTTTCCAAGTAGTATGCGTATACAAGAGCCCCACAATGTCAATGCAATGCGAATTTGTAGTTGTTTGCTCCCAGGTTATAAAGGAAGTGCTGAACGTGATAATAATTTTGTGCTGCATTCGTATATGTCTGTTCCGGCTGTACTTAAACCGTATATCTAAATATATATAGCTCAAAAGTGACTGACTGATTGACTGACTGACAGTGATCTATCAACGCACAACCCAAACCTCTGGACGGATCGGGCTGAAATTTGGCATGCAGGAGACGTAGGCATTCGCTAAGAAAGGATTTTTCGAAATTCCACCTTTAAGAGGGTGAAATGGGTGTAAACGGCGTGGCCTATGGGAAAATAATTCAATTATTTTAAAAAAATAATTCAATTATTTTCCCATAGGCCTTTTTTTCACGCCGCGGGCGAAGCTACACCCAGAAGCTCGTTTACGTTTAAAATTAAACAACAATATCTAGTGTCATTACGCTAAATGCAAACGCTTATTGTTTGTATATAATTTTTACGTATTATAGGTAGGTACCTACAATAATCCTTTGGTTACAAACCCTAATATAGATGATCTTATTGTTTGTTTTTAGAGAAATTCATGTTTCATTTGGTATGTATTTAAAATGAACTTGTGCGAAGTGACGCCGGAGTTTATCAATTATCATATCTTTATGATTATGTAGTATCATCTACGTGGTCCGTGCTGTAAGCCTGTAAGCTGTAACATTACTAGTCTTTTTATTTACTCCTATTTATCTTATTTCAGAGAGAATAAAGTGAATATGGAAATAAATATTAAAAATTATGATATCATTAAATTATCAAAGCTAATAAATCTACAAATTGAAGATGTTACATGTTTCCAATGGTATGCACATTTTTACAAGTATTAAACTACCTACTACTACTACTACAAAAAAAAAGAACATTTGGACTATGTACTGGCGGCTATGACCTATAGACAGTCCATTTGGAGCATTTACTCCAGCTTACTACTACCAGTAGATAGCGTACCCAACATGCTGGCAGCATTGCCCCGTTGAATTGCAATGCTTATTTGTTGTGCCAAATAAGTGACAGCATTTTGGTCATGCACAGCGTGAGTATAATTCAATTAATCATCTATCATCATTTATCATAATTATATTTAGCTATTTCATTGCTTGACAGTCTATACCACCATCAACCATTACACCACATCCATAATGTTAAACGATAGAAATAGTGATAGCTGCAGCATAATGCTTCAAAGATCACTACCCCTACTACCTTACCTATTTTGGTTCCATTTTAGGTTATCACAGTATTTTTTTTTCCAATATTGACATTTAAATAGTGATTTCTGCAACATACTATTTTTATTATCAACCTGATGGTACTTTAATCATACATACTGATTAATTTTTCATTTATTGAGTTTTGGTCTATATAACTTGGTGACATTTAAAGAAATATATTTAAATAAGTCTCATATTATTACTACAAGGATACCTGGGTGGTCACTCTAAAATTTAGTGCTTAGTAATACAGTTGAGTTGAGAGTTTTAACTGTGATTGAATATAGGCTATATTCAATTACAGTTAAAACTCTCAACTTTTCTTGAAGGCCACATACATACTTTTTGTTTATTTTATTATTTTCCTTATAACCTTATATTGTGTGCATGCCAGTGCAAAATGTTGGATTATGTCACGCATAATCCGATATTTTGCAGTGCGTAGGAATGAGAATTGGTCATTGTTACATTGTCATTGGTCACGTGATTGTTTTTCCATAATGTTTATTTTGATGTTACTTGTCACATTGCATGTGTATTGGGCTCTGGCTTTCAAGCGAGGCTGGAAAAATACACTGTTAAGTGCTTGGCCACAGATTCTTAAGTTTGTTGGGTGGTAGCTAGCTAGATAAGCACTAGAATGTACCTTACCACCATTCTATGGTTCCTCATGTATCTTGCTACCAAGTAAGCTTTAATCTGATAAGTAGAATATTTTGGGGATTGTATATTTTGTTTGATAATAATTTACAGGACAGAAAGTAGTATAGTGTAATGATTTTGTTTAAAAAAAGTTTACATGTTAGTAAGGTAGCAGTCAGAAGAATTTGTATTTTACAGTCGCAAATATTATATAGTACCAGAGACTTCAGCTTGTGTGCACACCTTTTGTCGTTGGTGTTGGATAAGATGCAGCACATGCCCACATTGTGATATTGAATGTAGTCATTTAAAGTATAACCCTACAATCCATGATCTGACATAGCATATTCCGGCGTTGGTTGAAGCATTCGAAAATATTTTTCATGTTAAATGTAAGTTTACAATGATATGCACTATCATTTCATTCATATCTTATAAACCTGTGCTATTCAATATATTTGAATTAACAAACCATGGCTACATTTGTATGAAAATTTTAACATATTGAAAAGCTGCTTTTATATTTTAATTGAAATTGTACTATGCTATTTGGTGCCACCATGCTGCTGTGAATTGTTCATAATTATTTTTTTTAATTAACCAGTATGTTTTTGTTCACAGTAGGCAAATCTGAGGATTAGGCAAATCCTCAAAAGGCACAGGTGAAATAGAATCTGAAAATGTTCCATCTAAAAATGTTAAAGATTGGTTAACTAGTTTTCAAAATCATTTTTATTCACCATCACAAGTTTCAGAATCATTAACTCAAGAAATAGAACACCCAGATCTGTTGAATGTGTCTTGCAATAAAATTAAAATACACAACACTAATATTAAGACTAAAAGTCCTGAGAACATAGTCCATGCGCCAATACCACAAGATGATTGGGACATGATCGAACCTATGCAAGGCACTAAGAATATTGAAACAAATAAAGAGAATATAGTGGGACCAATGGATATTGAACCTTTTTACATTGATGATGGCAAAGAGTACACTACAAGCAATTCTCGAAGTAGTTCTTGGATATGGGATTCTAAACACACAGACAGATAATATGACGAATGTAGGCAGCCCACTGGAAAAACAAAGCTCCTTTAGTTCAAGTGGAGAAGTTGATAAAAAATCTAATAAAGGCAAGCAGGATAAAGTAAACAGAATGAGAACAGAGTTCAGTAAACCAAATAAGAATAGAAATAAGTCAAATGATTCAATAAAAATGTCTAAGAAGACAAAAAGTATTACTAAATTTAATGTATCATCCATAGCAAGTACTTCTAAAGTACGTTATATTGACAAAAATACTCCAGCTTATTTACACACTGAGAAGCAAACAGTGAAAGAAGTTCCAAAACCACATAATAAGGATTATAGAGAAACAAAATCAAACTCATGTAAAACGATGCAAAAAGGAACCATTACAAAAACATGCTATTAATAAAGACAATTATAGAGTTAGTAAAGAAAGTAATATTGAAATCATATCATCTTCAAAAACAGAACAAATAGACGCACATAATGTAACAGAAAGTACTGTAAGGATACCTTTTTACAAAAGAAGTGCCATACACCCAAATTCTGTTAAAACAGATACTGTTAAAACAATTAATCATATCGTAGATTTAAATACTACTGCAAATGATGACATAGAAGTAACAATGAGAGTCGGTGAAATAATCAACAACGTTTCGTTAAAAAATAAAGATTACTTAAAAGACAAAGTTAATATGAATCTCGAAATACAAACATCATTGGCTTCGTATGATGTATGCGTAAACAATAACGCACCATCTGCTCAAAACATCAATCCAAATATTGTGATTAATTTAGAAGACAAGAATAAGGCTATATGTAAAACAATTGTAGCACCTGTAGAATCTGTATCAAGAAAAAAAATACAGATTCAGCTGATACAGCAGACAAGACCAAACATGAAGCTCAATAACACACTGAGAAACGAAACATACATACTGACTTAGATGATGACAATATATTACCAAGCTTCAAAAAACCTAAATTAGTAAAAAGCGTAATGGCAGAAAATGATAATAATGTTCCTCACGTATCTTGCTACCAAGTAAGCTTTCATCTGATAAGTAGAATATTTTGGGGATTTGTATATTTTGTTTGATAATAATTTACAGGACAGAAAGTAGTATAGTGTAATGATTTTTAAAAAAAAAGTTTACATGTTAGTATGGTAGCAGTCAGAAGAATTTGTATTTTACAGTCGCAAATATTATATAGTACCAGAGACTTCAGCTTGTGGGCACACCTTTTGTCGTTGGTGTTGGATAAGATGCAGCACATGCCCACATTGTGATATTGAATGTAGTAATTTAAAGTATAACCCTACAATCCATGATCTGACACAGCATATTCAGGCGTTGGTTGAAGCATTCGAAAATATTTTTCATGTTAAATGTAAGTTTACAATGATATGCACTATCATTTCATTCATATCTTATAAACCTGTGCTATTCAATATATTTGAATTAACAAACCATGGCTACATTTGTATGAAAATTTTAACATATTGAAAAGCTGCTTTTATATTTTAATTGAAATTGTACTATGCTATTTGGTGCCACCATGCTGCTGTGAATTGTTCATAATTATTTTTTTTAATTAACCAGTATGTTTTTGTTCACAGTAGGCAAATCTGAGGATTAGGCAAATCCTCAAAAGGCACAGGTGAAATAGAATCTGAAAATGTTCCATCTAAAAATGTTAAAGATTGGTTAACTAGTTTTCAAAATCATTTTTATTCACCATCACAAGTTTCAGAATCATTAACTCAAGAAATAGAACACCCAGATCTGTTGAATGTGTCTTGCAATAAAATTAAAATACACAACACTAATATTAAGACTAAAAGTCCTGAGAACATAGTCCATGCGCCAATACCACAAGATGATTGGGACATGATCGAACCTATGCAAGGCACTAAGAATATTGAAACAAATAAAGAGAATATAGTGGGACCAATGGATATTGAACCTTTTTACATTGATGATGGCAAAGAGTACACTACAAGCAATTCTCGAAGTAGTTCTTGGATATGGGATTCTAAACACACAGACAGATAATATGACGAATGTAGGCAGCCCACTGGAAAAACAAAGCTCCTTTAGTTCAAGTGGAGAAGTTGATAAAAAATCTAATAAAGGCAAGCAGGATAAAGTAAACAGAATGAGAACAGAGTTCAGTAAACCAAATAAGAATAGAAATAAGTCAAATGATTCAATAAAAATGTCTAAGAAGACAAAAAGTATTACTAAATTTAATGTATCATCCATAGCAAGTACTTCTAAAGTACGTTATATTGACAAAAATACTCCAGCTTATTTACACACTGAGAAGCAAACAGTGAAAGAAGTTCCAAAACCACATAATAAGGATTATAGAGAAACAAAATCAAACTCATGTAAAACGATGCAAAAAGGAACCATTACAAAAACATGCTATTAATAAAGACAATTATAGAGTTAGTAAAGAAAGTAATATTGAAATCATATCATCTTCAAAAACAGAACAAATAGACGCACATAATGTAACAGAAAGTACTGTAAGGATACCTTTTTACAAAAGAAGTGCCATACACCCAAATTCTGTTAAAACAGATACTGTTAAAACAATTAATCATATCGTAGATTTAAATACTACTGCAAATGATGACATAGAAGTAACAATGAGAGTCGGTGAAATAATCAACAACGTTTCGTTAAAAAATAAAGATTACTTAAAAGACAAAGTTAATATGAATCTCGAAATACAAACATCATTGGCTTCGTATGATGTATGCGTAAACAATAACGCACCATCTGCTCAAAACATCAATCCAAATATTGTGATTAATTTAGAAGACAAGAATAAGGCTATATGTAAAACAATTGTAGCACCTGTAGAATCTGTATCAAGAAAAAAAAATACAGATTCAGCTGATACAGCAGACAAGACCAAACATGAAGCTCAAAAACACTGAGAAACGAAACACACATACTGACTTAGATGATGACAATATATTACCAAGCTCCAAAAAAGCTAAATTAGTAAAAAGCGTAATGGCAGAAAATGATAATAATGTAGCAACAAGTGAAAAGGTATTCTTCACAAGGTTACATTGTTAATTACACTACCCTAACAATTACAGAAAAATGGCATCACTAAATCTTGGGACGTCAAATGAACGGCCGCACGTCTAGCTATTGATTGTTAATCAATTATTGCTATGCAAAATGTAGCTTTCTCTTTATCTGCATATTGAAACTGCCCAATCCACACAAATTAGTGTGGATTGGGCAGTTTCAAGGGTAGTGGTACAGTGTAAAGTACATATCTTCTTTTGATTTACAGAAAATTTTCAGAACCACATCATTTTTTAAAACAAATGAAAACAGCAATGGAGCTAATACTAAAGAGGTGAATCAATCAATTCATCAAATGATA
This sequence comes from Ennomos fuscantarius, assembly GCA_905220475.3. Classification (NCBI taxonomy): domain Eukaryota; kingdom Metazoa; phylum Arthropoda; class Insecta; order Lepidoptera; family Geometridae; genus Ennomos; species Ennomos fuscantarius. The sequence continues at coordinate 5,159,306 of HG992023.1, read as the reverse complement.
GAATTATCAGAACAGAGGGTTCTCTCCAACAAGAAAGCTTCAGAATCGCCAAACAGGAATTCTCTAATAACTCAAACTGATACGTCCATAGAATTAAAAAGCAGTTACTATGTTACAGCTAATGAATCATTAGACATAGAAACTATGGAAAGTCCATTGACAATAAATAAATTGGTAGATCATATTCAACACGGTTCTACTCCAAATGTCAGAAAGTTTCAGAATTTTGAAGTCGAAAATATTGGTGACCTTAACCCTGATCCGATTCCGTGTACAACGAATGATAAAAAAACTACTCTTGAAAAGAAGACAAAGCAATATAAAATATCGGCCTCATGTTTGACATTGTATGAAATAATTAACCTGAAGAAATTGAGTGCCAAACACAAGTGGATTTTTACCAATCAATACGCCAAAGATTTAACACATCTGGTAGTAGCTGTTGATCACCATAACAAGTCTCGACGGTAGGTGATCGCTCATTCATTGAAAAGCATGTAGAGGTAAACATTCATGATTTATAGCAGCTATATCGTATGCTGATGGTGCAACCTATATTACAGCAGTGCATATAACTGGGATTAGGGTACAGCCGAGTCTAATACCAATATGTACTAAAGTCTATTAAAATACAACTTAGCTAAGCAATAATTTCTTCCCAGTTCTCGTATGTGTTTGTTAAATTGTTGTCAATTTAGCCAGCCAAATACTGAATGCTCATTGGTTGCCTGTTGATCATCGGCTGTCTCAATCAACTTGACTTGACACGAGTTTGACAAACTTACGGAAAACTGGGAGTTAGGAATATAAGTGCGAACTTAGAGCTGTCAAACTTTAGTAAAAATAGGCATTACAGGTTCATTTAAAAAAATGATAAAGGTTGTATTATTCTATTTCAAACTACTACAATCTACTAATAAATTATGTATACTAAATTTTACGTAATAATTTTATTAATCAAATGTGTACTTTTGCAGGACCGAAAAGTTTATACGTGCATTGGCCTCGTCAATTTGGATAGTGTCTTATGAATGGGTTGAGAAATGCTTATATGAAAACTATATAGTTAATGAGGTAAATAATGCTTTATAATCATGTACACTAATCAATCTGATATGAGAAATTAAAAATATTAACAGGTTTTTGCTTTGGTATATAGAGATGATTATCCCCTAAATTATGTTTAAAAACTATTTGCCAATAATGCTTCCGATTACGTATATTGGCGCCTTTTCAGTTGTATTTTGTAAAACATTTTTACTGTAATATGATGTAAAGAATAATTTCCTCTGGCTGCAATTGTCATTATCAGATCCAAACGTTAACTGCTAGCTAGCTACAAAAACAAAGAACTGTTAAAAAGTTTCAATTTTCTTCTTTGGATTGGATAACTTTTGACTAGCTTTTGACCAATACAACTATATACACATATCAACTAAGTCTAAGGATACGTTATTTTTTTTTTTTAGATTTGGCTGCACACTTATGTAATTAGCCAGTGTCAAGTAATTGATAATTTATCAAGTTATCGATATTTCACGCAAATATGTGTCAAGTCACAGTCGAAGTCATCAAGTCAAGTCATAGTCAAATCAATCTAGTCAAAGTCATACTCCTAGTAAAGTGGTGGCAACTTTACTTGAAGCTTCTATGGAGTTTTGGAAACAACACGAAAAGAAACGTTAAACCATCATTATACCATTTTCCTACACTCACGCCTGTAATCCAGCACTTAACGAATAAAATGCCACCAATTTTATGCACTAACACTGAATACAACACAAGTTTTGGAAAATAATAAGATGCGGTGACGCAATCTTTTTCGCTTTCCCGCCAAAAAAGATACGTTATTTTGAAATCAAACATAGCTTTATTGCTTAAAACCTATTTAGTTTCCTTAAAAAGTTTATATACAGATTGAAACCTTGTTTATTCCTTTTTCACAATTTAAACATTAAAATGAGATACAAATGATAACACAAAGTACAGCGCAATTTTCTTAGGACCTTAGTTAAGAGAAGTTACATTGAAGTTTTTTTCGGGTGTTAAGTTACGATTATCGGTTTAAATTGTTTTTTTTCTTGTGTGCATTGATTGTGTTAAGTCTTTAGCGTTATGTCACGCCGTCATTTGAGTCGAGATGAAATGTTACGAGCAGTTGGCATGTTAGTTTTTTTGTTAACCTTGATTGAGTTATATTAACGAATACCTTATTAATATATGAAAATGAATCTCTATTTCCCTTGGTCATCGCATGAGGGGTGCATTTTTTTAAATTGTATTTATTATGTTCACGAGAAGGTTCTTATTAAAGAAAAAGTTAAGAAATTATAGAAAAATTTCACCACGCGGGTGAAACCGCGGGGCACAGCTAGTAATTATATATAATCAATGATTATGAATATCTTTAATATCTGTAGTTACGTAAGTACCAGAAACATTCATTAGCTTAGTACTAAAATATATTTTCGTCTATTTTAACTCCCATAATTTCTTCTTAAGCAGAGCCTTCCCGCGCAAGCGCGCGTCTATTCTATTTTTGTTTCTTATCATACAATATATAATAGGCTCACTAGCCTTTCGGTTCTCTTTTCGCCGGTCGTTTCGATTTCCAGTTATCACTTATCAAAGATATTGTTGTTTAATTTGTTCTTGAGAGGTGAGTTACAACAGCGCTATATACAGAATGTTGTCTTTTCTAAGTAGCCCGATGATCGATAAACAAACATGACGTGGTGATGGTTTGTGTTTCACGTATAAAATATTGTCTTTTAAGAGTATATTGTCCATGACATTTCGTCGTTCGTCTAGTTAAACGGGTCAAGTAATATTTTGTACTTTCGATTCATAAGTCTACTTATTCCGTATAATATTTGTCAAGGTACACAAAAAAGGTACGAATAAAGGTAATCTTTAGGTTTGACACGTGTTTTGGTGATTTCAATCGATTCGATTTCGAAACTATACTTTAGTTTCCGAGTGATACTGCAACTGATATGGGCAGCCGTGTCACTTAACATCAGGTGAACGGATAGCTCGTCATGTCATTTCTTAACAAAAAAAATGTGATGCACTCATTTTACTAATAGTCGAAGCTATCAAGTATCATAATGAAAAATAATCTCTTCAATGTCTCGGGTGTCCTGGTGTCTCATGTTAACAAACGTAATGTGCAACGTATAAATATCAATAGTTGGTGCATTTCAGTAAAATGCGCGTTTTAACGTTTTGTAACATCGATTGAATACGTGGTATATATGTTCTGCATAAATCTGACCTGAATACGTGTTAGGTAAAACTAAGTAATTATCAGTTTTCAGTCAGTAAGCTACAAATCATGTTTGTTGTTTTTTTTGCCTCTGTTTGTGACTGTACTATGTTACTTTCAAACATTTATGCTCTTTTTGTGAGTAATGGGGATTAGGTTTTTTGGGCATCATCCGTTCAGACTTGAGTATTTGTTTCCTTACTTCAATGTAGATTTCGTAATTCAACAACTTGGTGACGTCACAGATGTCGTCATCACTACCCACTGTATTGGAATTGCATAATAATTTCGATTTCAACTTTAAGTTGTATAATTGCCGAATTTTTATCACCATTGTTGTATTCCAGGTTCCAGTCATGGAATAACTTCGAAAAGACGCAGGCCATTGACGCGCTGATCAACCGCTGTGCAGCCAGTCACGTGCGCCACATGATGAAGGCGATCGAGCCACTATTCCAGCGTGATTTCATTTCACTTCTGCCTAAGGAACTAGCACTGACCGTGCTGGGATACCTCCAACCCAAGGACCTACTTCGTGCAGCCCAGACTTGCCGCTATTGGAGGTGAGTATCCGAAAATTTTCAATTGGGTGTTGATAGTCGAATTCGGAATTATATGTAGAGATTAATGATAAATATTTCGAGGGTGAAAAAGAAAAAAAAAACGACTTGAAAACTAAAACAGATTTCATCGAATTTGACCTGTATATGTTTCATAAAAAAGTCAACACGAAGTCAGAGTGGATGTGTGGAGAATCGAAATAAATACTATTAATTTTCTGTTTCTTTTCCTTTCTGCTTAACCGATTTGGCAAACAAACGGAAATCTGTAGAATTAGGAATAATTATTTCTGACACTACCTGGATCACCAACATACTTAGATATGTTTTAACCAGGAAAATTTCGTAATCCGCGGGAAAATGGGTAAGAAAGAAAGATTTTAACTTATAACGGTTACTTCACTTTTATCAATGACGAGCTTCTGCCCGCAGCTTCGCCCGCGGCATGGCCTATGGGAAAAAAATTCAACCACCCATTTCACCCTCTTAAAGGTGGAATTTCGAAAAATCTTTTATTAGTATGCTTATGTCACAACATCTACATGCATGCCAAATTTCAGCCTGATCCGTCCAATGTTTTGGGCTGTGCGTGGATAGATCACTATGTCAGTCAGTCGGTCACCTTTGAGTTATATATATTTAGATTGAAATTCGCCCACGTGACATTACACGTGAGCGAGAAGTTCACGCGACATTTGAAGCATTGATCAAAGTTAAAGGGGCTTCCATAAATTACTTGGGTTATTTTGGGATTTTTCGACCCTTGGTGAGGTCCAAACCTCTACCCTTCCTCCCACGGGATTTTGTTTCAAAATGCATGTTTTTAGTTTAAATACGCTAATCTGTGGTTGATAGCGTTGAGTTTAAAAATAATGTGTAAATGTTCATAATTAGTTTTCAACTTATAAACTAGCGGCCCGTCCCGGCTTCGCACGGGTAGCCTATTATTTTTTATACATTTTGGAATAAACATTTTTTTCTTGCAATTAAAATAGCCTATATTAATTAGTGATAACGTAGCATTTAAAAAGTGAAGGAATTTTTAAAATCGTAAAGTACTAGATGCTTTTTGAGTCAGTTCGTTGCAACCATATTTACATACAAATCTTTCCTCATTATAATATTAGTATAGATGATCCGCCTCAACTTCACACGGGCTTAATTAGTTTTACGCCTTAACCCTGTCAAAGGAATTAGCGTTAATTAAGCCCAAAATGTACACGCTTTAAGATGGAACAGCGTTGACACAGCAATATTTTATAATTACATTGTGTTGTTGTTGAAAATATCTAAAAATATCTATTTCTTTATTCACTTAATCTCCAATTAGGCAAACAGAAGCCCAATAAGCAAACAGCTATATTTAGAATGTAAGCTGCTTAGTTGGTACAGATCTTTCCTCTTATAAAGGATTACAATATATTTTTTAAAAGTACCGATAATTGAAAACCCTTTAGAAATAATCTTTTATAGAGCTTAAAATCAAAATCGTCGGTTAAAAGTTGAAGCGTAGAACTATAATCTTTATTTAGGAATACCAAAGCCAAATTTTAAAAAAATCTGCTGATTTATATATTTTATAGCATTAATTACAAAATAAAAAACACATGCCGTGGCCATACACGATATTCATATACACAGCAGCCTGTTTATGAGCGCTCCATTCTAAGATAATTCGTCAATGCTGATACAAATGAGTCGCGTACAATATAGAATAAGCACAAGTGCGGCAATGTTACATTATTTTAGTTTAAAATTTGTGCGTATATAGACTTGTATTAAAACTAGGGTATACGTAAACTAGCGTTTCTACCGTATACGTGCGAGGATTGACCACCAACCAATAGGATTTTTCTGTTTTTCTAGCCGCTGTCAGCGCAGCAATCCTAAAAACGTTACATAAATCTTGAGCCCATAATAAATTAACAAACCAGCGTACTTAGGTTGCTGAGTGGACTTCTGTGTAAATGCCATGTCTGTGTTTTGAAAACTTTCGAACTATGAATTCACTGTAAGGCTTAAATTTCTCCGAAATTGTAACTTAAACAATTTGAACACGCCCGGGTCATATTTCGCCGGAAACAGACGCTGGCAGGGCATTCATATTCATATTCATTTATTCTGTTACCATATGTGCATATTGATCTTACATTCCAAATATTATATATATATATCATAATATTAATAGTAACAATATGGACCCTGTAGGGCACTACAGATTAATATGATGAGGGTAGGTTTAGTAGATCAAATTTAACATTCACAACATAATTAAAAGATTTATATTTTATGATAATCTTCGAAAAATTCTTTCAAAGAATAGTAGCACTTTTTAACGAGATGTGACTTCAACCGACCAATAAAGGCATATTTGTATCTCTTTTAGACGAAGGGGTATATGGTTATATATTTTTATACACATTACGTAAGTACTCGTGCTGTGCATTTTGAGTTTTGAATTTGGGAGGGCTAACCTGTCCCTGTATCTAAGATTAAACGTACCTAAATAGTTGTCTTTCAAAGTTTTAAAAAATTGGGGGTATTTTTTAACAAATTTGCAAATTTCTAGTATATAAATGGAAGTTATAGTTAGGATTTGATGCTGGATAAAATATGGTTTACAACTTGTTGTACTATCTACGTGTGCTATGATGCGGATACACTTTTTTTGTAATATAAACAGATCATCGGCTCCAGTGCTATTTCCCCACAGTATGACACCATACTGTAACCAGGCGTGAGCGTAGGCATAGTATGCCGAAAGTGCTGTCGCGACATTTGTTGTTTTTTTTAGCTCCGATAAGGCGTAAGTAAAACTACGAAGCTTAGATTTTATTTTTTGTACGTGTGTCTTTCAATTAACATTTGTATCGATGTTTAGTCCAAGAAGTGTAAAGGTGTCTATGCACTCTAATTTTGTGTTATTGTAAGTGAAGTTAATTTCTAATTGTGATTTTTTACGTGGTTTAAATTGCACTATTTTGGTTTTTGAGTAGTTTATTTGTAAATTGTGGTCTTCAAGCCAGTCAACGACTTTGGATAGAATGGAGTTTAATTCGGTGTTTACATTACTACCTTTGGTTGGGTATGGAAATAAAATGGAGATATCATCGGCAAATAACACGCACATCTCCTTGAATATTTTTGGTAAGTCATTAATATATATTAAAAATAATAAGCAGCCTAATACACTTCCTTGTGGGATTGAGCTATTCATTATTTTGGGATCCGATCTAAATTTTTTTGTCTTCCCTGTTTGTAAATTATAATTTTCTACTTCTACTGATTGTTCGCGGTCTTTTAGATAGGATGCAAACCATTCGTTAGCAAGGCCCCTCACACCTATGCCATAAAGTTTTTTAATAATATAGGGTAGGAAACTTTGTCATATGCTTTGCTCATATCGAGCAGAATACCTATTGCATATTTTTTAACATTTATGATATACAGAACTTCTTGCATGTATTTGTATACAGCAAGAACCGTTGATCGCCTTTTTCTGAAGCCATTTTGACTATCATCAAAATCTGATTTTTTTTTGCAAAAAGAGCATTCCATTCCTTAGCCGTTCTAATTATGAACGTGGAGTCAATTCGCTGGGTACGAATGAGTGGTATTTCGACCACGAAGGGAAGGCGCTTAGCCGAGCGTCTAGTAGTTTGGTAGTGGAATGGTGATGGGGTAAAATTACAAATACAAGTTGTAATGATTTGAAGTTTAGTTTAGATTTTACAGAAATGGCTTGCTGACCGTCCCTTTTAATTGAGCAGTTCTTTACTGTGCCGCACTTAACGAAACAACACACGTCATTTTTCAGATTTCTAGCCGATGATAATTTATTATGGAAGGAGCAATGTCGACGCATCGGCATTTTGATCATTAAAAAGGTGCCAAGATCTCTCCCACGGTGCGCTAGTCCTTGGAAGGCTGCCTACATGCGCCAGTACCTGATCGAAAACAATTGGCTACATAAATCCGTCAATAAACCCATGGTGCTGCGAGGCCATGATGAACACGTGATCACCTGCCTCCAGTTCTATGGTAACAGGATATTGAGCGGCAGCGATGATACTACGCTGAAAGTTTGGTCTGCAACTGGCAAGGTGAGGAATCTTAACATTCAATTTGTAACCAACTCTTGCCTTGCACCTTCCGTTATTGTTTCCATCCTGTCTATTTTTGTAGAAAATAATAATAATAATAATAATGATGCCCAATGATCACATACATACATCCTTGACCTTAACTAGGATTCTAAACTGTGTCTAGTGACCCAGGAACTACGAGGACCATGGTCTCACAACACCCAGACTCAAAACAAGTATTTGCGATTTTTTTCTGTGCACATTTACTTGTCCTGCCGCGGGAATCGAACTCGCTGCCTTCGGGCTATGAGCTGACCTGCTCAACCACCACACCACAGAGGCAATATAAATGTAAATATAACTAGTACCTATTTAAAGTGTATTTATGGGTGGAAATTCATTGGAATTAATATTAAAGTTAAATGTGTAAACGGCCATTAAAATTTTAATCATCAATGATGAACTTTAGTTACATTCATTATCTCCTCTGTTTCTATGGTACAGCAATCGAGCGTTCACGTATGAACGATTGTGAATATTATAATTATACAAAGCTACTTTGGCGACTGATATTTCGCGTAATTATATCAAGTAATTATTTCAGAAATTTTTATGCTGGGCTTTTGTTCTTTATTTGATAGTTAATTAAAATTAGTGCAAGAGAAAACTTATTGTTTTGCGTTACCCTTCAAAAAGTTAGTGAACTCCACCCTAATCTTATATCGATATTGTTTTGGAGAGCGTATGGGTAGTCTGTTTGTTACGTCGCCAGATTTTCAGAGTTAGTGACAAAGTTTGCTTTTATCAATATAGAAAAATAGAGATTTCAGTGACTGGAGATGTACATAATGCTGTCGATTCTGTGTCGCATTATCTAAAACTAAAGTAAACTTAAAGTATGGCGGTACTTTTCTGATAAAGAGGAAATGAAAAAGACGGAAATATTTTAATTTTGTTAAGCTTTAGAGTATGCGACACAGAATCGACACCACTATTTGTATTCTGTATATAACCTACTTTCTAAGTATTATTTTTAAAAAGTATGTAAGTAATTTTGAAGATTTTTTTAAATCTAAGAACGTTGTAATTGCACGAGATAATTATCTAGTGCATTTTGTATTCTCTTGCTGTAGTTATTTTATAAAGTAGTATTTCTCCTTCACCATCTCGATTTACCCGTTGGTATGGTTTCGATGCGAAATTACATTTTCTGTTCTATTTTACCTTGAATGTAGAGATGGAGTTAGAGAGAGATTACGATTTGTAAATCGGTGTGCAACATTCCAGTTCTCACATTATCACAAAAAGAACCATACTATCATAACCATAAAGCTTCATTCGTAATATTTTCGTTTCAGTGCCTGCGAACTCTATTTGGACATTCGGGCGGTGTGTGGTCCTCTCAGATGGTCGGCCACCTCGTCATCAGTGGATCGACCGATCGTACACTTCGCGTTTGGAACGCTAAAAGTGGGCATTGCATCAAAGTTCTCTCCGGACACACCTCAACCGTTCGCTGCATGCATCTACACCAGAACAGGTATGCTCTTATAATGTGGCTAACTTAATCTGCTGGAAGATTCGAAATATAGACCTCTCCCATAAAACAAATAACAAACGCAAAGCGTAAAAAGCCGACTTCAGATGTATATGGTTTCCTTATGGATGCCATTGTCAGAACAAATCGGGACACGAAAAGCACCAGCTTTCAAATAAAAAAGTAATCATCAAAATTGGTTAACCTAGTCGAAAGTTCTGAGATACCAAACATAAATAAAATACAGTCGCATTAAAAGCCTCCCCCTTTTTTAAATCGTTTAAAAATATTCACACATAGGTTCTTAAATTACTGCCAGCCATGATTAGCTTAAAAAAAGATTAAATATAACAGAAATGCATATGCATGTGTATTTATTTATCTTATCACTTTTGCATGCTGGTACCAGCCATAATTTGAATAATGTTTCTCGTTATAGTAATTATTAGTCATTACAATTTGTGTATTAGCAGCGATACGCTTAAAATAAGCATAACAACTGATATATACATCCGTTTACAATTACGCATTACTGAGTCAGCTGGGTATCCTTTTTCGCATTATATTGCATTTGTTTATGTACTACGTCACGCGGTTTTACTCGTAATGATCTGCTAATTTAACTTTAGGATGTTTCATGACAAAAAAAGATTTATTTGGTTACTTAAACGAATATGTTTGCGAAGTTTCATCCAAATCATATAGATATGAATTATATACAAACAGAATAAGGTTAATTTTTATACGTTAACCGGACCGGATGCCTCTGGATTTACGGTAACGGTTTTCCATGATACAGTATCTTCTGCCTGCGGCTTTGTTTTTTGCTATAGTGTAGATTATCACGAGCGAAATCATTTCAAATATTGATTCACTAACTCCTGTGATTATCACCTACAAAGATACAGTCAAACAATCACACAAGCCGACTTAAGTCCGTATTACAGAACTGCGATCGGTGTTCAAGCCGAGATTCGATTCACATATTGATTATTTTATTAATGAAAACTCGACTAGCTCGCTAGTTCTTATTTACGGCTGCGCGTGGTTCTGTAATGCGGAGCTTGTACCCGGCTGCACTCAAGTTTGACAAGGTACGTCCTAGAGAGATAAGTATCATACTTATCTATGTAGACGGGCAAATCCTGACCGTAACTAGGTTTCCCTGTCTCTAGGGACCCAAGAACTACGAGGACTATGGTCCCTCAACACCCAGGCTCGGAACAAGCATTAAGCCCTTTAATTTTCCGTGCACAAATACGTGTCCGGCCGCGGGAATCGAACCCGCCGCCTCCGGGTTACGGAGCTGACCTGCTCAACCACCAAAATTAGCGTAATATTAACTTAGACTAAAATATGTACATCGTTTCTTAGGGTAGTATCGGGCTCCCGCGACGCAACTCTCCGCGTGTGGTCGATTCCTGATGGTCGCTGTCTTCGCGTGCTCGTCGGCCATATTGCGGCCGTTCGCTGCGTGCAATTCGACGGCAAATATGTCGTCTCCGGGGCCTACGACTACTTCGTGAAAGTGTGGAATCCTGAATCTGGGGAGTGTCTGCACACGCTATCCGGACACACTAACCGAGTCTACAGTTTGCAAGTGAGTATGGTTCATTATTGGCTATTGTTTCTTTTTTAAATCCTTACCGGGCCTTACCGCGTAAGAGTGGTGGAGATGGTAATCGTGTTCTTTCTTGCTCGCACTCGTGGACTTGTGGCAGGCGAAGCTGATTCCCAGAACAATTACGCGGTAGGGGTGCTCTTTGTTTTGTTCCGGGAATGTTTGCGTATGTTGGTTAATATGACATGTCGTTGGCCATCGAATCTATATTTTACAACTGATGTTTTTGAAGTAATTTTTTTTTTACGCACGCTTGACTCTGGGTGTAAGCTGGTGAATCGAGCCGAACGGAATTTGATGTTGGTTAACATAGATCTCCATTGTTCCCCCGGTATGGCGGACGAGGGCTCACGGGGGGGTTTTAGTGGGTTCGGGTCCCACACACACACACTGCCACCACCCCCCCTCAAAAAAAAAGATCTCCATTGTCAACATAAAGTTGAAAATTTGTATTATTATGTTGGTATGTCCGGTAGAATGACAATTCATAATTGTCAATATGGTGACATTAACATTAAACAAAGTTATACCGGCCGTTAGATGGAGCTAAACTAAAAAAGTTTTACTTCAGTTGTGTTATCTAAAGTACACTCTTTTTTGTTTGCATTTCCGTAGAGTTTTACTCGTACTGTAAGTTTTAAACCCTGATAGCTTTTTTTATACCTATTCTATTCTATATTCTATTCTATTAATTCTTCTCTTGAACACGCCCGGGTTTTATTCCGCCGGAAACACAAACGCTGGCTGGGCATTCCATTCCTTAGCCGTTCTAATTAAGAACGTGGAATCAAATCGCTTGGTACGAATGGGTTTTATTTCGACCACGAAGGATGGCGTACAGCCGAGCGTCTAGTAGTCCGGTAGTGGAATGGTGATGGGAGAATGAGATCATGCAGTTCTTGAGCGCATTCACCGTGGTGTAATCTGTAAAAGACCGACAGACTTGCCACCTTACGTCGATGTGCAAGGCTCTGGAGCCTTTCACCAACCAAAGTGTCGTCGTCAATGAGCCTTTTGGCACGCCGTTCAATCGAGTTCAGAGCCTCAAGCTGGTACTTGGCAGACTCGTCCCACAGGTGGCAGCAGTACTCCATACACGATCGGACTTGTGCTTGATACAGATTTAGAAGCTGTCCAGGTGTGAAATACCGCCTTAACTTGGACAATATGCAGATTTTTTTTTAAGCTACTTTAGCTTTGGACTCAATGTAGGATCCAAAGTTTAGGTTTGACGTGAGATCAACACCCAAAAGCTCAAGATGGTTTCTTAAACTTACAGGTACACCACGGAATGAAGGAGCCAGATGGAGTGGGCTCTTTTTTGCAGTGAATAAACACGCCTGTGTTTTTGCAGCATTGAACCTAACCAAGTTAGCATCGCCCCAGTCGGACACGGCTTTCAATGCAAGGTTCATGCGCTCAACCATAGCCTCTCTCTCAATCCGGACGTCGTCACCACCGTCGTCAGCACGGGCACTGGATGTGTATCTTGTAGAAGTAGAACATTATATAGTCTAATCAGCTCTTATTATATTAGATGTTGTATTTCTTAAGGCAGCTTTTGCCAATAACGAATGATTGCAACTTATGTACACTAGTATTACTTACTGTTTAATTAAACACACAATTTATGTTTTTTCTATATAATATAAATGTATATAGGGTACATATCGAGTATGTAGATCCTAATTCGATGGAAGAGGACTCCAAGGGTTACGAATATTTTTAACGACCGACCAAATCCCCCCTTATAATTTATTGTACGTCACTCTTTTTTATTGTGCAAACCTAACCTAACCTAACCTTGTAAGTCGTCATTCGTTCAATGAATGAACAAGTAACGGTTCGCTCTAATTTGTCTTTACAAAGTATGCTATTTCGTGACGGCTGTGTTTACTTTTATAAATATTTTGGTCGTTGAAGCGCGTCAAGTAGACGGATTATCTTTGATGATGGCTGTAATCTATAAATAATTAATCAAAGACTGAAAGCATAGGTATAGTGTAATATTTAATAAAGTATCGTAGTAACTGAACTACCACCATCACACAGCTCTGTATCTTGATTGGCTGGCGACCTAAACGTTTTAAATATGTTTCTTTACTATTTTCCTTATCTTATAAATATTAATTTTATTTACTACATACAGCGAACTACGCTGTTTGTAAATTTTAATTGTTTTATTTCTAATGATTAATTGTAATGGTTTTAAATGTAAAGATAAGTTATGTGTATCGTGAGGTTAGATCGCTTTTGTAATTACTTTCAATCGGTTTTATCGTTTCATAATTTATTTTAAGATCTGATGTCTCTTCGTTTTAATTTTTATGTTTTTAGGAAATCTCGAAATCGTATTCCTTAATTCAAGATGGTGTTTTCCTTGCTGTTTTTTTTTTAATAACGTGTAATATTTGTTGTTAATAAGAATAATAAGATAAATAAGTTGAAACCTGGCAGTATATAATAAATGCGAAAGTTCGTGTACAAGTATGTATGTGTTGCGTGTACGTATGTTTGTTGCCACCGCTGTAACAGCCGAAGGGATTTTGATGTATATATAATTTAGGTTGCATAGGATTTTATTACGGAAAATGACCGATAGTGTTATTTATGCGGGAAAAACCACGGGGAATAAAAACAACCGTGTCTTCAAGCAATGTCTTGCCAGGCGCATGCATGGCAAGATGCACACATGCGTTTTCTTACCATACAAATCCGTTATTTTGAAAATATGTATGTACTTCGTATGTTAAAATGTAAAATGGGTTGAAAGCGTACACGTTTAAGTTTTAATCTCCATTGTATGTTACCATCCATAGGGTCAAAATATTCTTGTACACATTAACTGTTCGTTCGACAGTAGTTCATTATTGTTAGAACCTATATGGGTAAGAACCTAAGAACTCGTTTTACATTATGCAGAATCATTGCAGATATTGTAAAAGAAACTTTGTTATACGTGTAAGTTATAATTAATTATTTATGTAACACATTTTGCGAGCTACTCTTTTTTTCTAACCTCACGACAGCATTTCATATCAATAACCGATTGGGAAACAACGTTAGGAAGGATACAGAAAGAGACGACCGTGTATATCTACTTTAAAGTTTAGTTTAGAAAATGTTCGAATAAAATAAAAGAGACGTTTCCATCTACAATATTGTTTTTATTTACGAACCTGCTGACTGGAGCCTTTTATCGTACAGCACGGGTAGCTTGATCAGTAAAAACGACATAATGTATCTTTTCTCGAGAATGCGTTTGACCAATGAAAACTCGACAAAAGGATTATGATATGTATTATAAGTTCAGTATTGAAATATTGTATTTATTTTTTTATATTTGAAGTAATTAAACCATGGTATCACGTTGTTGTTGGTTTTAGTATATAAGTTGTAACAACACCAACCGCGATTTCAGTTCTTTAATTCCTGTCCATCCTAAGGGAGCCTGGAAGAAATCGCTTAGTGCGATAATGCCGTCCCTTGTTTACCATTGTTTGTAAGTTTTTTTAAAGGTGCATTGTTATGTATTAGTTGGTGTTCAATAAAGTATTATTGTATTGTATTATGACGTGATATGCGCGTTCGTTCATTGGCCAAACGTTTTCTCGAGAGAGCCTCTGCTGATGAATGAAAAAGAGTTGGAAACTGATAAGTATAATATAAAATATTCTTAAGGAGTGTAATCTAATTGGTGAGTGAGGTCTGAAGAGGCGGTGATAATGAGACAGCAGCTACAGTTGGATGGTCGTTATAAGAGGTATAAGGTCGTATTAAGAAAAATAAATAAGCAGCTCGTTATTTGTCTTAGGCTGCGTTGCACCATCTGTAGTTAAGCTTAAACTACCGTCATAACTGCAGTTAAAACACCCGTGAAGCAGAAATGCGTTGCACCATTTAACTATGGTCAAAATGACGTCATAACTTAACGGTAACTATAACTACGCAAGATTGGCTGGTTAAAGTAAACGTTATAGTCAAAAGCTGTCAAACAGAGCCTCCAACCTCTTTCATCTCCAACCTCAACTTTACCAACTTACCTTTTCCGTGTACAACTTGTAATCAATCATGTCTCTACTGCGAGAAATTTAGTGGGAAAGTTCCTCCGACAGTGGAAATGATGAACAGTATGTGGAGATTAAAAAGAAAAAATTGCATCTTCCTAGAATTGATCGCTTCGCCAAGAGGGGACGATGACTCATTTTAGCGAGATTCCGAGTATCCAAAACAATAGCTAGAGCGCTACCTCTGCACCTGGAGTAACCCAATCACAGATGGAGAATTTGTAGAATCCATTGTAACGTTTATACATCTTTTTTTCATCATCATCAGCCTATACCAGTCCACTTCTGGACATAAGCCTCTCCCAAGGCACGCCACTGAGCCCGGTCTTCGGCTTTATTTTTCCAGGTATTGCCAGCTACCTTGCGTATGTCATCGCTCCACCTTGCCACAGGTCATCCTACACTACGTCTACCGATTCGCGGTCTCCACTCCAGAACACGTCGAGGGTTACATCTAATAATGTTATAATAAAATTTAAATTCTAAATAGAATTTCACAAGAACTATGTTGTTTGTTAAATCAGATCACACACAAATCCAGTTTTATTTAAAAGTCAATTATTTTTTTACAAAGAATAATTTTTATGTTTTTATATTTTCATTGATTCGTGTTCCATAAGTGTAGCATACCTACATCTATAAATCTATAAATGTGAAGACAATGCAAATCAACATCCAGTGTAATACAATTATAAATTACCTAGTAGTATTTAGTACCCCAATACAATATAGAATATTAAATTACAACAAACGATACCTATTTTCAAAACAATTACCACGACAAAGAAAGTTACATTGTGGTTATATGCTCTTTGGGAAGTTAGTGACACTGACTGACATGCATGACACTATTTGATTAGAGTAACTATATTCTTTGAGACTGATTAACGGGACTTTTGCAGTATTGCCATAAACAAAAATATTATTTTCAAATACTATAGGGAAAATGGCACATCTTCAGACTAGCAACTTAGTTAACCGTAACTATAACAACAATAATGATGGTGCAACACATGCTGGCTAAACTTCATGGTTAAGGTTAAAGTCATAGTTGATTTAAACTATAACCGTAACTTTGCCTGGGATTACGGTGCAACCCAGCCTTAGAGATTTCAAAAGATTTTTATTCACGGGTAGGTATTTTCATCTACTTTTAAACTTTTCTTTTTACTAGGTGGTAGGACTTTGTTGCAAAGTTCGTCTAGGTAGGTACCACCGCTTTGCCAGTTATTCTGCCGCCAAGCTGTAGTGCGCAAGCACTACTGTGTTCCGGTTTGAAGGGCACTGTAGCTAGTGAAATTACTGGGCAATTGAGACTTTATGATCTGATCTCACAGTCGAGTAATCTTATTACCAGACTGTGCTGATGTCTCAGGATGATGTGCGCAGTGCAGTGTTGCTCGAAACTCTATTTTGAGGTTCCGATTGACACTGTTTTGCTATGGGCAGCCGTGGCGCTTAACATCAGGTGAACGGCTAGCTCGTCACATCATTCAGTAACATAAAAAAAAACATTGCAATATTACGATTACACCAATTTTACAATTGTATAATTTATTAAATTTTTGATGAGGCGAATCTCTGTGTTGTCAACAATGGTTCTCCCACTAGGAGGGTATTTCCTTCCCAAAACCCTAGAAGTGCTCTTGACCTTTCTATATGCTCTGGTTCGCTTGCTTCTCTCATTTCTTGGAAGGTCTTATCCCTCTCTTATGGCAGTGACCATTACCCTATTGTAATGTCTATTGCTAACAGAGTGATTCCCACTCGTAATTTTTGTCCTACACTTAAATACAGATTATCAGATGTTGATTGGTCCTCATATTCTACTACTCTTGAAAATAAAATAGAAACTCTCCCTATATGTAATATTGATAATTTTTCTGAATGAGAATTCTAAATTCGTCGACTTTATTATTTCCAGTGCTGATTAGAATTTCCCATTAAAAAGCCTTTTCATTTTAAAGTGATTTTCATGGTGGGATTCTGAATGTACGGCAGCTATTAATGAAAGGAATATGTCTGAAGAGGATTATAATGTTTCCATGACAGTAGAAAACTTTCTCAAATATCAGAAGTGTTCTGCGAAGGCAACACGACTGCTTGCGAAAAAGAAGAAACAAGGATGTGTGAGCTACTGTGAACTTTTGTCTCCCAGATTCCCTTCCCCTTTGGTTGGAAACAAATCAAGCGGTATAAAGGATCATGTAGTATTGATAACATTTCTATGAATGATCCATCATCATGGCTTGAGGCATTCTCTGATAAAATGTCTCCTTCATTTGCTCCAAATATAGACTGGTTTCCATCTGTTCCAAGTCCTCTCCCAAACCTAAACAATTTTGATTCTTCCTTTTCGTTTTCTGAGCTTCAATTGGCTCTTGACGAC
Source organism: Ennomos fuscantarius (assembly GCA_905220475.3). Classification (NCBI taxonomy): domain Eukaryota; kingdom Metazoa; phylum Arthropoda; class Insecta; order Lepidoptera; family Geometridae; genus Ennomos; species Ennomos fuscantarius. The sequence goes on along the minus strand of HG992023.1, from coordinate 5,141,779 downwards.
CTTGTTGACTCATCTCCTGGCGCAGATGGAATCCCATATTCATTCTTAAGAAAAGCCTCCGAAAAAAGTAAAGAATATTATTTAGGCCTAGTAAACTTTTATTTTGAGTATGGTATAGTTCCTCAACCATGGAAAACACAAGTAGTCATCCCTGTTGTCAAACCTAGCAAAAGCCCATCTGATCCGAACAGTTACAGACCCATTGCTCTATCATCAGTTTTGGCGAAGGTAACAGAGCACATGATTAAACATCGACTTGAATGGTTTGTGGAAAGTAATAACTTACTTGCGAAATCTCCATTTGGATTTAGAAAATGTATGAGCACTATGGATAGTCTTAGCTTGATAACAACTGATATCATTATTATTATAATTCTTTATTGCACTAAAAAACAGTACAAACGGAGGACTTAATGCTAAAGCATTTTCTACCAGTCATCCACTCGTAGTTTGAGAAAGAGGAATGTAGGCGTGCATCAAAATTTGTATGAGTAGTATTTGTAAAAGAAAAAATAAATAATATATATTAAAAAAAAATTAAACAAAGTGATTATATACATAAAAAGAATAAATACATAAAATATCATACACATATAATAAATAAATAAATAGTGACAAATCGTTAAACCAGGTTAGGAAGGGTTATCCGCATAGCTTTTTTGAAAAAGGAGTATCTAGTGGCTGTATTCCTTGATATTGCTTCTGCATATGATAACGTTTTACTTCCTGTTCTAAAACGTAAGCTTATTCAGATGGGTTTCCCAGATTTCCCAGAAATAAAAAGTCAGAATTCACTACTTCCTGCTAGGACTGTCTGGAAAGGCTTACCACAAGGATCTGTCCTCAGTCCTTTGCTGTACAGCCTGTACACTAGTGATGTAGATCGATCAGTACAATCTTTTTGTCAAATTTTACAGTATGCTGATGACTTGACCCTTTATGTGTCTGAAACATCTTTGGGTGCAGCAGTAAGCCGATTAACATCTGCATTATCATATCTATCTGATTGGCTTCTGCAGCATGGTCTTTCTCTTTCTACTTCTAAAAGTAATGTGGTTGTATTAAAAAAAAAATCTAAAATCTATACTACATAAAATATACAAATCTAACAAAGACGTCTTAGTATATAGTTTTTTTAAAGCAATCAGGGCTAGTATCAAATACAGAGCCTCTTTAGCATACCAATTATACATAGCAAATATACAAAACGAACTGGTACAAAATCCACGTGCCTTTTGGAGCCACATCTCAAGTCTGAAAACTAAAGGAGGATTCCAACCAACTATTGAATATGATGGACAACAACATTCGGGCCAAGCTGCGGCAGCTGCTTTTGCCGATTACTTCAGCAGCGTATTCCTACCACACTCACCTGCTCTTGACCTTTCCCAAACTACAACATCTACTTGCAACCATAGACTAATTAGTATATCATAGTGTAACAGGAACCAGATTGAGCTCTGTATAAGCAAATTAAAAGCAAAGAGTTCGCCTGGCCCAGACAATGTTCCTCCATATGTCGTAAAAGCTTTTAAGTCACAACTGGTGGTACCATTAATGCACATTATAAACATTTCCATTAGCACGGGAAAATACCCTGAGGCTTGGAAAAAATCGCGTGTGACACCTATTCCCAAGACAGGTGATAAATCCCTGGCAGAAAACTATAGGCCTATTGCAGTACTGTCATGTTTTGCTAAAGTTTTTGAGAGTACATTGCATGATGGAATTTACAGGCAACTGGAGCCGTTCCTAAACAATGCTCAACACGCTTTTCGGAAAAGACGTTCAGTAAATACCAACTTACTTACAATCGTGGACTATGTATCAAAAAGTCTTGACCAGGGTACCCAAGTAGATGTCATTTATCTTGATTTTCGAAAAGCATTTGACCAAGTTGATAATGATGTTCTTCTTACAAAACTTGCTTCCATCGGGTGTGCCCCAAAATTGGTACACCTATTTGCTAACTACCTACGAGATCGAACACAGTTTGTACGCCTAGGTTGCTTTGACTCGGTACTCTATCACACACGCTCTGGAGTCAGTCAGGGATCTTCTTTAGGGCCATTACTTTTTTCTATCATGATAAATGACTTACCCGAATGCCTGATGTATGCCAAGTGTTTACTTTAGCAGATGACCTTAAACTTTTTATTAAAATCAAAACACCTGAAGATGGCGAAGTCCTTCAAAGAGATCTTAATGCAGTTTTGACTTGGTGCAATAATAATAGGTTATTACTCAATACGTCCAAGTGCCAAGTAATGAGTTTCACTCGTACTAACAAGCCGATAAATATCGATTATAATTTGAACGGTGAACAAATTACTAGATGTAAGTCCGTAAAAGATTTAGGCGTTCTGTTCGATCCCAGCCTTACATTTCATGACCATATGCGAGCCCTTGCAGCTGATTGTTTTCAAAAGCTAGGGTTTGTCACACGTAACTGTAAACAGTTCACCAATATTAAGGCAATTAAACTTTTATATACAGCACTGGTTAGGTCGAAGCTGGAAACAAGCGCCTGTGTATGGAACCCATACGAATCATCGTACACCCTCATGTTGGAAAAGGTACAAAAACGTTTCTTACGCTTTTTGTATCAGAAAATGTTTGTATACTATCCTTCTATGTATCCCACAAAGTTTCTACAAGGGACTCTAGGATTTCAGTCGCTTCAAACTCGTAGGATGTACGACCAAATTATCACGGCAATACAAATACTACGCGGTAGGCTGGATAGCCCAGAGCTCCTTTGTGAGGTGAGCAGACTGTGTGTACCGGAGCAGCGTGCCCGGTTCCGAAGTGGGCGTGTCCCTCTATTTGCACCTACGCCAGCGCGCACTGCAGCGCGTCAAAAATCTCCCGTCTGCCGTGCACAGCGCCATCTCAATGGCCTTAATGCAAAACGTCCATACTTAGATATATTTGCGGATGAATGGAAGGCAGTTGAAGCAATGTGCCTTAACTATTGTGAATAGGACTGATGAGTTTATAGATATTGGATAAGTGTTATTATTATTATTATAAGTGTTACCTGTTAGGTATTTTGTTATTCAGAAGTTTTTGTTAATATTTTATGTTTTGTTTTGTTTTATACATATGTATGTATACTTTAGGTTAAAGTTTTTATATTATATTGATTCCATAGTTTAAGTGTAAATAATAATTGTAGAATAATAAGGTTATAAATATTTTCTTTTATTAAATTGTGATAAAATGTAACGCATTAGAATATTCTGTAATGTTATGTTTTATAGATAAATAAATAAATAAATAAATTTACTAGGAAAAGGTTTGTGCTCCCTATACATGTCAAAGTAAATGGCGAAGTTATTCCTCAGGATAGTAAAGTAAAATTTTTGGGAGTTTGGTTAGATTCTAAATTATCAGGTGCAGCTCAATTTGACTATGTTGCTCAAAAATGTGAGAGAAACATAAATATTCTTCGATCCTTATCCGGTGTCTGGTGGGGCTCTCACCCTTTTACTCAAAGATTACTTTACAATGCCATAATCCGTAGTCATATGGATTATGGTTCTTTTCTTCTAGATCCCTCGTCCAAATTAGGCTTAAAAAAACTTGATAAAATCCAGTCGAAATGCTTACGTATCATCTTAGGGGCAATGAAGCAATCTCCTATCAACGCCATGCAAGTCGAATGTGTTGATCCGCCCCTCTCACTGCGTAGGCAATATCTTGCTAATAGTTTTTTTTTTAATTAATACAAAAGTCTGATTATCCTCTTCTTTTTAAGTTAGACCAATTATCTACTTTGTATGGCTCTCCTGGGTCATCCAATGATCTCCCTTGCCTTCTCCGTAGTTATATTCAGTTTATTAGCTTTCCCGATCCGATTTTTCAAAATCACATGTATCCTTTATATTCCACGCCGTATGATGCGTTGGTTTTCCAACCAAATGTAATTCTGGACTTCGGGGTTGATAAAAGCACTATTGAAGCTAACAGAGTATTTACCAACAAATTAATGACCGATTATAAAGAATGGGTCTCTTTCTATACGGACGCTTCTAAATCAGTTGATAGTCCGGTTGGCGCTGCAGTGTGGATCCCTTCATCCAAAATAATTCTTAATTATAAATGTCCTCCCCTTACTTCAGTTTTTACTGGTGAAGCAGTTGCCATTCTTGAAGCCATTCAATTTGTCATGTCTCATAATCTTAAAACATCGATTATATTTTCGGACTCTAAAAGTTGTCTTCAATCTATATTAGCTAACCAGTTTAGATCAAAATTTAAGTTCTCAATTATATTAAAAATAAAGGAAGCACTGTTCCATTGTGATAAGATTGGCATTAGTGTTATCTTGGCGTGGATTCCTGGTCACTCAGGTATTCTGGGCAATCAATCCGTTGATTCATGTGCCAGAAATGCTGGTCAAACAGGCGCTCTAGAACATTTTCAAATATATTTCCACGACATTTGCTCCACGTTGAAACCAAAGTTTTTCAATTTGTGGACTAATGACTGGCAAATTTCGAGGACCTTAAAAGGAAAATATTATGGTGATATCCAACCGGCAATTCCCCATGAGCCATGGTTTTCCAAATTCCAAAAGGCGGATAAATCCACCACATCAACAGTTTGTCGCTTACGGCTAAATCATTCGTGCACCCCCGTCTTTCTAAATAAATTACGGATTAGGGATACCTCGATTTGCGAGTGCGGTCTAGATCTGGGAAACGTAGACCACATTTTTTTCAATTGTCCTAAAATGCAGTTTTCTCTTTATGATGTTATACCTTCTGAAATCCTTCGTCCTGTCTCATTTAAGTGTCTCCTCTCCTTGGTTTTTCTCCTTTTATAAGTATTTTGTGTAGATATATTAAAGTATGTTGGAGCAAAGAGTTGTGACTGCACACATGATATGTAACCTCATGTCTGTCAGGCATACTGGTTGGTTGGCTTTTTAAATGCAGATTTAAAAAGACAATAGTTTGTTTGGAATCTGAGAAAATTTTCAGTGTTAGAATGAAAATATAACTAATTCGATTAACTTCAAGAATACCTAAAGAAATATTGTTCCCAATAGTTCCATAATGCTGTTGTAATGAATTTTCATTTATAAAGATTGTTTATATCTATCACTGTGTTTTAAGTGTCTAACTACCTTGGATACTTTATGAGTAACTCTCTCAACAGTAGAGTTATTGTTAGGCCAAGAAGTGAGCTTCAACAAAGGTTATGGGACCAACATGAAAATGAATGGAAATAGAGAACAACATTCAACAGAAACCGTGAGTAAACATGACATAATGAGCTCGGCATCAATTGAAAAGCTAGATGGTGCTAGTAACTACAGCTCATGGAAGTTTGTGATGGAACTATGCTTGATACATGATGATCTATGGGAGTATACATATACTACACCCACTGATGAGATAGGCAAAAAGAGAGACCAAAAAGCAAGAGCAAAAATTTGTTTGATGGTGAAACCGGAGTGCCTTATTCATGTACGTCAATCAAGAACAGCCAAGGAGGCTTGGCAAGCTTTAGAGAAAGCTTATGAAGATAAGGGGCTGAATAATCGCTGCAGATTGCTATCAAAGCTAGTTAGTCTTAAACTAGAGCAGTTCACGACTATAAGAGAATATATTACGGCATTGATGACAACCGCACAGAAGTTGTGTGATCTCGGAAAGGAGATAGATGACGAATTATTAGCTGCCCTAATGCTTCAAGGGTTAACGGATAATTTTCAACCTATGAGATTGGCAATTGAAAATTCGAATATAGAGCTTACTACGGATTATGTTAAAACAAAACTGTACCAAATGGAAGATACACATACAGCTACAAATAGCACAAATGGGAATAGTCACGCGCTACTATCAAAGAACAAGAATACTACTGTTAAACAAAAACAACAGAAGAAGTTGAAATGTTTTATTTGCAATGGACCGCATAAAGCTAGAGATTGTCCAGATAATCGAAGCAGGAAGACAAATGAAGGCTCTTCAGCTTTGGCGATGGCGACATCAACTTCTACAACTTCGTGGATAGTAGATTCCGGCGCTTCAAATCATATGACTGCAAAGCGTGAATGGTTGCATGATCTGAAGAAGTATGAAAGGGGAGTGACTATAACGTGTGCGAATGGAGAAAGGCTGGAAGGTGTTGCGAGTGGAACAGTGGTGAGTAAAAAACCAAATATTACGATCAATGCGATGTATGTTCCTGGGTTAGCTTCAAACTTACTAAGCGTTAGTGCACTCACTAAGAAAGATCTTAATGTTTTGTTTTATAAAGGAGGTTTTGACATAATAAAGAGTGGTAATTGCAAAATACTTGGTGATCCTTTGCTTACAGGTGTAGAGGAGAAAGGTGTGTACAAATTAAAACAAAGTTTGGAGCACACAGCGCTGGCGACTGCTATCAGTGGAGAGATGGAATTATGGCACAAAAGGATGGGTCACCTAGGCGTACGTAACTTAAAACTATTACGCGATCGTATGGCGACTGGGGTAAGTTTTTCTAACAGTTCTACTACACTAGAGTGCGTAGCTTGTCTGAAAGGAAAACAAACCAGACAACCATTCAAGCAAAGCAGTACAGCTAGCAGAGCAGACAATGTACTTGAGCTAGTACATACGGATGTCTGCGGGCCAATGAATGTAGAGTCATTCAGTGGATTAAAATATTTTATTACGTTTATTGACGATTTTACGCGAAAAACCTTCGTATATTTTAAATGTAAAAGTGAAGTATTTAATAAGTTTGAAGAGTTCAAGAATTTTGCGGAATTACAGACTGGACGGAAGTTAAAAGCAATCCGGTCAGATAATGGCAAAGAATATGTAAATACTCGAATGAAGGATTTCATGAAGAAGTTTGGAATCAAGCATCAGTTAACTGTGGAGTATACACCTGAACAAAATGGTGTAGCGGAACGGGCTAACAGAACGATCGTTGAAAAGGCTAGGTGCATGATCCAAGAAGCTGAATTGAGCAATAAGCTTTGGGCAGAAGCTGTGAAGACGGCTGTTTATCTGAAGAACAGATCACCAACGAAAGCTGTTAGAAATAAAACTCCTGAAGAAGGTTGGACTGGAAAGAAACAAAACCTGAAGTTTGTCAGAGTGTTTGGGTGCAGAGCTTTCATGCATATCCCTAATCAAAAGCGCACCAAGTGGGATCCAAAGAGCAAAGAGTTGCTTCATATTGGATACTGTGAAGACTCTAAAGCTTATCGTTTGTTTGATCCAGAAACCAAGATGGTTCACAAAGCAAGAGATGTTGTTTTCTTTGAAAACAAATTTCATTCCGTTGAGAGAAGTTCAGATATAAGAAGAAATGAGGTTCCTCTTAAATTTGAACAGGAAGAGCTGTCAATTGAACGAACTAGCAATAGGACAGAAAATACAAGAGAATGAAATTGAATTTCAAGAACAAAATGAGTTTCAAACTGAAACTGAAGAAGAATCTCTAGAGCACAATGAGACTGTGAGAGACATCACTATTGATCATTTTCGTCAAGATGAAGGATCTGAAAATAATGAATCAGAAAGTTGTGATGATTGGGAATCTCTTGATGAGAGGGACGAAGAGGTTCAGCAACCAGAACAAACTGAAGAAGTACTGCGACCAGAACCAGAGCTTCGTATGGAAAGAAGATATCCATTAAGAGAGAGAAAAGCTAGAGAATTTCCGGATCATATCACATACCAAGCACTTGAAAGTGATCTTCCACTCACAGTGAATGAAGCTTTATCAAGCAGTGATAAAGACAAATGGAGAAAAGCAATTGAGGAGGAGTTAGATGCTCTTAGAAAAAATAATACGTGGATACTGGTCAAACCACCAGCTCGCCCTTACAACGTCGTTGATTCGAAATGGATATTTCGAATCAAAGAAGAGGTGGGGGGAAATAGGTACAAGGCTCGCCTGGTAGCAAGAGGATATAGTCAAAGAAGAGGTATTGATTATCATGAGACTTTCGCACCAGTCGTGAGACATAGTTCCCTCAGAACTTTAATAGCACTTGCTGCTAATCTGGATCTTCAAATCGATCAGATGGATGTAAAGACAGCATTTCTAAATGGAAATTTGGATGAAGTTGTATATATGAAACAGCCAGATGGATTTGAGCAGAAAGGCAAAGAAGACTATGTGTGTCTTCTGAAGAAGTCCCTTTATGGACTGAAGCAGGCTCCAAGAAGTTGGAATAAAAAGTTAGATGAGGAACTGCGGAAGCTCAACTTTACAAGATCAATCAATGAACCTTGTGTCTACACGAGAACTAAAGGAAAGAACATAATAATCCTTGCAGTGTATGTAGATGACATTCTGTTATTTTGGAATAATGTAGCAGAAATGAAGCTAGTGAAGAAAGAGCTTATGTCAAAATTCGAAATGAAGGATCTTGGTAGAGCAGAACTGTTGCTGGGAATACAAATAAAACAAGAGAAGGAAAGCATCAGTATAAATCAAGAAAAATATATAGAGAAACTGCTTAGAGACTTTGGCATGGCAGATGCTAAGACAGTTTCAACACCTGCAGTTACTGGACAAAGGCTAGTGAAGCCTCCACCAGAACACAAGTCAAGAGATGACTTACCATACAGAGCGTTGATAGGTTCGCTCATGTATCTTGCCGTGTGCACTCGTCCAGACATTGCGCATGCAGTTAACAGTTTGAGTCAGTTTAACAGTTGCTATGATGAGTCTCATTGGATTGCAGCGAAACGAGTGCTTCGTTATCTAAAGGGGACTATAAGTCATGGAATAAAATATCTGAAAGGATGCAAAAGATCTCCTGAAGGATATGCAGATTCAGATCACGCTGGAGAATTTGATAGAAGATCATACTCTGGTTCGGTCTTCCTATTTCAAGGTGGCTCAATTAGCTGGGAGAGCAAGAAACAGAGAACCATAGCTCTAAGTACAGCGGAGGCTGAATATGTTTCACTATCAGAAGCTGTTAGAGAAGCAATATTTCTGCAAAGATTTATAGCAGAAGTATCTAATGGATGGGGCTGTAAATTGGATGAAGCCATGACCATCTACTCTGATAGTCAGTCTGCCATCGCTATGGCAAAGAACCCAGTACACCACCAACGTACTAAGCATGTAGATGTTAGGTATCACTTTGTGCGTGAGGCCATTGCAAATAATCAGGTGATACTGAAGTATAAGGAAACAGCATGCATGGTTGCAGATGGTTTAACAAAACCACTTCCAAGAGGGAAGTTCGAGTGGTGTGTGAGAGGTATGGGTATGAGTGTTTAGGTAGCATGAAAGGTATGTGAATGGACATGAGTTTAAGGAGGAGTGTTGGAGCAAAGAGTTGTGACTGCACACTTGATATGTAACCTCATGTCTGTCAGGCATACTGGTTGGTTGGCTTTTTAAATGCAGATTTAAAAAGACAATAGTTTGTTTGGAATCTGAGAAAATTTTCAGTGTTAGAATGAAAATATAACTAATTCGATTAACTTCAAGAATACCCAAAGAAATATTGTTCCCAATAGTTCCATAATGCTGTTGTAATGAATTTTCATTTATAAAGATTGTTTATATCTATCACTGTGTTTTAAGTGTCTAACTACCTTGGATACTTTATGAGTAACTCTCTCAACAGTAGAGTTATTGTTAGGCCAAGAAGTGAGCTTCAACAAAGTAAATAAAATTAGGTTGTAAATATGTGAAGATTTTTATATTGTTTAGTTAATACATGTTGGTAGATGTGAATTAATTTAGTTTTTTATTTGTGTATTTGTTTCAGATTAATTTCAGGATAAAATTCATCATAACACTCATTTTCACCGGCCAAATTCTTTAAATTACCGAACAATCTCCTTCGTTTGATGGTCTTATTTTAGTACATGACATTGGCGAAATTGTGGCGAAGTTGCCGCAGAAGCCACTACCTAAGATTCAATTCAATTATCAATTACCTGACACTGGCTAAATACACAAAAGTGTGGAGCCAAAACATAAAAAAAGTATGGAGTTTTGGCGGAAAAACGAAAAAGATCGCGTACCCCATTGTGTTATTTTTTAAATCTTGTGTTATTTTCAGTGTTAGTGTATAAAATTGGTGGCATTTTATTCGTTAAGTGCTGGATTACAGGCGTGAGTGTCGGAAAATGGTATAATAATGGTGAAACGTTTCTTTTCGTGTTGTTTCCAAACCTCCATAGAACCTTCAAGTAAAGTTGCCACCACTTTACTAGGAGTATGACTTTGACTAGACTGACTTGACTATGACTTAACTTGATGACTTGGACTGTGACTTGACTTGACATACGTATATTATATACTACTTCACTTGAAAAATTATCAATTACTTGACACTGGCTAAATAATTAAATACACAAAAGTGTGGAGCCAAAACATTAAAAAAAAAAAGAAAAAAAAAAAAAAAACCCGCCGCGGGGTTCTCAGGCCTTTTTCGACGCAATCCGGCGCAAGAGTGGACGTGCCTGCGGTGCTGCCCCGTGCCCACAAATTTAGGAGCACAGGTAAGCAGAGCATCGAAAGTGTTTTCGATGGCGGCTAGCAAACTCAGAGGCCTCCGTTCCGCAACTAAATTGTCCATTTCTTTACAGATATTTACCGTCGGCTTTAGCCGCGTGTTTTCGCTGCTTTTTGGCTACATTTGTGGCCGCTATTTGCGGATGCTTGCTGGTTGCAGCTTCGCTGCCCTAAGGTGTGCCACGGCAGCATCGCGCCAGGAGTATAACAACCCCTAAAAAAGGTATTTATAGTGTTTTCTTTTAATGTTTAACTCGTTAGGTTAGGACGGTAAATTCTTGTAATTCGACTGCCTGCATTTTATTTCTGTTAGGATAATTACGTGTCCATCTTTCCGGTTGACCATGTGGCATGTCACAGGTCCAAGGGTCACCAGCCTGCTTTGTGCCTGTGAAATAAAACACCGTGCTAATCCTAACCAATTTCTTCATTGCACTGCGCTCTTTTATATGCGTTAATTTTCTTGTTTTGCCTGTGCACCATGACATGCATTAAATTTATTTGAACCTCATGCTTTGTGTGGTGACCATGCGGCCCAGGGCCCCGTGGACGGCCCGCGCCTAGCGACCAAATATTTGTAATTTGTCATCCACGTTTTTTTTTTTGTAAATCCTATGCAACTGCACCCATATTTATTTCTCTTGTGTTATGCCTGTGCCGTGGAATGCTTCCCCGGAAGCGATTACCATGCCTAAATGCTATATTTCCATATTTCCGGGGCACCATCCATTTTTTTTTATTTTGACTATAGCATCTTAATCTGTTTACATCCCCGTCTGGGGTAGGGCTAGCTGTAATTTGTGGATGTTTTGAATTTATTTTTGGGGTAAGGTCCTTCCAACCACCTATATTTTGTGAATTTATTGTAATGCGGATCGTTTCCCGCATTTCAGGGGTTCATTGTTAGTGCTGGAACGGCCCCCTGTGCGTTCTGGGCCCGTTCCCCCCGGCTGCTAGCGAGACCAGGTGGCAAGCTGCCCCCAAGGTATCCCGTGTGAGACGCGTACCCCTCTTGGTGCGCGTACTCCCGTGTTATCTTCCCTCCGGCTCCGAGGACACCATCCGGGGATCAGAACACAAGTAATCCTTTTTTCCCTAGCCCGTCTGGCTAGGGTGGCGCCCTTTTTACTTTTACTACAAGGAATCCGTACGGTGAGGCTCACAGACCCACCCCTTGATATCCACCGCTGAGCTGGTCCTTTTTTTTGTAATGCTGGTATCCGTTGTGGCTAAAGCTAGGCAGGGTGTATAGCTTAAGACCTAGAATAAACATCTAATTTATAGAGAGGTCTACGATGTAACTCAACCTAAGGTAGGAAATAAACAATTGTCATTATGTTCCGACTCCTTCATTTCTCGCCCCTATACCCCCTAGGCTAGGTAGCGTACCACGTGACAATTTGGCGCCACAACGTGAGGCCTTTTAAGTGAGACCATTTCTTCCCCGGTTAGCGAGGAAGGAAAGTACGGATTCCTTAACTTTGATTTTGTGTTTTTGAGAAATATTTCCCCTTTTCTAAACATTTAGGTTAGTTTTGTTTGTTATGCTTGTCTTTATTATTGAATTGTTATATTATTGATTTATGTTTTATAGGAAATATTTCTCACCCATGATTTGTATTGATGATGATGTTTGACTGTGATATTTTTTTACAGAAATATTTCTTTGTTCTTTTTACAATTGGTTTTGGGCTTTCTATTGAAGTTTTTTATTCATAGCCAATTACTACAAGGAAATATTTCTGCTTTGTTTTTATTTATTTGCCAGTGTTGGTAACATATTGTTTTGACTTTTGAATTTCTATTGTGTGTGACGGCGGCTACGTCCAGTTATGTCCATCCATGCGCAGCGGGCAGTACCGTAATTTACCCTGTGGCAGCATTTATATTTATTACAGTGGCAACACCGGCAACTGTCGTCGCTGCCCCACCCATCTGGCTATATAAAGGGATTGATTGGTGTGCTACTTGGTGTGGTGATCATTCTTGTTCCAGACACGGTGCGGTGTGGCCATGCTGAAGGCTTATAGTTATATAGGTTGCAACCTACACACAACCCTTCTGCCTACATGTGTATAAGATGATTTTTATATGCCACTACTTAAATTAATTATTGTGCAAGGTCCAGCTTCGCATAATTATTTGAGACATTTTATTTTTATAGTTTTTCCTACATGTATATTTTTTTTATGAGATGACCAATTTCATACTTTGATTTTCTTTTATTACTGACATTATGTAGACCCATCTGCCCTAGCAGGAGTCACTACTCGCTTGTGTCCACAGGGTTTGGTGATTTTCTTTGCCACTCGGAGACATGGAGTTCTGCATTGGTAGTATTTTTTTTTGTTTTGTTTCGCTTTCCTATGTAGATTAGTCTGCCCTAGTAGGAGTCGCTATTCGCTTGTGTTTACAGGGTCTGGTGATTTTTGCAACTCGGAGACACCAAAGTCTGCATGGGGAGTATCTTGTTTTTTTCTTTTGTAGATCCATCTGCCCTAGCAAAAACCGCTATTCGCTTGTGTTTACAGGGTCTGGTGATTTTTGCAACTCGGAGACATCGAGGTATGCATGGGGAGTATCTTGTTTTTTTCTTGTGTAGATCCGTCTGCCCTAGCATGGAACCACTATTCGCTTGTGTTTAAAGGGTCTGGTGATTTTCCATGTAACTCGGAGACAACATGGTCTGCATGGGACCCCTTTTGTTGCTGTCACTCGGAGATAATACGGTTTATATTTATATTTTTTATATATATTTTTATATATTTTTTATATTTATATTTTATATTTATAGTTTATTTTATGTATAATTTTTTCCCCCGCGTGGGAGCAACGGCTATGTAAAATGTTCTTTTACAGGTCATTATTTTACTAGGTGGTAGGACTTTGTTGCAAAGTTCGTCTAGGTAGGTACCACCGCTTTGCCAGTTATTCTGCCGCCAAGCAGTAGTGTGCAAGCAAGGTTTGAAGGGCACTGTAGCTAGTGAAATTACTGGGCAATTGAGACTATGATCTGATCTCACAGTCGAGTAATCTTATTACCAGACTGTGCTGATGTCTCAGGATGATGTGCGCAGTGCAGTGTCGCTTGTAACTCTATGTTTTAGGGTTCCGAGTGACACGGTTTTGTTATGGGCGACCGGGCGCTTAACATCAGGTGAACGACTAGCTCGTCACATCATTCAGTAACATAAAAAAAAAAAAATATTATCTGGAGTTCTACGGAGGAGTTATTATTTCTCTTTAGAAACTTGATTTTGTCTATCTCTTCGGTTAGGAGGGATAGACCTTTGATATTTTTTGTGTTATGAGGAGGTTAGTTCACCTCCTACCCGGTGAATTTGGTTGCAGGTCGCTGAGGACTCTGGAACAGGTCCAAATATGTGCCGCCGTCAGGTGCTTAGGTGGTCATCTGGGTACTGTGTGGGTTCGATTTTTTTTCTTTTTCGTGGTAGGGAGTTTCAACCTGAGCTGGTAAACTGGTGCTGATCAGTGATAGAGACGAAGTCTTGTTATTTCATTTTGTTTTTTTAACCGACTTCAAAAGAAAAGTCAGGTTCGTAGTTTTTTTTTTCTTTTAGTAACTGTTATTGCGGTTGCAAAGGTGGTAGGTGAGCGATTAGCTGCCTACATGGAAGAACTTTGGGGAACCTGCACAAACCTGGATGGCTTTTTTTTGTTTTGTCTTTTTTTGTTTGTTATTATTTCACCTTTGTTTTTTTTTGAAAGCAGGTGTTAGGTTAGTTTTGATGAAGGCTGCTGTATCTAAGGCGATTGCTCGGGCTCATCAGAGGAATCGAGTACACTATAATAAGAACCGTCGTTGCGAGGAGTTCAAGGTCGGTGACATTGTATGGAAGCGCACTTACCCATTAAGTAACGCGGCTAAGTTCTTCATGGCAAAATTGGCTCCTAAGTATGACAAATGTAGAGTGGTAAAGAAGTTGAGTAAACTAGTGTATGAGCTTCAAAGCTTCTACACTGACAAGAGCCTAGGACAATGGCACATAAAAGATATAAAGCGGGGCTGAATACCGTAGGCCGGTCTATCGTGTCAACGCTCTTGTCATGGTGTTGGCGACGCCGAGATAAAAATTTCCTTTCTTCAATTTATTTCTTCAAACTCTTCGCTGTATAATCTGTGTCTATCCCTATTCTCATATTGTTAGAGTTGTCGCTGGTATTAGTTTGCGTCTTTTGTTAAATGGCGTCATCATAAACGGGCTAGTGGGCGGAAAAATTTAGTTATTGCATGAGCATGGTTATGGTGACTACCAATTAGAGTAGCATAACCCTTATTCCACCATCTCTCCCGAGGCGTCCCCCTGAACTGTTCGTCCCCAGCCCCCAGCGCGCCCTTCAATACCCTTTTTCTTTTCGTTTTCGGATAACGTTCGTTTTTTTTAGCCGGTAATTAATTCGAGGTAAACTGTTTTCTCTAAAACCTTACAAAATTTCTATCTAAAAAGCTAATTTGTTATCTATGTAGTAAATCATTTTCTCTTTGTAGAAATTGTGGTCCACTTCCTGTTATAGTTTTACTTTAAATTCGGAGTGAACCACATTATAACCCTTCTCATTTATTTTTTGGTTGAGTAAAATGTTATCCGAAAACCCTTCCTTTTCTAGTGACATTTTATCATTTTATTATTTTATTTTTGTTGATTTTATTATACAGTTGTTTTCCCGCTCGAGTATGTAATTAGGCACTTGGTTGGTACGCCTAATGGTTTGTTTTCTTGTGTACTTTTGTTAGGTAGAAAAACTTCTTTAGAAAAATTGCTGTTTTAATAATTTTTTAGCGCCCTCTGTGAGTTGTTATTGACAACGCGTTGGCGTGCGGTTTACGTCGATAAGGAGCTGACTGGTGACCCAGTCCGACTCCGTGTGTGGTCGCTAGATGGCGCTTGTTTTTTATATTGGCTACTTGGGTGGAGGATATCGATCAGCCACCAGGTGGCGTTTCTTTTTAGGTTGATGACTTAGGTGAGCCATGGCCGTGATTAATGTTGACTTGTTATCGTATGTATGACGCCCATGACTATGTATATTTATATACACGTGTGTTTGGAACACAAGTGGCTATTGGAGTTTTTTTTTCTAAACGGGATTCGAACCGGGAAATTATTCTGGTCCGGTGTTTTTAAGTACCGTACCAGTGTGATATTCTTATTTTACTTTGTTTCTAGTGTAGAAGGGTAAAACTTTGATTGCGTAGTTGAGTTGTTTTTCTTTTCAGTGATAGGAACTGAGGTAGAGTCACTTTGTTATTTTGGTAGAGCCATTTTATTTTCTTTCTTAAATTTTGGTAGAGCCATATTCTACAGTTTTTGTAGAGCGGTAGAGAAGCTACCATTATTTTGTTATTGCATGCAGTTTTTATATTTTAGATACGGGATGTACCAATCACGTTCTGTAACGAGCGGGACTTGGTTTTCTTTTTTGAGTACCACGTGACGACATTTATATACCGGCCACTTAACATTTACATAAATATCTTTTGTAAGGTTTTTAACATGACTGTTTCATTCCGTTTACAATTTCAGGCAATAATTAATATTAACTTCAGGGAATAATTAGCTGCCATTTACTGAGAGACCTCTTCAGAGTAACAAACTTTATCAAGAACTATAGAACAGCATTGTTGGAAAATAACTCCTTGAGACAAAATCTCTCAGAGAGCTGCAAGTGCCGCGCCGCTAACGGAGGTACAGAAACGATCGGTATAGAGTGTATAGCTGCATTGATTACTTAAACCTATTAAAGCGAAGTTAGATACACTTTTGTTGTAATAGAAGGAGGTCCATAGGTTTGCTGAATTAATGATATGCCGATTGACTTTGTATAAGATATATTAATTAAAAAGATATTTACAAAAACCAAAATGCGGAAAATAAAATTTTCTCTAATGTGAAGTCTATATCAACAACATTCGTTGCCCCTAGCAACTAGCTGGAAAAGTTCTCTATTAAACTGGTATGTAAACTTTTTCGTGGGCTAGCACACCACATCACCCCCCTCCAGAGACCGTCCTACGGGCGATAATATTCTGGAAAACGCACTGTTCGTCCTGATCGAGTGGTGGTCACTGGAGCGTCTCGGGTCTCAGGTGCTGCCACGGCGGGAGAATGGTCCAACTCACGAAGTATGTAGGCAGGTTTAATGCGGTCGACTGATACAGTGACTTCTTTGCCTTTTATGCGGAGCTTGAAAACTTTATCCCCTCGTTTTATCACCTCATGTGGGCCTGTATAAGCTGCTTGAAAAGATGGGTGCGAGGTGTCATCTCTTAGAAAGACGTGGGATGCTGTTGCTAAATCTTTGAAAATGAATATGGAGCGGTTATTCCCATGGTGAGAAGTTGGTAATGGCAACAAATTTTTGGCGAATGTGCGCAGTCTTTCAGTGTATACTGTCAAGTCCTCTGTACCATCAGCCGATTGACAAAAAATGTCACCTGGGAGTCGTAGTGTCTCTCCATATACGAGTTCAGCTGGAGTCGCTTGTAAGTCTTCCTTAAATGCCGCCCGGATTCCCAGTAGTACAAGTGGAAGTGTTTCAAGCCAGCTGCTGGTCGCATGACATGTAATAGCGGCTTTAAGCTGTCTGTGGAATCTTTCGACAAGTCCATTGCATGCTGGATGGTAGGCTGTAGTTCGTCTGCGTTGAAATCCGATGATGTGGGACAGATGCTTAAAAAGTTCTGATTCAAACTGTCGACCACGATCAGTGACGATATCTTCAGGGCAGCCGAATCTGGATATCCATCCGTGAACTAAAGCTTTTGCCACTGTTTCAGCTGTTATCTCCTGTAATGGTATAGCCTCGGGCCATCGTGTGAAGCGATCTACACATGTGAGACAGTAACGATACCCCTGTGAAAGAGGTAAAGGTCCGATCAAATCTATGTGGATTTTCATGAATCTGGCTCGAGGTAAGTTGAATGATGCTAATGGAGATGAGACATGACGTGTTATTTTTGATCGTTGGCATGCTAGGCAGGAACGAGTCCACTCTCTACAATCTTTTCGCATACTAGGCCATACATAGCGTTCCGATATCAGTTTCGTCGTCGCATTTATGCCAGGGTGGCTAAAAGAATGCAAGTTTTCGAACACTTGCCGTCGCATGTCTTTGGTCACATAAGGTCTGGCCACATTGCTGCTCTTGTCACAATAGATTTCTGTGTGAGATCCAGGCAGTTTGATTTTTGTCAAGCGTAGAGAAGTATCGCTATCCAAAAGTTGTTCTAGTTCAGGATCTGTGCTTTGTGCTTGAGCAAGCTTGGATAGATCGATGGGCTGAGTAATCTCTTCGATGCGTGATAAACTGTCAGCCACAACGTTATCCTTTCCTGAAATATGCCTGATATCTGTAGAAAACTGTGAAATAAAATCCAGATGTCTGAACTGTCTTGGTGAGCACTTTTCTTTTCGTGAATGAAATGCGAAAGTTATGGGCTTATGGTCAGTGTAAATAATAAAGGCTCTCGCCTCCACCATGTGACGAAAGTATTTTATTGCTTCGTAGATGGCGAGAAGTTCCCTGTCATAAGGCGAGTATTTCTGTTGACATGGCGAAAGTTTTCGAGAGAAAAATGCTAAAGGTTCCCACAGGCCGTCTTTATGCTGTTGTAAAGCTGCGCCCATTGCTGTGTCTGAAGCATCAGTGACTATAGCGAGCTTCGCTTGGCAGTCTGGATGAGCAAGTAGTGCTGCTTGGCAGAGACTTTCCTTGCAGGTGATGAATGCTTTAGTAGCTTCTTCTGATAAATGTACGGGATGTGAACCTTTAACTGATCCTGTGAGCAGTGCATTCAGAGGCGCTTGATGCCGCGCTGCATCAGGAATAAACCTTCTGTAAAAGTTCACCATTCCTAGGAATCTTCGCAGTTCTCTGACGGTTTTCGGTGGTGGGTAATTCGCAACCGCTTCTACCTTCGATGGTAATGGTTTAGTCCCAGCTGCTGAGATGCTGTGTCCTAAAAACGTTACCTCTGATACACCGAATATGCACTTGTTCGTGTTGATAACCATGCCGTATTCCTTGAGTCTGTTGAAGAGCAGATGAAGGTGCTTCTTGTGTGATTCCTGATCAGGTGAGAAGATCAAAAAATCGTCCAGAAACGGGAAGCAGAACTCTTCAAGGCCCCTAAGCATCTCGTCCACAAATCGTTGAAACGTTTGGCTGGCATTACGTAGTCCGAACGTCATGAACGGAAATTCGTATAAACCAAACGGCGTCGTGATTGCGGTCTTCGGAATATCCTCAGGGCAGACAGGAATTTGATTATAAGCTTTTACGAGATCGATAACCGAGTATACTTGACAGCCGGAGAGACAATGTGCAAAGTCATGTATGTGCCGAATGGGATAGCTGTCTGGTACGGTTCTAGCGTTGAGCATTCTGTAGTCACCGCATGGACGCCAGCCGTTATCTTTTTTAGGCGCAAGATGAAGTGGTGATGACCATGGTGACTTTGAAGGTCTGGCTGTTCCGTTCCTCAACATATCTGCAAATTCGTCTTTTGCGATTTTTAATTTATCCGGTGCTAGTCTTCGTGGTGTGCTGCTTATTGGCGGTCCTGCAGTAGTCTGTATATGATGCATGGTATTATGCTTCGGAACACGGTGGACACCGGAAGGTCGAGTAATCTCAGGGTATTCGCTTAGTATGTTATGATATACGGAATTTCCAGAAATAACTTTTACCGATGAAATGTTCCCAGTTGACTGTGCAGGTGAAGCTGGGGACGTAAGGCTTGTGGTGTTGTCGATTAAACGTTGATTTCGACAATCCACGATGAGGTTGTAAAATGATAAAAAATCTACACCTATTATGGCCTTTGTAACGTCCGCTACGATGAATCGCCAAGTAAAGTCACGACGCAAGCCTAGGTTCAGCACTAAATGAGCGTAGCCGTAAGTAGAAATGGGTGTACCGTTTGCCGCACACAGCTCATAATTTGTTTTCTCACGACGTTCCTTGAGTGCCGATCGGGGGAAGACACATACGTCACTGCCAGTATCGATGAGAAACTGCATCTTCGTAGCGCCGTCCGTGACAAATAGGCGACCGGAAGTTTGGCAATCGGTCGTCGCCATTACCGACTGCTGTTCGCGTTTCCCGCATGGTAGTCGCATGGTTTTACGCACTTACTTGCTTCATTGCCGAACTTACTATGATACCAGCACACAGGAAATTTTCTATAGTTCGACTGTGATCGTGTGGAGCTAGAACGACCGCGCGTTTTCTTGTTTGAACGATTCGGTGCACGTGAATGCCGGTTCACCTGCGCAGTTAGAGCTTGCACTTGTTTGGTAAGTTCAGCAATCTGTTGGTTCATGGCGTCTAAAGAGCTTCCTGGTATGGCACTTGATGTTGATGCTACGTGCGCTGTAGGCGAAACAACGTCATGTATGCGGTCAGCGAGATCTGCGAGCGCTTCCAGTGAAGACGTCATCTGCGAAGCGATTATCGTTTGCGTGCTACTTGGTAAGCTACTAGTCCAGATAGTACGTAAAAAATCTTCGGGAACTCCAGGTCCAGCCAAATGTTGCAAATGTCTTAGAAACTGAGATGGCTTACGGTCTCCAAGTTCTGCGTGCATAAGTAATTGCTTGACCTTCTTTTCTCGTGACGCGGACAGTCGTTTGATAAGTTCCGACTTCAATTTTTCATACCTGTTGGTGTCGGGCGGGTTGATGATTATATCTTCCACCTCAGAAGCATACTGCGGGTCTAGTTGGCCGATAACGTAGAAAAACTTCGTATTGTCCGTAGTAATGTTCGATATCGCGAATTGGCCCTCAATCTGCGCGAACCAAATGGCCGGCTTTTCAGGCCAAAACGGCGGAATTCGCACGCCCACACGACAAACATCTTCGTTCTTATCGGTTGAGAGCGACATTTTTATGTGAATCAGTATCAGAATTATCGCAATCAGCAACAAAATCAAAATCACACACATTTACTGCAAACGTGGACTTTCGGTTCAAAACAGGTCACCAGTAAAGCGAAGTTAGATACACTTTTGTTGTAATAGAAGGAGGTCCATAGGTTTGCTGAATTAATGATATGCCGATTGACTTTGTATAAGATATATTAATTAAAAAGATATTTACAAAAACCAAAATGCGGAAAATAAAATTTTCTCTAATGTGAAGTCTATATCAACAACATTCGTTGCCCCTAGCAACTAGCTGGAAAAGTTCTCTATTAAACTGGTATGTAAACTTTTTCGTGGGCTAGCACACCACACTATATTTTGTATAACATCAAGTTTTCTTAACAATGAAACATTATCATTCATCTTTACATATAAAGTTTAAAGTCCAGACTGACTGACTGACTTAGATATCAACACACAGCCTAAACCACTGGTCTAGAGACTCGAAATTTGGAGGGTGTGTGTATTATTTTATATTATTTTTTATTAATATTATATATATTATAAGTAAATATTTTTTCTCTTTCAAAGGATGAGCGAGCGTCATACACTGACGACTTCACATTTATATCAACTGGAGTTGGGTAATGGTAACTTCCAAATCGAACATCGATTAATCGAACAATCGAACAAATCGGCTCATCGTGGACACGTCATTCACAAATGTGATGTGCATAAAAATGATGAGACGTGACTTAGGAGTTTCAAGTAACAACTTAACAAAGAATTTGCCTAAAGATTTTTCTATATTATAGAAAGATTTTGAACAGATTAATAAAAATAGGTGTTTGTAATGTCGTATTTTAGATAGGTTACTGTTTAATCAAAATTCCAACTACATTATGCGTATTTAATGAATTTTAAAATGACCATAGTAAGATGCACAATTAAGTATTTCTTCTTAAGCTACATCTCATTCTATAAACACACATCTACTTACATTATTTTCAGAGAGGAATTTATTTTGTAAGGATTTTTTACTCGGCAAGCTTTGTATGTTGAACGCGTATTTATATATTTCCATAATAAATTAAATTAGATGGCAAAATTTCTCTGATTCTTTTATTTGTTAAGCAATAAGGACTTAACAATCGCGTTAGTTATTATTTAATTGCCCACAATATTTGCGTCCGTCTCGAGTGCCTTGTGTTGTGATCCCTGATTACTTTTTGTCTGATTGATGGGAAACTTTGGGTTTGACCAAGGAAGGAAATTGCTTGGGGTCGGAAACATTTGATGGTATACGAACGGTTGAGGCTGAGGAGATTTTCTTTATCTTCCATTTTAGCCTCTTAACTGGACAATCTCTTGAGATCGCTAAGTGTTAATGCATATGAGTCCATCTACATCGCATCAATCACATCGCTACAAGCTGTTACCCTCGGCAGGCCTTCGCTGAGTGGTTGAACTTTAGGTATCGGTAATACTGAACCAGTGGTGGGATGTAAGTATACACCTAACCAGTTTGATGTAGGCATATCGAGGTAGGGAAGTAGCTGCAAATGTTACTGCTACGGTGCCCAATGGAACTAGTTTGCCTTTTTTTTTTTGACGAAGCGTTTTATTGCGATTATTTCCGTAGCACAAGTTAAATTCTTGTAGATGTCCTAATTAAACATTGTTGTGGGAACCAAGCTGTCTGATAACCGCAATGATCTCCGCCATAAGCTGGTATAAACGTTTTCGCCTATTTTGCTCAAAAAGCTTGCCATGTTGAAAAAGTTGTTAGTCGGGTTGGCTTTTTAAAGGTCACTCCAACTTTGTAGGCGTTACTCTGTGATCGTCTACGATGCCCTTGACATTGTCCGAAAATAAGTTTGTAAGAGAAATTTTATTTTTACTGTCAACTTTCTCTTGTTTTGTTAATTAGAGGAACACAACACAATCACCATTATGGTTTCGGGAAATAGTCTTTTGTACAATGTTTTTGTGAAAAGTTTGTATATAGCGATCCTCCGAACGGGGTTCAACATTTTCCTTTTTTTCTATTACTACGGGGTCTCCCCCGTCGCTGGTTAAACTCATAGCTTATGTAAACTAATTGCTATTGATTAATAAGTAATTTACACTAAGATAAAAAACTATTTACATTAAAAAATTGATTTTAAAAATAAACACCGCACCCTGAGCCGAATTTTAAAACTCCCGCTTCGATCGACTTCCCACCATAAGTTCCTATTTGTCTTGCATTTGTTCGGTGTGGCTGCCTATTTACAAAATAGAGAATTAAATTACGTTTATTTTTACATGTAGTATTTTCTATGCATGGAAAAGATTGATTCAGCGACACCATTTAGTAAGAAAACGAAATGAGAATCTATATTTCGTTTTGAGCGTTATTTTATAGTTAGTCTAGCCACTTTTAGCGGATGCTTACGGAACGATTTTTTTCCATATCTAGCGGGATTTCTAAAACTGTCTAGGGACTTCTAATACTGTTGAGCATCAACACTGCTCGCGACATTGGGGAAATTTTGCAGCCCCGGAGAAGACATAATCGTAGTATATCATCTGTACCTATTCTGTGCACAGAACAGAACAAACAAGCGTTATATAGCGTTATAAAGCGTTAAATACACAAGAGTGTGGAGCCACACAAAAAAAAAAAAATTTAGACAATCTTTATTAATGGTAATTTTTAATAATTTAGGTGACTGATTCTAGGAATAAGGTAGAGGCACTTGTGCGGTATCCATATTTTCCAAGTAGTATGCGTATACAAGAGCCCCACAATGTCAATGCAATGCGAATTTGTAGTTGTTTGCTCCCAGGTTATAAAGGAAGTGCTGAACGTGATAATAATTTTGTGCTGCATTCGTATATGTCTGTTCCGGCTGTACTTAAACCGTATATCTAAATATATATAGCTCAAAAGTGACTGACTGATTGACTGACTGACAGTGATCTATCAACGCACAACCCAAACCTCTGGACGGATCGGGCTGAAATTTGGCATGCAGGAGACGTAGGCATTCGCTAAGAAAGGATTTTTCGAAATTCCACCTTTAAGAGGGTGAAATGGGTGTAAACGGCGTGGCCTATGGGAAAATAATTCAATTATTTTAAAAAAATAATTCAATTATTTTCCCATAGGCCTTTTTTTCACGCCGCGGGCGAAGCTACACCCAGAAGCTCGTTTACGTTTAAAATTAAACAACAATATCTAGTGTCATTACGCTAAATGCAAACGCTTATTGTTTGTATATAATTTTTACGTATTATAGGTAGGTACCTACAATAATCCTTTGGTTACAAACCCTAATATAGATGATCTTATTGTTTGTTTTTAGAGAAATTCATGTTTCATTTGGTATGTATTTAAAATGAACTTGTGCGAAGTGACGCCGGAGTTTATCAATTATCATATCTTTATGATTATGTAGTATCATCTACGTGGTCCGTGCTGTAAGCCTGTAAGCTGTAACATTACTAGTCTTTTTATTTACTCCTATTTATCTTATTTCAGAGAGAATAAAGTGAATATGGAAATAAATATTAAAAATTATGATATCATTAAATTATCAAAGCTAATAAATCTACAAATTGAAGATGTTACATGTTTCCAATGGTATGCACATTTTTACAAGTATTAAACTACCTACTACTACTACTACAAAAAAAAAGAACATTTGGACTATGTACTGGCGGCTATGACCTATAGACAGTCCATTTGGAGCATTTACTCCAGCTTACTACTACCAGTAGATAGCGTACCCAACATGCTGGCAGCATTGCCCCGTTGAATTGCAATGCTTATTTGTTGTGCCAAATAAGTGACAGCATTTTGGTCATGCACAGCGTGAGTATAATTCAATTAATCATCTATCATCATTTATCATAATTATATTTAGCTATTTCATTGCTTGACAGTCTATACCACCATCAACCATTACACCACATCCATAATGTTAAACGATAGAAATAGTGATAGCTGCAGCATAATGCTTCAAAGATCACTACCCCTACTACCTTACCTATTTTGGTTCCATTTTAGGTTATCACAGTATTTTTTTTTCCAATATTGACATTTAAATAGTGATTTCTGCAACA
The DNA here is from genome assembly GCA_905220475.3 of Ennomos fuscantarius. NCBI lineage: Eukaryota > Metazoa > Arthropoda > Insecta > Lepidoptera > Geometridae > Ennomos > Ennomos fuscantarius. Next base: position 5,117,280 of record HG992023.1, on the reverse strand, counting down.
TACTATTTTTATTATCAACCTGATGGTACTTTAATCATACATACTGATTAATTTTTCATTTATTGAGTTTTGGTCTATATAACTTGGTGACATTTAAAGAAATATATTTAAATAAGTCTCATATTATTACTACAAGGATACCTGGGTGGTCACTCTAAAATTTAGTGCTTAGTAATACAGTTGAGTTGAGAGTTTTAACTGTGATTGAATATAGGCTATATTCAATTACAGTTAAAACTCTCAACTTTTCTTGAAGGCCACATACATACTTTTTGTTTATTTTATTATTTTCCTTATAACCTTATATTGTGTGCATGCCAGTGCAAAATGTTGGATTATGTCACGCATAATCCGATATTTTGCAGTGCGTAGGAATGAGAATTGGTCATTGTTACATTGTCATTGGTCACGTGATTGTTTTTCCATAATGTTTATTTTGATGTTACTTGTCACATTGCATGTGTATTGGGCTCTGGCTTTCAAGCGAGGCTGGAAAAATACACTGTTAAGTGCTTGGCCACAGATTCTTAAGTTTGTTGGGTGGTAGCTAGCTAGATAAGCACTAGAATGTACCTTACCACCATTCTATGGTTCCTCATGTATCTTGCTACCAAGTAAGCTTTAATCTGATAAGTAGAATATTTTGGGGATTGTATATTTTGTTTGATAATAATTTACAGGACAGAAAGTAGTATAGTGTAATGATTTTGTTTAAAAAAAGTTTACATGTTAGTAAGGTAGCAGTCAGAAGAATTTGTATTTTACAGTCGCAAATATTATATAGTACCAGAGACTTCAGCTTGTGTGCACACCTTTTGTCGTTGGTGTTGGATAAGATGCAGCACATGCCCACATTGTGATATTGAATGTAGTCATTTAAAGTATAACCCTACAATCCATGATCTGACATAGCATATTCCGGCGTTGGTTGAAGCATTCGAAAATATTTTTCATGTTAAATGTAAGTTTACAATGATATGCACTATCATTTCATTCATATCTTATAAACCTGTGCTATTCAATATATTTGAATTAACAAACCATGGCTACATTTGTATGAAAATTTTAACATATTGAAAAGCTGCTTTTATATTTTAATTGAAATTGTACTATGCTATTTGGTGCCACCATGCTGCTGTGAATTGTTCATAATTATTTTTTTTAATTAACCAGTATGTTTTTGTTCACAGTAGGCAAATCTGAGGATTAGGCAAATCCTCAAAAGGCACAGGTGAAATAGAATCTGAAAATGTTCCATCTAAAAATGTTAAAGATTGGTTAACTAGTTTTCAAAATCATTTTTATTCACCATCACAAGTTTCAGAATCATTAACTCAAGAAATAGAACACCCAGATCTGTTGAATGTGTCTTGCAATAAAATTAAAATACACAACACTAATATTAAGACTAAAAGTCCTGAGAACATAGTCCATGCGCCAATACCACAAGATGATTGGGACATGATCGAACCTATGCAAGGCACTAAGAATATTGAAACAAATAAAGAGAATATAGTGGGACCAATGGATATTGAACCTTTTTACATTGATGATGGCAAAGAGTACACTACAAGCAATTCTCGAAGTAGTTCTTGGATATGGGATTCTAAACACACAGACAGATAATATGACGAATGTAGGCAGCCCACTGGAAAAACAAAGCTCCTTTAGTTCAAGTGGAGAAGTTGATAAAAAATCTAATAAAGGCAAGCAGGATAAAGTAAACAGAATGAGAACAGAGTTCAGTAAACCAAATAAGAATAGAAATAAGTCAAATGATTCAATAAAAATGTCTAAGAAGACAAAAAGTATTACTAAATTTAATGTATCATCCATAGCAAGTACTTCTAAAGTACGTTATATTGACAAAAATACTCCAGCTTATTTACACACTGAGAAGCAAACAGTGAAAGAAGTTCCAAAACCACATAATAAGGATTATAGAGAAACAAAATCAAACTCATGTAAAACGATGCAAAAAGGAACCATTACAAAAACATGCTATTAATAAAGACAATTATAGAGTTAGTAAAGAAAGTAATATTGAAATCATATCATCTTCAAAAACAGAACAAATAGACGCACATAATGTAACAGAAAGTACTGTAAGGATACCTTTTTACAAAAGAAGTGCCATACACCCAAATTCTGTTAAAACAGATACTGTTAAAACAATTAATCATATCGTAGATTTAAATACTACTGCAAATGATGACATAGAAGTAACAATGAGAGTCGGTGAAATAATCAACAACGTTTCGTTAAAAAATAAAGATTACTTAAAAGACAAAGTTAATATGAATCTCGAAATACAAACATCATTGGCTTCGTATGATGTATGCGTAAACAATAACGCACCATCTGCTCAAAACATCAATCCAAATATTGTGATTAATTTAGAAGACAAGAATAAGGCTATATGTAAAACAATTGTAGCACCTGTAGAATCTGTATCAAGAAAAAAAAATACAGATTCAGCTGATACAGCAGACAAGACCAAACATGAAGCTCAATAACACACTGAGAAACGAAACATACATACTGACTTAGATGATGACAATATATTACCAAGCTTCAAAAAACCTAAATTAGTAAAAAGCGTAATGGCAGAAAATGATAATAATGTTCCTCACGTATCTTGCTACCAAGTAAGCTTTCATCTGATAAGTAGAATATTTTGGGGATTTGTATATTTTGTTTGATAATAATTTACAGGACAGAAAGTAGTATAGTGTAATGATTTTTAAAAAAAAAGTTTACATGTTAGTATGGTAGCAGTCAGAAGAATTTGTATTTTACAGTCGCAAATATTATATAGTACCAGAGACTTCAGCTTGTGGGCACACCTTTTGTCGTTGGTGTTGGATAAGATGCAGCACATGCCCACATTGTGATATTGAATGTAGTAATTTAAAGTATAACCCTACAATCCATGATCTGACACAGCATATTCAGGCGTTGGTTGAAGCATTCGAAAATATTTTTCATGTTAAATGTAAGTTTACAATGATATGCACTATCATTTCATTCATATCTTATAAACCTGTGCTATTCAATATATTTGAATTAACAAACCATGGCTACATTTGTATGAAAATTTTAACATATTGAAAAGCTGCTTTTATATTTTAATTGAAATTGTACTATGCTATTTGGTGCCACCATGCTGCTGTGAATTGTTCATAATTATTTTTTTTAATTAACCAGTATGTTTTTGTTCACAGTAGGCAAATCTGAGGATTAGGCAAATCCTCAAAAGGCACAGGTGAAATAGAATCTGAAAATGTTCCATCTAAAAATGTTAAAGATTGGTTAACTAGTTTTCAAAATCATTTTTATTCACCATCACAAGTTTCAGAATCATTAACTCAAGAAATAGAACACCCAGATCTGTTGAATGTGTCTTGCAATAAAATTAAAATACACAACACTAATATTAAGACTAAAAGTCCTGAGAACATAGTCCATGCGCCAATACCACAAGATGATTGGGACATGATCGAACCTATGCAAGGCACTAAGAATATTGAAACAAATAAAGAGAATATAGTGGGACCAATGGATATTGAACCTTTTTACATTGATGATGGCAAAGAGTACACTACAAGCAATTCTCGAAGTAGTTCTTGGATATGGGATTCTAAACACACAGACAGATAATATGACGAATGTAGGCAGCCCACTGGAAAAACAAAGCTCCTTTAGTTCAAGTGGAGAAGTTGATAAAAAATCTAATAAAGGCAAGCAGGATAAAGTAAACAGAATGAGAACAGAGTTCAGTAAACCAAATAAGAATAGAAATAAGTCAAATGATTCAATAAAAATGTCTAAGAAGACAAAAAGTATTACTAAATTTAATGTATCATCCATAGCAAGTACTTCTAAAGTACGTTATATTGACAAAAATACTCCAGCTTATTTACACACTGAGAAGCAAACAGTGAAAGAAGTTCCAAAACCACATAATAAGGATTATAGAGAAACAAAATCAAACTCATGTAAAACGATGCAAAAAGGAACCATTACAAAAACATGCTATTAATAAAGACAATTATAGAGTTAGTAAAGAAAGTAATATTGAAATCATATCATCTTCAAAAACAGAACAAATAGACGCACATAATGTAACAGAAAGTACTGTAAGGATACCTTTTTACAAAAGAAGTGCCATACACCCAAATTCTGTTAAAACAGATACTGTTAAAACAATTAATCATATCGTAGATTTAAATACTACTGCAAATGATGACATAGAAGTAACAATGAGAGTCGGTGAAATAATCAACAACGTTTCGTTAAAAAATAAAGATTACTTAAAAGACAAAGTTAATATGAATCTCGAAATACAAACATCATTGGCTTCGTATGATGTATGCGTAAACAATAACGCACCATCTGCTCAAAACATCAATCCAAATATTGTGATTAATTTAGAAGACAAGAATAAGGCTATATGTAAAACAATTGTAGCACCTGTAGAATCTGTATCAAGAAAAAAAAATACAGATTCAGCTGATACAGCAGACAAGACCAAACATGAAGCTCAATAACACACTGAGAAACGAAACATACATACTGACTTAGATGATGACAATATATTACCAAGCTTCAAAAAACCTAAATTAGTAAAAAGCGTAATGGCAGAAAATGATAATAATGTTCCTCATGTATCTTGCTACCAAGTAAGCTTTCATCTGATAAGTAGAATATTTTGGGGATTTGTATATTTTGTTTGATAATAATTTACAGGACAGAAAGTAGTATAGTGTAATGATTTTAAAAAAAAAAGTTTACATGTTAGTATGGTAGCAGTCAGAAGAATTTGTATTTTACAGTCGCAAATATTATATAGTACCAGAGACTTCAGCTTGTGGGCACACCTTTTGTCGTTGGTGTTGGATAAGATGCAGCACATGCCCACATTGTGATATTGAATGTAGTAATTTAAAGTATAACCCTACAATCCATGATCTGACACAGCATATTCAGGCGTTGGTTGAAGCATTCGAAAATATTTTTCATGTTAAATGTAAGTTTACAATGATATGCACTATCATTTCATTCATATCTTATAAACCTGTGCTATTCAATATATTTGAATTAACAAACCATGGCTACATTTGTATGAAAATTTTAACATATTGAAAAGCTGCTTTTATATTTTAATTGAAATTGTACTATGCTATTTGGTGCCACCATGCTGCTGTGAATTGTTCATAATTATTTTTTTTAATTAACCAGTATGTTTTTGTTCACAGTAGGCAAATCTGAGGATTAGGCAAATCCTCAAAAGGCACAGGTGAAATAGAATCTGAAAATGTTCCATCTAAAAATGTTAAAGATTGGTTAACTAGTTTTCAAAATCATTTTTATTCACCATCACAAGTTTCAGAATCGTTAACTCAAGAAATAGAACACCCAGATCTGTTGAATGTGTCTTGCAATAAAATTAAAATACACAACACTAATATTAAGACTAAAAGTCCTGAGAACATAGTCCATGCGCCAATACCACAAGATGATTGGGACATGATCGAACCTATGCAAGGCACTCAGAATATTAAAATAAACAAAGAGAATATAGTGGGACCAATGGATATTGAACCTTTTTACATTGATGATGGCAAAGAGTACACTGCAAGCAATTCTCGAAGTAGTTCTTGGATATGGGATTCTAAACACACGGACATAGATAATATGACGAATGTAGGCAGCCCACTGGAAAAGCAAAGCTCCTTTAGCTCAAGTGGAGAAGTTGATAAAAAATCTAATAAAGGCAAGCAGGATAAAGTAAACAGAATGAGAACAGAGTTCAGTAAACCAAATAAGAATAGAAATAAGTCAAATGATTCAATAAAAATGTCTAAGAAGACAAAAAGTATTACTAAATTTAATGTATCATCCATAGCAAGTACTTCTAAAGTACGTTATATTGACAAAAATACTCCAGCTTATTTACACACTGAGAAGCAAACAGTGAAAGAAGTTACAAAACCACATAATAAGGATTATAGAGAAACAAAATCAAACTCATGTAAAACGATGCAAAAAGGAACCATTACTAAAACATGCAATTAATAAAGAAAATTATAGAGTTAGTAAAGAAAGTAATATTGAAATCATATCATCTTCAAAAACAGAACAAATAGACGCACATATTGTAACAGAAAGTACTGTAAGGATACCTTTTTACAAAAGAAGTGCCATACACCCAAATTCTGTTAAAACAGATACTGTTAAAACAATTAATCATATCGTAGATTCAAATACTACTGCAAATGATGACATAGAAGTAACAATGAGAGTCGGTGAAATAATCACCAACGTTTCGTTAAAAATAAAGATGACTTAAAAGACAAAGTTAATATGAATCTCGAAATACAAACATCATTGGCTTCGTATGATGTATGCGTAAACAATAACTGCTGCACCATCTGCTCAAGACATCAATCCAAATATTGTGATTAATTTAGAAGACAAGAATAAGGCTATATGTAAAACAATTGTAGCACCTGTAGAATCTGTATCAAGAAAAAAAAACAGATTCAGCTGATACAGCAGACAAGACCAAACATGAAGCTCAAAAACACTGAGAAACGAAACACACATACTGACTTAGATGATGACAATATATTACCAAGCTCCAAAAAAGCTAAATTAGTAAAAAGCGTAATGGCAGAAAATGATAATAATGTAGCAACAAGTGAAAAGGTATTCTTCACAAGGTTACATTGTTAATTACACTACCCTAACAATTACAGAAAAATGGCATCACTAAATCTTGGGACGTCAAATGAACGGCCGCACGTCTAGCTATTGATTGTTAATCAATTATTGCTATGCAAAATGTAGCTTTCTCTTTATCTGCATATTGAAACTGCCCAATCCACACAAATTAGTGTGGATTGGGCAGTTTCAAGGGTAGTGGTACAGTGTAAAGTACATATCTTCTTTTGATTTACAGAAAATTTTCAGAACCACATCATTTTTTAAAACAAATGAAAACAGCAATGGAGCTAATACTAAAGAGGTGAATCAATCAATTCATCAAATGATAGAATTATCAGAACAGAGGGTTCTCTCCAACAAGAAAGCTTCAGAATCGCCAAACAGGAATTCTCTAATAACTCAAACTGATACGTCCATAGAATTAAAAAGCAGTTACTATGTTACAGCTAATGAATCATTAGACATAGAAACTATGGAAAGTCCATTGACAATAAATAAATTGGTAGATCATATTCAACACGGTTCTACTCCAAATGTCAGAAAGTTTCAGAATTTTGAAGTCGAAAATATTGGTGACCTTAACCCTGATCCGATTCCGTGTACAACGAATGATAAAAAAACTACTCTTGAAAAGAAGACAAAGCAATATAAAATATCGGCCTCATGTTTGACATTGTATGAAATAATTAACCTGAAGAAATTGAGTGCCAAACACAAGTGGATTTTTACCAATCAATACGCCAAAGATTTAACACATCTGGTAGTAGCTGTTGATCACCATAACAAGTCTCGACGGTAGGTGATCGCTCATTCATTGAAAAGCATGTAGAGGTAAACATTCATGATTTATAGCAGCTATATCGTATGCTGATGGTGCAACCTATATTACAGCAGTGCATATAACTGGGATTAGGGTACAGCCGAGTCTAATACCAATATGTACTAAAGTCTATTAAAATACAACTTAGCTAAGCAATAATTTCTTCCCAGTTCTCGTATGTGTTTGTTAAATTGTTGTCAATTTAGCCAGCCAAATACTGAATGCTCATTGGTTGCCTGTTGATCATCGGCTGTCTCAATCAACTTGACTTGACACGAGTTTGACAAACTTACGGAAAACTGGGAGTTAGGAATATAAGTGCGAACTTAGAGCTGTCAAACTTTAGTAAAAATAGGCATTACAGGTTCATTTAAAAAAATGATAAAGGTTGTATTATTCTATTTCAAACTACTACAATCTACTAATAAATTATGTATACTAAATTTTACGTAATAATTTTATTAATCAAATGTGTACTTTTGCAGGACCGAAAAGTTTATACGTGCATTGGCCTCGTCAATTTGGATAGTGTCTTATGAATGGGTTGAGAAATGCTTATATGAAAACTATATAGTTAATGAGGTAAATAATGCTTTATAATCATGTACACTAATCAATCTGATATGAGAAATTAAAAATATTAACAGGTTTTTGCTTTGGTATATAGAGATGATTATCCCCTAAATTATGTTTAAAAACTATTTGCCAATAATGCTTCCGATTACGTATATTGGCGCCTTTTCAGTTGTATTTTGTAAAACATTTTTACTGTAATATGATGTAAAGAATAATTTCCTCTGGCTGCAATTGTCATTATCAGATCCAAACGTTAACTGCTAGCTAGCTACAAAAACAAAGAACTGTTAAAAAGTTTCAATTTTCTTCTTTGGATTGGATAACTTTTGACTAGCTTTTGACCAATACAACTATATACACATATCAACTAAGTCTAAGGATACGTTATTTTTTTTTTTTAGATTTGGCTGCACACTTATGTAATTAGCCAGTGTCAAGTAATTGATAATTTATCAAGTTATCGATATTTCACGCAAATATGTGTCAAGTCACAGTCGAAGTCATCAAGTCAAGTCATAGTCAAATCAATCTAGTCAAAGTCATACTCCTAGTAAAGTGGTGGCAACTTTACTTGAAGCTTCTATGGAGTTTTGGAAACAACACGAAAAGAAACGTTAAACCATCATTATACCATTTTCCTACACTCACGCCTGTAATCCAGCACTTAACGAATAAAATGCCACCAATTTTATGCACTAACACTGAATACAACACAAGTTTTGGAAAATAATAAGATGCGGTGACGCAATCTTTTTCGCTTTCCCGCCAAAAAAGATACGTTATTTTGAAATCAAACATAGCTTTATTGCTTAAAACCTATTTAGTTTCCTTAAAAAGTTTATATACAGATTGAAACCTTGTTTATTCCTTTTTCACAATTTAAACATTAAAATGAGATACAAATGATAACACAAAGTACAGCGCAATTTTCTTAGGACCTTAGTTAAGAGAAGTTACATTGAAGTTTTTTTCGGGTGTTAAGTTACGATTATCGGTTTAAATTGTTTTTTTTCTTGTGTGCATTGATTGTGTTAAGTCTTTAGCGTTATGTCACGCCGTCATTTGAGTCGAGATGAAATGTTACGAGCAGTTGGCATGTTAGTTTTTTTGTTAACCTTGATTGAGTTATATTAACGAATACCTTATTAATATATGAAAATGAATCTCTATTTCCCTTGGTCATCGCATGAGGGGTGCATTTTTTTAAATTGTATTTATTATGTTCACGAGAAGGTTCTTATTAAAGAAAAAGTTAAGAAATTATAGAAAAATTTCACCACGCGGGTGAAACCGCGGGGCACAGCTAGTAATTATATATAATCAATGATTATGAATATCTTTAATATCTGTAGTTACGTAAGTACCAGAAACATTCATTAGCTTAGTACTAAAATATATTTTCGTCTATTTTAACTCCCATAATTTCTTCTTAAGCAGAGCCTTCCCGCGCAAGCGCGCGTCTATTCTATTTTTGTTTCTTATCATACAATATATAATAGGCTCACTAGCCTTTCGGTTCTCTTTTCGCCGGTCGTTTCGATTTCCAGTTATCACTTATCAAAGATATTGTTGTTTAATTTGTTCTTGAGAGGTGAGTTACAACAGCGCTATATACAGAATGTTGTCTTTTCTAAGTAGCCCGATGATCGATAAACAAACATGACGTGGTGATGGTTTGTGTTTCACGTATAAAATATTGTCTTTTAAGAGTATATTGTCCATGACATTTCGTCGTTCGTCTAGTTAAACGGGTCAAGTAATATTTTGTACTTTCGATTCATAAGTCTACTTATTCCGTATAATATTTGTCAAGGTACACAAAAAAGGTACGAATAAAGGTAATCTTTAGGTTTGACACGTGTTTTGGTGATTTCAATCGATTCGATTTCGAAACTATACTTTAGTTTCCGAGTGATACTGCAACTGATATGGGCAGCCGTGTCACTTAACATCAGGTGAACGGATAGCTCGTCATGTCATTTCTTAACAAAAAAAATGTGATGCACTCATTTTACTAATAGTCGAAGCTATCAAGTATCATAATGAAAAATAATCTCTTCAATGTCTCGGGTGTCCTGGTGTCTCATGTTAACAAACGTAATGTGCAACGTATAAATATCAATAGTTGGTGCATTTCAGTAAAATGCGCGTTTTAACGTTTTGTAACATCGATTGAATACGTGGTATATATGTTCTGCATAAATCTGACCTGAATACGTGTTAGGTAAAACTAAGTAATTATCAGTTTTCAGTCAGTAAGCTACAAATCATGTTTGTTGTTTTTTTTGCCTCTGTTTGTGACTGTACTATGTTACTTTCAAACATTTATGCTCTTTTTGTGAGTAATGGGGATTAGGTTTTTTGGGCATCATCCGTTCAGACTTGAGTATTTGTTTCCTTACTTCAATGTAGATTTCGTAATTCAACAACTTGGTGACGTCACAGATGTCGTCATCACTACCCACTGTATTGGAATTGCATAATAATTTCGATTTCAACTTTAAGTTGTATAATTGCCGAATTTTTATCACCATTGTTGTATTCCAGGTTCCAGTCATGGAATAACTTCGAAAAGACGCAGGCCATTGACGCGCTGATCAACCGCTGTGCAGCCAGTCACGTGCGCCACATGATGAAGGCGATCGAGCCACTATTCCAGCGTGATTTCATTTCACTTCTGCCTAAGGAACTAGCACTGACCGTGCTGGGATACCTCCAACCCAAGGACCTACTTCGTGCAGCCCAGACTTGCCGCTATTGGAGGTGAGTATCCGAAAATTTTCAATTGGGTGTTGATAGTCGAATTCGGAATTATATGTAGAGATTAATGATAAATATTTCGAGGGTGAAAAAGAAAAAAAAAACGACTTGAAAACTAAAACAGATTTCATCGAATTTGACCTGTATATGTTTCATAAAAAAGTCAACACGAAGTCAGAGTGGATGTGTGGAGAATCGAAATAAATACTATTAATTTTCTGTTTCTTTTCCTTTCTGCTTAACCGATTTGGCAAACAAACGGAAATCTGTAGAATTAGGAATAATTATTTCTGACACTACCTGGATCACCAACATACTTAGATATGTTTTAACCAGGAAAATTTCGTAATCCGCGGGAAAATGGGTAAGAAAGAAAGATTTTAACTTATAACGGTTACTTCACTTTTATCAATGACGAGCTTCTGCCCGCAGCTTCGCCCGCGGCATGGCCTATGGGAAAAAAATTCAACCACCCATTTCACCCTCTTAAAGGTGGAATTTCGAAAAATCTTTTATTAGTATGCTTATGTCACAACATCTACATGCATGCCAAATTTCAGCCTGATCCGTCCAATGTTTTGGGCTGTGCGTGGATAGATCACTATGTCAGTCAGTCGGTCACCTTTGAGTTATATATATTTAGATTGAAATTCGCCCACGTGACATTACACGTGAGCGAGAAGTTCACGCGACATTTGAAGCATTGATCAAAGTTAAAGGGGCTTCCATAAATTACTTGGGTTATTTTGGGATTTTTCGACCCTTGGTGAGGTCCAAACCTCTACCCTTCCTCCCACGGGATTTTGTTTCAAAATGCATGTTTTTAGTTTAAATACGCTAATCTGTGGTTGATAGCGTTGAGTTTAAAAATAATGTGTAAATGTTCATAATTAGTTTTCAACTTATAAACTAGCGGCCCGTCCCGGCTTCGCACGGGTAGCCTATTATTTTTTATACATTTTGGAATAAACATTTTTTTCTTGCAATTAAAATAGCCTATATTAATTAGTGATAACGTAGCATTTAAAAAGTGAAGGAATTTTTAAAATCGTAAAGTACTAGATGCTTTTTGAGTCAGTTCGTTGCAACCATATTTACATACAAATCTTTCCTCATTATAATATTAGTATAGATGATCCGCCTCAACTTCACACGGGCTTAATTAGTTTTACGCCTTAACCCTGTCAAAGGAATTAGCGTTAATTAAGCCCAAAATGTACACGCTTTAAGATGGAACAGCGTTGACACAGCAATATTTTATAATTACATTGTGTTGTTGTTGAAAATATCTAAAAATATCTATTTCTTTATTCACTTAATCTCCAATTAGGCAAACAGAAGCCCAATAAGCAAACAGCTATATTTAGAATGTAAGCTGCTTAGTTGGTACAGATCTTTCCTCTTATAAAGGATTACAATATATTTTTTAAAAGTACCGATAATTGAAAACCCTTTAGAAATAATCTTTTATAGAGCTTAAAATCAAAATCGTCGGTTAAAAGTTGAAGCGTAGAACTATAATCTTTATTTAGGAATACCAAAGCCAAATTTTAAAAAAATCTGCTGATTTATATATTTTATAGCATTAATTACAAAATAAAAAACACATGCCGTGGCCATACACGATATTCATATACACAGCAGCCTGTTTATGAGCGCTCCATTCTAAGATAATTCGTCAATGCTGATACAAATGAGTCGCGTACAATATAGAATAAGCACAAGTGCGGCAATGTTACATTATTTTAGTTTAAAATTTGTGCGTATATAGACTTGTATTAAAACTAGGGTATACGTAAACTAGCGTTTCTACCGTATACGTGCGAGGATTGACCACCAACCAATAGGATTTTTCTGTTTTTCTAGCCGCTGTCAGCGCAGCAATCCTAAAAACGTTACATAAATCTTGAGCCCATAATAAATTAACAAACCAGCGTACTTAGGTTGCTGAGTGGACTTCTGTGTAAATGCCATGTCTGTGTTTTGAAAACTTTCGAACTATGAATTCACTGTAAGGCTTAAATTTCTCCGAAATTGTAACTTAAACAATTTGAACACGCCCGGGTCATATTTCGCCGGAAACAGACGCTGGCAGGGCATTCATATTCATATTCATTTATTCTGTTACCATATGTGCATATTGATCTTACATTCCAAATATTATATATATATATCATAATATTAATAGTAACAATATGGACCCTGTAGGGCACTACAGATTAATATGATGAGGGTAGGTTTAGTAGATCAAATTTAACATTCACAACATAATTAAAAGATTTATATTTTATGATAATCTTCGAAAAATTCTTTCAAAGAATAGTAGCACTTTTTAACGAGATGTGACTTCAACCGACCAATAAAGGCATATTTGTATCTCTTTTAGACGAAGGGGTATATGGTTATATATTTTTATACACATTACGTAAGTACTCGTGCTGTGCATTTTGAGTTTTGAATTTGGGAGGGCTAACCTGTCCCTGTATCTAAGATTAAACGTACCTAAATAGTTGTCTTTCAAAGTTTTAAAAAATTGGGGGTATTTTTTAACAAATTTGCAAATTTCTAGTATATAAATGGAAGTTATAGTTAGGATTTGATGCTGGATAAAATATGGTTTACAACTTGTTGTACTATCTACGTGTGCTATGATGCGGATACACTTTTTTTGTAATATAAACAGATCATCGGCTCCAGTGCTATTTCCCCACAGTATGACACCATACTGTAACCAGGCGTGAGCGTAGGCATAGTATGCCGAAAGTGCTGTCGCGACATTTGTTGTTTTTTTTAGCTCCGATAAGGCGTAAGTAAAACTACGAAGCTTAGATTTTATTTTTTGTACGTGTGTCTTTCAATTAACATTTGTATCGATGTTTAGTCCAAGAAGTGTAAAGGTGTCTATGCACTCTAATTTTGTGTTATTGTAAGTGAAGTTAATTTCTAATTGTGATTTTTTACGTGGTTTAAATTGCACTATTTTGGTTTTTGAGTAGTTTATTTGTAAATTGTGGTCTTCAAGCCAGTCAACGACTTTGGATAGAATGGAGTTTAATTCGGTGTTTACATTACTACCTTTGGTTGGGTATGGAAATAAAATGGAGATATCATCGGCAAATAACACGCACATCTCCTTGAATATTTTTGGTAAGTCATTAATATATATTAAAAATAATAAGCAGCCTAATACACTTCCTTGTGGGATTGAGCTATTCATTATTTTGGGATCCGATCTAAATTTTTTTGTCTTCCCTGTTTGTAAATTATAATTTTCTACTTCTACTGATTGTTCGCGGTCTTTTAGATAGGATGCAAACCATTCGTTAGCAAGGCCCCTCACACCTATGCCATAAAGTTTTTTAATAATATAGGGTAGGAAACTTTGTCATATGCTTTGCTCATATCGAGCAGAATACCTATTGCATATTTTTTAACATTTATGATATACAGAACTTCTTGCATGTATTTGTATACAGCAAGAACCGTTGATCGCCTTTTTCTGAAGCCATTTTGACTATCATCAAAATCTGATTTTTTTTTGCAAAAAGAGCATTCCATTCCTTAGCCGTTCTAATTATGAACGTGGAGTCAATTCGCTGGGTACGAATGAGTGGTATTTCGACCACGAAGGGAAGGCGCTTAGCCGAGCGTCTAGTAGTTTGGTAGTGGAATGGTGATGGGGTAAAATTACAAATACAAGTTGTAATGATTTGAAGTTTAGTTTAGATTTTACAGAAATGGCTTGCTGACCGTCCCTTTTAATTGAGCAGTTCTTTACTGTGCCGCACTTAACGAAACAACACACGTCATTTTTCAGATTTCTAGCCGATGATAATTTATTATGGAAGGAGCAATGTCGACGCATCGGCATTTTGATCATTAAAAAGGTGCCAAGATCTCTCCCACGGTGCGCTAGTCCTTGGAAGGCTGCCTACATGCGCCAGTACCTGATCGAAAACAATTGGCTACATAAATCCGTCAATAAACCCATGGTGCTGCGAGGCCATGATGAACACGTGATCACCTGCCTCCAGTTCTATGGTAACAGGATATTGAGCGGCAGCGATGATACTACGCTGAAAGTTTGGTCTGCAACTGGCAAGGTGAGGAATCTTAACATTCAATTTGTAACCAACTCTTGCCTTGCACCTTCCGTTATTGTTTCCATCCTGTCTATTTTTGTAGAAAATAATAATAATAATAATAATGATGCCCAATGATCACATACATACATCCTTGACCTTAACTAGGATTCTAAACTGTGTCTAGTGACCCAGGAACTACGAGGACCATGGTCTCACAACACCCAGACTCAAAACAAGTATTTGCGATTTTTTTCTGTGCACATTTACTTGTCCTGCCGCGGGAATCGAACTCGCTGCCTTCGGGCTATGAGCTGACCTGCTCAACCACCACACCACAGAGGCAATATAAATGTAAATATAACTAGTACCTATTTAAAGTGTATTTATGGGTGGAAATTCATTGGAATTAATATTAAAGTTAAATGTGTAAACGGCCATTAAAATTTTAATCATCAATGATGAACTTTAGTTACATTCATTATCTCCTCTGTTTCTATGGTACAGCAATCGAGCGTTCACGTATGAACGATTGTGAATATTATAATTATACAAAGCTACTTTGGCGACTGATATTTCGCGTAATTATATCAAGTAATTATTTCAGAAATTTTTATGCTGGGCTTTTGTTCTTTATTTGATAGTTAATTAAAATTAGTGCAAGAGAAAACTTATTGTTTTGCGTTACCCTTCAAAAAGTTAGTGAACTCCACCCTAATCTTATATCGATATTGTTTTGGAGAGCGTATGGGTAGTCTGTTTGTTACGTCGCCAGATTTTCAGAGTTAGTGACAAAGTTTGCTTTTATCAATATAGAAAAATAGAGATTTCAGTGACTGGAGATGTACATAATGCTGTCGATTCTGTGTCGCATTATCTAAAACTAAAGTAAACTTAAAGTATGGCGGTACTTTTCTGATAAAGAGGAAATGAAAAAGACGGAAATATTTTAATTTTGTTAAGCTTTAGAGTATGCGACACAGAATCGACACCACTATTTGTATTCTGTATATAACCTACTTTCTAAGTATTATTTTTAAAAAGTATGTAAGTAATTTTGAAGATTTTTTTAAATCTAAGAACGTTGTAATTGCACGAGATAATTATCTAGTGCATTTTGTATTCTCTTGCTGTAGTTATTTTATAAAGTAGTATTTCTCCTTCACCATCTCGATTTACCCGTTGGTATGGTTTCGATGCGAAATTACATTTTCTGTTCTATTTTACCTTGAATGTAGAGATGGAGTTAGAGAGAGATTACGATTTGTAAATCGGTGTGCAACATTCCAGTTCTCACATTATCACAAAAAGAACCATACTATCATAACCATAAAGCTTCATTCGTAATATTTTCGTTTCAGTGCCTGCGAACTCTATTTGGACATTCGGGCGGTGTGTGGTCCTCTCAGATGGTCGGCCACCTCGTCATCAGTGGATCGACCGATCGTACACTTCGCGTTTGGAACGCTAAAAGTGGGCATTGCATCAAAGTTCTCTCCGGACACACCTCAACCGTTCGCTGCATGCATCTACACCAGAACAGGTATGCTCTTATAATGTGGCTAACTTAATCTGCTGGAAGATTCGAAATATAGACCTCTCCCATAAAACAAATAACAAACGCAAAGCGTAAAAAGCCGACTTCAGATGTATATGGTTTCCTTATGGATGCCATTGTCAGAACAAATCGGGACACGAAAAGCACCAGCTTTCAAATAAAAAAGTAATCATCAAAATTGGTTAACCTAGTCGAAAGTTCTGAGATACCAAACATAAATAAAATACAGTCGCATTAAAAGCCTCCCCCTTTTTTAAATCGTTTAAAAATATTCACACATAGGTTCTTAAATTACTGCCAGCCATGATTAGCTTAAAAAAAGATTAAATATAACAGAAATGCATATGCATGTGTATTTATTTATCTTATCACTTTTGCATGCTGGTACCAGCCATAATTTGAATAATGTTTCTCGTTATAGTAATTATTAGTCATTACAATTTGTGTATTAGCAGCGATACGCTTAAAATAAGCATAACAACTGATATATACATCCGTTTACAATTACGCATTACTGAGTCAGCTGGGTATCCTTTTTCGCATTATATTGCATTTGTTTATGTACTACGTCACGCGGTTTTACTCGTAATGATCTGCTAATTTAACTTTAGGATGTTTCATGACAAAAAAAGATTTATTTGGTTACTTAAACGAATATGTTTGCGAAGTTTCATCCAAATCATATAGATATGAATTATATACAAACAGAATAAGGTTAATTTTTATACGTTAACCGGACCGGATGCCTCTGGATTTACGGTAACGGTTTTCCATGATACAGTATCTTCTGCCTGCGGCTTTGTTTTTTGCTATAGTGTAGATTATCACGAGCGAAATCATTTCAAATATTGATTCACTAACTCCTGTGATTATCACCTACAAAGATACAGTCAAACAATCACACAAGCCGACTTAAGTCCGTATTACAGAACTGCGATCGGTGTTCAAGCCGAGATTCGATTCACATATTGATTATTTTATTAATGAAAACTCGACTAGCTCGCTAGTTCTTATTTACGGCTGCGCGTGGTTCTGTAATGCGGAGCTTGTACCCGGCTGCACTCAAGTTTGACAAGGTACGTCCTAGAGAGATAAGTATCATACTTATCTATGTAGACGGGCAAATCCTGACCGTAACTAGGTTTCCCTGTCTCTAGGGACCCAAGAACTACGAGGACTATGGTCCCTCAACACCCAGGCTCGGAACAAGCATTAAGCCCTTTAATTTTCCGTGCACAAATACGTGTCCGGCCGCGGGAATCGAACCCGCCGCCTCCGGGTTACGGAGCTGACCTGCTCAACCACCAAAATTAGCGTAATATTAACTTAGACTAAAATATGTACATCGTTTCTTAGGGTAGTATCGGGCTCCCGCGACGCAACTCTCCGCGTGTGGTCGATTCCTGATGGTCGCTGTCTTCGCGTGCTCGTCGGCCATATTGCGGCCGTTCGCTGCGTGCAATTCGACGGCAAATATGTCGTCTCCGGGGCCTACGACTACTTCGTGAAAGTGTGGAATCCTGAATCTGGGGAGTGTCTGCACACGCTATCCGGACACACTAACCGAGTCTACAGTTTGCAAGTGAGTATGGTTCATTATTGGCTATTGTTTCTTTTTTAAATCCTTACCGGGCCTTACCGCGTAAGAGTGGTGGAGATGGTAATCGTGTTCTTTCTTGCTCGCACTCGTGGACTTGTGGCAGGCGAAGCTGATTCCCAGAACAATTACGCGGTAGGGGTGCTCTTTGTTTTGTTCCGGGAATGTTTGCGTATGTTGGTTAATATGACATGTCGTTGGCCATCGAATCTATATTTTACAACTGATGTTTTTGAAGTAATTTTTTTTTTACGCACGCTTGACTCTGGGTGTAAGCTGGTGAATCGAGCCGAACGGAATTTGATGTTGGTTAACATAGATCTCCATTGTTCCCCCGGTATGGCGGACGAGGGCTCACGGGGGGGTTTTAGTGGGTTCGGGTCCCACACACACACACTGCCACCACCCCCCCTCAAAAAAAAAGATCTCCATTGTCAACATAAAGTTGAAAATTTGTATTATTATGTTGGTATGTCCGGTAGAATGACAATTCATAATTGTCAATATGGTGACATTAACATTAAACAAAGTTATACCGGCCGTTAGATGGAGCTAAACTAAAAAAGTTTTACTTCAGTTGTGTTATCTAAAGTACACTCTTTTTTGTTTGCATTTCCGTAGAGTTTTACTCGTACTGTAAGTTTTAAACCCTGATAGCTTTTTTTATACCTATTCTATTCTATATTCTATTCTATTAATTCTTCTCTTGAACACGCCCGGGTTTTATTCCGCCGGAAACACAAACGCTGGCTGGGCATTCCATTCCTTAGCCGTTCTAATTAAGAACGTGGAATCAAATCGCTTGGTACGAATGGGTTTTATTTCGACCACGAAGGATGGCGTACAGCCGAGCGTCTAGTAGTCCGGTAGTGGAATGGTGATGGGAGAATGAGATCATGCAGTTCTTGAGCGCATTCACCGTGGTGTAATCTGTAAAAGACCGACAGACTTGCCACCTTACGTCGATGTGCAAGGCTCTGGAGCCTTTCACCAACCAAAGTGTCGTCGTCAATGAGCCTTTTGGCACGCCGTTCAATCGAGTTCAGAGCCTCAAGCTGGTACTTGGCAGACTCGTCCCACAGGTGGCAGCAGTACTCCATACACGATCGGACTTGTGCTTGATACAGATTTAGAAGCTGTCCAGGTGTGAAATACCGCCTTAACTTGGACAATATGCAGATTTTTTTTTAAGCTACTTTAGCTTTGGACTCAATGTAGGATCCAAAGTTTAGGTTTGACGTGAGATCAACACCCAAAAGCTCAAGATGGTTTCTTAAACTTACAGGTACACCACGGAATGAAGGAGCCAGATGGAGTGGGCTCTTTTTTGCAGTGAATAAACACGCCTGTGTTTTTGCAGCATTGAACCTAACCAAGTTAGCATCGCCCCAGTCGGACACGGCTTTCAATGCAAGGTTCATGCGCTCAACCATAGCCTCTCTCTCAATCCGGACGTCGTCACCACCGTCGTCAGCACGGGCACTGGATGTGTATCTTGTAGAAGTAGAACATTATATAGTCTAATCAGCTCTTATTATATTAGATGTTGTATTTCTTAAGGCAGCTTTTGCCAATAACGAATGATTGCAACTTATGTACACTAGTATTACTTACTGTTTAATTAAACACACAATTTATGTTTTTTCTATATAATATAAATGTATATAGGGTACATATCGAGTATGTAGATCCTAATTCGATGGAAGAGGACTCCAAGGGTTACGAATATTTTTAACGACCGACCAAATCCCCCCTTATAATTTATTGTACGTCACTCTTTTTTATTGTGCAAACCTAACCTAACCTAACCTTGTAAGTCGTCATTCGTTCAATGAATGAACAAGTAACGGTTCGCTCTAATTTGTCTTTACAAAGTATGCTATTTCGTGACGGCTGTGTTTACTTTTATAAATATTTTGGTCGTTGAAGCGCGTCAAGTAGACGGATTATCTTTGATGATGGCTGTAATCTATAAATAATTAATCAAAGACTGAAAGCATAGGTATAGTGTAATATTTAATAAAGTATCGTAGTAACTGAACTACCACCATCACACAGCTCTGTATCTTGATTGGCTGGCGACCTAAACGTTTTAAATATGTTTCTTTACTATTTTCCTTATCTTATAAATATTAATTTTATTTACTACATACAGCGAACTACGCTGTTTGTAAATTTTAATTGTTTTATTTCTAATGATTAATTGTAATGGTTTTAAATGTAAAGATAAGTTATGTGTATCGTGAGGTTAGATCGCTTTTGTAATTACTTTCAATCGGTTTTATCGTTTCATAATTTATTTTAAGATCTGATGTCTCTTCGTTTTAATTTTTATGTTTTTAGGAAATCTCGAAATCGTATTCCTTAATTCAAGATGGTGTTTTCCTTGCTGTTTTTTTTTTAATAACGTGTAATATTTGTTGTTAATAAGAATAATAAGATAAATAAGTTGAAACCTGGCAGTATATAATAAATGCGAAAGTTCGTGTACAAGTATGTATGTGTTGCGTGTACGTATGTTTGTTGCCACCGCTGTAACAGCCGAAGGGATTTTGATGTATATATAATTTAGGTTGCATAGGATTTTATTACGGAAAATGACCGATAGTGTTATTTATGCGGGAAAAACCACGGGGAATAAAAACAACCGTGTCTTCAAGCAATGTCTTGCCAGGCGCATGCATGGCAAGATGCACACATGCGTTTTCTTACCATACAAATCCGTTATTTTGAAAATATGTATGTACTTCGTATGTTAAAATGTAAAATGGGTTGAAAGCGTACACGTTTAAGTTTTAATCTCCATTGTATGTTACCATCCATAGGGTCAAAATATTCTTGTACACATTAACTGTTCGTTCGACAGTAGTTCATTATTGTTAGAACCTATATGGGTAAGAACCTAAGAACTCGTTTTACATTATGCAGAATCATTGCAGATATTGTAAAAGAAACTTTGTTATACGTGTAAGTTATAATTAATTATTTATGTAACACATTTTGCGAGCTACTCTTTTTTTCTAACCTCACGACAGCATTTCATATCAATAACCGATTGGGAAACAACGTTAGGAAGGATACAGAAAGAGACGACCGTGTATATCTACTTTAAAGTTTAGTTTAGAAAATGTTCGAATAAAATAAAAGAGACGTTTCCATCTACAATATTGTTTTTATTTACGAACCTGCTGACTGGAGCCTTTTATCGTACAGCACGGGTAGCTTGATCAGTAAAAACGACATAATGTATCTTTTCTCGAGAATGCGTTTGACCAATGAAAACTCGACAAAAGGATTATGATATGTATTATAAGTTCAGTATTGAAATATTGTATTTATTTTTTTATATTTGAAGTAATTAAACCATGGTATCACGTTGTTGTTGGTTTTAGTATATAAGTTGTAACAACACCAACCGCGATTTCAGTTCTTTAATTCCTGTCCATCCTAAGGGAGCCTGGAAGAAATCGCTTAATGCGATAAGGCCGTCCCTTGTTTACCATTGTTTGTAAGTTTTTTTAAAGATGCATTGTTATGTATTAGTTGGTGTTCAATAAAGTATTATTGTATTGTATTATGACGTGATATGCGTGTTCGTTCATTGGCCAAACGTTTACTCGAGAGAGCCTCTGCTGATGAATGAAAAAGAGTTGGAAACTGATAAGTATAATATAAAATATTCTTAAGGAGTGTAGTCTAATTGGTGAGTGAGGTCTGAAGAGGCGGTGATAATGAGACAGCAGCTACAGTTGGATGGTCGTTATAAGAGGTATAAGGTCGTATTAAGAAAAATAAATAAGCAGCTCGTTATTTGTCTTAGAAGTTCAAATAACCGCCGGTAGGGGGGAGGGGGGGGGGGGGCACTGTACATTTCATTGAAACCACGTAAAATAAGCTCGCGGTAAAATGGTAGCAAACGTCTATTTCTTTAATATGAGTAGGTGGTCTGTGCACCCGCGAGTGTTCATCGTGACATCGATTCATTACCTTCTGGGCAAGCATGATCCAACGTCTTCAATCGGGCAAAAAGTAATTAAATGAAGTTGTTTCAAACTCGTAATGGACTTACTATATAATATTTGACTATAAGCACTATTTTATACGCTTAGTACAATAACTTAAATGTAAGTACCTGCTATAATTTTGACTTGTAAAAGCTTAAAATAGCCTATTTGCAATAAATCTTTTGACTTTGACTGTAATAAATACATTTTCCTTCACCGAAAGCGCAACTTCAATTCAGGATTCGAACCCATGGATGGCATATTGAGGGGTGGCTATCAACAGAGTACCCCCAGTATATATCGAATTTACATCAGTACCAACATGAATTGTAATTGTAAATTATCGTCAATTTGGGGTTATTATATTACTAGGTGGTAGGACTTTTCTGCAAAGTTCGTCTAGGTAGGTACCACCTCTTTGCCAGTTACTCTGCTGCCAAGCAGTAGTGTGCAAGCACTACTGTGTTTCGGTTTTAAGGGCACTGTCTAGTCAAGTTACTGTTTATGACCTGATCTCACAGTCTAGTAATCTTATTCCCAGACCGTGCTGATGTCTCAGAATGATATGCGCAGTGCAGTGTCACGCGAAACTTTATATTTTGGAGTTGTCATTGTTTTGCGTTCCTGTCTGTTGCGATCAACTTACATGATCACCTAGCTGATCTCACTATAATCTTCTTCTCTCTTATCGATTGTGTTGTCTCAGGATAACGTGAGTAATGCCGTGTCACGAGAATCTATATTTTGGAGGTCAGAGGTTTTTGACATTATGATGATATATTCCATAGAAACTAGCCCATAGAAGTTGCGTGACCAATATCAATAGACAACCTATGGTGGTTGAGCAGGTAATATACGGAGTGGCGGGTTCGATTCCCGTGGCAGTAAGTATTGGTGCACAGAAAAAAGCGCAAATATAGTTAGGGTCCAGGGTCTGTGAACGTGATCGTTGGGTGGTATTATTGTTATTAATAAAAATACAGTAGGAAATAAATCCCAAAAACAGATAAATAAAACAACGATTTGCTCTATTTTCATATTATATTTATTCGACAACGGTACACGGTGACAATTAAATAACAAACTTAAATATTAATGAATGTAATTCAGACACATAGGATCTACATGATCATGCCAGATCAACTGACACTAAGAGATTTCAAAAGATTTTTATTCACGGGTAGGTATTTTCATCTACTTTTAAACATTGAAATATTACGATTACACCAATTTTACAATTGTACTTGGAAATAACTGGCTGGTAAATATACACATGTGTCATTTATAATCAACTTAAATCTCTAAACAAGCAGAGCAGGGTTCATTGGGTTTTTGATGAAAATAATTTAAATTGATTTCTTTTGCAATAGAATCCAAATTTTAAAGGAAAATACATCACCTAAATGTATCGAAAAATTCGCTCCGTGTGCATTGATCAACATCGGATCTTAGTGGTTTCTATGGTAATTTCACCAAAATTTTGCCAGTCATGTACTAATTAATCAATGCTTAGAGAATTTTATAATGATTGAATACAATGTCAGAGCGAACATACTTTACAAATAAATCAACGGAAAATACATAGTCTTAAAGGAACTTAATGTGAATTTAGAAATAATAACAAGTTATAGTTTCGTTCACAATAGTGTGAGACTTTGCCAAATATCATATACTTAGCTGTATGTAATAAATTTTTTTAACAAAATTTTGAGATCAGTAACCGATTTAGGACTACAACCAGTTAAACTAACGCAGATCCGTTCGTTTATCGTACAAAACTCTCCCTAGATCAGTTTCCGATTTAGAACTTATACACTTATTTTATTGCAGACTTAAACATAAACAATTAACATAAATAAATCGCATCCATTATATAAATAAGATATCAATATGTTTTTGTGACCCCTATAACATTAAAATACATCCTACGAATATTTTGATTAACATTTATGTATCGAAATAATCACAAGCATGATACCTAATTAAAGACATGCAGTGGAATATTGTTTGTAAACTTAAATATTTTTTATAATTAATTGTTGCACACGACAGATCTGATCACATTAGCGCACGAATGTAGATAAACTTTATAAGAGGAAAAGATTTGAACGACCTACATATATAGCTACGGTCTGTACTTAATTTTTGCCTAATGTTGATAATGTACGGTACGGCTCAGGTATTGCTAACTTCAAATTCGTGCCAAAATGGCTCGCGCTTCTTCATAATTCTACATTCGTGCGGTTCATTCATACACTCACAATAGGATAAATATGAAACTGTGACTGTTAAGACAAACTTATTTCTCAAAACATAGTACATTAAAATATTAAAATTACTGTCATATGGATCACGGAATCCATAAAACTAATCGTCCCAAATTTTCAAGATATTTTTATTTGCTCGTATACATGATTCATTTTCGTATATTCTCTTTACGCACATATAATTATAGTTAACTATAGTTTAACACAACATCTAAAAGCATCATCGAATAGCGTATAAGGTTTGCAATATTATTCATAGCGAGGGAGGTCGACTTTAGCGGACACTGGCAGAAAATAAAAACAAAAGTAGGTAGGCTATTCGGATTCAGATGCCAGCCTAGATTACAATAAAGCCGATCTCCTTGATGACGTCTTAAAATTCGACTGTATTCTTAACATTAACACTGGTGCATCAATGCCTACTGGATCGTAAAGCTAGGACGTTAGTTGTCAAAGTTGTTGTTAGTGATCTTTGACTACTCAACCAATGAACAGTCAAAGGTATGATAGATACATAGAAACACACGTCTTGTCACAGGGGTGACAGAAACAAATAAGTTTGAGGCTTTGCTTACAGAAATTGCAATCCATGTTTTGTAACTAAGATATAAATCAACGTAGCAATCAGAATAATCTTTGCAAATAATACAATGATATAAGAATTCTGGAGCGGTAGTTAGGTAATACCAGGCCAGGCGAGGTTAAAGTGGTTAATCCGACAAGAAACCTTGTCTCGTTCAATTTAGGTTTGGAATGCCACGGCTAACATACATTGCGGAACTACGTTATTTTAGAACATGGCTTTATTGGTATCTATTTACAGAATTGAAACATGAATATCAATTTCTGCAAGTACCTACTAAAATTATATATATATAGCGGTACAGATATAGGTAATACTTGTCATTTCGACGACCATAGGAAATTAAATTATAATAGGATTGTTGAATTAACAATAGCAAAATAAGTGTGTATTTTATAATAATGGACTGGTTTACAGATTGGCAGGTATCGTTTAAAGTTGAGACTTGAATCTGTGCGATGAATAAAAATCAGACAAATGTGAATCTTGACATCATGATTAAATATAATTCTTATCACAAAAGACAGGAAATATAATTATTTTAGATAATATTTTGTAAATCATATGTGAAAAATTCTATTAAACGAAAACTTTTAAAACATAAATTTACATCTAATAAAATTACAAACCAAAACCGCCTCTGCATGTGTTTATAATAATACTACATGTTTTTTTTAATTACTATCACGTCACGAAAAATATATAGGTAGGTACTTACACATGTAATCAGAAATGTATAATTTTCCAGTACAATAAATTAAATAATAATTATAACTACAAATCCACATTGTGATACAAAATATAACGAACCGTAAAATAATCAGTTCAAACAAAATGGCACTTTGCAGTAATGCATTGTAATATTTAATGGATCTCAACGATTTACGTGTAAATTAAAAATAATTAATTTTGACGCCGAATAGTCCGCTCACGCTTGCCAGGGTATTACCACATCGGCCAAATATATAATTTTATGTATATTTTTCTATACAATATTCATATGTATTTAATTTTTATATAATAATTTTGAATTTTCATTATTCTAACATTTTTTATATTTATTAAGCACGTTTCAGTGCGTCCGGGGGCAGTGGGGCGGCCGCCCCCGTCGCGTCGCGTCGTGGGCTCGCCCCCTGCCACCGTGCGCATTTATCCATCTTCGCCGCACTATCCCAACACTTACTGTGGTCAAAAATTTGGAAGGCACTTTCTACTTTTCAAAAATTTTAAATTTTAATTACTTTTTGAACACATTAGCCTAGACTTACACAATAGAAAATATGCGTAGTAACATTTACCAAAATTACGCAATTCATCCGAAACGTATAGGCCTTTATATAATTTTAATTTTTTTTCTCCTAGATTAAAACTTTCTTTCCAAAAGGACAGCCAAATAGTTTCAACACTAGATCAGGAATCGCAGTTAATTTTTTCATTAATAATTTGGTCTTTTTTTATACACTAATTTCCAAACTTGAACCGAATCTGATAATTCCAAATACCAAATATAGTTGAAGTATCAAGGCCACTTTGAGACTTATCATAAAACATGCGGTAACATATACTTGCGACGAGACTGCCCGGGCGCGACGCTCGCGGCGCGCGCGCCCTCCTACTCATAAATACAATAGGACGCCAACGATTTTCGCCAACAATATCTAAATTATGGTATACCCTTGCGGCAAGAAGATAAATAGAATTTCTCACCGAAACTATGAAAAAGATGAAAGTAACTATGGCTTGAGGAAGGTAATAAAACAAATTTGTACACGCACACGTGCCGAGAGCCATCGTGTCTCGGGCGCGACGCAGCTCCGGCGCGCTACGCAGGCATGACCGCTACGAATAGTCACATATAATTATAGCTAATATAAGTAAATTGAAACGTTACACTAACTATGCGTAGATAGACATAGCAGACGCTAGAATGACGAGCATCCATTGGCGATTTTAGTGCTCCTAAACCTAATGCGGCGCGAACGGCCCTGCCGAGCATTAAGCAAATCGTAACTGCTTAAAATAAAATTAAAATTCAACAATGTTAACTAATCACTGAGGGCAGCATCATTAATTTTTTTTAAGAATCCTGTTATTGAAAAAATGTGAAAGTATTAAAAAGATGCGTATGTAAAAAATGGTATCTTATTTCAAATGATTCGTTTTTATGAAACAAAATGCATTTAGTATAAATTAAAAATAAATTGTCATCATAGAATTAAAAATCATCAAACTCAATGTAACGGAGGCCGGCCGCGCCGCCGACATCTAATTTAGCCTAACATTTGGAACAATTACTACTGGCTAATGATACATCTATACATTTGGCGACCACTAACGTCTACTTAGGTGAATCGCGAGTGAATAAAGGCTGCGGGTGGGAAGAACGACGCACGCCCACTACAAATCAACCGACGGAAGTCGGAAACGGAAGAGGAGGATCTACCAGGGTTACATCTAAAGCTAATTTCAATTTTTTATTCATCTTAAACACGATTATGTTTGCCGGTAACGATAAGGTATACGGAACAGTCTTTTGATACGGGCCAAATATTTTTTAAATTTTGATATCCCTACAGTCACAGATGGATCTAATTTTTAATGTTTAGTAAGCTTACACTTAGACATTCTACTTATGAGTAGATAAATAATAAATCGTGAGGAAACCGCGCCTCGGAGCGAAGCGCTACAAACAGCCTCAAGGATCAGCACGGTTTACCTTTTACAATACGTAACATAAAAGAAAGTCCAAATATATCAGTGGAAACCATACATTCAAAGTATACAAAATGTAACATAATACAAAATAGTTGTAACTAAACTAACAAGCATCGTATTGCACAGCAAGTTTACAATAATTTATTAAATATGAAAATAATGCCGATTGCTTTAACTGATTCATAATATAATGTAAATAATTATAACTTAGTCTAATATAATTAATCATAGTTGCCATTGGGAGCCTCGTTTCGTCCCTGTTCCGAATCGCAACCACTTATCCTTGTGATGAGGAACGGGTTGAACTGCACATAAATCTACCCTCACCAAAGTTACTCACACATTGCCTTAACTTCGTTTCCAACGGCTGCGAATCTAAGTTGCTCCACACCATCTAATCTGCCACGCGCTCTGCTAGATCCACGGTCAATCGACCACACAACGCTTACACACGATGCGATTTGACTGATTGAGTCGACAAATGGCAGTTTGTATGGTGCGTTATCCACGTGATTCAGAATAATATTTACGGAGTTTAAGAAGCTCATAGACGACAACGACCATTTCAGGCAAATAATATTAACGTGGATAGACGCTCATAGAGTAACAAGAGTTTAGATAAAGACAAACTTTCCTGGGAGACAAAACTCCGCGTCGAGTCGTCTCGTGCGTTCGTCAGTATGGTTAATTAGGTTTGCGAGTTGTAACTTTGCTTTAGCGCACGACTTCGGTGAACACACAACGAGGTATGTCTAGCACAGGTGAGTGAGAGAATGTTGTCTTTATGTAGCACACTATTTATTACTCTAATGTAGCCATCAAATCATGCACCGCGCGTTTCAAATAGACACACCTTATATTATACTGCAATGTACTATAGAGGAAACAATTGATTTAATTCAAGTAATCTAACATCCTTTTGGTACTGCGTGTAGGCATGTCGAGGGGATTGTATCATTGTCATGCTCATAGTGCTCTTCACAGATATTATTTGCGAGGACATGTCGGATGTTAACTTGTTCAATTGGTAAATTAAAAAGGATGTGTTTGTAAGTTCAGTGTTTCTACTTCATACACCACTATTCTTATGTCTTTGGTTTTTTTTTACCTTCAATTCGGAACTAAAAGTAGTATTTCAAGTTCAGTATTAATAATAGATAAAAATTATGATTATAATGTAAAAAATACATAACTATAAACCAAATGCATTAATCCAACAGCATCAAATTACATCGGGGAGAACGCAACCTATTAATATCAAGAACTTGGCTTATTAATTATATATTGATGAAGTATGAATATTAAAAGGCCGCCGGATGATGATTAAAGAGGACGGTCATTTTCCATGAGCCGCGGTCGTGACCGGTTCATCTATCATACTCCCCAATGCTATTCGTTACTGATAGTGGTGTACGGGAACAGTTTAGTAGTATCCAACCGAGCCGTTGCGGTTCGGAAAGAAGTAATAAGCAGCGGGCATCGGCGGTTGCGCTCCGGCCGGCGGGTGCGCCTGCGCCGCGCCCGCTGGTGCGCTTCATATATCGAGGCGCGCGCTCTCCGTCACAGACGGATCGGCTTCGATCGGCGACGCGCCCTGCCCGTTACGTGAGACCGGTGTCTTCGGCGGGCCCATCTCCATCGAGTCGCGGTCGCTGTAACGGCTGTCGGGTCGGGGGGAAGCGAACGGGCGGAACGGTTCCGCGGGTCGAGTCGGTTCGAGCGCGTGTCCGGGCGGCGGTGGTGAGCAAAGCGGCGATTCTAAGCCGGCCGTGAGCGGAGAGGGCAGCCGCGGCGAGTGCAACGGCAGTGGCGGCAGACCCACGTGACCCGAGTGGTCTTGCGGCCGCTGCGCCGCAACCACCATATTGCACATCTGTCGGCGCAGGCCGTGCGCCACCGCGGCCACGGCGGCGGCGGCTGCAGCGTTTGGCGATACGCGACCCTCGCCTCGTCCGTTCCCACAGCCGTTGCCACCGATAACTGCTGGCGGAGCCTGGTTCACGCCGTCCTGCAACACAGCACCGTCACGTACACTATCCGCTGAACGGACCAGGTCTCGCCTTATATCTACCTGTAAGAACGCTTTCGAGAAAACTTTTATAGACATATTAAACTTTCTTCGTAAAAGAAATAAAAATAAACGCTAGCCAATTGTAAAATCGCAAACGCTTCGTCGCATACGCACGCAATTTTGATTTTGTTAGTTAAAGAAAATGTAACGTTCAATTTCAGAGTAGCATGAGAAAAACAAAACATAGCAACAAAACGGAAAGATGTGCAAAAAAGACCGTTCTAGTTTGAAAATACTGGTTCTTTTTTATACAGCTTTCCTGTTGAGCAGGTGAGGAGAAGGTAAGGTTCCCAGGGATGGAGCCGTGGTCGCTATGCAATACTGACCGTGATGGCAGGGTACGGTAGCGGCATCTCGACCTCACGCAGGTGGTGTGTGGTGTGAGGGGTATGGTTCTCACGGAAGACCACGGCGCGTATCACGCCTCTGATGTGATCGTCAGGCCACACCCCGAGCAGTATGCGCTGTGGCCGCCCGCGTCCCTTCGGTCTCAAATCTGGAACGGCGCATAATAGTAAAACATGAACACGTAGAGCTTATCATGTATGCTCATCGCGATAGTCTTGGCTCCATTGACTGATAGTATTTGTAGAGAAATTGAAATCTTTCCGTCAACAGAAAAATAGCAGATGATTTTTTTTTATTAAACCCTAAGTCTTGATATAAATATTTCACTGAGCGTCATCAAAATCACCGTTATCATCTACATTCATACTACCTACATTCACAACTAACTACACGAACATCGATATACAGAGTGTTTTTACTTGGACAGTGTGTGAAAGTCCGAAACTAAAGATATATATAGGGAGAAGAAACTGCTTGAGGAACCTTTTGATCGCCGCTAATAAATATGGCCTTGATATGTGAAGTTTTAACCGTGTTTCAGACAAGTACAAAATTTTCATTTCATAAACTTTTATGTCTGGTGGTTAGGTAACTTTTATATTTACTGCATTATTGCAGTCGAAAAAAAAAACGTTTTATGATGATATAGAATGTATGGTAAGGGATTGGCTTAGTTTCATTAACATATCAAATATGGAAATTTGAGACAATTTCATATTAACTTAGACGTAAATAGTTTCCTATAATTCATATGTAACTGGTAATGGACAAAACGAGGAAAGTGCATTTGGACAGAAAAACGATGTCCGTTCTGAGATTTATCACTGAACATTAAAAAGTGAACTACTTCAGTAAAAATTGGATTACGGTCGTGTTTCAAATGGAGAACATACGAAGTCAGTAGGTGTAATAAATACCTCATACGGTTTTAATAATATTCTAACGATCACATAACAAAACAATTCCTTTTAAAGCCAATAATTTTCAGTAAGTTTGGCAAATGGCAACATGGTTCTCTTAAGACCGTTGTAATTGCAGCTTATTATTTATAATTAAATATAATTTTTACATGTATATCTTTGAATGTTACATACTACGAGTAAAAGAAAGGCACGAATTATTAAATTTCCTAGCTAATTGTATGCGACTTATTTTTAAAAAAATGTCCTGTATAATTTCATAAGGTCATATGGCCGCTTGTTAATGTAAAACAAATGTTAAGTGACAGTATGGCAGAAGCCGACGCCAGGTATATTTAAATTTAAAAAATAATCTACATGTGAACAAAACGAACAAAATGGTTTTATGAACCAAAAAATCAAAAAGTCCTTTGAAGATTTTTGTATCATTTAGTAAGTTAGTGTCAGACTTCCTCACCACTGTCTAGTCGAAAACGCTCTGTATTTTATATAGATAACAGTTATATAGCCATAACATATAAGCAATTCTCGCCCGACAACATCGAAACTAAAAAAACATATTATTATCATTATCAACATGTTTCGAGACGAGAATGAAACAGCAGGCAAATTACATGCAAGTAATATTTAAATATTGCTTACATGTAACTGTAGTTTCCGTTAATTTGTGTACAGCAATTGAGAAAAAAAATATATTTGTAAACAGTGTTTCTATAACCAGGCCTAATAAATATTTAAGACCGAAATCGCTGATAAACAACAAAGAGGTAACCATACACATCATGAAACTAGGTTTCGACGAGAATCATAATGATATTGTGTAATCTCGTCGTTCTATGTTACATAAAGCGACGAGATAGTCAAGCGGTAGATTACACGTGACTCATCGAAGATTACTTTCCTAATGTGGAACGGGTGTCCAATGTAATCCACCACCAATCCTGTATCACATACCTAAACAAACAGGCTAAAGTATGTACATAAATATTGGTACAGTATGTAAAATCCAAAGCATTCCAAATTATCGGTTATACTTTTAAACGCGTCCTATCGAATTTAAATATTATTGGTTAGGACATTTGGACAATTTTATTGTTGAAACCAATTTATGCAGATATTCCAAGTTTTTTTGCTCACTCTCAAAAGTGACCCTTATGCACGTGCTGTCAACGCCAAATTTATTACAAACTTCGAGCATTTTTATCCTAGTTTCACAGCAGGTTTTTTTTTGCACGAGCCATTCTAACTAACGATATTACTACGCAAAAGTTTTGGCAGGAGAAGTTAAGAGCAACCAATAAGATTTAATTTATTTTGTTTGTATCTGTTGCTTTAATTCGTGCTGGTTGCTTTTTGTATTCAGACTTCTCACACTCTCGTCTCAATGCTCGAATTTAAATGGTACTCAGACAGTAATCCATTGCTTATTTTCTCGTGTGGATCTTCACAAATTGTAGTTTGGGCTGCTCTATTATTTGGAACTGGACTGGAACAGAATAACTAGGTGGTAGGACATTGTTGCAAAGTTCGTCTAGGTAGGTACCACCGCTTTGCCAGTTATTCTGCCGCCAAGCAGTAGTGCGCAAGCACTATTGTGTTCCGGTTTGAAGGGCAATGTAGCTAGTGAAATTACTGGGCAATTGAGACTTTATGATCTGATCTCACAGTCGAGTAATCTTATTACCAGACTGTGCTGTTTTGTCTCAGGATGAAGTGCGCAGTGCAGTGTTGCTCGAAACTTGTTTTGGGGTTCCGATTGACACTGTTCTGTTATGAGCAGCCGTGGCGCTTAACATCAGGTGAACGGCTAGCTCGTCAAATCATTAAGTAACATAAAAAAAAAAGTCACGGAAAACGAAACGGGAAAGCTGCTACTTTTAAAAACTTCGGATTGTCTTGCATATCTTCTTTAGGACATATTTTTGTATTATTGTAACTTCCCAAATACATACTTTAATTTCAATTAAACGATTCTAATTATTGGTATAATTGGACTGGCCGTTTTGATCTGCTTCAGATCAGTTATTTCGTCTATTGACATCGTCATCCTGTTAGAACCAAGTATTAACTATAACATCCAATAACGTCCTTTTTTAACTGTTTTCATTATATTATATAGATTTCAAATTCTGTGGGGTTTACACATTTAACGCCACAAAAATAATTAGTAACTGGTGGATTGCATTCAATTGTTTTCATAGGTCATCGTCCACCAACGACTTCGTTCTACAGTTCTTTAGTCTCTGGAGTTTTTATAAGACCTTTCTTCTCCAATGGTTATCAGAAAGTATGTCTCATCTTTACTCAAAATTTCCTGCTATTTAGAATAGTTTTATTTTTCAAATAAAATGTTGATGATTCACATCACACATCGGTGTGATCTAATTCTTTTTTACTTGCTTAGCCTTGGTTACGAAAAATAATAATAAGTATAGTCCGATGGTTTTTCAAAGTAAAATCAAACATAGTTGAGACAATATTAGCTGTAAAATATGTAAACTGCGAGATCGTGAAATTCCACAAAATGTAATCAACTATGTACTTATGTTTCGTCCAGCCAGATATCTGCTAATACATCCACCCTCCTCATTATCATTAAGCGACATTAACGTCAGTGGATTTCACCTGCAATTTGTGAAACCGGGATAAAACAAATCGAGTTTGCAATAACTTCAAACCGGCTTGTTCAACAAATTACTAATGTTACAATTCATATTAAAAAAACTGCAAGAAAATCATTACAAAACTCCACACTATTATTTTTTTATCAATCGCAGTGCAGAAACATCGCTGAGCCACACAGTACAATCTTTATTCAAATTCGCATACCCATAATAAACTTAAGATGTAATTATTTAAACGATAACTGAATGTCGTATCACAGGTCGAATTACAGTTAATTATAACACGATCTGTTTTAAACTTGAAACTTTATAGGGACTTTGGAAGGAGTGGATGCGTGTAGAAAATTACCTACGTATATAGTATTTTGTTTATAAATAAAATGTGCACTCTTTTCAAGGTTTGTTTGCAATATTTATTATATTTTTAAAAACTCCATTTATGGACATTAGTAAAATCTTGAAAGTCTAGTTTTTGGTGCAGTTTTACAAAGTTGAGAAAACTATATGTGAAAGCATTACTGCAGGCAGAAAGATACTACGTTAATAAACTTTTGAAAAATCGTCCAAGTCAAACAGTCAATAGAAATCCATTTCAGCGGTAAAACGACGTTCTACTAACTTCATATTCCACGTCCATATACCTACAAAGTTCAAAAGTGCCACCAGTGTTGTTATGTCACTTAGAACACAGAAAATAGTTCAAACAAAATTTCGTATATGTAGCTATTAGGGTTTATTTTTTCTTAACGTTGTAACGTCGTACGACCAAGAATTTAATAAAAAAAATCTTTAGGTAGTTATCCCTTGTAAGATTATTATTAGATTATATTTGGCTTTAGATCACCCAAGTGTCAACGTCTAAAACCTAACCATTATCCTGAGTAAGTACCTATACACTGGTAGTAATCTAGCGAAAATATTCTAGGTCTGTAGTAATATCTACCTATACAATTATGTCACATTCATCATGAACACGTTACATATCTAAATATTGTCGCCATGTTGTTGCATTATAGATATTTAATTAGGTAGAGAACTAGTACATGTCTTACTTCCAAGACACCGGTATTCCCGGAAGAAAACATATGCCAGTTCCACCCAATTAGATCATAATGATGCCAGGAAGACAACCTGTAGATATGTCTTTATAGTTTTTAAATAACTTAAATGCTAAGTACAGAACGTCCTAAATAAGAAGTTATATAGGTTCCCTAAATTAGTCCCAAACCAGAAACTAGTGATATCAACGTGTGTTACGACAAATGGCATACGACTTGTGTCGCCTCATACCTGCTCCTCCATCGGCGCTTGGGCCCAGCATGTTGTGGACGCGGTTGGCGTATAGCACGAACGTTGGATACGGGATGTCGTACTTCCTCGCTGCTTGCGACAGCGACAGGCCTTCCTTCAGCACGGAGAAGATGGCCTCAGCCATGGTCTCGGGCCGCCAGGACTTGAGTGGCCCGCGCTCTCGCAGGCGTAGGTTGTGCACCATGTTCTGGTTGGTGCTCCAGCATTGCTGCCACAGCGACTGCATCCGGTACTGGTACGTCTCTGCTGGAAGGAGACGGTGAAGCATTTATTAATTTGTTGTGGTTAGAGCGATAAACCTTCATGTATGGACACGTACAAATAAGACCCAAATATCTTTTTAATCAAATATTTTTATAAATAGAGACATCACGTTTATGTGTTTTACAGTAGGCTATTTCGAAGTCTAGGTGGCAGATTTATAAGTTTGGCAATGTTTACAGGCCTGATAGGTGTGTTGATAGTAGCTCTGCCTTCTGAACTGTAGGTTGTGGGTTCGATTCCCACCCAAGATGAACATATGTGTGATGAACACAGGTGTTTGTTCTGTGTCTGTCTGGGTGTTATAGTGTATGTACTCGTATGTATTTACAAGCAAAAAGTATATAAGTACCTATTGTATCTGTTATCTGGTTTCCATAGTACATGCATTGCTTCGTTTAGGACTAGATGGCGTTGT
Organism: Ennomos fuscantarius; assembly: GCA_905220475.3. Lineage (NCBI taxonomy): Eukaryota > Metazoa > Arthropoda > Insecta > Lepidoptera > Geometridae > Ennomos > Ennomos fuscantarius. Next base: position 5,081,636 of record HG992023.1, on the reverse strand, counting down.
GTGAAATGTTCACACATATTTATTTATTTTAATCATATTGTTTCTAACAGTAGAATGCTAACGTACAATTTTATTGTTCTCAATAGATATGGCAATAACTTTATATACGCAATGAGTTGTATCGTTATAACGTTCCATACTATTTATGTCTTGTTATGGAACTGCGCATTTTTTTATTGTCAGCAATTAAATGCAGTTATTTGTGACATTCAGTTTTGTTGACAGCTACTGCCACCTGCCTGACGAAGAATTATCGCCATGTAGCTATTAATTTATTGCTAAGATGAACTATATTGAAGGATATTTTTTTAAAACCACGATAAAAAGATTCTGTCTCGTTTTGGAATGGAATTTAATGGAGGGAAGACTAAGACAAAACACATTTAAGGTCTTGTAATGTTTACAAGTATATAGGTATAGGTAAGTAGGTACTTGAATATAATTTACAGCAAGTAGTTACAATAGTATAAAAGAAATTTTCTGTAGGTATCATGACTTTTAAAATAGATTCATTTTATAAGTTATAAATGACTGGTCAAGGAACTACTTACAATAAATTACATTAATTACTTTTGTGTAGGTACAAGTATTGTCCACGCATCAAACGAAAACACCAAAACAGTGTGAATGTACCAATAAAAAAACGAACTCATGCAGAATAATTGATACTTTTTATGAGTATATGTATTACTGACCTCAGAGATTTCTGTAAAATAAAAACTAGCGGGAAGATTAAAATAAGACGCGCACACTATGAAGGAATGCTTTATTATTTTTATAGAGAAACACTAAAATGCCTGCGTTCAAACATACAGCTATTCAGTTTACCTAACTTTACAGCTACCCCGCACATGTAAGTAATAGTAATAGTAAAATAAAAATAACTTTATATACAACATTATGGCATCTTTAGAATAAGTTTGTTTCTAACTATACTACTTATTTGAAATATTGGCTTAAAATAGACACTATCATCCATTTAAAAGAGCTGTAAAAATTATTAAATTTAAAACCAACTCTTAAGTAACTAACTTAGTAATACAAGTAAACATAACAGACTTAAGCATCACTTATATTAAACAAGAATATTTTTTTACACATTAAGTACGTAAGTATATGGAATGTTTTTTTACACAAACGACGTTAAGTAATTCTTATCATAACGGTTAGGCAGTAGTTAACTGCGACTAGCCCAATAGCTCAGTTGGTAGTAGCCCTGTCTTCTGAGCTGTAGGTTGTGGGTTCAATTCCCACCCAGGACAAAAATTTGTGTGATGAACATCGATGTTTGTTCTGTGTCTGGGTGTTATATTGTGTTCTGTGTATTTTTTTACAAACAAAAAAGTATCTAACTATTGTATTAGTTATCTGATTCCCATAGTACAAGCTTTGCTTATTTTGAGGCTAGATGACGCTGTGTAAAATGTGTTCAAATATTATATTTATTTATAACATACATTTATAACTGACATAAATTTACATCGAGCCATAGCGGAAAATAAAAAAAAATACATAAACATAAAGTATTACTATTAATTTTTATGTGTATATTTTTAGGGTAAGGACGATATTAGTATGTTTGAGACACAGAGTACATATATTTATACAAAATATTCTTAGCGTGGTCAAAGCCGTTGGATGGAAGAGGCAAAGCAGCCATTCATAGTGATCGCCTCAAGCTTATGTTCAGCAGTGGACCTTCCAGCTGATGATAATGTTGGTTTGTCTGGAAGAGATCGCTTTAAGCGACCACCGCGCCAATTGTGACATTTTTTTTAAATACAGGTATTGTGGTGTTTTAATAAAGTTGTGTCTATCTGTGTTTTAACGGCAGAAAACTGATTCATTCATCAAAAATCTGCCAAAAGTCATTGAAAAAATAATCCAGCATTATTTAGTCTCGTTTCTAAGATCAATCTACAAAAAATCGACCTCTAGTTTGATTTTACTCGACTATAACAGTATTATACTACTTTGCCAGTTGTCACCTAAATACACGACTTTATCATATTTTTCACTGCATTTGCATAATACAAGAAAACATACTCAGCATTATCTATGTCGCTATTGAATATAAGCATATGGGTCTACTCAAAAGAAAACATTTTTTAATATCAATGAATGACGTGATTAGCTAGTTGTTCACGTAATGTTAAGCGCCGCGTCATAACAGTTGCAGTGTCTGTTGGAACTATTAAATACAAAGTTTTGTGTATGTTAGTTGGCAAAACGGAACCTAGACGGACTTTGCAGAAAAGTCCTACCACCTAGTGTAGTAGATGAGTGTGTGTGTGTGTGTGTGCGTGTGAGTGTGTGTGTGTGTGTGTGTGTGTGTGTGTGTTCAAATGACGATGTCTAAGGAATTAAAAAAATACGATTCTGATGCTTGACTGGCCCGATAGCTCAATTGATAGTAACCCTGCCTTCTGAGCTGTTGGTTGGTTGTTGGATTCTCATACAGGTCAAACATTTGCGTGATTATAATCGATGTTTGTTCTGTGTCTGGGAGTTATTCTACGTGTATATTTACAAAAAAAAGTATCTAATTTATCTGGTTCGCATAGTACAAGCTTTGCTTACTTTGGGACCAGATAGTGCTGTGTGGAATGTCCACAAATATTTATTATTTAGGTATTATGTTTGTCACCATTAATAAAATAATGATAATAATGTATTTAGTAATGTGCATGTGTATTTACTTTATTCCGTATTATAATCTATGATAATAACCACATTGAGGGTATTGAATATTGCTTTTTGCCTTCTTCGTGTATTTTATCGTAATTTATTTACTAATGCAGTTTTTTGAACACACGTTGATGAATTATTGAACAGGGCTATATTAAGTAAACCTAGACTTGACAGTACAATATGGACATAACTGCGTATAAAAACTTACGCATTCACGTGGCACCCCATTTTCAACTGACTTCAAAGAAAGAAGAGGTTCCCAATTGGGCTGTGTTTTTTATGTTTGTTACATCACTCCGTGTCATTTATAGACCGATTTCAAAAATGTCGCAATATTGGTCCCGTATAAATTTTATCAAAATTGGTTCAGTAGTTTGGTTTTTATATGAAAATTAAACTATAGATGATAGATAATATCATACATGTATTTTTCTTATATTCATGTCTGGTTTCTGTATAATAGCCGTACAAAAATTAATTGACTGTAAGTAACAATTGAACACCGTTAACTAGAGAATTCCTTAATAATAAACTTATTTACATAAAAATCCTACTTAGGTGCGATTATACAATGGCTGGATAAATATTATTCAACTAAACAATTATAATCTGACTAAAATAAAAGTACCATTATTACTGCAGTGTTCACTATACAAAAATTTATCTGATAAATGAAAAATCACACCTTAAAAATAAAAATCTAAATATATCATGAACCAAACTGTTACACAATATATACATTAGAATAAGGTTATTAAAATATACCTTATCATATTTAAATCGTTTTCTTTGTACAATACACTTTACTAATTACAATAAAATTGTTATAATAAGATAAAATTTTGATCTGCCATATGAGCTTCTAATCGTCAGTAATAAAAAGCTCCCCTTTTTGAAAACATTTTTCTCATCAACTTACTCTCCGAGTTACACTCGTTCCAAATAATGTTTAAACAATAGGACGAAATCAGCCTTTTTTAATAATAACCGTTAGGTATATCACAATGAACAATAACAAAATAATTTCCAACATTTTGATCAAATTATTTGACAATATTTATGATTCTTTATTATGATTATATTTGTATTAAGTATACTTATATAGTTGGTCAGTCTTACGTAGCTACATCCGCTTTACATCAAAAGCAGTTATTTTTTAACCAGTTGGTTAATTGAAGTGAGATATTTAATATTTTTAGGATCATTCTGATCATACCATAATTGAAGGGTTGAGAATAAAAAGGGTTTAACTGTTAAATTCATAGTTTCTAGAAAATTTACTTTAAACTTCAACAGCCTCATTTTAATGTAGAGTTCTTACAAGGTAATAGAAAAGGTTTATGTAAGTTTCAGTTACTTGAAAATGTATTATTTCTATTTTAAAATACTAAATATAGTACTAATTCATACAATTACTGTAAAAATATAATATAATAAAATAAATATGATAATGTTTTTTATGCTAAGCGAACTGTATTCCTGTGTCAGATAAACGGTTTTTGACTCGAAATCTTGAGATTTAAACCTCATTTCGGTGTTTTGAGAATGTATTATTGTAGATAATTTCACGCTGAATCCAACGATACCCATAAGACATTTTGTGAAATAAATCAGTTAAACCCTTTTTGTTCTCACCACTTCAATTGGTATCATACTAAACAATGCAAGTTGCAAAGCGATGGCAATTATTTAGGACTCTTTATCGGACTTTTCTGATTTTACCTTTCCCAAGCGAGTATTTTTAAACTTCGCCGGCCCATCAAAGTACAGAGATACTACGGAATTTTTTTTACAAAAAGCCCACCACCATCTAAACCCTATGACCGCCGAACCGAATCCAAAACTAGGGTCGCTTATACGTCTCAACTTTTCCACATACGCCAAGACTTCTTTCAAAGACTTATTAGTCCGTCTATTATAAGAGGAGGCGTTAGTTTCGCAACAGTAGTTGAGAATTGCCCTTTCTTCACTCTCAGTGATACCCGACTCGGCTAGGACGGCCATGCGTTTAGATTTTCCTAATATATTATCGTATAGAGTTCCTTTTGGTATGGCGAAGTGCGTGGCTGCTTGCGTGAACCGCATCTGCTGGGAGACGACGGCTTGGACGGCTTCCTGTAGCTGAGCTTCAGTCCATCTCGGCATTTTAGACTTGGCCGCCAGAGCGGAGTTTTCTGGTAGATAAGCAACATAATAAGCTCGTCTGTTCGCATTGCTAGTAGTGGCAAACGGCAAGAAATGGTGTAAAAATTAGGCTGTGGTTCTATTACATAAATAAAAAGTATTCAAAAATATACTAAAAAACTACCATCTTATTAACATGCACATTTGTAGCACCACATGCTGAATATACAAATATAATTTAAAGTAGGGTTTGTTTTGCTAAAAAAAAATATGCAATCCTCACGATTTCAATAGGTAATTATGACCAGTAAATTGCTGAAACGTACCTAATCTCTGTTTCAAAAAGTACCTGTTGGTTGGTCGGTTTTTTGGTGCAGCTATCACGCCAAAACGGCTTAACCAATTTGGTTGTAACTTCGCACAAAAATGGCTAATACTACCAAGATCAACATATATTTTTAATACAGAAAATTTTAAGTTCCCGCAGGAATACGTGTTATATATAAGTGACATCGTAAGTAAAAAGATGTTGAAAAGCCTAAACAGATGTGCCAGCACTTCTGACGCCGACAAATTGTAACAAAAATACCATACCGGATAAGGACCCAACAAGTGTACATACACTTCAAAAAAAACATGTATCCTTCTCCACCTGACCAGTATTTAATAGTATTTATGCAGGTACATATATTCAGGACATACGCAAACGGTAAACGCCGTAAACTATCTACGAGTATTCTAATATTCCGCGATAGATGTTAAAACGTACAAATACTTTATTTACCGTATAGTGAACATACTGCAGACAAAGAAATATATAACGTTTAACGTTTTTCCCACGGCGTCGCAACATTATACTGTTAGTGTACCTTAGACTAAAGGAATAAAAACGATGCCTAGCGCACTCGATAATGGAAAGCGATGCCAAAAAGAAATACGATATGAAATTGTACGATTCCAACCTCCATTATTCTTGAGCGGCGATTTGGAGCGTACTATAATTTCTGATTCATAAAACTAGATTATTTTAAGCAAACGAAGACGAGCTAGTCGTTCACAAGATGTTAAGCGTCACGCTCGACCACCCGATTACAGTGCCACTCAGAACTCTAAATTATAAAGTGTCATGTGATACTGTACTGCGCACGTCATCCTGAGATATAACAGTTTCGTTTGCCAGTAATTTCAATAGCCATAATGCCCTTCAAACCAAAACACAGTAGAGCTTGCACATCACTGCTTGGCGGCAGAATGAATGGGCATGGAATGGAACGGAAGGAATGGAACACTACCAGTGTTTTTGATTCCCGATAAGTACAATCTGGAGCTTATTAAGTCGTGAGTGAATAGGTCTTTTAGGCAAACATGTATCATCGTAGACCGCGTCATAACTTTCCATTAGGTGAGACCGCGGTCAAATGTGGGCTATTCAGTTATAGAATAATAATAATAATATTATGTGATTCGAATAATTAGTAGAGCGGTGACTGACTACTAGATGGGCATCATTTTTAGCGTTCCATTTTACTACTGATGCGGTTACATTGTTATTTTTTATGTTGGATTGAACAGGCTAGTAATAGACCACGGATTGCAAATCGAGTTTTCTACCACCAACTGAGCTATTATCGCTTCGAATATATGTGAGAGCCGAGATGTAGACTACAAACGCAAGAATCATTCAGTAAATTATCAAAATTTAATAGGCGTGATTTCGCGAATGCTCATTAGATCTTATAATTATAGGTTCTAAAATTGGATTTAAAAAGTTTCATTGGGATTTAATCATTAAATTGTAAACCTTGAGACTCATTAATGCTTGTAATGTATGTACTAATTTGAAATGTTATTGTGGTGAGGATTGCATTATAATTTATATTGCGTAAATTGAACAACTGATTACAAATGCAACGATTGCACGTGATACGGTAGGTAACTTGAGATGATCTTTGCACTGTGTACCATAAAGAAAATTGAATGAATGGAATTTATGTACCTTCTCTACTATTTATTTTCTATTGACTGTTATACCAAACGGTCATAGATAGACAGTGATCCCAAAAGTTTTCCCGAAATCGTAAAAAGGTTTTTGGGCCCAAAATTTATAACATTAATGATTTGACTCCTCTAAACCAGATGGCGGGTCGAAATGACTCCATAAAACAAACAAAAAACTGTGTTGTATAGGCGCAGCGAGTGTTAGGTTTCACAATCTAGTTCTAGGTGCCGTCTATATTGTTTTCTAATGAGCATACAAACATAAAAGCATTAAATAATCACATCCATCTCGAGCCCCATCTAAATAGCTCGCATCATAAATAGTTTTGCATATGGCCGATTTTCATTGCCATCTCACTCAAACTACACTTCCAACATAGAGGTGCGAGTGAGCAAATGATGTTTCGTCCAAGGAGTTTATTGCATGGCCTAAAACGAGCAGTAATAGCGTTTAAAACGTAGACAATCTACTAATAAATGCAGTAAGCGTTAACACACGACAGAAAGTTGTTAGTAATGAAAAGGAACTGACCCAACTGACCTGCCAGGGCCGTGGATGTAGAGGCCCCCATCCAAGCCTGGGTGTTCTCCATCATGCGAGCCTGCGGACAAAGAAAGATTATGTTTAATATTTTATTTTAATGTACAATGCCCTGATGAAAAGGTCTATTTTCAAATTGAATGTTCGCGAGTACATATTACCTTTTCAAACTTATGTCAGAGAACAAAAACACCCTTGCATAGATAATTCTGTCTGTTAGTTCATAGTTGTTGGTTTTTCGAAGTGGATCACTAATAATTGTTGATTTCACAAAGCTGTTGCACATGCGCAGCACGCCTTTTGAACGATTTGTCTAGATAATAGGCTATTTGACTACTATATTTTTATAACATAAATATTTAATATACCTCAAAAAATAGATAACTGTGAAAACAAAACTTGAATATCTCAAAAAATGACTAAGTTACAGGCATTTGAAAATACAGAAATAGAAAGAGACAACTCAAACACGCAGTGACGTCAGTTACCAGTCCTCACAGTAACTCATTACTAAGCTGTGGTAGCTCTACATACAATCTTTTTGGCATGTGACGTCACAAGCCATGCCTTCTTAGTAGCTGTGAGGAAGCTCAACACGATCTCTGTTTTGCGAGAAAGGGACAGGCGATGAAACTTTTAAAGCGTACTACTCCGTGATTAATTTACCGATTTTACTTATTTTTACAATGATTACTTTCATTTTTAGCCTACTTTATGAAAATAATATTTACTTGTTCATTTTTAATAGTAGTCAAATAGCCTATTGTAAATTTTAGATTTTGTAACATTTGTACAAGTTTGTTTAACATGTTGATATGATACAGTCAACGATAAACAGATTTTGACCTCATGGAAGCAAAGCACGAAGAGTCCAACTTTGAAAAGTTGACGAATCTTTTGATTCCCCAATTGCACAACAGTAAGGCTTAGGTAGGGTACAGATAGAAGAGCCAGTATACCATCTATTGTCCACTGCACGGACGTCATGGGGTTCGGGGACGGGCGTGCAGTGGAGCATAAGTAAGCCGCCATAGTAAATGTATGTAGTACTCAATACCGCTACTTCGTCATCTCGTCCTCGGGTGACGTCCCGTTGACGCTGAGAGTGCAGTGGAAATCGTGAATCTCCCGCGTATATATATGTATATATATATATATATATATATACGAAGTACATATAAGAAAAGAAGTAGAAAAAGAACGTATATATAGGAAAGTTGAGCGGTAAATTAGAAAACTTTCACTACACGGGTGAAACCGCAGGGCGTAGATAGTGAACAATAATTCTTGGTTGTATTTTTCTAGTCCAGAGTTTACTTTACTCAGATAATTATAATGTATGCATAAATGTCGGCTTATAGCATTGTAGTAGATTTCTGGCTGATGATGATGGTATTACTCAAAAGGATTAAAAAGTAAGAAAGTATATACAGTTATATTACGTAGTCCATGCGCGTACGGAAAAATATACCTTGTGGTTTTCCCAGGTACTAAATAATAAAGTCGAAAATATGTTGCACGCGTTATGGCCAATATCTGATCCAATAGGTTAACATGCACCATTGTAAAATAGAATTATAACCAAACTAAATGAAACCGTCATAACGCATATCAGTCTTTGAACACAATTGAAGGGGTGGGAATAAAAAGGGTATCAATGATTTTTTCCCCAAAATGGTATCGTTGGATTCAGCGTGAAATTATCTACAATAAAAAATAATACATTCTCAAAATACCGAAATGAGGCTTAAATCTAGAAATTTCGAGTCTAAAAACGGTTTATCTGTCACAGGAATACAGTTCGCTTAGCATAAAAACGTTATTCTATTTTTACAGTAATTGTATGAATTAGTACTATATTTAGTATTTTAAAATAGAATCTATACATTTTCAAGCAACTGAAACTTACATAAATCTTTTCTATTACCTTATAAGCACTCTACATTAAAATGAGGCTGTTGAAGTTTAAAGTCAATTTTCTCGAAACGATCAATTTGACAGTTAAACCCTTTTTATTCTCAACCCTTCAATTGTAATAATATTGTTAAATAGTCTATTCTTTCTTTCTAAATTATATTGCATTCTCCTATAATGTAATGTAATGTTGAGTGATGTCCCGAATAAATGTATTTTCTTTCATCTTCTTTCTTTCTAATAAGATATATATTTTAAGAAATTCTCTGTGATTTCTCGAAGCGTTATCGTTTTAAGTGTACTCGACAGGAGAACTGGCCTGACGCCGTGCGCTAAATTCCCGAACAACGCAGGTCAGGAGTCAGGATGCGCCTCATTAAATTACCGTAATGGCTCCAATAATAATACCGGTCAGATGAAAAAGAACAATTCCTCAGTTAATTTACAATTTCCCATCTCAAACAGGAAGTTTACGATTGCACATTTTATCGATCGCTACTGTATTTCAATCGCGGTACGTCCCGCTAGTGTGCGTGAGTTTATTTACGTCCCGCTGTAATGAAGCAAACAGCGGCATTTCTTTGTGCCTCCGTCTACAACTAAACACTATCGAACTTTTAATTGTGAATGCAGACAAAGCGGCCATTTTACGGCAGCACCGACGGAACACAGTCCGTACTACAAATAAAATGTTTTATTAAGTTAGTAGAGCGAAGTCGGGCGCGGGCGTTAGTTTACGGCGCGCGCACGTGCCCTAAGTACCGGTTGAAACGTTCCGATGTATTGTTTGTTTACCCGAATAAAACACTAAAATCCAATTCAATAACAAAGAATTAAAGATCCCGAAATAAAATTTATTGCTCGAGTACGATAAAATAGATTTATGTAGGTGCGGGGCGCGGGAGGGGGCGCGGGCCGACGCGACGCCGCCGCCGCCTCGATAATGTTATTACGTGCACTCGGTCAACTAAATTACAATCTGCTCATTTTATTGGCAGTTATTGCATTTAATTAAGGCCGAGACCATGAGACGTTACAGAAATCCGACGGGGAGAGTCATGCGTGTAATGCGTCCATCAACAACATCCACTGATAAAACAAAATATTTATAACTACATAATAATAATGGTAAAAAAACTACAACGAAGGTATCTCTTATTAATAAAACATGGTTATACAATGCTTTTTAATTCAAGCATGCACATGAAAAAAAATTAAACTAGCCCGTCGGGCGAAATAGAGACAAAGAAAAAGCAAGCTGTGAAAGTATGAACATATCATTTATCGTCATTCAAGGATTCTTTCAGCTACCCACATGGTAGGCATATGCTTTATATAGTGTGTCGCTGGAGGGCGCTGATCGTCTGCGGAATATTCACAAATGCTTTGACAACAGTACCTTTAATAAAATACTATATTTTGTAAGTCAAAATGTTCAAATAATGGAGGCAATGTACACGAAATGATACCTTTTACAATCATTTATATGCGTGGAACCGGTTATTTTCTTCGTTTTAACCAATTTTCAACTAATAACATAATGGAATATTGTCGTTCTATATTTATAATCGAACATTCAACAATGGTGCTTATATATTCAGTTTAAATTGTGTTTAGGTTGTTTAGTGCTTAGGGTAAAAAGTTTAATTTATATATTACCCATCTATATAATACATATGCATGTCAAAATAAATACTACAATGATTTAATAACTAATACTAAAAATTACCTACTACTACTACTAAAAAAAAAAAAAATTGGACTATATACTGGCCGCGATGACCTATAGACAGTCCAAATGCTCCAGCCCACTACCAGAAGCGTACCCAACATGCTGGCAGCATCGCCTCGTTGAATTGCAATGCTTATTCGTTGTGCCAAATAAGTGCCAGCATTTTGGTCACGCGTCGCGTCGACCAGACGCTCTGATGAACTTTAAAAAACTTTTTTGTCAAAATTTAACTACATCTTTGGGTCAAGAAAGAAGTTGCGTAAAACCTGATCTAGCTAGAACCATTTGATTTTGGTAATGTAGAGAAGAAACAAAACATTCGTTATTTACACCCTAATTCAATTTACTTTACCGTTGATTAACTTTCTTTATTTGTAGCCTTGGGTCGTTGGTATTTATCGATAACTTCTATGAATTTAGTATGAGATGAGGAGGGGTCTGAACAACCGACATTATTAATAAATCAAATAATTAGGTTTGCTGTATTAGGTACACATGGCCCCAAAGATGGTCAAGTGGGACTAGCTTACGAACCGAAACGCTTTTATTAAGTTCCTGGTAATTTTGAAATTCGAAGCTTTGCAAGGTAACATGCGGGAGCGAAGCGAGCGCGAAATATTCAGTAGTCTTGTAAATAAGTTTAGACTATAGGACTCTTAGAGCAATTATTGTGGTGATCTTATATTCGCTTTTTTAGTGTAAAACCAGGAACTGCGTATGATCTGACAAATGAAAATGATATGAAAATAACTTAAAAAAACGGAAGATTTGACTGCACGCAACTTCACGAGACAGGAAGATACTCCGGTGCGTTCCGATCCATTTCGAGTGTCCCAAGAGAGCAGTCATAAAATGAAATACAGACTAGCCTAATACAATTATTTTCAGCTGAACAAATATAACAGCATTGGGCGGCAATAACAGAAAAAACCAGTGCACAAGTTTTCAGTGTAGTTTCCTATGGAAATATCCAAGCTGATGATCTATCTCTGTCCCGTAACCAAATGACCCACTGTCCATTTGTTATATTTGTTTGATGTTTTCTCTTTTTCGTTTTTACACCTAAGCAGCTGAACTGATTTAGATGAAAATTTGCACACCGATTGCTTACGCTGCTCGATTATATTTGGTACTGTTTTCTCGGAAAATTAAGAACTTGGGAGAACTTGAGAGAACTTGAGAGAAAGAAAATGGGTGTATCGTTAGGTACAAATGCTGTATGCTCAATAAATAAGCTGTAAATAAAAATGAAATGCTGTTCGGTAAGCTGGAAAACAGCATGATTAATTTAGCAAACATTTTGAAAAAAATACGACGGTCCAAATTAGGTTTAGAATATACACATAGATTTGGGAAATTTTGCAAAACAAGAAAGTCTAACATCTATTTCTCCATGGGAAATTTAGACACCACAATTTCTATCAGGCTATCTATTAAATTATGAATGTTAAAACAATTTTCGTATTAAATCGACGTATAGAATACACCGTTACCATGAACACAAATTGAAAAAAAAAAAAACAAACAGAAATGGTTTTAATCAAATTAACAAACAAACAGCCGTTAGTAAGTTATTATTATAATTTAGATTAATATCCACGTTACAATGAAAGAAGCGACTAACTTCATGGGGTATTATTTAGACAGTTATGTTATTAATAGGGGAGGTTGGGGTGGGGCGTAATGGCGCCATTCTTATGCAAACTTTATAAAAAATTCAGTTTTGTAAATAAGTGAGGACAGGCGAGCTTTGACTCGATCGATTTTGAATGTACGCAGAAATATGTTTCATAAAACTACGATTATTATTATGATAATAATCGTAGTTTTATGTCGTTTTCTCTGTCACTTATGTTAAAGATATAATATCCCCGGCCTGTGGTTATGTAAGTTATGCTTAATGTAATTGGTTTTTTGACATTTCATCATTTTATAAGCACTTTAAGTATGTTTGTTTGTCATCGCGATATGGATTAAACAAATCAATAATTATAATCGACTTTTATTTATTCTTATGAATTATAAACTTATGAAATTGATATTATGAAAAGTTTGTTCATTTTATTTAGATATTTCATCGCGGCTATTAGTATATAGTCCATTTTTTTGTATTAGGTAGTGTTTAGTAGTAGTAGTAGTAATTAATTTATTTGAAAGAATAAAGGCACTTTGACGTTAAAAAAATATAATATTTAAATTAAAATAGCCCAATCGTTAGAATGTGACACAATAGCAAGCGTATTAATTCACGACACTTAACCCATATCGCCTAAATTTTAAAAGGTAACCAATACAAAAATGTTAATATCCCGAATCTGCTCTATGTATTTTAATTAAAAAATGTAGTATCTCCTCACAGATACGAGAGTAAGATCATGTTAATAAAGAACTGGTTACTACCGCCGGACTGTACCTACCTACCCTACCCTACCCTGATTGGTTCATTACATTTTGATTGGTGTTTCCACCTCAGCTATGATAATATTATCAAATGCACCACCTATCTCGTGGCTTCCTACTGGATAATGCATTCAATTGCGCGCATTAGGTGGCTATTATTTGACTTGCCTAGGCCAAAGCGGCGCGCCTTCTAATTTCTTTTAGTATAGGAGATAATGTTCTGTGTGATTACGTGGAAAATGTATAATAAGTTTTAATATCTCATAGTCTAGTTATAGTTATTACTAGAATGTAATGATGTCTCAGGATGACGTGAGCGGTGCAGTGTCACGCGAAACTTTCAATTTTAGAGTTCCGACTGACACTGCAACTGATACGGGCAGCTATGTCGCTTAACATCAAGAGAACGACTAGCTCGTCATGTCATTCTTTAGCATTAAAAAACTACTTATGAACCTTGTATGAAACGTATCTATACAAAGGTAAAATAAATATTTTTCTGCCCTTGTACTTGCAGGACGTGGTTCCATAAACAAAACTTAATGTAACGTAACTACGCTTCAGACCGCAGAATCTCGTAAATAAACGAGGCACGGGCTTTCGAGCTATTTTGTGCGTATGAAAGGCGTAATAAGCTTCCGCGTTGTAAAATTACCACATGCAAAACTGTATGTTTATGCAAACATTATTATTGATAGAAAATCACCGACATATATACATAATAATAAGCGAAATTCATTTCTTAATTTACAAATGATATAAGAAAGTTTTTAAAATTATTTTCAATTTTGTCTGTTTGTTTGATTGAATGGTGAATTTTGTAACGGAAATTGTTTAAATTGAAAGCCTGTGGTATTCCTTACACTGAATACTTTTTTCGCTATGCATTTTAGTTCATTATATATATTATATCTAACAGTTCTATTCTAGTAATTCATAGGATTAAGGCCGAGGCGCGTGCGACTACACTATCGTTTGATCATCAAATATCTATCGAAATATATATAACTCAAAGGTGACTGACTGATTGACTGACTTATATAGTGATCTATCAACGCACAGCCCAAACCACTGGACGGATCGGGCTGAAATTTAGCATGCAGGTAGATGTTATGACGTAGGCATCCGCTAAGAAAGGATTTTTCAAAATTCCACCCGTAAGAGGGTGAAATGGGTGGTTGAATTATTGTCCCATAGGCCACGCCGCGGGCAAAGCTGCGGGCAGAAGCTCATCTATAATAAACAGACGAAATTCAACTTTAAGGGATGAAGGCGGTCAAAAATCCCAGCGAGTTTTTTGCAGTTTATCTGCTGTCAGGGTCAGTCCATCAGGCTGACAATTACGAAATTACTAATTTTGCAGCAAAGTTTAAAAAAAATGGTTTCGGGAACTCCAGAATTCACATTGTGGAAGCTAAAACATTCCTTATTACATTGTGCACTATTTCTTAAATCGAATCATAATATCATAGGAAGGGATAAAAAGCACTTCTTTAATAATAATGATATTATTTTGTTAAACAATATTATAAATACAGAAGTAATTGTTTTCGTGACGTGTACGATAGATTCTGCGATTTAGTGGTTGGGCAGGTACCGCTTCATATCCCGGTGTTTCAACGAAAGAATAAATCTATATTAATTATCACAAAACTTGTTGCATGTTTTATAGACATAAGCACTTTTTTTTGTTACATAATAATTGGTTTTTTAACACACACTTTCCACGCCCTAGTTAAAAATAATAATAATTAATACTTTTACCTCCTGAATAGTTTCTGAAATACGTTTTAGCACGCATAAATAATTTGGTAAAAATAATAAAAAAAGAGTCAAGAGAGAGGTTTATTAGAATAACAAAATAACTTGTTATTAATATTATTGTTTCAATATTATACTTTGAGCCAACAGAATGGTTTGTCCATTTGCGAGTTAACTGTTATTATGAGCACATTTTTTTTTTTTTTTTTTTTTTTATTACTTATTATTGAAGTTTATTTCATAGTTATAAATACAAAACTAAACTAAAGAAAAATAAAAAATAAAACTAAAAATTTTAAAATAGCCCGTTGGTGGAAGGGAAAGTGCCCAGAATGCTGGCAGCATTACCACGTTGAATGGCAATGCTTATTTTTTGTGCAAAATAAAAGCCAGCATTCTGGTCACCTGATGCTTCCACCAAACGTTTGGCCAAGTCTCTATATGTTTCCATGGCAGCCGGCCCCCACGGACCCATTGTCTCCACCCCAAACGGCACAAACATGTAGGCCCTGTCAAGAAGTGCATATTTGTGTCGTTTGAGGTTTTCGGCCTTGACGGCGGCCGCGCCGGCTTGAACTGTAGTTAAAGGAAGATGGGACAGAGCCATAGTGTCAACACATGTGGCATCCCACACTAGAGGCCGTCCCATCTTCCAGGGGATGAGGGTCATCCCGTCGGGTCTTTTGCCGTCATCTCGCATCAGTCCATTAGGTTCTAGGACAGATGGGATACCGGCACTAACTAAAGCCCGACGGATGATATCGTTCAAGTCGGCGTGTCGTGGTATTCGTCCTGTACTTTTTATACAGGACAGTCCGTGGTATCCGAGCCCGTGTACCATTTCACCACAAGATGAACAATGATGAGGGACTTGGCTAGGTGCACCTATTCGCAAAGATGCGGCTAACCGAAAGGTGTTGTTGTCTAAAAGATTACCGAAATTTCGTGATGGCAAAGCATGCAGCCAAAGCCCCGATTCCCAACAAGCAACTGCAAGTAAGCGAGCGCGCTCTGCGGAAGAATTCGAAGTGTCTAAAAGTTCCTTATATTCTGAAGCACAGAGCGGTCCGTCCCACTGCCTCTGAGAATTGGGTGTTTTGGGCAATGAAACGCTTGGGCAAGTTGCTCTCCAGCTTTCCGTAGCCTCAGCAAGAAAATCTAGATTATAATTTTGAAGTGATGGGGACAAAATA
Source organism: Ennomos fuscantarius (assembly GCA_905220475.3). Taxonomy (NCBI): domain Eukaryota; kingdom Metazoa; phylum Arthropoda; class Insecta; order Lepidoptera; family Geometridae; genus Ennomos; species Ennomos fuscantarius. The sequence goes on along the minus strand of HG992023.1, from coordinate 5,065,282 downwards.
GAGCTTACTAATTTTTGAGTACTGTAGGCTGATGACAGGAAAGCTGGCAATGATACACTGGAAATTTTGCGTATGCCTAGACCTCCAAACCTTATAGGCAGTGAGGCCTGGCGCCAAGCGCGGTCATCGAAAGATGTGTTCAGTATGGCGGTGATTGTATCCCTTTGAATATTGTCAAGCTGTTGTAAAAGTATAGGGTGATTCCAAAGCTGACAACAACGAAGGACATACATAAATTTTGGGACAAAAAGGCAATAAAGTAATATAAAATAAGCAACATGTGTATTTATTTTTCCAAGTCGGTCAGAAACAGAAAGAAAATTTTGAATTTTTTCGTTTACAAAATTTGGTATTGAATCGTCTAGGATAGGAGACCCTAATAGGCGAAGAGATTGGCTATCTAATAACTTAATTTTGGGGGCAATTTGTTCGAAAAGATTTAAAGTAACTTTTTGTGAGGTTATCGATATGTTGGGGATAAAAATTTCACATTTTGAATAATTAAGTGTAAGGCCTATTGCATCAAATTCAGTTATTATTAAATTTAGATCATCATAAACTGTGTTGACATCGCCTCCTAGGGTTCCATCATCTAAGTACCAAACATTAAATTTTGATTTTAATTTTTTAATTATAGGATGAATAGCTAGGCTAAAAAGAGCTGGCCCAAGCGGATCGCCTTGTTGGCATCCTACTTCAGATGAAATAAGATTATTTTTATATATTAATTTTGTGGGTTTACCATAACACTGCCAAATAAAATTGTAGATAAGTGGAATTTTGTCTTTAACTCTGGTTAGAAGAACGCTCCTTCCCACCGAGTTAAAAGCGTTTTTGACGTCCACCTTCACCAGCACCTCACCTCCTTGGTGGGCTAAGAAAGTTCGCAGTGCATGTACCGCTGCCTCGCAGCCACCACGTGATCCGAATCCTAATTGCTGAGGTTGAAATTCCTTACATAGGGATTCTTTTATATTTTTACAACAGATTTTGGCTGCGAGACGACGGTATACAGTACCTACGGCAATCGGCCTTATTCCTCCATCCTTTTTAAGGAGGGCGCAAAGGTTTGCTCCATAGAGAATGTCAATGATATTAGCAGCCACCTTACCTCCAAGCATTATGTTTATTAAAATTGTCAACTCTTTTAGGAGGGCATCCCCGGTCTCACCACAACCTGGGCCAGTTAGGTCTTTCAGATGCTGTGGTGTTAGAGAGTCGAGCCCGCCCGCAGAACCGCTTGGGAAGGAGGCAATCGCTAATCTGACGTCATCGGCAGTAGCTGTCAAAGAGTTCTCTACGGATGAATCTGGAGGCAGAGGGAGATTTTGATTGTTAACTGGTGAAGATGGGTGTTTTTCTTTCAGAGCCAACAAAGTTTCCGAAGTGTTAGGTGCCATTGTGTCATTGGAAAACAAAAGTCTTGCAGAACCTCTGATGTCTCCTTCGGCCATTTTATCTTCAACTAACCTGTAGGGCACAGAGCAGGTAGCTTTTGTTGCAGAACGTGATGAGAAAGAGAAAACAGGGCAAGACTTAGAATTTTGTAGACAATTTTGTTTGATTTTTTTAGTCAAAGAATTTTGGTCTAATGGGTTTTTCGAAACATGAAGAATTCTATAGGGAAAAGTCAACAAGTGCTCCCAAGCCTGAAGTGAAGTGGAACTATTGCATGAGGTGACGTTTTTTATGTCTTGTAGGAGGCATTTAGCAACGCTAATGCGAGCACCACGTGGGATTCTTTTCACGATTGGTAAGTTGTTGATAAAGTTTGCCAGAAATTAGTAGAAACTTGAGTTGTAGGATGTTAAGAAAATGTTAATGAGCACATTATAATTATGTAATTATGTTTCCTTGTATCTGTTGTCTTGTTTTCATCTACTTATATCTTATTTTTATTGTTTTTTTTATTATATAAATCACCTGCTGAATAACACTACTATGTAAGCTAAGCACTTTTACTCCACTATTATTTATGTTCACGTTACTTGTATAATCCTTATAGGCCTTATTGTAACCTAAAATGTATATCCTTTAAACGTATATAAAATGTAACGCTATAGGATTATAAAAAAAAAATAGCAATAAAAAAAACTTATTTTAAATATTGCAATTAACAGGTAAAATTTGCCACTAAGATATTTTGTCTATTTTCATTAAAAGAAATACTAAAATATCAAGGCGTATCCCGTGACTTGGGTTACATCCTAAATTTCTAAAGTTATCTACTTCCTAGCATGCTCATTATTAAAGTGGTCCACTTGGCGCGCACGCACTTTTCTGTGCGTATCTTCAAAGTTATCCACTTCCTAACATGTTAATTTTCAAAGTTGTCCGCTTCCTAACTTGTCCTTATCTAGCACGCAGTTTTTTACAGTATTATAAAGTGTATTGATATTAAGATATTCATATCTTCTGAATCCTAATAAATTCGTTCAGTACAAAATGGCTTTCGACACATTTAACGTTAAAACAAAGTACTTCCCGTAAAATGAGGAAAACTCACGGCATATCAATAACAAAGAACATTATCTCAACATAAATTGCAATTAAAATAAATGTCGTTAATACAGGCCGGTTCATTTGTTACGAGATACGCTAGATATGCGAAGAATAGGGGGCGGAGAGGGGCAAAGGATATAACTAATTACACATCCTCTTCACGGCACAAGAGTGTGGTTCTAGTTTGAGAGATTAATCTGTTTATTCTTTATCTATGTACGGTATTCAAATGGGCCATATATTCTTTAAATATCCCATTTAAATCAATTCACTGGCATTATTAATAAGCAATTGTAACGAAAACTGAAATATTATAGTGGTCTCGCTTACACCACCCTGTCAAAAGTGTAGTGTGGGAGTGAGATGAATATTGAAAAGTAAGTATTGTAATAATTCATACTTGCGTATATACCTAAACCAGCTTTATTATATCTTTTCTGCACCTCGTCTCACAGCGTTCCCCGCTCACCGCTCCCATTGGCACCAGCTCTAGCCCATCGTTCCGCAATACCCATTTCCACATTACGTGTCTTTGTTCTCGTTTGATTGTATAAGCGCGTGACAATACGGTGTCCACTGGTATCTCTCAATGGCTCCACGCCTCAGCGTTCACCGCTCGCCGCTCGCATTGGCGCCAACTCTTCTACGGTGGCTTCGCATTATCCATTTCCACATTAGGTCTTTTTGTTCTCCGTTTGATTGTTTAAACGTGCGTCGATGCGGTATCCACTGGTTATTAGTATACCCGGAGCTCTCACTCAAAATGGCCTCAGTCAATTGTGGAAAAATGCCCCTCTTATTGTTACTGAAGAACAATAACAGCCTTCATTTTATATGTTTACAGCCTCTGAAGGCCCGATAGGCACTTTGCCTCTCTATTACACATATTCAAACCATTGTTTCTTGCGTGCTCGTTTTTTTTATTATTAGAACGGTATTTACATATCGCTGCGTTTCCGTTTTGTGCGTTTTGTTGCGGGAACAGCGATTTTACGGTGATTGTTTTGTGATGTGCTTAGATTGCGGTGGATGTACGTTTTTTTTTCACATACTTGGGAATCATTTCGATTGGCCTTGTCGCTGGCTTTTTATTATAGATTTATGTTCTACTAGTGTTATTGGTTGTATGTACTAGGTGGTAGGAGTTTTCTGCAAAGTTCGTCTAGGTAGGTACCACCGCTTTGCCAGTAATTCTACCGCGAAGCAGTAGTGTGCAATCGCTAGTGTGTTCTAATTTAAAGGGCACTGTAGCTAGTAAAATTACTGGGCAAATGAGACTTTATAGCTGTACTGATGTCTCAGGATGACGTGCGCAGTGCAATGTCACGCAAATTATATTTTAGAGTTCCGAGTGACACTGCAACTGAAATGGGCGGTCGTGTCGCTTAACATCAGGCGAACGACTAATTAGTCACGTCATTCCTTAACATAAAAATAAAATCCTGTGGCTGTTTCGTCAGTTTAAAGCTTATCGATTTAGTTGAGATTGATGTACTAAGTTAAATAATTTGCTCCAGTTCGTTATTGACTGACTTTACGCGGATGCGTAGTAATGTATGTATGTATTTTGGTCTATATAGTAAAAATATTCTGTCTGTATATTCTCTTTTATCTTTGTTATTGTTGAATATTTAACATTTATCAGAAGAGAAACACTGTCACATTCTCAACATAGGACTCATTATTTATTTGCGTCACTCTGAATATTCTATCGCTCATATTATAATTACAGACTGTATGCAAAGCAAATAGAATATTTATCTAAATTGTTAATTTACTGCTTTATTAACATTAGATATATGGTACCATATATGTATATGCAACTATTTATTAAGCTACGGTGAGATGCAGAGTCGGTAATAAATAGTTGTAACAAGGAAATGATTATAAACATGTAAGTAGCCTGAGCTAAATTACTTTTTATAGTGATTGTATATTTTTATTAAAATTTATAAATTTTCATTCTAAATATTGTAATTGTGATTTTATTTGAAATATAACAGAAAGCGTACAAACAAAAAAAAGAATTTACCGTTTTTTTAAAATATTTTTCTTTCTTTTCTAATCTAAGATTTAAATGATGAATTAAATTTTTTGAAGTCGGATGAAAAAAGCGTTTTTGATCAATTAATTTTTCTCAGTACCGTTAATCACACTAATATTATAAAGGCGAAAGTTTGTAAGTGTGTATGTGTGTATGTTTGTTACTCCTTCACGCTCAAACGGCTGAATGGATATGCATGAAATTCCCAAAATTTATCCCGGAAAAGTGAAATCTTCCCGTGGGATGAGCAAATAATTAAAATACTTATTATCCGTGGGTTAAACCGCGGGGCGCAACTAGTCTGATAACAATGATAAAAAATTTAATTCCTCAAATTAAATATTCAATTCAGCCCATCTAAATAACATTTTTTTTAAAAGTTGCATAATTAGTTATAAAACACAGCTATGTAAATGGGTACATATGTGGGTGTTTTATAACCAGCTACAAAAACAGACATTCATTATTTAAGTAACCAGAACGCAAAGATCCTTACCTAACATATTTGAAGCTCACACAAGCACATATTCATATAAATACATGCACACACAACGGAGAAAGAGTAATTACTAGTCAAAATACAAAGTTTCCAAGCAGTCAAACAAAAGTTTTAATTCTTAGCATTAATTACATGGAACAAACGACATGTCGAGAGCGTGTTTAACTTAAATATTAGTCGCAGCACTTAAGGGGGCTTTACACAGTATTTCCGCTTTGGATCTAAAAACGACATGGTGCATTCGAACAGATAGAACAAGTAGTACACTGGGGTCACTAGAATTGGTGACAAAAAGCCAAAGCCTTTGGGCACACTAAAAAGGCCACTTACCTACAGGAGAATAGAAACAATTGAAGGGGTGAGAACAAAAAGGGTTTATCTGATTTTTTTTAGAAAATGACTTATGAGTATCGTTGGATTTAGCGTGAAATTATCTACAATAATACATCCTCAAAATACCGAAATGCGGCTTGAATCTCGAGATTTTGAGTCTAAAAACTGTTTATCCATCACAGGAATACAGTTCGCTTAGCATAAAAACATTATCATATTTATTTTATTATATTATATTTTTACAATAATTGTATGAAGTACTATATTTAGTATTTTAAAATAGAATTAAAACATTTTCAAGCAACTGAAACTTACATAAACCTTTTTTATTACCTTATACTCATTCTACATTAAAATGACGCCGTTGAAGTTTAAAGTCAATTTTCTCGTAACTATCAATTTGACAGTTAAACCCTTTTTATTCTCAACCCTTCAATTATGAAGTGTGTTAGAACATATTAAGGTTTTAAATAAAACAGTCAATGTTCAATATGGATATCTCAACTAATGACATTTATAAAAGGGAGTTAGCCTATTAGCCTTCTTTTAATTGGGCTTTCATGCTAAATCGTTGGACCAATTTGGTTTTTATAACGGGAAAAAGCCTTTATGACTAATTACTTACACTACCAGGATTAACATAGGGTAGTATTTATCCCGGAAAATTAAAAGATACTGCGGTAAAACGAGTAAACTTAAAATTATATGTATAGTAGCTACATTCCCACCCAGGACAAACATTTGTGTGATGAACATCGATGTTTGTTCTGTGTCTGGGTGTTATGTTGTATTCTATGTATGTATTTACAAACAAAAAGTATCTAAGTATTGTATCAGTTATCTGATTCCCATAGTGCTTTGCTTAGTTTGGGGCTCGGTGGCGCTGTGTGAAATGTCCACAGATATTTATTTATTATTTATTACACATTGACCTATTTACCATAATTTTTACATATTATCATGCCATTTAGTTGGGCTACTGCATACAAATAATTACAAAATCATTATTTATAAACAAACTCTATCTCCGCTAAGTCAATTTAAAGCTGAGATTAGACAGCATTATTTCCGTGTATAACTGTCAAAACCCCCGTGTGAACGCGCCTCTAACATTAGTAAGCGTGTACTTATGTAAAACGTGAGCGAATTTATTAGAGTTTCGCGTAGTTTCGGTGTTAGCTACGACGTGAGCAAGACAAACATGTTAATTTTCACCCCAGCCCACCCCCGCTACCCCCGGCTACAAATTACAACCGGTTGAGGGTAATGGTGAATTATTTACCGCCGACTGTGTCGAAAGTTTATATTTTAAACGATATGCCCGTACCAAGCGCTTGCTAGGGGGATGCCAGTTTTCAAGTAATTAATTACGTTTTAATTATTTTTATTATTTAGCATCGCGGCGCCATGATGTTTCACTTTTTGTGAGAACTCTGTGAAAAGTATATAATGAAATGTTCATCCTGGTAATAAGCAGTATTGGTACATACCAATACTGCTGTTATGTATATGTTGTAAAGTGAAGTTGAATCTGTTGGTTTGTGTAGGTACATACACAAACCAACAGATTCAACTTCACTTTTATACTAAATAGTCGACTTAGGTATTTCAATATAATGTCGGGTTGAAATGTTGTTGGAGTTCTCCATTTGTCTTTTCTCTTTACGTTATGCAATTTTTTGACTAAGTTATGCGCAAAACAAATATTTTCTTTAGGCTAATAAATTATTTTGATACGGAGTTTAAAAACAGAATTTTCGCAATAGCAACCTTATTGGCACCTTTACCTAATACTGAAAAAGCTTGATTAAGTGATTTGCTAATTGGGTTCTGAGTTACAAAACGTTTACGTAGGCGTCCATGCGTTCTATTGCAATTCTTGCCATCCGATACTACGGGCACTACCTGACGAGCAGAGAAGTCATATTTATCTCGTAATATTATTTATACCATACTCAGAGGTATTGAGAATAATATATTGCCTAATTAAAAAAAAAAACAAACAAAAGGAACAAAAAACTAATGCTAACAAACCACTATCGTAGGCATAATATGCTGTAACGAGCTTCTGCCCGCAGTTTCGCCCGCGGCGTGGCCTATGAGAAAATAATTCAACCACCCATTTCACCCTCTTAAGGGTGGAATTTCGAAAAATCCTTTCTTAACGGATGCCTACGTCATAACATCTACCTGCATGCCAAATTTCAGCCCGATCCGTCCACTGGTTTGGGCTGTGCGTTGATAGATCACTATGTCAGTCAGTCAGTCACCTTCGAGTTATAATATTTATGCTGTAATAGTAGGTCTAATATGCTGGCAACATTGCCACGTTGAATGGCAATGCTTAATCTTTGGCCATAGTAGATTCCAGCATTTTGGTCACGTGTTGCTTCAAGAGAAGCCTTTACTGTTGATTATACCTAGGAAAAAGTCACGTAGATTTCACAAAAATGCAAATTCTCCCTTATATAATATCAAAAATGCTGTGAAATGCTTTTACTGGGTCAAACTCGCAGAAGCTGGAATAAACTTGTATTATCTTCAAACGTTGAAACGGGTACACATTTTGACTGCCGAAGGCGAAAGAAGTAACGAAACGCAGTGAATGAAACTCAGGAACGAAGTATTCCGAAGCATGTCAAAGTATTTGTAACGTGCCATTCGAAAACAAAATAAAAAACACGCTAAAAGCACACGAACCTCCTTAACACTAATTAGCTGGACGAAAGCGAAAACGTGCGAAAAAAGAAGAGTTTAATTTCGGAAGCCAGTTCCTGTACGTTGAAGTGAGCACTTTTAGGTTTTTGTTTTTTAATTAGTTGCCGCTTAAACTTTTTCGCGTTTTCGTTGTTCACGTTTTAATTTTGTATTTTTTTTTATATTTCGAGTAGGCATACATACGCCGCGGTAATTGCACTTTGAAGGACAGTTATTATTAAACGCCCGCTACTGAAGATTTTGACAATAAAGTTAGCGAAGCGTTTTTTAGCGTGCCAACGAAGTGGAGTAAATATGACGTGGCACTTTTAACACGACGTTTATCGCGCGGTTAAGGTTAAAAAGTATTATCTTTCATGCGAGTAGATTGTTTATGGTAACTGCGCTGGATTTTCAAGTAGAAGCGGCAGTGAAATTACATATTACGTTGGCAAAATAGAGTTTTAACAAAACAACGTGAGCGCCGCTTGCGTACATTATTAAAACAAAACACAATAGACAGCGATTACGCACCGGCATCGCGCCGCTAATGTACTAAATTAATTATAAACATGGAAAGGAAGCTCTCTGTTCTGCGGCCATCTTTGGGCGCAATTAGTGATTGTGTTATCGTTCAATTTAGGCCACGGCAAGGGGAGTTTGCGAGAAAAATGTTACGCTTTCGCTGCTGAAATGTATATATAATAGTAATTTTATAAATAAATTGAAATTTCTGCAAAATACGCGTCGCGCGTCGACTAGCGCTGAGACGCAACTCAGCATGTGTTCTGGAATATTCGAAGTACTTTCTGTAAGAAATACTTAACAAAACAATACGTGCAAAAAAATAATCATGCCATGCATTAGTTAAATTTAATCGATGCTTAAAATGTCGTAACATCTCTGTTGATGGTTGAGGATATAAATATTTTGTCAAATATGAAATATAATATTAAAGAAAACGGTAATTTAACTTTATTCATTTCAAATCACAATGTACCTTATCAGCTGACGAAAGGAAAACGTTGCAAGATTTATAACAAGACACATAGCCTACTTTTGCCGTTAGCCGTATATTTTCGCACGGGCTAAAATGCACCCTTGGTTTCAAATATTGTTTATTTACACCTTACAACGTTCGACTCGCGTCATATTTTCTTATACGAAGTGGTTCCGAATAAGCTCCACTTACAATGTCGCATGCAGCGGTTGTGATTCTTCCACTACTTAAACCTGAAGATTTTAGAGTACTTTGCGCGCTGTCTTTATTGTAATCCTAAGCGTTTACTATGATTCATGCACGATGTAGTAACGTCGTGTGTCTTCTTAATATATGATTGACAGGTGCTAGTAAAACTAAAGCGTACTTATTCACCGCGACACGAAGTTCTTTCCAGCTGTCTCTGACTTTCTGAGAGGTATCAATTCCGGCAACATGCTATCTTGAGCTGTTGGGTGTTCATTAACATCCAATCTCAACTTTGGCTCGTTTATCGAGTCTAACGCTAAATTAACTGTAAAATAGCTAGGTATTCGAGAAAAGGTTACGACGGTACTTAACAGTTCTTTTGCAGATCTAATTCCAAATCTTATTACGTATCGAAGCAGGGAAACTCCGGGCATAACACTCTCCCTTTTTCTTTGTTTATTGCACGTTATAAAAACTATATATTACAAATCAAAATATGATTTCGCAAATGGTTTGTTTTGTTTGAGGCTATAGTTCGTTGAAAGTGCAACAACCTTATTAGATTGTTAGTGTGAATAAATATTCACACTGTTAGTGTGATTATTTGTTTGCGTTGAATCTCTTTGAAACTACTGGATCGATTTGAAATATTCTTTCCCCATTAGAATCCTACATTATCGCCGATGAACATAGTTGATAGAATATTTATACCTTTGCGAAGCCGGGGCGGGCTGCTAGTACCTTATAAAATATTATATACCATACTTGTAATATTTTAAAAGGTAAGAGAAAAAAAAAACACACACTAACGTACGCACGGTCGTATACATTTTTCTGATGTTAGTGTACCCATACGTCATCGCGGTGGTCTGCGACTTAGGCATAAGTAGAGGCGCTTACCGCTCTTTCCATTAATTAAGCAGCCAGTTTTAATTCCAGAAGCTCCATTTCTAACAAGTAACAATCCGAGCACAGACTGGACAAAGCCGAGTGTCGCGCCTGCTCGTCGCCAACGGTATTCTATGTTTACATTCACACCATTCCTTTGAACTTGCATGTAGGCCCGAGGAAACGCGGTGTAAACAAAACTTTCTCGTAATGTTTAATTAAATTAATCAGTTGATTAGTCGATGGTGGGTCGGGTGTAAACAATGACGCCGTCCGGCTTTGATCTAGCGAGTCACTTCCATTGTGTTTGTGGTTTGTGCCGCTGCCGTCGGCTGCCGGCCGGTGCCGGCGCCTTGCTCGATAGGGCTTGCTCATAATCATTGCAAGTGCATCTTTCACATATTCACACATGTTCTACAAAAAATAAATAAACAAGTGCAGAATCTCGGGGAAACATACATTAATTTAACATACTTTTTATTCTTAAATACAATTAAGTACTTACATAAATGACACTTTTTAATAATAGTATCATTAAATGGCTTTCAACGTTTCATTTTTTAGTATTATTACCGTGACCGAATTCTGGAAAAGATAAAAGTGTAAATAAAATATTCAGATTAGAATAGATTTCTCAATACATCTCGGAGTAACATCACCAAATTAACTAAGAAAAAACATTTGCGGCAGCCCTGAAATAAATATTACACACATCATACAAGAATAATTGTTTTCTCAGTAAATATGCGTGGATGTGCGTATTTATGGGATGTGTTTAATTTGTGAATAAATGAATATAAATTTAAAAGCTTTAATTTTTTATTAATTACTTAAACAATTTTGAAAGCTGCATTCACTTTACATCCTAAACACTACCTACTACTACAAAAAAAAAAAAACATTTGGACTAAATACTGGCCACGTACTGTAATATATATAACAAAGCTAATGTTAAAATGCTGTAGTGTACGATCTAGGAATGAGAAACCATTCTCTCACAGAGCATAATAAGAGCTTAGATATATCAGGTCAAAATAGACAAAAAACGAGTGTGCCACGGCTGAAGTAAAACTTCTTTAGCTCCATCTCTCTTGCCCCTATAGTAATATACGAAACGTAACTTTTCCTTTTTATCTTCACGTAAAATAAGTATATCTACCTCTCAACTTCCATTCCCTCACCAGCTTACCCCCAAGTCAAGCGTGCGTAAAGAAGTTTTACTTCACAAGTCGCGCACTCGGTGTACCAGAGAATATGGAGCTGTAATCGCATCTTGTGCATGACGCGCCGAGTGCAATAACTACTTTTTTTTACCTTGGAGAAGTTTATATGTCATACTTAAATAAATGGATAGCAAGGAGGTATATGTGCGAGAAATCTATATGGTCTTTGAAAATCGCGGTTGCCATGGAAAGTTTTTTCTGTTATTTTTTCGACACGTTGTTTTATTGTTATTGCGAAAATGTTATTTTAATTAATCATAGTATCCTCTACTTGGTCTGTGTAATTAATTGTTTATGTATGTCTCGCACGGCCACCATCCACGTTCCGCATTATGATAAAGTTTTTGTGTTTTAATTAATAACCAGCAGTATCGATTCGTCACACATCCTATGCAGAATATACTATAAAATTCTAAGGACAGTATCTACTGTCCAGTGCAAAAGTACCGACAAACAATTGAAGCTAATTTCCACATATTTGTCTGCATGTCAATCCTCCAGCGTCTAATCACGCGTAGAACAAACGCTTTACGTTCATGAATCCTTATGGACTTATCCTTTTGGATAACGTTTTACAAATTCTAGTTCATCATATTCATCACTTTTTAAAAGATATAAACAAGATAGTCCTGTATCTCAGCTCAAGTTGGTAAGTAATCGTACAGTGTCTGGAAGAGGCCACAAAATGATAACTATGCGTAAACACATATCAACCAAACATACTACATAGAATAGAGTAATAGAGAGTAGTAAGAGAGTAGAAGCTGTTGTATATGAACGCATCCACTCTCTTTATGTGTCAAATCTGAATCTAATCTATGAATCTAAGATAGTATAGCATATATTTCAATAAACCTATAGCCCTATGCGCACTTAATTCAATTTTCAACCAAGCCGAATTACCTGGATTTATAAAATAACAAAAGTATATCAACAGCTAGTCAATTTGAATAGCACATTATGTCCAGGATAGAACGGCCTGAGGACGCGATCGCAACGTCGGTAATTAACGGATCAGAAATGTCTATGTCACCACCAAGCTCATATAATGTGTAATAATTCATGCTACCTTTAACCGAACCATGAATATTCTAGCTTATAGAAAGAGATGCTTCATCTTAACACTCGATGTTAAAAGGAGAAAGAAAAATGTGGGTACGAAAGTGCTACACCCAAAAATAGCCACAGCTGGCGGTCATCAACGAACATTTCGAGGAGGTTTCCCGCTTATGAAAAATTGGCCAGATCAACTAACAGCATATCATTTAAAAAATACATATGTTTCACCGAATCGTGAAGGACAAATAAATAAAATAAATTAATAAATATTTGTGGAGATTTCACACAGCGCCATCTAGTGTCCCAAACTAAGCAAAACTTGTGCAATGGGAACCAGAAAAATAATAGAATACTTAGATACTTTTTGTTCATATATACATACATACTATACAAGATACCGGTTTGGGATGACTATCATTAACTATGGGGATAGTCACGGTAAGCGTAAAGGATGATCATGTTTCTTTGAACATAATCGACAGCCTCCGTGGTATGGTGGTTGAGCAGGTTGGCTCATAACCTGGAGGTGGCGGGTTCAAGGCAAGTACTCGTTGTGTGTCTGGGTGTTGTGGGACCATGGTCCTTATAGTTCCTGGGTCCCTAGACACAGGACATTCTAGTTAGGGTCTAGGGTCTATGTATGTGGTCATTGGGCGATTATTTATTTATTTAATATAGCAAAATCTGCTTGACAGTGTGAAAGCAGATCTACCGCAATCTTAATATAATAACAATGGCGTTAGAAAAGCCAACCATAATAATCAAACTGTAAAAACCACGATCATCATTTCTATCGTTAACGTTAAATATCGGTATTGCTGAGTCAATTGACAAGGATAGATATTTATATACATAAACACCAAATTAAAACGAATTGTGCTTACCCACACGACTGAAGTTAAACTTATTTAGCTCTATCGGCCGGTATATCTTTGTTTTTACTTAGTTTAATGTTGCTATCTTGAAAATTTAAAATTGTCATTTTACCGGACATACCAACATAATAGTCCAAATTTTAAGTAATTTTTAACTGATAATGTTATAATAACTAATACTAAACACTACCTACTACTACTACCGAAAAAAAAAAAAACAAAATAATTAATTAATTTTTGTATTTTTAACTTTGTTATTTTGCTTTCCCATACGACTGAAGTAAGACTTCTTTAGGTCTATCGGCCAGTATAACTTTGTTTTTACTTAGTTTAATGTTGCTATCTTGAAAATTTTAAATTGTCACCGGACATACCAGCATAATAATACAAATTTTAAGTAATTTTTATTTTTTTATGTTGACAATGGAGATCTACGTTAACCAACAACTTTCAACTTCCGTTCGCCTCGTCACACATTCACCAGCTTACTCAGTCAAGCGTGCGTAAAGAAGTTTTACTTCACTAAGAAGCCATACTAGTTACCGCTCTCAGACTGCGCTCCGGACGCATTCCATCAAATAAGTTTGCCTTTTTAATGCAGAAAGTACCATCACCAAACTGCGAAGAGAACTTTGACCTATTCTGTACAACGTAGCGTCGGCCAGGCAGCGGTTGAGCAGTGAATTTTTTGACTAATTACCAATAATTAACTGTAATATTTTTAGTTACTAGGCTAGCTGCTATCTTAATTGAAGGGGTGAGAACAAAAAGGATTTAACTGATTTTTTTCACAAAATGACTTATGGATATCGTTGGATTCAGCATGAAATTAACTAAATAAGAGAATAATACATTCTCAAAATACCGAAATGAGGCTTAAATCTCGAGATTTTGAGTCTAAAAACGGTTTATCTGTCACAGGAATACAGCTCGCTTAGCATATAAACATTATTATATTTATTTATTATAATATACTTTTACAGTAATTGTATGAATTAGTACTATATTTAGTATTTAAAATAGAATTAAAACATTTTCAAGCAACTGAAACTTACATAAACCTTTTCTATTACTTTATAAGCACTCTACATTAAAATGACGCCGTTGAAGTATAAAGTCAATTTTCTCGAAACTATCAATTTGACAGTTAAACCCTTTTTATTCTCAACCTTCAATTATTTATTTACTTACTTACATAATTTATTATTGTGCATAGCTATTCTATAACTTAGTAAGTAATACCATGCAGTGCGTATGTAGGTAGTGCTCTTAGGTGTTCACTTCATTTAAATTATACTCTTTTTTGTCTATCCGTGAGGACCTTTAATTGGCTTCTTTTTTTGTAAACGTATGTCTATTGTAATTATAACAGCTGTTGGTCTTCCAAAAATAAAATAAATAAATAAATAAAGAGTGTGGGTCCATTGAAGATGTACAGCGTGTTCTGTTGGAGTGTGTCCGGAATGCCGGTGACAAGGACAAGTATTCTAGGAACCGAGAATTTGTTTAATATAGGATTATGCAACAGTATTTTATCATCTCCATTGTCTGAAGAAGCCTATAGTCTGTATATATTACTTGAAAAATACCGTAGAATCATTAGATGTATACCGATAAGGCGATGTGGTCGCACAGCGAGAAAGCCCTGTTCTTTTGTATGTGTGTAAGAAATTAAAAAAAAGAACCCAAGAATCGCTGAAAAGTGTTACAAGTTTAGGTAAAGACTAATAAAATGCAGAAGGCCGTACCGAGCTAAATTTCAATCAGCCATCGTATACGACTCGATTAATAGTGAATCGATTTAATAAGTCAAAAAAGGCAAAATCAGTAACATTCCGATTACGGTCGGCTAGCTAAGCAAAATTCTCTGAGAATGAACGACGTATTGTTTCTGCCATTATTATGCCTTATTTATAACCCGTATTACTTCCTCTCCTCCCCCCGCTCCCCCTGTCTCGGGGTTCATTGTGCCAGACTAATTTTGTAATGTCGATGCTTTCTATCAAACAATCAATCGTGGGTACTTACGTGTAAGTATGTGGAGTGTACAATTGTTGATATTTTATTATTAATTACTAGCTGTGCCCCGCGGTTTCACATGTTAAAAACAAAGCAGCCTGTGTGTTAATCCACTGTATAAGCTATCTATATGCCAAATTTCATCCAAATCCGTGCAACCGTTTGAGCGTGAAAGACTAACAAATATTCATACATACAAACTTTTGCCTTTATAATATTAGCAGGAATAGGATTTAACTAATTACTAGTTGCGCCCCGCGGTTTCACTCGCGAATGCGTAAAAATTAAAAAAGTATTTTGATTATTTGCTCATCCTACGGGAAAATTTCACTTTTCCGGGATAAAATGTAGCCTATATGTTAATCCAGTGTATAAGCTATGTTGGTACCAAATTTCATCCGAATCCATTAAGCCGTTTGAGCGTAAAGGAGTAACAAACATACACACAAACACAAATACACACAAACACACATACACACAAACACACATACACACAAACACACATATACACAAACACACATACAAACTTTCGCCTTTATAATATTAGTGTGTTATCAAATGCCGCTGGACCTAGACGATCACAGAACTTGATTACAACAAATAAAACACATATTTCTATGGATTAGATAAATGTTATTCAACTAACAAATTATAATCTGATTGATATAAAAGTACCAATATTACTGCAGTGTTCAATATACAAAAAATCATTCTTTTATTTTCACCGTGTTTTGTTTTATCCAATGCATAGAAATTAGAAATTTTCAATTTAGGAATAAAATTTTTCCTGTTGCATTGCAGTCAAAGTTCCGTTGACCGCATTTATCAACAATGGCATAAATTAAACATTGAAATGAGATTTATTTCACTTCAGTGCGTATGAAGAGTGACAATATGGTATGATGGAACTGGCTCTCAAGTGTAGTTGCCGGAACACAGTTCTGAATGCTTGGGGATAAATCCTTGAGGGAGCTAGTGCTTCCTCCTTTTGAAAGTCAGCTAAAAATACCTTTTTTATGTTAAGGGCTGACGCGACGAGCTAACCGTTCGCCTGATGTTAAGCGACACGGCTGCCCATATCAGTTTCAGTGTCACGCGAAACTCTAAAGTATAGAGTTTCGCGTGACACTGCACTGCGCACGTCATCCTGAGTCATCAACACAATCTAGTGATCACAACACAAGATAAGATAGTGATCAGTGACACAAGATTACTAGACTGTGAGATCAGGTCATAAAGTCTCATTTGCCCAGTAATTTCACTAGCTACAGTGCCCTTCAAACCGGAACACAGTAGTGCTTGGGCACTACTGCTTGGCGGCAGAATAACTGGCAAAGCGGTGGTACCTACCTAGACGAACTTTGCAGAAAAGTCCTACCACCTAGTAAACCAGTAGTACCACCTTTTTCAACGCGATTTATTTTTAAACAAAGTTATCTAAGTGTAGACTTTAATGGCTTTATTGTTATTTAATCCTATTGTATATTTTATCTCATAATAGTCTATATATCTCATAATCTTCAAAAACCCAATAAAAAATAAATTATTAATTATTATTAAAAAATTTAATCTAGTTTTAGACTCGAGTTCACTACAAAGCTATCATAATTTCAACTATGATCCTTAGTGACTTCCACGGCAAATGTCGTATACTATAAAGTATGACATCAAACGAAGAAGGGAATAAAAAAATGGCCGGTGACAATGAGTCAAAGGTAGATGTTATGACGTAGGCATCCGCTAAGAAAGGATTTTTTGAAATTCCACCCTTAAGAGGGCGAAATGGGTGGTTGAATTATTTTCCCATAGGCCACGCCGCGGGCGAAGCTGCGGGCAGAAGCTCGTGTAAGATATAATGACACTATGATGCATGACAGCGTGAATGATATTCCAATTGTAAATTGTTCTTCTTTGTTTAATGACTTTCTATCGATTTTAGCGATAATTCTGCCAATGTCAAGTGAGGAATTATTGTACGGTTAGGTCACGTGTGCTAAAAATAGCCTATTTACAATAAAAACTTTTGACTTTGAATTTGACAGCACTTGTATAGAAACAGAAATTCAAACTACGCAAGAGAAAAAAAAGCAGCCCCAGCATCAAAATTAGCCTCACAGTTAGCAACTTGCTCAAATTTACACAATAAAGTATTCGAAATCAATAAAAGCAATTTCCAATAACAATAGCACCGTTAAAACTTCTGACCCTGAGCGAGAACGCTACACGCACTGGATACAGGTCATAATTGACTCACAAATTGACAAAACGGCTTCGAAGAAAGAAATATATTTATATGCCATCGACATCTGGGTCACCTTTCCGGAAAGCACGTAATACAGTACTTATAATATGTTTAATTTATTTAATTGACGTCTTTTAGGTTTTTATTAAGTTTCACTGTGTAATATTAAGGAACAGGTGAATGAAAAGGTTTGTTAATTTTTTTAAATGTTAATTAATGATGTGATGAGCTATTCGTTCACCTGACATTAAGCGACCCGGCCCCGCATTATAGAACATTGTCACTCGGAACTCTAAAATATAAAGTTTCGAGCCACACTGCACTGCACATATCATCCTGAGACATAGCACATTCTGGTAATAAGATTACTCGATTGTGAGATCAGATCATAAAGTCTCAATTGCCCAGTAATTTCACTAGCTACAATGCCCTTCAAACCGGAACACAGCAGTACTTGCGCACTACTGCTTGCCGGTAGAATAACTCGCAAAGCGGTGGTACCTACCTAGACGAACTTTGCAGAAAAGTCTTACCACCAAAATTTCAAAATATTATACTAAAATAACGTTGCGTAGAACAAAGCCTTAAGTTCAAATGGACGACTGATACAGTATAATTATGTTAATACTAAGTATAAATACCTAAAGTATAGATATATTATGAATAATAATAACGCCCAACGATCACAGAGATCCTGGACTCTAACTAGGATTCCCTGTGTCTACGGACCCAGGAACTACGAAAACCATGGTCCCACAACACCCAGACTCAGAACAAGTAATTGCGCTTTTTTATTTCTGTGCCCAAATACTTGTCCTGCCACGGGAATAGAACCCGCCGCATCCAGGTTATGTGCCGACCTGCTTAACAACCACAGCACAGAGGCTGTCAATAAAGGAATAATAAATGATTTAAATGAATAAATGTCTTTCTTTTCTTTCTTTTTATATGAGAAAATACCACACTCAAGACCGAGTGACTTTTCCCACCACGGGAGGTCAACCGCGCGGAAAATTGGCAAGAGAACGGTCGAAAATTGTGAAAATATTGCCGACAATCTCTCAGACAATGCAAGTTACGTAAGCGCTAAGTGCCTACTTAAGTGAGCTATACGTCTGCGAAAGCTGGATTTACATAATATGTTGTCTTGCATTGTATGAATTTTTACCGGCGATATTGATACAAATGTCTTTTTGAAAATTTTCGACATTATACGAATATATTTCTGAACTAGGAATACTATATACTCATTGTCAGCATTCGCTGTACGTCTAGGCGTTTGTTTGTGTAAAAATGCCTGTAGTTCTTAATTTGATTTTTTTCATATAGACTACGTAAGCGCATATGCACGTCTGTACGATGGTCAATTGTTATTTCTCTAATTTGTGGCTAAGCTACCTAATATGCGTCTGTGTATCCGCCGAACCTGAGCAGTCCTGTCAATTCCACACTATGACGATATTAATAATAATAATAACGCCCAACGATCACATACTCGAACCCTGAACCCTAACTAGGATCTAGAGACCCAGGAACTACGAGGACTATGGTCCCACAACACCCAGACTCAGATCAGGTATATGCGCTCTCATTTCCGTGCACAAATACTTGTCCTGCCGCGGGAATTGAACCCACCGCCTCCGGGCTATGAGCCGACCTCTTCAACCACCACACCACAGAGGTTGTCAAATACTTACGCAGATTTGAGAAACTGCATAAACCTGAAGTGCATAATCAGATAATATACACTATTCCACAATATGCGTAGAAATTTTCCAACAACAACCAAGAAACGCTCCTTATAATAATTAAATCTCTTTTAGTATTTATAATATAAATACTGTAGTAAATCTTATGAAAATTCTTATGAAAGTTTCAAGCTTTTCCACTTTCTTGTTTTTGCTTAAGCCATGTTGCCACTTAACATTGAAATGCTTGAAAAATGCCCGCGGTGCAAGTGGCTGTACTAGAGATTTCCCTTTTTCTTAGCCACCTAGCAAAATACAACTACTTTAGTTAAGTCATAACTGACTGGCTCGATAGCTCAGTTGGTAGTGACCCTGCCTTCTGAACTGCAGGTTGTGGGTTCGATTCCCACCCAGGACAAACACTTGTGTGATGAACATCGATATTTGTTCTGTATCTGGGTGTTATATTGTATTCTATGTATATATTTACAAACAAAAAGTATCTAAGTATTGTATCAGTTATCTGGTCCCCATAGTACAAGCTTTGCTTAGTTTGGGGCTAGATGGCGTTGTGTGAGAAATTCACACATATTTATTATAAATTATAATCTATGTGAGAAATCCGACTAATATTATAAATGCGAAAGTTTGTAAGTATGGATGTATGGACGTTTGTTTGTTACTCTTTCCAGCAAAAACAACTGAACGGATTCGAATGAAATTTGGAACAAAAATAGTTTATTACCTGGATAAACGTACATAATACTTTAAATGCGGGTGAAACCGCGAGGCGCAACTAGTTTAAAATATTACTAAGATGTGCTACTACTTATGTAAGAATTACTAAGAATTTTAACTGTAGCTATCCTATTTGGATCTTCTTTGGCGTATGCCTTAAATGCATCTGGGAAGAAGCTGAGTAAATGTAAAATAAAATCATGGACGCAACCACACTCATTTTTTTTTATATCATTGATATTTTTTTAATGATCAACAATTACATTTTCGTTTGCTAGAATTTGTTTGTCTGGTATTTTTTTCTTCTAACCTATGAAATTGCCGTATTGCAGTACAGACTTTTTCAAACAAAAAAAAGTTTTGATTGGCTATGAATTCTAAATTCAAATTAATTTTGTTTTAAAAATATGACATTCTATTTACAATATAAGTCTTTTGTTTATTTTTTAGCGTTGTATTTTCATTACATTTCAACATTTTTCCTCATAATGGATACTTTGAAATTTCGTGTAATTATGGAATATGAGTTCCGTCGTGGCACCAACGCGGCACAAACGACACGTAACATCAACGACGTTTACGGAGAGAACTGTACAAACGAACGTACAACCCGTTATTGGTTTGCTGGGTTCCGTTCTGGGAATTTTGACTTGAAAAATGAACCTCGTGGTCGTCCGGAAACTTTGGTCAACAATGATGAATTAAAGGCGATTGTGGAAGCTGATGAATCTCAATCTACAGCTGAACTGGCAGCAGCTTTTGATGTTAGCATCAAAACAATATTGGGCCATTTGCGACAGATTGGCAAGATAAAAAAGCTTGATAGATGGGTGCCCCACGAACTTAACGATCGCCAGCGCAACGTATGCGTCGAGACTTGCCTTGCGCTGCTTAACAGGCACAGAAATGAAGGAATTTTGAACCGAATTGTTACGTGCGACGAAAAATGGATTCTTTTTGACAATCGAAAGCGCTCAGCAAGTTGGTTAGATCCTGGTTCGGTACCAAAGCAATGTGCAAAACGAAAAATGACCCCTAGAAAGGTGATGGTCACAGTTTGGTGGTCTAGTGCTGGTGTGATTCATCATAGCTTTTTACAAAACGGCGAGAGCATTACTGCAGATGTGTACATTGAAGAACTGACCACAATGATGGCGAAACTCGCACGTCTGCAACCAGCTTTGGTCAATCGGTCGTCTCCACTGCTACTTCACGACAACGCGCGACCCCATACTGCACAACAGACCGTCTCTAAGCTGCATGAGTTGGGTTTGGAAGCTATCCCTCATCCGCCATACTCACCAGATCTTGCGCCTACCGACTATTACTTTTTCCAAAATTTGGACAACTTTTTAGCGGGAAAAAAATTCAATTCCCGAGAGGCAGTACAAAACGCCTTTGAAGAGTTTGTTGTCTTCCGTCCTGCTGATTTTTTCAAGAAGGGCATCCATAAACTGCCACAGCGTTGGCAAAGATGCATTGATTGCAGGGGTGATTACTTTGAATAAAAGAAATAAATAAGTTCGAAAAAAAATACTTTAACTTTTTTCAAACAAGACGGCAATTTCATAGGTAAAGACCTAATATCTTTTTAATTCGTCAACCACTTGTCATGTTGTCCAGATTTGACAGTTTCAAAACGATACTTAATATTATTATAATTATATTGTATTACTGTATTGTATCAATAATTCCTTTTAAAAAGGGTTGGAACCTTCAATCTTAACGAAAACATTATCAATGTTGTCGAAATCGAAATCCGTATTATTAGGAAAACTCAAATCTTGTCAGATCTTGATTTAAATGGGCACGGGAAGCACCAGCTTTAAAATAAAATAGAATCGTCAAAATCGGTTCACCCAGTCCAAAGTTCTGAGGTAAAAACACGAAAAAAAAAATTGAATGGATTCTTTTTATGAAGTCGATTGAAAATGTCGGGAGTTCTATCATTGTCCTAAAAATTTTATACCAAAGTTACACCCTGTTGCTTATAATGTTACTACAGACGTTTAATTTAAATCCGTTTCGCGATGATACTACAGAATTTTAATTTTAATCCGTTTCTGGTTCTGATGTTTCCTTATTAACGCATTTGCTACCGTAGTAGCCATAAGAAAAATGCTTTGTGTAATATTAGAAGTTAGCCTAGCTTATCTGCCTAGGGCAGTTTTGAAATAGCTGTATTCTAATTCGCTTTCAAGCCGTATTAACTAGCGTTTAAAGTTTTAAGATAAATGGCTATTTTAGTATTGAGAGACATCATAATAATGTAGTAAGTAAATTTACTAGGTGGTAGGACTTTTCTGCAAAGTTCGTTTAGTAAGGTACCACCGCCTTGCCAGTTATTCTGCCGCCAAGCCATGGTGCGCAAGCATTACTGTGTGCCGGTTTGAAGGGCAATGCAGCTAGTTTAATTACTGGGCAAATGAGACTTTATGACCTAATCTCACAGTCTAGTAATCTTATTGCTAGACTGTGCTGATGTCTCAGAATGGCGTGCGCAGTGCAGTGTCACGTGAAACTATTCTTTAGAGTTTCAAGTGTCACTGCAACTGATAACTGATGGGCAGTCGTGTCACTTAACATCAGGCGAGCGAATAGCTCGTTTTGTCATTTGTAACATTAAAAAAATATGTGAAAGAAAATTTTATAACCCTCTACGTCGAAAACGGAGGAAAAACCTTTTTGTTTTACAATGAAGATAACAAATAATTAAACGCCTCTTGAGGCATGCAAAGACAATAACAAAAAGTGTAACAATGCGCGACCTTATCGCTAAAAACGACCTCATCCAGGCAACCTCTGGATGGAGAGGAGCCACGTAATGTTTATCAGCAAATATTTCAACTTATATACATAACACAATGTGAATTTATGAAACGGGAACGTAGAGCCTTTGTTTCAGCTATTCTTACTATTTAATTCTGAAATGAGCTATCGGGCCAGTCAAAATATTATATTTCTTCGAGTCGTTCTGAAATCAAAAACATCGGACCAATCCATCGTTCAGTAGATAAACCTAAGCGACGAAATGCGGCACTCAAGCACGGAGCACAGAGAGCACACGACAAACGTAAACCGTGCACCCGTCCACCGAGGCATACATCACCCGCACGTGAATACACGGCACACGGTGGGTCCACCAGCGATGTAAACAATTTCTGGCCAATTGAATAAACGCTACCGAAGTTTAACGAACAATGAATGGTTCGATCACGAAAAAATCGTCTTACAAGACGATCGTGAGCCCGTCCGACGGTAGTCGTGTCCGTTATTTTTATTAACATTCGAAATGGTATAGGACTCGAACTGGCGCATTTTAATTCATAGTTCGACATTTCGTCCATGCGCTGGATCATGGATACCGAGATGCGGCCTTTATGATTCAACCGTGGATCAACGGATCAACTTAATAATAATAATATTATTATCTACACATAAAATTTCAAGTCCTGACTGACTTACGAGTATATATCAACGCGCATCCTAAACCGCAGGTCCTAGAGACTTGTAATTTGGAGAGTGTGTTTTTTGAAAAGAGCAGGTATTCACTAAGAGTCTTTCGAAATTCCACCCCTAAGAGGGTGAAATGGGTGGTTGAATTATCTATGAAAAATTTTCATCTTCGTTTCCTATAAGCTACGCGGCCGAAGCCACGGGCAGAAGCTAGTATTATTTATAAAACAGCTAAAAGTTCACAGAGAATGAATTCAGGAATAGGAAAGAAGAATGGTTCTCAAGTAGCGATCACAAATTAGAAGACGTAGCGTAGCATAAGTCGGTAGTAAAGCCGGCACTTTGTATTCTGAAAACCTGTGGGCTGATCATGTAACATTGATTGCAATGCAACTAGAGATTTTTCATTCCACATTTAAAATTAGCTATACAAAAAAGCTGTGTATTTATCCATACAAATTTGTGTCTATCGGTTGCAATCAAATTACATGATCGCCTAATTGCAGGTAGATCGGGGGCGTCGGGCAAGTCAGGTAAGTTAGTAGCAGAGAGCATTCTACTATAGAAGAGGCGTATGTTCAGCTGTCTTCTTCTTATACCCGATGATAGAACCAAAAGCACTTAAAATGATGGCTTAACTAATTATTACAACTTACTTCAAACGAACCATTAACATACATTTCAATACATAGGGATCAACTTGTCTTCACTACATAGTATAAAACATAGTCGCTTTCTCTGTCCATATGTATGCTTAAATCTTTAAAACTACGCAACGGATTTTGATGCAGTTTTTTTAATAGATAGAGTGATTAAAGAGGAAAGTTTATATGTATATTTAAATGAGTATTATCGAAGATATTACAGATTTAAAAATTGCGGGACGTAGCGTTTGCGGCGGTTCCGACGGCCGGGGCGGGCCTATAAAAAGCGCGTCGGTTCAGTGAATGACATAGGCTATATATTTTATACCCGTGCGAAGCCGGAGCGGGCCGCTAGTAAAGCATAAAAGGTGTACTCCAAATCAAACTAATTCAATACAATTTGTTCTATTGCAAAATTCCTTGTAATTTAAAAATAACTTCCTCAAATCGTCAATTTTATGCTAAGTAAAGGTTAGTTCTCAGTAAATTACAATATGCCTTCGAAATGTACAAGAAATCTATGCGGCGGCTATATTTGGCTGACGAGACACGCGACCTCCGAGACTCAAATATAAATAACCGGTGTGATTGTGTGTGTGTGCAAGTTTCGTTTGTGTTATACACGAATTACATTTCACAAGCGAAACAATACAGACATGGTATAGGTACGGCACGTACTGAGAGAGAAGATAAAGACACAATTTTTTGTAATTTTAGAACATATCTGATATATTTATCACCAGCATTTTAACGCAATTTGAAGAACGTTATTTACCAAGTCTGTCGAAACGAAAGTGTAGAAAAACGTGTATTTGAAAAAACTATAAAAATCCACTTTTCATAACATACGAGCTATCATATTATATCAGAATCTTGGTATTGAATTTGTATTGATATATTTAAAATTATCAATCTTGGATGATGTCAAAGATGCATGTGAGACGCAAGTCTATAAAAATGAAAGATTTTTCATACTTATAAAGAAAAAGGGGCATATCGCCTTTATTCTTTCAGCTAACTAGATAATACAACAACTACTACTAGACACTACTAGCTACACTAAATAAATAAATATCTGTGGACATTTCACACAGTGCCATCTAGCACCAAACTAAGCAAAGCTTGTACTATGGGAACCAGATAACTGATAAAATACTTAGATACTTTGTGTTTATAAATATATACATAGAGAACAAATTACACCCAGACACAACAAACATCGATGTAAATCACACAAATATTTGGACATATATATATACATTTGGACTATATACTACCCGAGATGATTTAATAATTTATTCGTGGCGGTCCGCGATATTAAACAAGACGCATTTAGTATTTTCTGTCAATTGAGATGCTTTTGAATTTCGACAGTTCGTTTTTTTTAAACAGTTTACCAGAAAAAAAAAAGAGTAAGTACCTACAGGAAACGAAATCTATTTAGTTTCTCTTCCATCCGTCCGTCCCTACCGTACATGCTCATTGATCACTCTCTCTCTCTCTCTCCGTCCAAAGGTTGTCTGGAAGAGATCGCTTTATAGCGATAAGGCCGCCCATTGTAAACTACTTATAAGCTTTCCTGTTTTGTATTTCGTCATATTTATTATGAAACTTTATACACACAGTCTAGTAATTTTATTAATATATTGTGCTGAATTGCTGAAGTCTCAGGATGACGTGCGCAGTGCAGTGTCACGCGTAGCTCGATACTTTAGAGTTCCGAGTGAAGCTGCAACTGATATGGGCAGTCGTGTCGTTTAAAATCAGGTGAAAGGTTAGCTCGTCACGTCATTCCATAAGATAATAAAAAAACATTTTGTGTCAATAAAGAGTTTAACTTTCTATCTATCCACAACTTAAAGTAGCACCGCATAGCATATCTCAAGGTGTCCCACAGAATTAAACATTAAATGCATGAAATATGCTCTGATTTGAAACAATGGCAAAATATACATATAATAACATCAATGAATAACAATGGGGTATAAATTATCATTTAAACTGTTGTATATTTTATAAAATATAGCGGTGTATTTTGTATAAGAGGTACAGCCATATAATTTGGTGGAATGTATGTTAATCGAAAACTTGGATGCGGGCGTGTGCTTCGATCGTACATAGGAAGGTCTACGTATATGTAGTACGAGCTTCTGCCCGCAGCTTCGCCCGCAGCGTGGCTTATGGGAAAATAATTCAACCACCCATTTCACCCTCTTAAGGGTGGAATTTCGAAAAAACCTTTCTTAGCGGATGCCTACGTCATAACATCTACCTGCATGCCAAATTTCAGCCCGATCCGTCTAGTGGTTTGGGCTGTGCGTTGATAGATCACTATGTCAGTCAGTCAATCACCTTTGAGTTATATATATTTAGAGATATTGTACCATATGAGTATCACTACATCAATTAATCTATATATATACTGGCCCGATAGCTTAGCTGGTAGTATCCCCGACTTCTGAACTACAGATTATATAGATAGATTGTGGGTTCGATTCCCACCCAGGACAAACATTTGTGTGATGAGCATCGATGTTTGTTCTGTGTCTGGGTGTTTATATTGTATTGTATGTATGTATTTACAAACAAAAAGTATATAAGTATTGTATCCGTTATCTGGTTCTCATAGTACAAGCTTTGTTTAGTGTCGGACTAGATGGCACTGTGTGATTTGTCCACACATATTTATTTATGTTTATAAAATTTTTGTGTTGCTGGTTGGGGTGATTCTCAAGAATCTCACAATAGATGGCGCTACCAACCTCGTAAATTGGTTGCAAAAGGTAAAGGATAAACTTCGAGAAATTACGTTGGTGGCAATATAGAGAGCTTATTTATAATACATAAGCAAAGTATCGCATATAATTTTTATTTTTTATACTGTTGTTAGTTTCATTCCTTTAGTAAAGTAAACTTTTATTAGTCTAGTTTGCATAGCTTTGATAGTATTCATCGTTAATTAAAAGCGAGCAAGAATATTTCAATATCTATTGGTAATACAGAAATAGCATGGTTGATGAAAATTCAATCACGTAACTTTGACTGGAAAGGCAGAATCGTCCTTCTTTACCTAAAAATTTCAATGAAAATTGCGCATAAACTGCGTTTTTAATTAAGTTATATAATCGCCTGGCTGATGTGTTGCTGGGTAAAAGGAGCGAGGCGAGCATGTCACTAGATAAGTCATCTTATTTGATTGAACTGTACGTTGGACACATATAAGCATTTATGCTATGTCTGGATTTTGTATTTCTTCTATGTATGTATTTACAAACAATAATGTATAGAAATAAGTATTCTATTAGTTATCTGGTTCCCATAGTAAAAACTGCTTTGGGGTTAGATGGCGCTGTGTGAAATGTAAACAAATATTTATTTATTTATTATTGTTTTGCGGTAACAGGTGGGAAGAAACTATAAATTTTTATACTTGACGTCGGTAATTGAATTTGATAGGAAAATACCTACAATATCTACGTACTTACCTACTTTGCAAAAAGTACGGAACTTTGCTTTGACAGAGAGCTTTCGCTTTTTGATTATTTTTTGTTTATGATGTTTTAATTTTGTTTTGGATAGCTTTGGCAGGTATTACATAAAAATTTCATTACGTTGAGTAATTTTATAGTTGGATAAAACTGAACGGTGTTTTATTGATCAGATTAAATTAAAAAGTCCTGGGAATGTCCTAGTTAAGAAGCGAAGGGATTTTCTTTACATTTCCTTATTCCACCGGACATGGACAAATTTTACTTTATATTTTATAAGCCAAACTGTCCTGTCAAGACGAAATATAACCATGAAGCAATGTATCATCGTACTGACAAACTACCAGCCATCAATCCTTACCCAAGTTACGCTGCAACGCAATAAATAAACAGTGTACGTTTCCACACGCATATTTTTAACCACCACAGGAAACGGAGATCAATAAAAAACAATACAAAAAATAAAAAACAATAAGAAAATAAAACCCGTTATAAATTAATACTTTACCAAGTAACCGGAGTACGTATTAACCCTCGCTACAACGAAAAGAAACGTATTGGATTACAGCAAACGATAAATAAAGTCTCGAAAATAATGTTTATATGTAAATATGGGGTATTGTTAGAGTAACGAGTCTTGCTAAATCACAATATGAAGTTGATTTATATCTCTACGGTTCGCTGGCCTTCATGGGAGGCCTATAAAACCCTTCCGAAACGTAATACCTACGCACACCGGCGACGCGACGCTACAGTCGCGCTACAGTTGCACTACAACCGTCGCCGTCGCCGCCTGGAGCGATACGCGCTATTTCCCTTTTGTACGTTTCATTGGTCAGTTTACGAGCCCCAAAAGCCACGAAATCTGAATTCCAGAACCGGTAATTCGATTTTTAAAACTTTAGTTTTTCTCTCGCCATTATTTCTTAATTGCAAATAACCAACCAACAAATAAATAAATTAGGATAAGATGCTTTGAAACTTTTCAAAACTCGATACTTTGCGCGTTCCCGTGGAACGTTACATAATTACATTCCATGAGAGGCGGGCGACTGCCTTTCGAACGTTACATCCGCCATCATAAAGACGATACCTGACAATAATTAATTAATTATTCGCGCATGCGTAATGAGCGGGTGGAGTTGCAACAATGAATGCATGACTGATGCAAACACGCGATGGACTGTGACGTCAAAGCCAGCGTCTATAAGTACCCGCATGATGAGTGAGCTTCAAGGGTGGGTGACGGAGATGATACATTGCTGAGGTGGAGAGTCAGATCAACTCCGTAACAAGAGTCGCTAGCCTGCGGTACACCCAGACATGTGACGGTGGCGTGCGAGGCACGTCCAAGTAATCGCATTAACGAACTAATCATGTGCCGGCTCGTTGAGGAAATTCATTAATATCCTGCTTCAGCTGAGCCAAACTGATGAAAAATATAACTTTATCGCACATAGTTGTGTACGCTTGGATTCGGGTCGGGTGGCCGCTTGCGCCCCGCTTCTGGTTTTTCCCGTTTTATTGCTTTAAATTTGTAAGCTACATGCATTGAGCGCGTCAACTTTTTTAGCATTTGCGCTATATTTTGTGTACAGAGAAATATTTAGTTTACTGTGTTATAATGTAGGGTTCGTCATATCACCACCTTGCGACGTCTTTCCATTCCACATAACCTCATTAAGCTTTAATGCAATTACAACACATTTTTTTCTCTTAAATGTTATATGTTGTGTACTTTATGTGTGTGTGTGTGTTTCTCTTCTGAGCATAGCATATTAGTATAGTGAACCCTACAATATAATAGTTTTAATAAATAAAAGTTTAAAGGTTTATGTAACAGATTGTTTTAAAAACTTTATCATGGACAAGCTAGTGGTCGATTCGTCCAAGGGGAGTTAGTTTAGTAAACAAAGGGAGGTTATGAACGTTGCTCTAACAATGCTTTCAGGCCGATCGTGTTAAATTGAAACGTGTAAGCGGTATTACCTATTCTGTGATGAGCGACGTGCACTTGATAGGAATATAATATTCACGTCGATGTTCCACTGAGAGGTCGAAGGCCCAATATTGCATAAAGGTGCACCAATTTATTAACCTTAGAGTCAATGTGTCAAGTGTCCATTACTGGCGCTGACGTCACCATTGCAGTCGTCTATACGTATTAAAAACTTTAACATTTTACCGTACCTACTAAATAAATGCGCGTACTATTAATATGTCGACATGAATATTAAATGAGTTAATATTTGCATACAAAGTACTATGTCATCAAGAATTAAATTATAGAGTTCTCTATTTGTGGACGAGAAGTCTACAATCGATAATATCATGTTTTTGATTATATTATTCCATCTTGGTTTTATACTGGGAAAAAACATTTAAGATTTTTTAAAATCTACTTTATAATTATTTACTTTAGTTTTACTTTATAACCATTAAACTAGATTAACGGTGGTCAGATGGTAATAAACGACTCATAATAATTCATTATTACTAAATACGAGAAAAATAATATACTAGCTACGTGGGGGTTTCACAAGCGTGGTGATGAGAAACGGTGATGATGATGAAAAATAGGTAACAGCCTATTCTCAGACCTACAAAGTGTGAATATAAAATTTCAACAAAATCAATTCAGCCGTTTCGGAGGTGTATGGTAACAAAAACTTGTGACACGAAATTTTTATGTATATAGATAACGCCCAACTATCTCTTACATAGATCCTGGACCCTTACTAGGATTCCCTGTATCTAGGAACCCAGGAACTACAATGACCATGGTCCCACAATACCCAGTCACAGAACAGGTATTTGTGTTTTTTTTTTCTGTGCACTTGTTGCGGGAATTGAACCCACCACCTCTGGGTTATGAGCCAATCTGCTCAACCACCACACCAAAGAGAATATCTTTTACAGTACAATTAATAGTTTGTATGGTCACAAGCAGTCAGTATACTGACATAAAGCCCAATTACTATTACCTGAACCCAAGAATATTGTTTAGAAATTATACCAATGAATCTCGTCTTCGAGGGTGATTACGGAACTTTGATTGCAATGTAACAGAAGAAATTCCATTTCTAATTTTAAAATTTCCATTGTAACTATGCACATAAGCTGCGTATTGAAACTGTCACATTCATACTTTATGTTTTTATCGGTTGCATTCAATTTACGTGATCGTCTAGCTATACTCGGCCTGGCGCACTCCGCACTTTAGGTACGACTATAACTACATAGGCCGGTTATAGCAGAGCTATATTATAGAGATAATAAGAGAAGCACATATCTAGAAAAGTGAGAAGGTCGTTTCCCGGCTTGTAGCGATGTGCGAGCTGAACTGCACTTTATTGCGTAGCACCAAGAGTCGCTTTATTTAAGTGACTTCGCAAAGTGACGCTTCTCTTCGTCTTCTGTGCCTGTACGATTTATTCTGTTTATACTATTGAGTTTGTTGTGCTATACAGTAGCAGTAGCTAGTTCGTATAGTAAAGAAGCTTCACTTTGCGAAGTCACTTATTAAATAAAGCAACTCTTGGTGCTACGCAATAAAGTGCAGTTCACAATCAGAAACTTGTAAAAACATGACTATCAATAATTTACTAAACACTGTGAGGTTTTGCCGTAATCACCAAACTTGGTGATCGCAAAAGATTTAAATGTACGGAGGAGAATGCAGCTGCACATTCCCTTGGCCGGGTGCGGTAATCCTATTTGCATACCACCTGATTACTAGAAAATAAATCAAGCTTTCATATATTATTTGGTTTAATCTATTCTATTGCCAAAAAACGCTAGTAAAACACTGTATTAATTTCCCAGTGATCGAGTTGGAAAATCGTTGTGGAAATAATCGAGATACAGTATCGTGTTGCTCCGGAAATTACACCATTTGGCAGGAGAGGTGTCGCGTTCGCCTGAGCTACGAGCGACATTCGCAAGAACATCGATTTTATAATATTAATAAACATTTTAATTTATGTAAGGGAACAACTCTGTTTCTTCATTATGTCAACTTTATTGAACGTACGTACGTTATAATGAATAGGGTAATAACCCTGTGTTGTAGTCACAGACGGTTTTTTCTCTGCTGGTCATAATTTTATTTGTTATTCTCATAGGAGCAGGAAAGAAACTTACACTCGCGCATTTTTCTTCTGTGGGGTTGAGTTGGAATGAAAACTAATTAGTTCGATAGTCTAATTTAAAGCTTCACCGCTGAGCGTAATCAATCCAACAATTTAAATGTAAAGGAAAAATTTTTATTACGTGTGGATCTTGATCGTTGATTCGGCCGAGCATTAAGAATTTATAAATCCGAAGAAATTTAAAGCAAAGGTTAATTTATATACCTAGTCAATGTTTGTAGTATGTAAATACCACAGTTTAACTGACTTCACGATGAATACGTCGTGGTCAGCCAATTCAACGTAAAATGCCGACAGTTAAAATTGTGTTGACCGACTGAAGTAAAACTTTTTTAGTTTAGCTCCATCTATCGGCCGGTATAACTTTGTTTTTGCTTTGTTTAATTTTAATGTCGCCATCTTGACAATCGTAAAAAGTGGTTTTACTGGACATACCAACATAATAATACAAATTTGTAACTTTGTTATGTTGACGATGGAGATCTACGTAAACCAACTAAACATTTAGGCAACTCCTCTCAGTCACACACAGGTAGTTGTTAAATTAGCTAATACGAAGCCGTCGTCCAATCACCAACCAGTTCCCAGTTCGCAAGCTGCGCGAGTTCCACGAATGTAATCACAATGTCCAAGTATGCCAATCGTGTTCAGATGGCAACTATTGAGAGAAATGAGGTATCGAAGCGCTAGTCCCCGCCCTTCGACGGAAATAGAAGAGAACCCAATTATTGGGAGCACTAAAGCATATATGAGGATGTCTACACATTAGACACGTTATTCAATCTTTCGGTGGAATTCTCTGTATTTGTACAATAATAAACGCTTCACCTTTCTAGATTTAGATATAACAAGTTAAAAATAAACCTAAACTTCGCCAATGAGCACATAAACAACCATGCCGACGGGTGGTAACAACAAGATGATAAATGATGATGACAATATAGAGAATGATATTGAGTTAAGTAAATCCACATTAATCTCCATTCACTTACCTGAATATTAAGCTTGTTATCACTTAACATTAAAACGGGAAAAAAGTAAATGAGGATTTAGGAGAAACCCATTCAGAGAGTGAACATCATCATCATCAGTGATCAGAGCTTTATCTTAGAACACACATTATGTCCACTGTCCATAAGGGTTGAAAGTTTTTTCTAGTCCGTTATTTTGAGATGCTGGCTTCAAACTCTACAAAGACAGGATGGTGTTTAAAAATGAGATACGACAATAGAAAATTCTATTAATATTATATACAGGAAAGTTTGTACCTATGTATAGATGGTTTGTTACTATTTCACGCAAAAACTACTAAACAAATTTCTGATGAAATTTAGAATGCATATAGCTTATCTGGAACACATATTGACAATGATTGTTTTTATGACAATGATTAGTGTCACATAATTCCGAAACAGTATACTCCCAATAAAACGTTCGTATGCTGATCGATAAGTTAGTATGTCCTACATCATTGTATACAGCATGTTCCGAAATCAAACCGTACCCTGATACAACTCAAAGCGGATAAGTCAACCGTCCGCATGAAAGCAACTTTTGTCCCCTACACATCCAAACGTGGACAAAGACCAACAACGACCATTCAGCCTCTGACATTTGGGAGTCAATTCTGCGACAGCTTTATTCCCTAATCTCACGTTGAAGGCATCCCCTTCCGATGGCCTCAACTTAAGATATTAGTTCTGTTGCGATTCTCTCGATGAGCTAACACAATGAAAATGCCACCACAATACAGAAATTAAATACCCTCTAATATCAACTGTGTTGCACGATAATAGGGTTTGATTTTGTTTGAGGGGGTCTGATCGAACGGCCAGACTATTGAGTGTAATGCTAGACACAAATAACATGACCGTTTAATTTCTCAAAAGGGGCTGTTGAATTATAGCAGGTATTTGTGCATATGGTTGATCTAGCCCGACCCTAAGTTTGATGCATCAGCTAAGAAAGGATTTTTCGAAATTCCACCCTTATGAGGGTGAAATGGGTGGTTGGGAAAATATCCCGCAGTGGCAGCGGGCGAAGCTGCGGGCAGAAGCTCGTATAATATGAAAATGTGCCTGACATCTGTTCATTGAAATAAGTACCTGTTTTGTAAAAAAAAATATATTCTGCGTCATCGTTCACCGTTAATGTTAAGTGTCGGCTTTTCATGCCTTCTATTCCAATATTGACTTAATTAGGCACTTTTAAACAAAACATTTTTGCGCTTGCGCGAGTATGTTATTATTCGACATAAATCCTGATGTCACAGACGTGTGAGATCCTGTTGTTACACTTTGCGACATCCGCTTGGTGACTGACTAGTTTTTTTTTTCATATTTCATTAAAATTATTGTATGACGTTATACATCAGGTTAAATAACAACCCGATATGTGTTTACACAGTATAAATGAAAATTTTGAAACCAGAGGAAATACGGGAAAACTTTCTTAGGAACCTTTCTTCTAATACAATAAACTATCCATTAATAAAAAAGAGTCGAACCGCATTTAAAAAAATCAAATCAACTCAAATTTATGGAGAACGCACGCTTGACCACAAAAATAACTACGCCAAAATCGTTTTCATACAAAATGAGTAAATCGAGCAAATTCAATTATTCCTGCACGCCGTTTTTTGCTGTTCTTTGTTGTTACTCTCTCCGTAACAAATCAAACAGTCATCCATTCGATGGTTTTGATAGACAGAAAACTAAATCCCGGCCTATCTTACCCGAAAACTGAAACCACCGCAGCGGCGTGCATCCAGTAAACAAATCAGCGCGCAATCGATTCGGCGAGCAATTTAAAACCCACTTAAAGACAACCGCAGACTAATCGAAAACTTCGCTGAAAGTTCACCATCATCTAATTGCCTATATTAAAATAACTGGCTTGTGTCAAACATATCTAGGGCGTGGGGAAGCCCGCTGCCTGGCACGGGTTCACATGTTAATAATCATTATGATAGCATCTAGTGTACGATGGGCCGGTCTTTCCGCGCCTTGCCACCCCACCGAGCAAACGAGCAAGGTAATGTTTTGTGTAGTTACTATTGAAATTACATTTTACCGCAAGCGTAGGGATGTACCTTACTAACGGTATTTGGTTTTTTCTAACAACTATAACATTTAGTTGGTCAGGATTGCCCTCAATATGATGTGAATATATTAGGTTTAAAACTCTCACGTGTTTAATTCATTTTAAATCGATATATTTTCGATTTCGGACCAGGTTTCGAGCATATCCGATGCTCTTATTCAGAAGGTGAGTTCACGCAGCGAGATCGCTGGTCAGGAATCGACACACTATTCGTGAGTAACTGTCGGAAATATATTAATTGAAAATGATGTCAATATAATACTAAATATAGAAATGAACATTACAATAACCAGATAAAACTATTCACTTTTTAAACAACATGAATAGTATTATAATTGTAATATATATAATACTAGCGGCCCGCCCCGGCTTCGCACGGGTATTTAATATATATCTATTATAGATTGAGATATAAACTATCCTATCTCTCAAGTTGGATCGAACTGCACATGGTGTGCGAATTTTATTATAATCGGTTAAGTGGTTTAGGAGTCCATTGAGGACAAACATTGTGACACGAGATTTATATATATTAAGATATAC
Source organism: Ennomos fuscantarius (assembly GCA_905220475.3). Taxonomy (NCBI): domain Eukaryota; kingdom Metazoa; phylum Arthropoda; class Insecta; order Lepidoptera; family Geometridae; genus Ennomos; species Ennomos fuscantarius. The sequence continues at coordinate 5,029,902 of HG992023.1, read as the reverse complement.
CATCAGGTGCGATAGTGGTCAAACGCAAGACTCTCTAGCAATAAAAAAAAATATACAAACAGACGCGAATGCTCATGTAGAATACATTAATAATAGATAATAGCATCGTATCTATTAATATAAATGAATCTATTTCTATCCAAACAAGTCTTCCGCTGACCTTTGCAAGTTATTTACTAAAAGACCTCAAAATATTGTGACCTATATTGCTGAACTTCGAAAATTGAACAGTGATCGATTTAACCATTGGACCATTTTACGGAACTAAGTATTAAGAATCTTTACCTTCAGTGTCACTATATGGACATCAATAGCCACAAGACTGAACACAGCCCTGGTATGTCCTGGTAATCGAGCCCACAATCAATAGTTTAGCAGGCAGGGCTACTACCAACTGAGCTATCAGGCCAGGTGAGCTTATTAGTCAAAGGTTTTACACAACACAGAATAATCCAGTCTATCTATGTAGTTACTCGAATCAGGCTTGTTTAATGCGACGCGACGGACCTTTGACAATGTTGCTGTATTGTGATGTGATCATGCATAATGTAACCAGCTCAACCTGATTTCAAGATGTACCTAGTTATATCTGAAACTAAGTAATAAATACTAATGAATAATACTGAAGCTAGACAGCTAGTTTGCTTAATCAAGTTAATTGTATTAAGACAGATTTGGAATTTTGGAAATTTTGAGCAATTCTATAACCCAAGGCCCTGCTTTGTTAAAGTTTAAGGGACCAAGCCAACATGGACTTACGAGCACGCCCAAAAAACAATACGTTCGTAGATTTTTCTTGTTTAAAACTAACAACTGGTTACGGACAAAAAATTTCTGCGTCTACTGCAACTGGAAAGATATTACTGGTTATGAAATTATAAATACTATGACTTGAAATGCCGCGTATAGAAACTACAGTAGAAATAACATGTCTGCCAACGTGTCCAACGCCACGAAGGCCAATGGTGACAGTTCTGCCTTAAAGTTAAAATAAAAAGGCACTTATGAAGACAGAGGTAAATATTAGTGTAATAGCCCTCAAAAAGCGCCTATCCTATCCCAAAATGAAAGCCGATGATTTTTATATAATTTCTTCACAATAAAAAACTATGCTCGTAAGTCTTCCATTTTTGAATTTTCTAATTTTCTTCGTATATAGATAGATTCGATTTGGCTGTACCAAAATTATAATGAAGGCAAGTAGTTATAATTAGAATACAAACTTTATTTTCAAAAAATCATCTTGGATTTAACATGGATATATTATTCAAACGATTGACCCCAAAACCTAAGAGGTTTTTTAAGATTTAGAGGGTGAAAATAATATTCCCTCAAAACGCTATTATAATGTAGGTAAATTCATTCACGGACTCCATTGTTTCTATCACACGTGCAAATGTAACTCGACTAATATTTTCAAATACTAGATTGGTACCCTTAATATTTTTGAAAAGTTAGTGCGACGAAGCGATACAAAATAATCACATGAAAAAAATTGTGTAAATAGAAAATAAAACGAATAAGAGCGGTGATCGAATACAATGATATACACAAGTAGTTTGTTTTTTCCAAAATTAAATCCTACTTAGAATGAAAAACCACTTTGACGACGTAGTGTTCGTAAGTTTTCAACGATAACAACAATTTTGTTACGAATTAAATAGCCAGCCTTATGTTTTAACCATATCACCAGTTATTTTTTTTATTTGATATTACTATTTCACTTTTAAAACGCCTAAATTCTGAACTGTTAGCGTTTTATTTAAGACTGTATAATCATAAGGTTTGCGCTTGTTTTAACTGCGACAAGGTCCTTCCAGTTCGTGAACGTAACTGTAGACTGTAGACCGTATACATTTGACAATGCGTGCGGCAGATACACTCGCCACAAACGTTAATATTCATATAGAAAATATTAGGCCGGGTGTCGCTCCCAAGGGGTGTGGACGAGGGGGAAGCGATAGCCGTCGCCCTCGCGCCAGCATCCACTCCAACACGCTCTGCCTGCCTTTAATGAACTCTGTGTCTCTATTCCCCAATACAAGTACACTTTTCTTTGCCACTATCGTGTGTTAGTTCGAACAAAGGACGCGTGTGAAGTCGCGTAAGGGGTAAACGGGTGCCGCTAGTTTCAATTTTCTTATTACACATTCGGTGTGCGACTGCGACTATATTTGCGATGTCAAATAGGTCGGAGTCCGGTTGTAGAAAGTCGCCGAAAAAGTCGGTATAAATGTGGACGAGCGGTCGCGCATTTGTGCGCTGGAAACTGCATTTCTTTGTATCTACTCTACGTTGCCTGAGGCGTGAACGAACAGGGTACTAGTTGCGGCATTGATATATCGACATGTTTTTGGCGTTTTCTAAGAAATTGCCGGCTGGCTTGTGCTTGAAAAAGTCAAAGTCAAAAGATTTATTGCAAATAGGCTATTTTTAGCACTTTAAGAAATAATTTTAGAAGGACTGATCGCAAATATATCGCAAAAGTCTTCTGACAATTACTCGAGTCTGACAGTTAAGTAAATATCTATAGATAATTAAGATAACCAGCCAAAGTCATTGTAACTTGGCGGCAAATTGAATCCATGTCTAAACTTCTTACTTTGGTGAACTAAGTTTCTAAGCTATCCTTGAAATTTCATTGTAGCTCATTTTATAAAAGTGGAAAAAAAATGTCGTTCATCACGTCACACAATCAGCCGAAAGACGTCGATAGTCCACTGCGGTACATAGACCTGCCCCATAAAACGCAACTTTTGATGATTATCATAGGAATCAAAGCTCTAGGATTTTGGCTATCAAATGGTAACTCTTTATTTTCCAGATACTATCCTCGTATCATTTTAATATGGCTGCCAGTCCATCGATCACTTATCTAAACCGTGACACCCCAATTTAGAAACCCCGTATTTAGGGGTAGTAACTACGAACAATCCCTCATATTATGCAGACTAATACAAACAGTGCAGAACGTACGATCATTAAATATGGGAGGTGAATGCGCACGTTAATACCAATTCGCCTTTGTTACCTCACTTTGATCGTCTATTATTTTAATCATATAGAACAAGACTGTTTTACATTAACTCAAAACAGGTATTATGTGTGAAGGCATCACAGCACTGAGAGTTGAAGAAAGCGTTCAATAAATTTTTACCTAATCCAGTCAAAACATTACAAATCTTACCTGAGATTAGATTTAAGGTTATTTATGATTCAATTCAATTGTAAATGTAATTGAAAGTTTTTTACCCATTTCATGCAAATTTGTAGAAATGCCATTTCACGAAATTACCATTTGTCAATAGTCTAGGGTAAAGTCTGAATTGGATGTTATAGTTTGAAACTTGGATAATTTAATAATCAAAGGTTAGAACTATTAGCCATTTCATGAAATTTTGTGTTAAGTATTAATAATCTTAAATGTTGGTATAAAAACGTCAAGATGACGTTGACGTTTTGACTGATTGGAGCTGGGCGGAGGCCATTTTTGTGGGAATAATATATAACATAAGGGTCGAGCAATTGACGAGTGATCCCATTTTGGCAAATAAAATAAAGGTAAAAATAATAGACAATTATAATATAATAAACAACAACAACATTGTTTATTATGATATAATAAACCATTTTGTACTTTATAAGCCAGTGTATATTAATTCGAAAAAGACCCAGTAGACTTAACAGTCGCAATGTATTGCCATGACACTAGTGTTAATATTATAAAACCGCAATCGTCTTTATTATAAAATATTAATGAAAATCAGTAAGCAAAATCAGACACCTGCCGCAACACAGAGAATCATTATTTAATCAGTTGTCATTTGGACGGTAACGAACATCAAATCAATGACGGCGACTCGAGCTAGCTCTCGCGGCGTAATGCAGTGGGGTAATGCGATTCTCGCATGGAACTATTTGGCTGCGTTGCTACCCCTTAGGGGCACAAACGTTAGATCGATTTCTACCGCGCCTACTCTGAATATTATTATGGGGTAATTAGAATTTACGTCTCTGGTAAGTACGTGCTGGTTAGTGGGCGCAATTTCATGCACAAGCCAGATATTTGCTGTTGCGGTTGAAGCTAATTTTAGACTAAATTGAAGTAGGTAGATGAGATCGTTTTGAAGTTCCTACGTATGCTGAGGTTTAATTAGGTTTTAGGTTCTACGGGGTTTATTTCATTATTATTTATTCTTGACATTTACTTGTACTATTATTATCAATAAGTTTAAGACCAATTCCTTATTTTTTGTCTTTCTCAATCCAAGGGTTTCTGGAATAGATTTTCTAAAGCTTTTAGAGCAATAAGTTCGCCCCTATTATTACACTTTTTGTAAATCATTGTATTCTTTATAGGTATTTTTTTTATTAATTTCAGCGTATGTAAACCAAAGAACTTATATCTGTTTATCATTTAGTTTTCTTTGCATAATAAATGATACCAAAAGTGTGCAAAAATGTAAAGGCAAAGTAATATTTTTAGTATTCTAAATCAGAGTATAAAGTTACACAGTTCTTCATGTCAAAATACAGCAGGCATATACGAAAATGAGTTTGAAAAACCAATTCTCTTTTGTTCTACTGGTAAAAAATAAAACCGATCCGAAGTTTTGATTACATTTGTAGGACATTATCATTGTAGGTGTGAGAAAGCGACTGTATTATTATGAACTTAAATTGTACACTACACAGAAAACATTGTTTTTATTTTACTTACTATAAGCACATTTTTTACACCTAACGTTCACATACATGGCTCTCGGACTATAACTAGGATTCCCTGTATCTAAGGGACCAGGAACTACGAGGACCATGGTCCCACAACACCCAGACTCAGATCAAGTATTTGCAATTGGCCTGCTGCAGTAATCGAACCCTCCGCCTCCAGGCTATGAACGGACCTGGGGCCTTACCGCGTAAGTCTGATGGAGATGGTAATCGTGTTCTCTCTTGCTCGCACTCGTGGACTTGTTAATTGGCGCGTGCAGGATGGCAGGCGAAGCCGATTCCCAGAATGGTTACGCGGTAGGGGTGCTGCTCAACCACTACAATTAACACAGACGCTGTCGAAAATATTACAATGAAGCTGTAAGTAACTCTAGAAATAGAGGAAGGGTAGTTGAAGTCTCAAAGGATGCAGTTTGATTTAATATTTTTATATTTTCCAGTTTAGAGTTCTTGCTCAAGGGTCATTCAGCCTATTATACGTTCTTGCCGTCAAGCCTCCGGACATTTTTCAGTATCTAATTGAAGTTCAGAATATATAATTTAATATTTTACGGCTTTTATTAGAATAGAGGCGAAGGGGAGCGATGCTATATCAGATCTTCGAATAAAAAATCCACGTCCAATTCAAAAAAGTAACGTCATCTGGCTATTTGTATTGATGACGATGATGATGTACTTAGGGACATCATTTAAATCTTGCTTTTTGTTGTTCATTGTTTATAGACAAAGCGTTTGACCACTGTCTCACCGGATGGAAAGTTACGACGCAGTCTACGATGGTGCATGTTTACCTAAACGATACCTGTTCACTCTCGACTTGAAGACTCGTAGATTGTAGTTCGGTTGTTTCCACAAGGACGTTGAAAGAGAAGTTGGAGATAGTGAAAAAGGATTCCTTTTGCGCTGAATATGTACGTCAGATTTACACAAAGTAATAATAATAATATAAAAACTAACTTCTGCCCGCGGCTTCGCCCACGTGGCCTTTAGGAAAAAAAAGATATTTTTTGAATTTCGAAAAATGCTTTTTTAGTAGATAGCTACACTTTACAAAGAACACATCCTCCAAATTTCAAGTATCTAAGACCAGCGGTTTAAGCTGAGTGTTGATATATAAGTCAGTCAGTCAGTCAGGACTTTGAATTTTATATGTACAGATAATAAACTATCTAACAATACTTACATAGTAAAAAACCCGCATTTAAAGAGATCCTGCATCAATTTTGGAAGTACAGTCCCACAGACATACAGACAGACATGGCACGAAGCTTGTAAAACACTACTTATTAATCTACGCCTTAAAGGAGACATAATAAAACTACAAAGCCACCGTTTCATAGAGAAATCACTTCACTCTATCTAAAGCCTAACTAACCACCGAGATGCGAGTTATTCACGATAATTTAAAGCTATAGCGTTCCGCTGATAATTGCCGATCCAATTGCTGTTAAATTTTGCAAGCGTGCATCTTCACAATTACCTGCGCGTGAATATGAATCAGGTACGTAGTCAGGATTAGGGTGGTGATCACCAAACTTTGAATGCAATGCATCAGGAGAAATGTCCATATTAACTATGCACATAAACTGCGTATTCAAACTGTTAAATCCTATACACACCTGTCAAATCCAATACACATTTGAAAGGTCGAGAATAAAAAGAGTTTAACTGTCAAATTGATAGTTTAGAGAAAATTGACTTTAAACTTCAACGTTTCATTTTAATGTACAGTACTTATAAGGTAATAGAAATGGTTTATGTAAGTTTCAGTTGCTTGAAAATGTATTAATTCTATTTTGAAATACAAAATGTAGTACTAATTGGTACAATTACTGTAAAAATGTAATATAATATAATAAAAATAACAATATTTTTATGCTAAGAGAACTGTATTCCTGAGTCAGATAAACCGTTTTTAGACTGACAATCTCGGGATTTAAGCCTCATTTCGGTATTTTGAGAATGTATTGTTGTAGATAATTTCACGCTGAATCCAACGATACCAATAAGTCATTTTGTGAAAAAAATCAGTTAAACCGTTTTTGTACTTACCCCTTTATTTGTGTTTCTATGGGTTGCAACCACCTATATCCTCTAATTAAGAAATAAATGAGAATGATAATCATGATTTTATGAGTCTATTATTAGATACATATATTTTATTATTAAATAGCTTGCATTTTTTAATATTGATCAATGATCTAGTCGTTCACTTGATGATAAGCGACGTTGCATGTTTGGGGGTTCCATCCCTAAACCACCCCTAACTACGGCTCTGTGTGAGGCTATACTTTATGCGGCATTAGATATTAGGCTCGAGTATGTGCGTAGTTCGATTGTGATTTATTCGTTGCAAGTCGCTGCTTAGCTTCGGTACAATGCTAAATGGTTCCCCTGATACAAAGTACCAGTCTAGAGGAACCTTGGTACATACATAGCTATACTTTTAATTAAATCTAGTAAAGGTTTTTGTATTAACAATACCAGGTATAATAGGTGGTAGGACTTTTCTGCAAAGTTCCTCTAGGTAGGTACCACCACTTTGCCAGTTATTCTGCCGCCAAGCAGTAGTGCGCAAGTACAACTGTGTTCCGGTTTGAAGGGCATTGTAGCTATGGAAATTACTGGGCAATTGAGACTTAATGATCTGATCTCACAGTCGAGTAATCTTATTACCAGGCTGTGATGATGTGCTCAGTGCAGTGTCACGCAAAACATTATATTGGAGTTCCGAGTGACACTGTTCTGTTATGGGTGGCCGTGTCGATTAACAACATCAGGAGAAAGACTAGCGGGTCATACCATTCACAAACGAAAAAAAAACTAATATAATGTATTAACATTAAAATTCCGAATATGTAACAATAAATATGTATGATATTATATTAAAAAACGATTGCGATATTTCATTAACCTTAAAATCTTTTTAGACATAATTTCCAAGTTAATTTCTCACTTTTAACTTTTCGTAGCTAAAAGATAAAAGATCGCAAAGCCAAGGACAAAATTTTAATTCCATATTTTTAAATATAAAAGTTACCTGCCGCTCTCTCATATTAATTCCCACATTTAAAAAAGAATGAAAGGAAAACCCTGAAAGCTAAGTGGAAGGACATCATGAATATTTAAGAGAGTATTAGAATGTAAGGGCAATCGCAATTTGTTCGCTTTGCTACGCCGTATAGAGCCCGCTTATAGTGGAGTGATGCCTTATCAACTTTTTTTTCTTTAACACCACGTCTTTACCTTCCTCTTCTCCCATTTCATTAATTTGCTGAAGATGAATTGATTTTTTAATAGCAGTTTGTGAATACCGAAAGTACTTTTTAATATATTATTTTGTGTAAATAATAAACATTATTTGAAACTGGTTTTAAACTGAACTCTATGCACTACGAATGGTAATCCGACGCTAATCTCCATGATGCGAACTAGAGGAATTGTGAAAGTGTACGCTCACTGCACCAACGTACACTTCTTAATACTTCCAGCGCGATGGACTTTTGCAGTTGACGCTCTGTCATCACAAAGCCGGGGTTGACTTGTCAAATCCGAACAAGACATTTTCCGTCGGCCATCCGGCGCCGCTCTTTGTGTACGCAATCAGCACTAGCTTTGCCCGGCAATTATTCAAAATACATCGGGCAATATTAGATAGGTGCGCTCCTACACGTTTTGCATTTCGAATCAGTCGGACTTTGTGCGCCATGTAGTAAGAGCCCAGGGGACGGCGAGTTTATGCGTCGTCGACAGATTTCGGCGCCTTTTGCTACGCTCTACCGATGTGTGGGATTTCTCGTCTACGGTGGAAACGGTACGTTTTATTCGGAACTCTATTATGAACCATTTGTGAGGCGGACCTCATGCTAGATGGACGTCAGCGTAAGATAATTACGTTGACACGACAGGGTCGCGGAACTTGCAGACGGACAAAAATTGATTACCGACAGCGATTGATCAGTTTCAATCAAATTGCGTTACATGCAGAAGGTGCAAGTAACGCAATTTAATTGAAACTGTAACTGTGAAGTAGTAGTAGTCTGTAAGTGTGAAGGGTCGTGATGAGATTCTGGTTTGCTTTGGAAATTAGATGAGCACAAAGCAAGTTACGATGTTAGTGTGCTGTCAAATTCAGATCTTAATTACATCACACAGCTTGCTTTTTTACCTACCTTACTGGAGGCATCAAGTAAACAATGTTCCAATGTGCCATACAAATTCAGATCTTAATTACATCACACAGCTTGCTTTTTTACCTACCTTACTGGAGGCATCAAGTAAACAATGTTCCAATGTGCCATACAAAGCAGTTACAAAGTGTTCAATAAACAAGTGCACAACTGACACAGGCCCGTAGGCGTACAATGCATTGGAACTGTATAACTGGCATCGGTCCGTACAACCTCGGGCAACAATGGTATCCTTGGTATCTGTTGTATGATCAGCACAGGTAAATATGTTTGTCTGTAAATTCGGACCACTCTCAAAATGAGGTCTATCATCGCTGTTGTTTGGATGAGGCTGTGTGGATCGGAAATATTACACAATAGAGGCACCCAGCAATTTCACCCACCACTTACTCGTTTTCGAGATCACTTAATATTCAGGAGAAAATAATAGCGTGGACAATGTTAATGTAATAGAACTTGGAAAATTAATAATTCGGAAATAATTATTAATTTAAAAAAAAATGATGCCAGAGCATCATGTTTTTTAGCACCTCTATTAAAAAAGAGCTAGTTTATTCTTCGTAAATAGGGACTAAAATAAGTAAATAATCCCTAGGGACTAAAAGTGATTTGAATTTGGAATGTGATGCGTGAAAAAAGAGCAATTAGCATTGTTACAAGTTACAGGCTTACTTACCTATAATAATGTAAAGCGCGGATCGAAATGTGACGTACTCCTGATCCCTCGCTGCGCTGGCCTCAAAGAAACACTCTCGTACTTAAAATTTTGTTGTTTGCTCTCTAGGTACGAACCAATGAACTATTTTTGATCTCATAAAATGTACAATCATCCGAATTAAAACTGATCGGCTTTGGCGCGAAAGCCACACAAAGACCGTATTTCAACTTTATAGGGATAAGATTTTATGGATCAAGGATCATGGATTATAGATTAAGTATTAAGAATTGCGGATCACGTATAAAGGATAATGTATTAAAGATTGGGGGTTAGAGAAAATAGTGATTGATAAACTCATGGTTTGCAGAGTTTACTGTCTGTATTAAACAGTGTTGACCGTTTATTTGAAATTATCAGAAAAATAAATCAATACATAAAGACGTAGGGCTGAATCGCAAGCTATAAATCTCCGAACCGACCACAGAGCGCATTATATGCGTTCAGAATATGCACGGGAGCACTCCTAAACAGCTGGCGGAGGCATTACCATCCAAATTACCTAATTTATGCGTAACTAGTGCAGTCCCGCGGCTACGTAGATACCTACGGTTTTCTCACCCCAACAGAGTAATCAAATAATTCGATTGACTCAGGCGTTACCTCGCGTCTTTATCGTAACCACTAATCTAATACAAAAGCGCACTTTGTATGTGAGTCCCTGATGGATGATCACTGGGGTGATCACGGAACATTGATTGCAATGCAACAGGAGAAATTTCATTAAATTTCCACAGTAACTAATACACCAAAACTGCGTATTAAAAGTGTCAAATCCATACAAATTTGCAATAGTTACGTGATCGCATAGCAGTGCGGAGCCGGGGCAGGTCAGCTAGTCATAAATGTGAACGCATTATTTAATAATATATATATTTCCCTGCAACACCGTGATTCACCTTTTAATCTCCCAAAAGAATTTCAGTAACAAGCCACAAGTCCCAAGCGTACGCCCCTGTACGATCACGTGGATCAAATTTTCACATATCTCACCACTCAACCCACTTGTCGAGGTACTTCCTAAAATGAGTTCATGCATTTTAATTACCGTTGAAGCGGACGCGTCTGACTTGCTGGGGTGTAAAATTTGCCCTCCTCCATTATGAATGATCGCCCGCGTTTGATTTTACTTCGAGTGCGCTGCTTACGAGCGCCGTCCAAATTCCCTTTGCGCAGTTTGTTGCGAGCCGCACATTATTTGTACACACTAAGCATGAAATGTTGCCAAGCAAACGGTAGGTAGTGTTTGCGTGTAGGTTTAGGAAAGGCGGCGTGGGGTCATGGGGTGTTACCGCCCCAGCCACCACGATGCGTGCTCGGACGAGTCTCCCGCATCGTCCGCTTCCAACTTCCAATATTCGCGAATAGTATACCGAAATGCATTCAATTGGCATATTTTTCGGACAAACATTTACTGCGAAACAATCCTAAAGGATAGCTTTTGAGGTTCTTTTAGAGTATTTGTGGATTTTCCTAGATAATGCGCTGTTGGTCGAATTTTGAGTGTAGCCAAAATATTCGGCCGTCGCATACACTCATATTGTACGAATGTTACTTGCTTTGAGCGCAGTATCTAATTATGCAGCGCCGTGCATCGGTTCGGTCTTCAATTGAAGATTTTTCTTGTTTCCGGACTTCGCCGTCCGTATTATTCACAATCTAAATTTCAAATTGAGAGGACGTTAGCCAAAACAAAATATTGCTCAGAATATAAGTTTATATAACTTTTGCATATAATAGTTATGCGCTGCTTCATACAACAGTGTATGCGTGCCTATTAATCATATACGGGTGTTAAAGAGGTAGGACAGCCTCTGTGGTTGAGCAGGTCCGCTCATAACCCGGAGACAGCGGATTCGATTCCCGGGGCAGGAAAAGTATTTGTGAACAGAAAAAAATATTTGTTGCGAGTCTGGGGCTACGGTCCTTGTAGTTCCCGGGTCCCTAGATACAGGGACTCCCAGTTAGTGTTCAGGATGTATGTGATCGTTGCGCGTTATTGTTATAAAATATTTTCTCATCTTTATCACAGTAAGTTTATTATTTTATATATTCTTATTTATCACATTTACAAACAAAAAATATCTAAGTATTGTATCAGTTATCGGTTACCATAGTACAAGCTTTGCTTAGTTTGGGGATAGATGGCGCTGTGTGAAATGTTCACAGTAAGTATCATAATTATTTGTATTATTATGTATCCTAGGATAAATTAAACATAAAATTTTAAGAACTTTGAAGCCTTGGTACCGTGTATATAAGGTTTAAACTTCTGTCTCCATGTCAAACGTCAAGGTCATATGGTCGCGAAATGGTAACAAAAAGACAAAGAGCTAAATTGTTAAAAAAAATCTAAGTCATCTGGGGTCGTTTGTAAAGCTGTTGGAACTAATTTGCAATTACATTTACCATTTTTATTACACATTTAGCATCAGTTTTTCATAAATATAATATATTTTTTATTTATTGTATACAATATGTGATTCACAAGCACAGCCAGAGGAGTCAGAAAAGGGTTTACGCGTAAGATATGAAAATTAGAACTCAACAAACTTGTCTTTATATTTAAGGGCGTAACTATTACGGCAAGTGCTATGAAGTTGCCAGCCTTAATAGTTCAAACATTGTGCCACTGAATTTATGTTTATGATGTGACGTGGCCAACTGCTCCCGCATTGAACGTGTTCACATATGTTTATTTTCTTATGTATACGTTTTTTTTTCTTAGGTGTGCACATTGAAAATGTGTTAATAGATCCTGACGGAACGTGCCATTTTAAGAAATTAATAAAAAGCTATCTCAGACTTTTGTCTGTATAAAGTATTATACCAACACTGTATAAAGTACCTACTTACAAAAGGTAAAACGGGTCTATTCGCACAAAAGTTATCAAAACATAATTTTGACTGTATATGACTACAACTTTTTGACATAACGTAAGTTAAGTTAAAATTGTGTTTTGATAATTATTGTGCGCAAATAGGCCCGTTTTATCTTTACAATACTTACAAAAGCTTTTATTTTAGACAATTTGTTATTCCGCCCGTACACCCAGGTTTGATTGAATGCATAAGAATGTGGGGACGCGAATATTATAATATGCGAGACAAGGACGAAAATATATCGTGAGAGAGAGAGACGGCTGCATCGCAATTACCTCTCGAGATTGTTGAATAAATTTACATTCAGTTGATTGAAATAATAATGAAATTGGCCCGGCACAGGGCTGCGGTGCCGTATATTTAAATTAATAATAATATCACTGTATTTTACAAAACGCGTGCGCATGTGAAATGATATCCTATTCCTATTGTAATTAGGTACCTTGAACATTCCATCTTTTGTTTCAATTATACAAATGGAGAGATTCAATTTGTGTTGAAATAGAAAAATACGGGAACTGCTCTCGCTGTGGGTGGATGGTGAATTACAATTTTTCTTTTTACGATGATGTTCTGAGAAAATTTAATTAACTTTCATGAATTATGTCGGCTTTTTCTTTTAGAATAGCCGCGTGGATTAATTCGGATGATCTGTACATATCGCACTGAAATCATACTTTTCTGGGGTTACAAGTATCCTACATACCAAATTGTGCTACGCCTTTCATTTAGCGTTGAGAGTCACAAAGACAATTTACTGTAATTACTTTATCTTTTCTTGACATAATTACAATTTTTTCTTTTTATTCCAATAATTTCAGATTAAGATATTTTTCAATTGCGCGATGTATAATTACTTGAACATTTTAGCGAGGAATACGGAGACACAATAACAGCAAAAGTTTTTTTAAATTAATGGCGACACATTCAGTGCTTATATGTATTTATTCGTAAATCTGCATATATAAAAGCTTTCCACCTTATTCTGAAAAGTAGATTTAGTTATTAAATAAAATAAGAGAGTTTTTTTTTCAACATTTTAAGGGAGATTTCATAAATAAAATTATGACCTGTATTGATTTTGTTAAAAATATAATAATTCAACTAACAAGTATGTAAGTAGTAATACTAAAAAAGAGCACAGACGCAGGAGCCTGCGGTAAAGAAGCAAAATGAAAAAAAAAAAAAATTATGACCATCGTCCTCAAGTTCAATCCACGTACCAAATTTCATCAATATCTGTTCATCAGTTTAGTTGTATAAAGGTACCTAGTGTTCAGAATTTAAAAAGAATAAATGACGTCAGTCTTTACTTGACACTTGACATTTTGAAGAGAAAATGGTTTGCTTTTTATTTAAATTTTTATTCCTTTATAAATATATTTCAGCTGGTGGTTTACAGTATTTTTTAAGAATACCGCACGTTGATGGTCAGCGCGCTGTTCTACAACACCTAGTAGAGAGGGAAACAGACAGATTTACTTTCTTAAGTCTAGTCAAAATCACCGCTTCGTCGCGACACTATCTATCAGGTGAGACCGCTGTCAAATACAAACCTATTCAGTTATAAAAATAAATGTATAAGTCATTGAAAAGTCTTAATTGCAAATAGGCTATTTTCTCTATCAGTCGAAACGAGATAGCTTACAAGATTTACCTACTTAAATTAAGTTAGTGTAAAAAGCATATAAAATTACAAAGTTCCTTAATGTCAAATATTTTGCAATATACAGCAAGCCTATTACAATATGATAGTTTGAAAATAAATAGTTTTTTATCATTTTAGTATAGATGGATTATTTTTATCAAAATCTACTAAACCTTCAATTATATGAGGTGAGGAAAGTCTTCATGTTTTCATGTTACAACGGATCGAACGACGTATTTTTGTGTCATTAACTCTTTATTCGCAGACTCGTATTTTTATTTATTTATCTACTAATATAAATAAAATGAAATGCTTATTCACTGGTTAGTGCATCTGATTTGGAGACTTACAAAATTTTATATATGTTTTTGAAAGAAAAATTGGAGAAGGAGATTATGGCGAGGCATAAGGCCGAGCCGGCTACTACTCAAACGAAATCGCTGGCAATAGCTAGTAATGAACTCGTTTTATAATAACAGAGTAAATTAGTTCCAACATAACGCAAACGTAGTCACTGGCGAATATATATCATTACAACGAGCTTCTGCCCGCAGCTTCGCCCACGGCGTGGCCTATGGGAAAATAAATCAACCACCCATTTCACTCTCTTAAGGGTGTAATTTCGAAAAATCCTTTCTCAGCGGATGCCTACGTCATAACATCTACCTGCATGCAAAATTTCAGCCTGATCCGTCCAGTGGTTTAGGCTGTGCGTTGATAGATCACTATGTCAGTCAATCAATCAGTCAGTCACCTTTGAGTTATATATATTTAGAAGATAGAAGAAGATAAAACATCGCATTTATGGAAGGATACACAAACCGTTTAAAATATATATAACACTGCAGATAAAAAGTTACAACCCTATCACATACACCTTTATGACGAATGAATTTTCACAAGTAAAATTACTTTCTTTATAATAATGATATCGTTTAGAAACAGATACCGTCTTTGATGTAAGTAATCAAAAATATATGTCGATGAATACCTTATTTATTAGTCGATAAATACCTTACTTATATATATCAGGTTATTTAAAAAAAAATATCCTACCAACTTCTCGTTGACGTGAAATGGCAAGAATAAAAATGTGAGACAAGGGTTTCAAGCTTGGTTTAATTGCAAACTAACCATAGATTTCCCTATAGAGTCGCACAAACAAAAATCCCAAGGACACGTCTCCTTTGCCTCACGACACGTGAGCTCCTAAATCCACACATCCTTGACCTACGACAAGGGTCAAGAGCCGACCCATCCGATATCAGAAACTAGTCGAACGGAAAAATCGGACCGTCGAGTTGCGGTAAGGCGGCAAACGCCCATATTATCTTGAGCTAGCATTGCGAAGCGGAACGCCACCGCGTGGGGTCAGCTAAGGTGGATCGCTGACCCTGACCTAGCTCAAGAGCAGGGCGGGTCACGTGGTCGGGCGGGCGGCAAGTAACTTGGGTCGTTCACCTTGAGACGCGACGCGACACGGGAGGGCCTCGTCGAGAGGATTTTCAGAATTTTCCGATTTCTCTTCCGTTGTATTGTTATTGGTGGTTAAAGTTTTGTTGTACTTTCTACGTTTCTTGGCAATTAATGAAAGCTTGAACTTCGGGGCAGTGAGCGTTGGGCCATGAAGGCTGTTTCTTGACAGGCTTACTTATAAACGTAACGTGCTTTGATTTAATGTTTACTTTTCGGTCATGCTGACATTTCACGTCAGCAAGTGATAACGTTTTAAGCATTGATTAAATTTAATCCACGTTTTTTAAAGAGGTATATCTCAAATAAAGAATGTATGTGTATAGAAAGATAAAATCGAGTCAAAGTCATGTCAGCGACCAAGTCTAGTCACGGTCATATTTAAGGTCTAGTAAAGCGGCGATTATTTTATTGAATGCTTCTATGTGGTGTTGGAAATACGCAAAAGGCCATGTACTTTTTGTCTTGGTACTATTTACTTCTGTAATTTTCAATAGTCCTACGATAGATTACAGGCAAACATTTTAGTTGAGTCTGTCCCAGCAGTGGGAACCTGACAGGTTGTGATGCCTTATTCTGGACATTGATACCCCACGTTTTACTTGACAGCAGCTGATAGATAAATGAGAACGAAATAATTAGGCAGTTCTTGCAACTGTTCTTAACTAACGTTACATTTTTAAACGTTTATAATAATTATTTTGTTGATCGATGAAACAAAACAATGATAATAAAAAGTGATATTTGCATACCAAATACTGAAAAACAATAAGTGTCTATAATAATATAATATAGATATGATATAGTATGAATAATAATATATAATATTTATATAATAATATATGATATTTTTCCAGTTATTGAATTGATAAAATATTAAGTTGGTACTGTAAAATGTTGTTATTATTATAACTTAGATCTTATTACGGTTGTAAATACAGTAATTACTAACGGAATGACTCGTAATAAGGCAGGAAGGGAACTGGGAAGGCAGGCAAATTGCAAAATCTTACCTTTCCGTCAACTGGATATTGAAAATTTGCTGTTGAACTAAACATGAATTTAACTACGATCAGTTTCCTCTAAATTTTGAACTCGCTTTGCAACGCGAAATACTAAAGAATTAACAATCTTTCATTCCAACTATAATCTATACCTATATGGGGTTTAGCCGAAACATTTTTTGTTTATTTTAAGTTGTCTCTTCGACCCGTGTGTTTTCGTATTCCTTTGAAGTATTTATTTTCTTTATGAATGAGTGCAGCGAGTTAAACGAGTACGGGCGGATAGTCAGACCGCTATCGTAAAATATTTTTAAAAGATTTTGGTGTGGATATATACCGGGTTAACGAAGTGAGCCTCTGCTTCAACTGCGAAATTTGATTTCACCTGTCCCGATGTACAAACACGTGTTCACGTGTCCACGTGTCCATACATGTTCTACAAATTAATATAAACTTTATCGTCGGATATTTAGAAAAAAGGGGAAGGTTGCTACAGCGCCATTTACAGGCCAATGTTGATAATATTTGGCAGAAACATTGAGTACTTAATTCTCAATAAGTATTTCAAATATAAGCAAAATCAATCAAGATTTTATCAAGATATAAGTCGTGAGTTTTAAGTTCAGAGGCCGATTTTTAACATTTTGGCAGGAACATTCGGTCGGTAGTACTCAATACCATGGAACAAATAATGATTGACGTGAAAAAACTTCGGACGGAGGCAGAAATCTACTTTATATTAATCTTGGCTTTACATGACTTGTTGAATAATTACAATTTAAATAGAAGTGAAACAGTGCCGGTGGCTTTTAACGAAACGATTTAGAAGTAACTTCCACATGGATTGTCGCGATCACATATAACTAAAAATTAAATTAAATTTTTTACCACATTAGCCTTTTTTCGGCGATCTCTACTATGAGTATCTATTGCTATATCAGAGCTCAATTAACGAATTCACTGTCCGCTCATCACTCGTAAGCGCTTCGTTATTACCAACTAGATACGACTATTACGCGTAAGTTAATGTAAACAGCGTTTACCGCCCACAGTTTTGATTCGATTAAAATCGCGCACTCTAAGCGTGCCGTGAGGAAGCGCGACTTCCGAACACGGCCCACTTGAATCCGGCTCCTATATACATTCGTCAATTGTCGCCAGTGTGCGTCAGCCCAAAACTGGAGCATAGTTAAAGTAGATCAGAAATCTAGATCAGTGTAACTCAAACTTCAAAACTCGCTGATACCTAACAAGCAAACCTAGCAATAATTAACTTATTTCGATATCTTTGGCTGAGCCAGGGATTTTAACGATTATTATTTCATCTATTTGTACGGGTATGGTGATTGAGATAGTAATGTCAAAAAGGAAATTTGGGATAAAATCTGTAATACACTATGGAACATATAGAGGTATTAAAAGGGCACCAACAAAAAGAGTACTTAAATTATTCAAACTACACTTTCTCAACATTTCTTGATTTTTAAAGCTGGTTGATTGGTTATTTATCAGTAAACCTTATGTATTGGTTTGAGTCATTTCTATGATGTAGTCTCAGGCCGAAAATAAAAAGCATAAAATTGGGTTTTCGAGATAAGTATTGAGAATCACTGTCTAAATTTACAGATAGGACCCAGTGTCCTAGATTCGTCTAGATCGGGATGTATTGCTATTAGTTTGTGCAGGTCAGCTCATAGCCCGGAGGCCGCGGGTTCGATTCCTCCGGCAGGATAAGTATTTGTGCGCAAATACTTGAATCTAGATATTGTGGGACCATGGTCCTCGTAGTTCCTGGGTCCCTAGATATAGGGAATCCTAGGTAGGGACCATTATCTATGTATGTGATCGTTGGACGTTATTATTATAATAATATATACCCATATGATGACCTGGTTGTATCCCATACAAATATTTTACTTTATTTATTATAAAAAAATATAGACTCGCATCAAGTTCTATTAAATGAACTATTTGTCTTTTTGTGTAAAAAAAACTGTATCTATATATATTTTACTTTATTTTTGATTGCAATCAGAAGAAACAGGAGTAATAAATGTTAAGAAAGGTGACAAAAAGATCGTTTTCCTCAACGATTCGATACTAAACCCTACCGGAAAGGCACCGGGTACTTGCGGAAAGTCAAATATCCGGTCCGCGCCTTGCCAGAGCCACAGTGGGACGAAGTTCCGGCTTTCCGGCGCCGGACAAACTTTACCAACTCCGGGAAATGTGCGGACCGCCTACACTCATCGCAAGATATATCACACGTTTTATGACTTAGACAATTTGAGATTGAGGCGTATTAGCAATCGGGTATTTTGAGATAATAGGTTCAAACGAATCGGACAAAATGTCATAACATATCGTTACATAATAAAAATTTGTAAATTACTAGACAAACTTTATAAAATATAATAGTGGGTAAAATTTATTGTTGATTTGATTTACGGTTCTTCATTAAATCTAGAAAATATAATTAGTCAATTTAATTTGTAATTTTTTTTAGATGTGTTCTTCCTTTATTCAATGAAAATGAATGGTGTATTTTATATACCGTATACGGTAAACGTAATGTTTTTATTTTTCAAGCCATATATGATTTATTAGTAATTGAAAAAACCCATTCTTGCCTATTTATTTACATGAATGTTCAGAGATTCTAAAACTCGACCCATGAGCTTTACTTTTGGTTTATTTTTATGTTGTCATTTACTACAAATACAAAACAACCCTTAATTATAAACGACGTCTTTTCTAAAAATTCATACTTCGCAATTACCAAATAATTAATACCGATGGTATATTGAATGAATGAATGAATGATTGAATGAATGAATGATTGAATGAATGATTGAATGAATGATTGAATGAATGATTGAATGAATGATTGAATGAATGACTGATTAAAATAATGAATGAATGAATGATTTAAAGAATTAATGAATGAAATAATGAATGAATTAATAAATGAATGAATGATTTATTTTTTAGAAAAACTTAGCCTAATACACTGAACGTGAATGTATTTAGTTTATCATACAAATATTACAAACGTAAAGAACATCAACTTGATAATAATACTTATAATTACTATTATTTATCCTGTGTTAAAGATACGTACTGCTCAGCTACAACAATTAAATTAGTGCGGTATTACATTCAGTAACTTATATTATTAAATAAAAATAGTGTAATAATTATATATCCAAATATTTTCTAACATGAGTAGTTACATTCTTATAATTATTGTAATGCGTAAAACACAGTTTATTACCAAGTGTATGTCGATATGTTGGACACACGGCACGTAGAAAGAAACGTTTTAATCTCACGAGGTGGTCGCCCGCAGCTGCAACGCAATAACCAAAGTCGTTGACCCTTACAACTTATTTACTATTTACCTATCATACCAGTTACTACGTTTCCAATCATACAAGTTCACCTGTCTTGCTTACAATATTTACGAGTGAAAGAGACGCCAAGTAATGCAAGGCTTTGAGGCGTGACAAGATTATTTTCACACCCATGTGGAGAATTATTGTTTGTAATAATGCATTAGCAAGTTGTTCTTGATTTACGGTTCATTGTAATTTTGTGTCGTTTATTAATGTTATTAATTTACAACACTATTACTTATTATGGCACAATAATATCTATTAATAGTATGTTAGAATATTTATTGTTTTGCTGTTACAAATATGAGGAAAGTGTTTGGAAGTGACCAATGTATCGCAAGATAAATCATGTCTTGAATAAATACGTTTGAGTAATCTAAAATTCTGATCAATTTTGTATAATTCAATAATAAGGGTATTATGAGTTCAAAAGATGTATCTCAATTATTGTCTGTCCATTATAGCAAAATATTGTACCAGAACTTAAGCTAATCTTTTAATATTATTAAATAAAATGTATTAAGATATTGATATTTAATAGTACTATATAAAGCATTATATAAAGCGTTAATTACGATCAAATGAGTCGTTTTCTGCTTGTGACGTAGTTCCACACAATAGAAGGGAGGTTGGACTAATCGGTTTAAATACTACGTCAGGGCAGAATGCAAGGCATTCTCCAGCCCGGTGACGCTGTAATGGTCGGTAGATACCAACAGCTTTAGCATTTTGATTCGAAATATAAACGTGAAATAACATTTCTAGACCCATCTATTTGTTTTACTTTTGACCTCTTTATAAATACTTGGGTAAATATATAAATGTGGTAGTAGCTTCAGCTAGTTATACGCAGTTGTTAAGATGCTTTAATTAACGAAGAACAATAATAAATAATGGAGCATTAAAAAATATAAAAAAATACTCATTATGAAATGGCAAAACACGCTATTACCAATTAAAACTGTTACAATTAATTAATCACTCCATTTAAAGGAACCTTTAAGAGCGAGCTAACTTAAAATTTATAAAAAGCGAAAAAAGCGTTTTTATTTTCGCTCACCTCGCTCGTATCTACTGTATTTTAAAGAGCGACAATAAATTGGCGAGTAGATATGAAATGCAAGCTATAACAAAGCCATTGAATGTAATGGGCTGGAGTAATAATTATTGATGGTGCTATGAAATATAATGTGGTTACATTATAGTAGTTGGTAATATTTATTTATGGTTACTCTTAATGTTTCTTATGTTTCTATTTGAAGGAAACAAACAGAGAAAGAAAATAGGAAGATTTAAATAAAATATTGGTATTAATTTGTTTTTATGAAGAAATCTGTCATCTCATCATCATGTTCCTCTAAAGTATGACGACAAAATAATAAAAACATTGAAATTTAATTTAAAATTAAGGCGAATAAAGATCTGAATGAATCGACATTCATATCTCAATAATGTAGCTTTGAATCGATTTCTTTCGAAACTGATTATATGATTTGCTGCAATTTAAGACCATATTTCAAAAATCTAATGTGTTCATTAGAGTGTCACCTGTCAAGTACCACAGCGAACTTTACGCATGGCAATATACAAAATGGAGCACGTGGTCGCCAAGCGGACAAGCGCTAGGCGAGAGCCCGAAAGGCACTTTGCAGAGAGCTAAGCACCCGTGGGGAGAACGGGCGTCATCCCATCCCCTCGTTCGAAAAAAGGCGATGGACTTCAAATTGTTCCTTTTGTGTCCACCATCGATCGTTTCGGTAAAGGAGTGAGTTTTTCTCTGTCCGATATTCACGCTCTTACTTCACACGTATATGCTAATTGGGGATGCGTTGAGATTTTTGCGGGGACTCTCGACCAGAGATAAAGCCGTGATTGACGGGCAGTGTTTTTGTTCTATTCCTTGTTGTGCTTATATTTCACCCCCGTGACAGAATTCTCATTAAAATACCGGCACGCTTGATCGTAATAGACGATAAGTTATTATTCAAGCTTTTGGTTGTGCCTTTTTATATCTTTATTAAAAGAACAATCGAATTGAAATAAGAATCAATTTTTAAACAGATATTTTGAAAGGTTATTTTAATTAATATCTTTGGGATATGCATGTCATGTTTGGTCGGGAAATTTAGCTCAGTTTATGCCTTGGCTCGTTGCGTTTTTGAGTCAAAATAAACAAGGCAAAAATGTTCTTTGTGCTTACAATTTCATAATGATGCCTAGCGTTTGTAGCGCTATAATATGTAAAACTTTTTTTTATGTTAAAGGAAGCAAACAAACATACGGCCCACCTGATGGGAAGTGGTCACCGTAGCCTATGGACATCTGTAACTTCGGAGGAGGTGTCACCAATGCATTGCTTACCCTGTTAACGTTCAAAAATTGTAGCCACGGGTGTGTGAAACAACGGGGCGAGTTTAATTATTTCAAGATAACCTAACATTGTACAGAGTTTGGTTCTTAATTGTCCAGAACCGGCTTATACCTACAATAGGAAAGCTTCATCGCTACGATTTGGATATGAATAAGGTAAAATTAATGGACACTACCACAAATTAAACAGACATATACTATACCAATTAAGACCGCGTAGTCACATTACGAGATATTTCTCTAGTTATTACTAACTGTAGGTCAACGAAGATTCTAGAGTAAAGTCAATATTTTGGCAGCAGCATTAGCCGTAAAGCTATTATATCATAACTTCACCGACATAAGTATAAAGGTAGTTAGGTAAGTTCGTAGCCGACTCCACACAGTAGCAGCAGGCAGCGTTTCGCCACGACACTAATAGTCTCTATGTTTTTCTATGAAACCTTGAGGTGACGTGTCGCTACTTACGGAAGGTACTTCATACGAATTCTTATAGAAATCAGTAGTATCACGGCGACATATCTCCTGCTAGGCGATCATGTAACTTAATTGCAACAGAAAGAAACACAAATCTCTATGGATTTGACAGTTCCAATACGCAGTTTATGTCCATAGTTTTTTTTTAAGTTTTGGTTCCACATTTTTGTGTAATTTGCCAGTGTCAAGTAATCGATAATTTATCAATGATATTTCACGCAAATATGTATCGAGTCACAGTCGAAGTCATCAAGTCAAGTCATAGTCTAGTCAAAGTTATACTCCTAGTAAAGTGGTGGCAACTTTACTTGAAGCTTCTATGGAGTTTTGGAAACAACACGAAAATATACGTTTCACCATCAATATCCCACTTTCCCACACTCATGCCTGTAATCCAGCACTTAACGAATAAAATGCCACCAATTTTATACAACAACAACAATGAAAATAACACAAGTTTTGGAAAATAATACAATGCGGCGACGTGATCTTTTTCGTTTTCCCGCCAAAACTCCATGTGTATAGTTAGTATGGAAATTTCTCCTGTTGCATTACAATCAAAGTATTAGACCCCCCCTGCCGTTACCTCGAGGAACGGCTATGTATACTTTTACCTTAACGGTAGGTGAATGATCAAGCAAATCTATACTCACGCGTGTACCTACGATCTTGTAGCTAAGTCGCACTGCCGCATATCACTTACCTGTGAACAGAGAGATAAACAAATTAATTAACAGACCCGAGCCACGGAATACAAATTCCATTAGAACGGTTCGCTATTTTCAACACAAGTGTAGAACAAAACATTTGCACGATGTACAATAATGTCAGTAAACATAGTATGATGAGAGCTTATTATCGTTAATTGGGAGTACAAAGCAGAATACGTTTTTTGTAGGACAACGGAAGTTGTTAGTGCAGACCTTTTGTTGCACAAATGGCTAATAATAAATTGATGTGTGCATTGTAAGTACACGAACTTAATTTTCTTTTTGTTTTGGTTTTGGCTCCACACTTTTGTGTATTTAGCCAGGGTCAAGTAATTAATTTTTCAAGTTATATTATAATTATGTATGTTGTATGTGTCAAGTCGCAGTCCAAGTCATCAAGTCAAGTCTAAGTTTAGTCTAGTCAAGTCATACTCCTAGTAAAGTGGTGGCAACTTTACCACAAGTTTCTATGGAGTTTTGGAAACAACACGAAAAGAAACGTTTCACCATCATTATACCACTTTCCCACACTCATGCCTGTAATGCAGCACTTTACAAATAAAATACCACCAATTTTATGCACTAATACTGAAAATAACACAAGTTTTTGAAAATAATACAATGCGGTGACGCGATCTTTTTCGTTTTCCCGCCAAAAAACCACTTAATTTTATATTATACCTATAATTAATCTGTGATAGTACTGTAACTAAATGTGACACTTAATTTTTAAGTTAGTGCTTGTCAATTGTTTTTGTAATGTGGTGTTTCAATAAAGAGTTTTATCTATCTATCTAATAAACAAACGCGTCACTGAAATGCTGGCACTTATTTAGCACAGTGAATCAGCACTGCAATTCAACGGGGTACTGCTGCTAGCATGTTGGGTATGCTACCTAGTGCCAATGGGATGGGGATGGGGGAAATGAGTGCATTTAAACTGTCTGTAGGTCATCGTGGCTAGGATACGGTCCAAATTATTAACTCTTACAAAAACTAAATATAACATGGCAAATTTCAGCAAAACTTTATTTCCACTTACATACAAACTAACTGTACGAAATGGGTAAATTAACTTATCATTATCTCCACTCACATATAAACGAACTATAAGAAATGGCTATATTCTTATGAAGTCTTCAAATCGAGAGTGAACAGGTATCTTCTAGGCATGCGTGCTACATCCTAGACCGCATCGTTACTTACCATTACGTGCGCTAGAGGTCAAACGCAAGCCTATCGAACAATAAAAAAAAATATTCACCAAAATTTTCTTACCTATAAATTTTGAATCTTTTTTTAGTTAAGATAACACTGTTCAATAAAAATGTTTGAAACCGTTCTTGTATTAACTCATTAGATTTGAAATTTACACCTGTGTAATAACGCTGCAAGTACTTTATCATGCGTTGCGTTGCGCTTTTGCACATAGAGATATAAAATCAACATACAACATGAAATAAAATAATATTTCATTTGCACTAACGAATCACCGCACAGTAAGCAAAAACAGTTCAGCAATTTAAACAAATGACCGTAATGTAATCGAATTCTCGTAATGTAATCTATTCAAAATATTATCTCAGTTCGATCACACGTCAGACTCAAAAACAGCTATACAGATATTCTCCTAGATATTTTCCTATAACTGGAAGAATGTAATTCATTAATTACATTTACAACTACACAACTATTTATCATCCTCTATGGTGTTGTGGTTGAGCAGGTCGGCTCATAATCTGCAGGCGGTGGGTTTGATTCCCGTGGCAGGATAAGTAAATACATATCCTGCCATGGGAACCGAATCCAAAAAAATGTGCACATAAAAAAATGCAAATACTTGTTCCGTGTCTGGGTGTTGTAGGACCATGGTATTTGTAGTTCCTGGATCTCCAGATACAGGGAATGTTAGGATCCGGGATCTATGTATGTAACTTTGGCTACTTTTGAGTCTTGATATGAGATTAAGATTGGATTTTGAATACATTATTTTACGAGAATCGGCCTTCAGGCATCTAGAAAGAAATGTTATAAAGTACAGGCGGTAAGTGCGAAATCATATTTTAAACATGAGCGTCTCAGCGCACACTTGCACAAGTTGTAAATTGTATTCGCTCGAGTACACACGTACACAATGTTGCTCTTTTGTATAATATATGTTTAATGGAAATAAAAATAACGTTACGCTTTTATAAACCTCATAATACCACATCCGTCAAATTCAAATCGATTTCTTTTAGAGAACTGAGAACATTAAGGAAGTAGTTTATAAAATAAGGATGGCTAATAATGAGAATTTGGAATGGTACTAAATGAAAAAAGAATATCTATTGTAAACCCTATAAAAACAAACAATAAGATCTATATTGGGGCAGTCGTAAAGGATTGTATGCCAAAGTGATAAAAAAATATATATGTCCACTATAGAGCTGACCATAGACCCAAGCTCTTCCACACATGCCGTAATCTTACAGAACACAGACGATATACTCCGCTATGTCGCATCATGAGTGATCTCAACGCATTCCTTAGTACTTATCCAGACTGTTACGTTTTTTGCGATAACTGGCCTATTATTTTAAATTTATTATTAATATTTTGTGAGTCCTATGACCCTAGCTCAAATATTTGATGTTTCTGTAATTATCCATTAATTCCATTTATTTAGTTGACGATGTTTATTACTGATGAATATTTGATAATATGTTATAATTGCAAATGCGTTCATATTATTATAAATAAATAAATATTAGGGTAAAACTTGGTATAACTGGCCGCTATTAGTTATTGGCCACTACTATAATTTACTACATTTGGATGAAATAAGACTTACATTCACGTAACGCCACCTGTGATCATGGTTTAACATTACCTTATCTATAAGCTTTCATATTAGTTCACAATTACCGTATGGAAACTAGCACGAACTAAAACGAACTGGCCAGTGCACCTAAAGTGGCCAGTTATTAGATGGTTTACCCTATAGTATTTTTATTTCAATAATAGCTTCCCGCTTGATTCAATCAATTAATTTGGAATGGTGGTAAAGATGAGCATACTATATTTTCATTCTTCGAGAATTATTTATGACCTCTTTCGGTTCTCGAGTGGTTTAAAAGTTTTGTCGCTAGGACTGACTGAGACCAGCCTGAGAAGGCAAGGAGTAATTTAGTCAGAGTTACAATTGAGTATATCCGCTTACATTGCAGTTTTCACTCACTTAAAACTTTAGTGACCCTGTAGCGGAATATTTCCGGTGCAGTGACGCTTTATGCTGTGATGCTTTACGCCTATCACACTAATTTTATAAAGGCGAAAGTTTGTATGTGTGTTTTGTGTGTATGTTTGTTACTCCTTCACGCTCAAATGGCTGAATTTATTTTGATGAAATTCGGTACCAAGATACCTTACACTGGATTAACATATAAGCTACATTTTATGCCGAAAAATTAAAATGCTCCCGTGGGATGAGTAAATAATTGAAATACTTTTTATCCGCTGGTGAAACCGCGGGGCGCAACTAGTAACAGATACTGTCAAACTCAATAGCATTTTAAAACAAATCAGCGTCCCTTAAGTAGGTTTCTTTAAAAAAACTAAAATTACAAAAACATTGTGACAACGAATAAAAAACTTATGTAGATAAAGTTCCATTTTCCAATTAAAGTTCAATGGAAACGGAACCATTGGTAATATGTAGGTATATGGTAATACAGTCCCTATTTCATCGGTGCGATGGACTAAAGTTACACACATATATGGCACACGAGTGGTCGCGATGCCGACGCAGGCTACGCACCGCGGTGACTGCTTAGTCAACCGTTAATTGATACAATTATGTGTTAACGCAGTGGTTTGTCACAAATTGACAGGCGAGACAACGTACTATTATTATTTATTCTGTGTATTACCTGCGATCCTTTTGGTGAACTCTAGGCATTTTGTTCGTTAGGCACGCCAATTAATCATTGTGCTTTTTAGACATTTTACAGGTTAGACTTTCTGATCAGGATTCCCTTTGTGAGGTTTGGATATGTTTTGGCATTACATGCTATGTCAATGGACATTGCATATAATGCCATTTTTTTTTGTATTTAGCATTATAGAAACATAATTTTAATGGTAAAATACATTAGATACAAAAACATAGTATTCTACTTTTTTAAAAAGGGGTTTAAACTTTATTTTGGGTGACATATTTTTATGATGTATAACCCAACACCTGAAAATTTTTTAATGAAATTTTTATTACTTTAAATGTATTTACCTTGAACTACATCTCACCTGATGGTAAGTGCACATTTGTGCACTTACCATCAGATAGAATTGGTAAATGTTCAGTAGTAACCTATTTACTCTTCATTTGAAGACACTCAGGTTGTAGGTAGATGTAAATATCTACGATGGGAGTGAGTTCCACATGTAGGATCACTCTGAAAATACTATTCAAACAGGAAAGAGTTTTTCAAATCAATTTATTGTATTTTTGTATTTAGCATTATAGAAACATAATTTTAATGGTAAAATACATTAGATACAAAAACATAGTATTCTACTTTTTTAAAAAGGGGTTTAAACTTTATTTTGGGTGACATATTTTTATGATGTATAACCCAACACCTGAAATTTTTTTAATGAAACTTTTTTTACTTTAAATGTATTTACCTTGAACTACATCTCACCTGATGGTAAGTGTACATTTGTGCACTTACCATCAGATAGAATTGGTAAATGTTCAGTAGTAACCTATTTACTCTTCATTTGAAGACACTCAGGTTGTAGGTAGATGTAAATATCTACGATGGGAGTGAGTTCCACATGTAGGATCACTCTGAAAATACTATTCAAACAGGAAAGAGTTTTTCAAATCAATTTATAAAGGACGTAGTTCTGAGGTAAAAACATTTTTTTAAAACATAACGAATTGAGAGCCTCCTACTTTTTTAAGTCGGTTGATAAATATTTTTATTGTATGCTTTCTATTTTCCACAATACAATACAAACTTTTTATTGTATGCCACATAATTAATCCTACATAATAACTTATAGTAAGTATTACAATACCTACTATTTAAACCTTATCACTAAAAGTGATCTCTTCCAGGCAACCTTGACAGTATCAGATGATAGGACGGCGGTGTAAAATGTGGTAATTTTTTATCATAGGTAATTATAAAAACTGACCACATTGTACACCGCCGTCCTATCATCTGATACTGTTAGATTGTACACAGTATGTATATCAAAAAAAAGTTCACTGGGCGTTGATATACATACTGTGTAGTATGTTTGTATGTTTACCCACCGCATAACAAAAAAATTTTACAACAAATTACAAGCAACGCTATAAATAATAATTATAATAAAATTGAGTATACAGTTGTTAAGAACAAAGCATGGAGCAATAAATAGTATCCGTACAATGTTACGGGGTAGTCTAATTACATACAATGTTGCCCATTTAAGTCGTTTGTAATTACAAATTATATAATTATATATTTTTATAGCCTGCTATCGATTGTCTATAAAAATATGGTTACAATGGCTATATTGGTAAGAAGGTCTATCGCATACGAAACTTATCGGTCAATTAGATTAGGTACACCAATTATGCAATATTAAAATGCAGACCCGAGTTTTCATGTTTCATCATAAAAAAAACTATAAGCAATTTAAAACAAAAGTAATAATTTCTAAAACTCTTGTACTGGATATTATGAAGGTGGTTCACGTAGATCGCCATTGTTAACATAACAAAGCTAAAAGTTTGTATCTTTATGTTGGTAGGTTCGGTAAATGACATTTAAAAAAAACGCCTAACAATCGCATACATAGATCCTGGATCCAAACTAGGATTCTCTGTGGAGGGACCTAGGAACTACGAGGACTATGATCTTACAACACCCAGACTCAGAACAAGTATTTGCAAGTTATTTTTTTCTGTGCACAAATACTTGTCCTGGTGCGGGAATCGAACCCGCCGCCTCCGGGTTTTCAGCCGACCTGCTCAACCACCACACCACAGAGGCTGTCACACAATTGTCAAGATTGCGACATTGACATTAAACAAAGCAAAAACAAAGTTATACTTGCCGATAGATAGAGCTAAACTAAAGAAGTTTTACTTCAGTGGTATTGCTTATTTTATTTTATATTATGAGGCTATATATTATAATTTTAATAAATAAAGGGTAGTCTCGGATTCCAAAGGAACGGAGTTAGTGTGGTTTTTACTTTTAACCGGTTCCACCGATTTTGAGTGAAATTAGCTAATACGCGCTATCAAAATCACACACACACACTTTTCATTCTGGAAAATCTATATCTATAAAACAAAGTCGTGTTAGTTTTTTATTACTCAAAAAACGTCTGAACTATCTTTTATGATTTTGATACTTATGGATTCATTTTCTTCGGGAAGGATATAATCTATACTAATATAATAAAGATGAAAGATTTGTATGTAAGTATGTTTGTAACGAATTGACTCAAAATTTACTGCACCGATTTAAAAAATTCTTTCAGTTTTGAATTCTACATTATCAGTGATTAATATAGGCTATTTTAATTGCAAGAAAAAATAAGGATCGGTTCATTATAAAGACGGAGCGTCCGAAACAAGTGAAACGATCGCTAGTTAAGTAATAAAACTGTAGACAATAAATTAAAAAAAAAGTGTAACGGTAACTGAACGTGAACGAAATTAGTAGAAAGTGTCCATATTGATAAAACATACTAAAATATAAATGATATAAAAGTAATAATATTAGTGTATAAAAATATTAAAAGCTTTCCATTAATTATTTTTAAGTTTGTAGGTAGTACTTAGTCAAATCATTGTTATGTGCTGACACGGGGAAAATACATTTTCTTTATTGCATTGCGTTTCAATATACACAGAAATGTTTGGTTGTAAAAATGGTAGTTTCTAATATCTATTAAGAATAAATTATTCATACAGTGTTGCCCTACTTCGATTGCGTTTAAAATGTGTTATGTTAAAATGTCCCTCATGTCTATTTGTGTTGAATGAACTGAAAATACTCGTAAGAGGTATTTATGCAACGAATTACGTTAAATGGAATAGATTTTTTCAATAAGAAAATGAAGGTATTGTTACACAAAAAATAAACAATTTAAATATAGGGTAATAATTTTTGACTGGACTCATAAAACTTAGTTGGTAGTGCCTTCGAAACTGTTGTGGATTAAAACCGAAACATGTGTGTGATGTAAATTGATGTTTCTTCTGTGTGAGTGTTTCTTTTATTTAATTACTAGTAGCTCCCCGCGGTTTCACACGCGGATTAAAAAAGTTCTGTGTAAAAAAAATTGCCAGCCAGCGTTTAAACTATCCGTATTCCAAATTTCATTAAAAATTGGTTTTGTATTTACGGAGATTGATTGATGGTAACAAACATATACACACACAAATTTTTCACATATATAATATTAGTAGATGTATAGAAGAGAAAAGGGGCCTGGCAAGCTGGGATACTATAATGGGTAAAAACCCCCATCTTCAGTATATTGTCAGACATCAGCAGACGCCAGAACGTCAAACACTACCCTACGACGTATAAAAAAAACGAGTGTATCTAGAGCACACGTTCAAGTAAAATTTCTTTAGCTCTATCTATCGGCTGGTATAAGATTTTTTTGCTTTGTTTAATATTGATGTCGCCATCTTGACAATTGTAAATTGTCATTTTACCGGAAATACCAACATAATAATACTACAATTATTAAATTTTTTTGTCATGTTGACAATGGAGATATACGTTAACCAATATCTTTTAACTTCCATTCGCCTTGTTACGGATTCTGTTTATGAAGAAACAATGATACAACTACATAGACCAAAAAAAAAAAAAAAAAAAAAATCCTGTCATCCATAGTCTGTAAGAATATTCTCTCTGTGTTCTACCGTTGAAAACTATAGTAATAAAACGCGAAGTTTTTATGGCCAAATAGAATTTTTATTCAATTCACATAGTTAATTAGCTATTTTGGTCCATAACGAGACGGATATAGATAGTTCGAGTGTTTGCAAAAAAAAGTGATGTGCGCATAATTCCCATAGTGAACTTACAGTGTTATTTTGTTGGACAGTAAAGTACCAGTAACCGTGAGTAATAGTATAAAAACTGTGACTATTTATCAGTGAATTCAAATAAAGGACTTGGTATATAAATAATAGTAATTGTGAACCGTAAATTCAGAAGATATTTCAACACATACTTTCATCTTAACCTATACCTACATCTTACCTTCATAAAATGGAAAACTTAGTAACGTTACAAAATGAAACATTCAATCAAATAAAGAATTTACTCACTAATTTCAAAAAGTGTGCTAAAGAAAGAATAACTCAAGGATACTTAGAAACAAGGCTGGAGCTGGTAGAAAGCTATTGGAAAAAGTTTCAAAGCAACCATGATGCAATAGTGGCAAGTAGTGACACGGAAAAAGTCGACTACTTCAGTGCTAAGACTTACGACACATGCTTAGATACATATCTTGATTTAAAAACTAAAATTAAGGAGAAATTAACTCAGCCTTCTAAAGAAAAATTACAAGTCACTAATCATAGTTCAAAGATAGAAAATAATGATGAGCATTATGTTGCAAAACTACCTCCAATTTCTATACCTAAATTTTCTGGTGATTATAGAGAGTGGTTATCATTTCATGATTTGTTCAAGTCGCTAGTCCACAATAATACAAACTTGTGCAAAGTAAACAAATGCCAATACTTAAAGTCTAGTCTACATGGAGAAGCTGATAATCTAGTTAAGCACATACCGGTCACAGAGTCAAACTATGATATTATATGGGACATTTTGAATAAAAGATATAACAACCGTAGAAACATAGTAAATGCCTATATTGGAAAGCTTATTAGTCAGAGAAAAATCACCAATGAGTCTCCCAAAGCAATTAAAGATTTATTAGATGTCACATCAGAATGTTTAATATCTCTTAAGGCGATCAATATACCCACAGAGCATTGGGATGATATTATTGTTTACATACTTATACAAAAGCTAGATTCAGAGTCACATAAGCTATTTGAACAACGTGTTGAAGGCCAAGAGTCACTCCCTACATGGAAAAATCTCTCTGATTTCCTGGAATTCCGATTTAGAACCTTAGAAGCAGTCAAATACAAAGATGTCCAACCACAACAGAGAAACCCAGTAAATGTTAAAACTTTCACCACAAACTTGTCTTCATCTATCCAATGTTTGTTTTGTAAAGGAGAACATAGAATTTACACCTGTAAAGATTTTTGCCAACTTAATGTTAATGATAGACAGCAGTATGTTCAGAAGAATAACATCTGTTTTAACTGTTTGAAGAAAGGTCACTCAGTTAGAGATTGCACACAATCAACTTGTAGAAAATGTAACCGCAAACATCACACATTATTACATGGATATTCCATAGCACCTAGTACAACCACAGAACCAGAAGCACAGACCACACAGCATGCAAACATAGATATAGTACAAACCATAGATAGTATCACCTTAAAAACTTCCACAAGTCAACCGGAACCAGTCATATTAGCCACTGCACTTGTCAGCGTACAATCAAATAGAAACCATAGCATCCACACCCTTCGTGCACTTGTAGATCAAGGATCTCAAGCCTCATTGATTACCGAAGGAGCGTGTCAAGAGTTGGGTTTAAAAAAATCACTTATCAAAGGAGACATAGTTGGCATTAATTCAAACAAATCAATTACAAAGGCAATAGTAGAACTTGAATTAACGTCATTACATAACCCAAAAAGTAGTATCAAGATCACTGCATATGTATTGAGAACCCTCACATCATATATACCACAGCGTACCCAAGCAGTTGATTGGCCACAACTAAATAGCATACCACTAGCAGATCCATCATACACACAACCCGGTCGCATTGATATTCTTTTAGGAGCAGGAGTCTTTGCCGACATAGTCCAAAGTGGTCTACTAGTGCATAGAACTAAATCTCAATCACTTGTGGCACAAGAGACATCCCTAGGTTGGTTGATCTCCGGTCGCAACAATAGAAACAACAACCAACACACCCAAGTCTTTACTCATCATGTGAAACTAGAACTAGATGCTGAACTCCGTAGATTCTGGGAACTGGAAGAAGCTGCACCTGGAAAAAGAATAATGTCAAATGATGAGATGAAATGTGAAAAGCATTATAGTACGACACATAGTAGAAATGAAGATGGAAGATATAAAGTTCGATTACCTTTTGCTGTGAACCCTCCAGACATTGGTGAATCTGAAACAATAGCATTAAAGAGATTAATGACAGTCGAGAATAAATTCAATAAACATCCAAAATTGCAAAACAGCTACAATGAGTTTATGGCAGACTACTTAAAACAGAAACACATGGAACCCATTCCAGCATCAGACATCACTCTAAGCAAAAGTGTATGCTACTTACCGCATCATGCTGTAATTAACGAGCAGCACCTTACCACAAAGCTACGTGTAGTCTATGACGGATCTGCCAGAACAAGTAATGGAAAATCATTAAATCAAAATTTATTGATCGGACCATCACTTCAAAGTGATCTTAGAGACATCACCTTAAGATGGAGAAGACATGCTTCAGTTTTGATAGGAGATATTCGTCAGATGTATAGACAAATAGAAATCCATGAAAATGACAGAGACTTTCAACGTATCCTTTGGAGATTTGATACAAACGAGCCTGTACAACATTTCAGACTGACTACTGTTACATATGGTACATCATGTGCACCATATTTAGCTATTAAAACGCTTACGCAGTTGGCGATTGATGAGAAAGCCAACTTCCCTGAAGAAGTAACAGAGACAGTGCTAAATGACTTTTACATAGATGATTTACTCACCGGCTCATCAACGCTTGCTAAGGTCATGGAATTAAAAGAAAATCTAATTGAATTACTGAAAAGAGGTGGCTTAACTTTACATAAGTGGGCATACAATATTTCAAACATAGAAGACTCTACACTAAATAACAGAAAGATACTAGGAATCGACTGGAATAGTAAAACAGACACATTTGAACTAGGATTTGACATCAAAACCTGTAATGAGAAGCCAACCAAACGGTCAATATTAAGAGACATAGCGAAGTTATACGATCCTGCTGGATGGTTGGCCCCAATAGTAGTAAAAGCAAAAGTTTTTCTGCAAAAACTTTGGATATGTGGCCTAGATTGGGATGATAATATTCCAGATGACTTAGTAGTAGAATGGCTAACATTCCGTAAACAACTATGTGACATGCCAAAGATAGAGCTAGATAGATGGCTAGGCATAACAGAAGATACAGTTAAAGTTGAAATCCACGGATTTTCAGATGCCTCAGATATTGCATATTCTGCAGTAGTGTTCTGTCGCACAATTCTACCTAACTCCATTAAAGTGACTATGATTGAAGCCAAAACCAGAGTCGCGCCTGTGAAAAAGATATCGACACCTAGACTAGAGTTATGTGGGGCGGTATTATTAGCCAAGTTACTTCATAAAATTCAAGTAGTACTCAATGTCCCACAGAACGATACTTATGCTTGGACAGATGCAACAATAGTCCTGGCTTGGTTACAGCGCCCACCTAGTTATTGGAACACCTTCGTCGCAAACAGGGTGACAGAAATCACGAATATAGTAGATACCGATAGATGGAATCACGTTGAGTCCTGCAGTAACCCTGCAGATGTGGCCTCCCGAGGAATTTCTCCACTTGAGTTGCAGTCGCACGAGCTGTGGTGGAACGGTCCATCCTGGCTTTGTAGTGATAGTGAATTACCTGTGAAAGACATAAGTGAAATAATTAATCCTACTGAGTGTGAGAAAAAATCTGAAGTGAAAGTGTCGGTAAATTGTAGCGTAGTGCCGGAACCTGAAACAAAAAACATTATTAATAGATATTCTAGTTATAAGAGGTTGCTAGGAGTAACAAGCTATTGCCTAAGATTCTACTACAAATGTAAAAGCAAAGCTAAAAATATAGACTTACCTGATTTCATAAATACCATTTACCTGAATCCTAAGGAACTGCAAAATGCTGCAAATGTGTTAGTAAAGATGTCACAGGAATCTGAACCTGTAAATAAAAAAGACATAGCAAACTTGAATCCATTTCTTGATGATCATGATAAAGTATTAAAAGTAGGAGGTCGTATACAAAACTCAAATGTAAGTGAAGCAACAAAGCATCCTATAATTTTAGCAAAAAATAGCAGACTAGCTTACCTTATTGTAAAACACTCTCATTCAATTACCTTGCATGGTGGAAACCTGTTGATGTTAAATTACATTAGAAATAAATATCACATTATAGCTGTAAAGCAATTGATAAAAAAGGTAATTAGAGAATGTATAACTTGTTGTAGAAATTCTAGCAAGACTGTGAAGCAGTTGATGGGAAACTTACCTAAAGATAGAGTAACTCCACAAAGACCCTTTCTTGTAAGTGGCATTGATTTTGCTGGGCCAATAACTCTTAAATTGTTTAGCGGACGTGGTTCCAATAAGACCACAAAAGCTTACATTGCCTTATTTATTTGCACTGCTACTAAAGCAGTTCATATAGAACTTGTGAGTAGTCTCAGTACAGAATGTTTCCTGTCAGCTTTTCGTCGTTTCACGGCCCGTAGAGGTCATTGTAAAAAACTGATTAGTGATTGTGGAACCAATTTTGTAGGAGCTAGTAAAGAACTTAGTTCATTAGCTAGTAAAAGTGTTATTAATTTGCCGCCAGAACTTGCTGAATTGTTAGCGCAAGATGGCACTGAATGGCAATTCAACCCAGCTGGAGCTCCCCATATGGGAGGATTGTGGGAATCTGCCATTAAATCAATGAAAAAACACATAAACAGAATTCTTAATGATTCAAAACTCACCTACGAAGAATATTCAACATTATTATGTCAAATAGAAAGTTGTTTAAATTCACGACCATTAACTTCATTAGATGATGATAAACATGGTGTAACAATTGCACTAACACCAGGTCATTTTTTGATTGGTGAGAATCCAATAGTAGTCCCTGATGAAAATTTGGAAAATGTTAATGTACCTTACAACAAAAGATGGATTTATTTACAACAGAAATTACAGTCTTTTTGGCGTCAGTGGAGCCAGGAGTACCTTGTTAATTTACAAAAGCGTTACAAATGGAATAGTGTTCAACATAATCTTAAAATTGGAGACATTGTTTTAGTAAAGGATGAACGGTTGCCACCCACCAAATGGTTAATGGGTAGAATTACCAATGTACACCCTGGTTCAGACGGATTAATTAGAGTGGTCAGCTTAAAATGTAAAGACTCAGTATTGAAAAGACCCATACATAAATTGTGTTTACTACCTACTGAAAATGAATCTTGTTAATTTACATAATTTGTAAGTTATGTTTAGAAGATAAATAGTTTTAGTTAAATAAGACAAGTTTTACAGTCCACTTGTATTCTGCGCACTTATATTTTTTGCACTTGTATTCTGCACACTAGTATTTGTGCTGTGTATTCTATGCTATTGTACTTGCGCTCTTGTGTTTAGCGCACCTGTTAGTTTGTAGGTATTTGTTTCTTGCATTTTTATATATATAGTTGTATTTCATGTAACGATTATTTCAATATTTTGTTTAACTCTAGCTTCATAGTTTCTTCTCACATTTAATTACCCACCATTAATATTTATGTTTTTGTTAAAATAAAGTTCTAACGCACTTTGAGGGGCGGAATGTTTATGAAGAAACAATGATACAACTACATAGACCAAAAAAAAAAAAAAAAAAAATCCTGTCATCCATAGTCTGTAAGAATATTCTCTCTGTGTTCTACCGTTGAAAACTATAGTAATAAAACGCGAAGTTTTTATGGCCAAATAGAATTTTTATTCAATTCACATAGTTAATTAGCTAGATTCACTTTACTGTCCAAGTCAAGCGTGAGTAAAGAAGTTTAACTTTAAAAAAAAACGAAATGCAACTGTTATTCAATCATAACAATATACACAAAGTATTGCACTAATTCAATTTTCGCAATTAGAACGTCATTTGAGACAGAGTCGCAGGAAAATAATTGTAATGTTGTGATAATATCTCTATCTATGTAATTATTTTATGGCCAGCAATTTGGCCGGCAACTGGCAACATCGACTAGTGCTGACGCTAACATTGGGTTGTCATGCGACACAGCACTACCGCCGAGTCATTTCCCTAAATTACAATGTAACAATTTTATTTTATGCATTCGAAAGACTATTTGTAAATGTGTTGCCTAAATAGTAGTTACTATAACATGACGGTTTATGTACTAGTAATTATATATTTATTAATACCTAAACCTAATCTTGGGTCTAACCACATTTCGTCTGATTTTGAACAAAAGTAGTCAAGTTAGTAATGTACTTACAAACTTGACTACTTTTGTCCGATGATGACCGATATGGCTGAACTGATTTGGTAACATTTTCACGGGTTCATTAGATTACTGGTATAAACAAAGATTACTTTTTACTCCGAAAAATTAGAGTTACCGCGGGAAATGGGTAAGTAACGGGTGAAACAACGCAGCACCTTTAGTGTTCTATAAAAATTATGTAATCAAACCTTACTTAAACGTTTATGTAAATATGCCGGTAGCTGCACAGACTAATCAAATCTGATCATGGAACACAAACGTATTACCCGTCTTGAAATTTAAATCAGCAGAATGTAATTAGTCTTTGGACAGGGCGCGGCGCTTACGTCCTATGAAATCGGACACTTAAAATTCGTATTGTTGATAAATGGTTTAATTGTTTTGGCAATTAACCACGCGGGGGCGAATGCGGGGCGAAGGGGGAGCAGATTCCACGTTGTAATTTGTGCTCTTCGCTTGACGATCGAATTTTGTCGACTAAGCTCGCCTAACAAACAATATGTAGCGATTTTAAACGCACTTTATTCATAATTATGCTGCGGCAGTGGATGTTATTTGTTCGCTGATTCACATTAACCAATAACTCACTGGGGATTTATATTTGAATAGAATACTAAAATTATTTGGACACCAAAAGCGTCGTTCTATTTTTGACGGATTGACAGCACGTGGCGGTTATATACAACGGACCTATTTAAAATGATTTAATTTCATAGCTTTACATACAGGTTGTAAAAGGAATTTTTGTAAAGTGGAAATTCAGAGGTAGATCATCCGTAGTGGAACCGAGTCACACTTATGTGTATAGTGCAATGTTTCCACTTTAGGAGCAATACGGGTATTTAAAAATAAATAAAAATAGAGAAGCAAAAAATTGAGCGTTTCAATGTAAATGACTATATGAAAAAGCAAAATTGTAGGTAAAAAGGCTTATATATTAACCTTCCGCGGGAAGCGTACCCAAAACGCTGGCAACATTCCACTTTACATTGATTTTTGGGTAACTAATTTATAATACGCTTAACTAGTTTGTGTATATTTCTGCTTTACCTATTAACTACTCACTTATTTGAAATAACATAATAATATAGCATAACATAATTTAGTGCGATATATCAATATCTGTAGGAAGTTAGGAACCCTATATTGGATGAAGGCCTCCTCCAAAGATGCTCATTTGTCTCTGTCCTGTGCGGTCTGTTTCCAGTTTGAGCCGGTTGACCTTACAATCTCATCACTTACGTTTGCTACATACAGCATAAAGATGTGGGACAATGCAGGTGATCCGGTCACCACCCAGAAAGTTATATACCTCTGGATTTTACATTATTATTACTGTGATTTCATATATATAACATCCAGACACAGAACAAATATCTATGTTCATCATACAAATGATTGTCCTGGATGGGAATCGTACCCAAAACCCACAGTTAAGAAGCCCGGGTTACTACCAACTGAGGTATCGGGCCAGTCAAAAATAATTACAATACATAATAATAATAATGACGCCCAACGATCACATACATAGATTCTGGACCCTAACTAGGATTCCCTGTGTCTAGGGACCCAGGAACTACGAGGACCATGGTCCCACAACACCCAGACTCAGAACAAGTTATTGCACTTTTTTTTCTGTGCACCACTTATTCTGCCGCGGGAATCGAACCCACCGCCTCCGGGCTATGAGCCGACCTGCTCACCCACCACACCATAGAGGCTGTCAATAATAGTAACGTGTCAGTTAACTCCAACCCAAAGCTAAAAACAGAATGATCGTACAGTAATGATTTGGTAAATAACACATTTTATTCAAATTACATAGAACTATAACACAACTATGTATAACCCTGTGCAAGATAAGGAAAAATATGTCACATATATTTATTATTTTCCTACATACAATGTTCTTACATTACCATATTATAAGGGCTGCTATTGGTATATATTCAATATACATACATCATATAATATTAGATAATTTACATGTATCGAAACACGGATGACGGGCGAGGTTATATTCTATGTATTGGACGGGCATGAATAAATCATATTTATGGTAATTTGTATTTGCTACCATAATTTCTTCGATGGGAAAACCAGGGCGATGCCCTCTTAGTTTGTATTAACCTTATGTATAGTATGAATGGAATGTTTTCCTTTGCGTTAGTTTCGGAGTTTTTAGATTAAACTAGCTGACCCAGCAAACGTTATTTTGCCATTGAGTTTTCAAGCATGTGTCAAGATAAAATGTAATTTAAATCAAAAGCACTAAGGTCGAAGCAAATCACCGCTGAAATAACTTTCTACCCATTTTTAACCCCCGTTACATCAATTCTGTAAAAAAAGGTTTATGAAAAATTTGAAGTAGATTAGGAAAGGAATCACGTTGTCCCATACAAACTTTGACCCTATTTTTCACCCTCTTAGGATTAGAATTTAGAAAAATCCTTTCTATGGATGCCTAAGTCACACAAAGAACACACCCTCCAAGTTTCATACCTCTACGATCAGTGGTTTAAGCTGTACGTTGATCCGTCCAGTCAGTCATTCAGGACAAAGCATTTTATATGTATAGATATTTAACTTACCAGTGTCGGGCGCACAATTAAAAAAAAAACATAAATTTATAGATGACGTGCTTCTGCCCGCAGCTTCGCCCGCGGCGTTGCCTATGGGAAAACAATTCAACCACCCATTTCACCCTCTTAAGGGTGGAATTTCGTAAAATCCTTTCTTAACGGATGCCTACGTCATAACTTTTACCTGCATGCCAAATTTCAGCCCGATCCGTGTAGTGATTTGGGCTGTGCGTTGATAGATCACTATGTCAATCAGTCAATCAGTCAGTCACCTTTGAGTTATATATATTTAGATTTTTACTGAATGCCATTTTGTGCGTCGTCACGAATAAATATATAGAAACTGACGTGAGTAGTATTCATCCCTACAACTAGAACGCGTCAGCGCCAGCGCCGAGCCACCACCGCCGCAGCGCGTATTCCAAGATGATGGACATATATTGCCCGAACACCGGTCGAGTTATTCGACCTACGGTTATTGTATCTCGTGATTGTTAGCCGTTTAAAATTATAAATGAACAGTTAATTCATAGTTAGCTAACTCGGATGAGGTTGATAAACAGATATTTTCTATCAAACTTCTATCAACCTTTGGTATCGCACGTTCTACATACGTAGTAAATACTTAACAACGGAAAATATTGTACGAAGCTCTAAAATCTTATCACATAAAAAGCTCTTTCATTAATTAAAAACACAACGTTAACAGTTATATAAAGTAAAGATGGCACAATGTCAGAATTTAATCAATAATCTTTTGAACCCATTCAGATGATATTTGATATGCAAAACCGAGTGCACACAGTGTCGCTAGGGAATGGGGCCGATGCACCGCCCTGTCTCATATTTGCGTGGGCTTCAAAATCATGTATTTAGAGACTATTGGTGGAAAAGGACCCTTTTGGAAATTTTTGCAAGTCGGTGTTGTAGCCTATCGTTTTTTACTTAAACATTATTACACTAAAATAAAATACCGGGCAAGTGCCTTTATTCCTTTAACCAACCACTAGTTGTTAGCTACACTACCTAATACAAAACAGTGATTAGAATAAACTATTAAAAAATAACATCAATAAGATAAAACACGTACATTTATACGGTTTTCGTAGTTGCTAAAAGATTTTGAGCACTGTAATTGCTGCAAGCGCGAAACTCTTGCTCTATAATAATATATTTAACCGAACCATTATGGCATTACCCTTGCATGTGTAGTTTATATAGCACGTTATAGTATACAGTAGTATTGCACATATTAAATTTTATCACGCTACGATGAAGATAAACTACTATTTTTCCATAAGCCATTGTTTAAAATGAACAGTAATGATACATTCCGATATATCCTGATGATTACGTTGGTTACAGAGCATTGCAGCATTGTCTATGATTACGCTTGTCAAAGAATTGCAAATTATTTACTATTTGAAAATAATGACTTGTTGTTTATATTAATAGTATGATGCGGGGAGTTACGGGGTTGCTTGGACGTGTGGGTCTTGAATCATCGTAACCATCAGGGACAGCACGTTACGTAGAACTCCTTGTCATTACAGTGTATTAAAACTATTTTACATAATAACATCTCTTGTGTTAATTGTCTTATCCGTGAATTAAAACCATTCTATATTTATCTATGAATATCTATATAGTATAAAATGGTTTTAATTTGTAAGTAAAACGCTGAACATTATGAAGAGAATAGATTTTACTTATAAGTTTATAAGTAGGGCTGAAAATTTTTGTTTCACCTTCGCTTACTAACAACTGTTATTTAATCGCATAAGAGTCGTATAAAATGTCTCTCAAAATATTACACTTTTTATACAACAAAAATAAAAGATATTCTAAATAACGTGTGCGCATCTCACTATTTTAATCTATTGGTTTTACAGGGTTGACAATGCTACAGCAAACATGAGGATTTTGGGAAAAAGGAAGACATGAGATATCGTTCAATAAGGCAGTTGTTTCACCGTTGGCGAGATAGCGACCATAGCTATCTACTATTTTATCGCTCAAGAAACGCACAATAGATGTAGATTCCGTGTAAGTAACCGAAGTACATGATATATTACTGACTGTTCATAGTAACGGTTAAAATTATCTCTGTACAGTACTTAGTTGCCTCAGGACCAAGAGTTATTCAGCAACACTCGCTTCTCGCTGCTCGCCAACTCGTTCCTTAGTTTATATTACTCGCTTCTCGCTCAACGTCGGCGGTAGGACAACTGCCTCAGTGATACCACACCGTGATATTTGGTCGCAGCCGCAGCTTTATAGGATCATAGAGGCATCGAGCGGGCCGGGATCACGTAGTAACTATTATATAATCTGTGCGCCAGTAGTTGGGAAGCATGGCATACGGCGTCCGAACCGCAACAATGCATGGCTTAATTTCAGCGAGGTTTTAACCTCGATCGACACATCGTGTACTTCACTCGATTGACAATCACAATTCGTGGGGTTTTCAAAATAAAATTTAAAAAAAACATTGTGCTTGCCGCTCTCGGATTGGTTGTACAAACATTGTCGTGACTCGTGCACGTTAACAACTTTTTGTGTAACCGTGTTTAAAATGTTGAAATACTGGGATGAATTTTTTTGAAACAAAGTTTTTTTTTAATAGAGGGAAAGCTGCGAATGATTGTTAAGTTATATGCCTAAAATCTAACGTACCGTGGGATTTGATTGCATCTGGTAACTTATATAAGGAGCGTATTTTATCGAAAAATATGCACCGGATCAGAAAGTTTAAATGTCTATATATTGCTTATAGCCAATATTGAGTACCGATCGCAAAGTTCACCACGGTCATTATTTGGATGGGTGACCACTTCGTGCAAGGTATTTGCAAGTGAGCGCTACAATGCTTCAAAAGGGTTAAGCCATGTCGCAAGGCTAAATCCAGGCGCAGCTTATCGCTACCTTTGACCGCATTGTCGTTAATTAACATCAGGTGAAATGCGATGGTCTGTCGGACGCAAAAGAGAAGTATTCAGATTAAAATTTATAATACCTGGGGAGTGATCACGGAAAATTGATTGCAATGGAACGTAAGAAATTGCATTTCTAATTTCAAAATTCTTACTAGGGGCCGTTCAAGTCTTACGTAAGCACTATGGGAAGGCGGGGGTCTTTACTTTGCTTATTTTGGATGACATCGGGGGTAGGAGAGTCTAGATGATGTCATAGGTAGTTATTTACCTTTTTACACGAATAGCGACAATCACATTGTCTTTGCTTGAAACACGAAACATTATAATAAATAAATAAATATAAAAAAAAAACATGAAATTAAAATGTTTACGTAAGCATGGGTGGAGGGGGTATGAGCTTTGCTTACTTTTGCTGAGAAGGAGGATGGGGGGGGGGGGGGGGTTAAATATATGTAATAAATCTGCTTACGTAATACTTGAACGGCCCCCTATCCTACGCCATATATAACTACGCACATAAAACATGAAAATCTCCATACAACCTGTGTTTCTATTGATTGCAAGCAAGTTACGTGATCACCTAGCTTAGCTGACCTCATGTTTATACACGAGAACTACGTAGGTAAAATAATTTGTGATAATTGCTATCTATTAAAACTATTATGTGTAGTTAAAAGTTTTACTAGGTAGTAGGACTTGTCTGCAATGTTCGTCTAGGTAGGTACCACCGCTTTGCCAGTTATTCTGCCGCCAAGCAGTAGTGTGCAAACACTACTGTGTTCCGGTTTTAAGGGCAATGTAGCTAGTGAAATTACTGGGCAAATGAGACTTTATGATCTGATCGCACAGTCGAGTAATCTTATTACCAGTATGTGCTGATGTCTCAGGATGATGTGCGCAGTGCAGCAGTCATGCGAAACTTTACATGTTGGAGTTCCGAGTGACATTGTTCTGTTATGGGCGGCCATGTCAATTAA
The DNA here is from genome assembly GCA_905220475.3 of Ennomos fuscantarius. Classification (NCBI taxonomy): domain Eukaryota; kingdom Metazoa; phylum Arthropoda; class Insecta; order Lepidoptera; family Geometridae; genus Ennomos; species Ennomos fuscantarius. Next base: position 4,985,377 of record HG992023.1, on the reverse strand, counting down.
CATCAGGTGAACGACTAGCTCGTCACATCATTCAATAACATAAAAAAAAAGTTCCGCGAAAATGAGGTTGCTTCTACATGTACATCCTACACAGATTAGAACGATATATTATTTTATTCTGTACCATTACCTTTACTTATTATATAATTGGATAAATTCTACATTTTCGTTATAACAATGGCGAAAGTTTGCGCCAATAAAATAGGAGACAGTAATACAGCTTTAGGCATTTTAGTTGCGCAATGGACCGGTCATAAGTGTGTCTATATAAAAGCAAATACACGTGACATCTGCTATGAAGACACATAAAGTGAATAGTACAATTATAATGAATTTATTTAGCCAATGGTTTTTCTTTGGTGTGTAACTTTATTACAAATCATCTATTAATCGAAAAACAGCTGCGCAATCAGCCAAGGGGCCGTTCAAGTATTACGTAAGCATATTTATTACATATATTTACCCCCCATCCCCCTTGTCAGCAAAACTAAGCAAAGCTCTTACCCCCTCCCTCCATGCTTACGTAAACATTTTGCAATTAATGTATTGGTTTTTAAATATTATAATTATAAAAATTAGTGTGTCAAGCAAAGACAATGTGAGGGTTGCTATTCGTATAAAAAGGTAAATAGCTACCGATGATGTAAGACTCCCCTACCCCCCCATGTCATCCAAAATAAGTAAAGCTAAGACCCCCCCCATAGTGCTTACGTAATACTTGAACGTCCCCCAAGCTAAAGATTATGTCAAATGCAATCACACTAATATTATAAAGGCGAAAGTTTGTATGTGTGTTTGTGGGTATGTTTGTTACTCCTTCACGCTCAAAATGCTGAATGGATTTGGATGAAATTCGGTACCAAGATAGCTTATACACTGGATTAACATATAGGCCACATTTTATCCCAGAAATAAATCAAGCAATAATTAAAATACTTAAACCGCGGGGCGCAACTAGTGTCAGATATAAAAGGTGAATCTTCACAACTGTCATCAAATTACATCAAAACCAGTAGAATAGTATAAACTATCGTCATTTTGTTACTCACCGGCATTTAAATGATATAATAAATTCGTATTATCACCATGGTACCGACAAAATTGTTTTCAGCCCAGCGAGGCTTAATTCATTAACCCACTGGATATTGTATAAGCGGTGAAATACTGACTACGCTGGATCCAGGATGAGATTTGGATGCGGCTTTATTTCCATTATTATAAAAAAAGGACATTACTAAACTGGCCCGATAGCTCGGTCAGTAGTATCCCTGCCTTCTAAACTGTAGGTTGTGGGTTCAATACCCACCCAGGACAAACATTTGTGTGATGAACATAGGTGTTTGTTCTGTGTCTGGGTGTTATATTGTATTCTATGTATATATTTACAAACAAAAAGTATCTAAGTATTGTATCAGTTATCTGGTTCCCATAGTACAAGCTTTGCTTAGTTTGGGGCTAGATGGCGTTGTGTGAGATGTCCACACATATTATTATTATTATTATGTTCGCGACTTTGCAGGAAAGGTACAGAAGTCAACGGACGGAATGAAAGTTCTCAGAGTCAAAGCACCAACGGGGTAAATGTATACTGCCCTGGACTTTAATACAACAACTGTTGGGGAAGAGTAAGTGATGACTAGGAGATTTGGCGGGAAAACGAAAAAGATCGCGTCATCGCATTGTATTATTTTCCAAAGCTTCTGTTATTTTCAAGTGCATAAAATTGGTGGCGTTTTATTCTTTAAGTGCTGGATTACAGGCATGAGTGCGAGAAAGTGGTATAATGATGGTGAAACGTTTATTTTTGTGTTGTTTCCAAAACTCCATAGAAGCTTCTGGTAAAGTTGACACCACTTTACTAGTATGACTTGACTAGACTATGACTTGACTTGATGACTTAGACTGTGACATACACATATATGTATAATATTAGTTAACCTGAGAAATTATCAATTACTTGACACTGGCTAAATACACAAAAGTGTGGAGCCGAAACAAAAAAAACTGATGACTACAGCGGAGTGGATACAAGATAACTTAAAAATTCCGAAAGAAACTGGTTATGGCCAGTCTTTTAGAAGAGCAGAAGAACGGGCTCAATGGCGTACCTTTGGAGTGGCCTCTATGTATAGCAGTGGACTCACTTAGGCTGATAATGATGATGATAGCCACTCTCCATCGAATGACGTTTCAAATAAACAAAATAGTTTCGTTTGGGACGGTGCCGTAAACACGCTTATGTTAAACTTATAACACCCTTCTGTTTCCGTCGAGAGTTGAAAGTAAATACATAATGATATAGTCATACCTCCACACACTCATTAAGCATACAAAAGTTTATTTATGTCGGCATTAAAAATAAACTGCAATATGAACGAGAACGGGAAAGAATTCGAACGGTAGTTAAAATTGCAAACAGCGCATTACTTTTTAGTCTGAACTGTAAGTAGTACACGAGCTAATATCCAACAATTTGAATACATAATGCACAGAAATAGGTATCCACATATTTGAAATAGAACATAAATTGTATACATTTTATAGTGCGAGTAAAACATTAAGAATGCTACGGAAGGACTTAGAAAATCACAAGGGTTTTGAAGTTTATGTTACGGTTGTTGCGTGTTTTTTCCTGTAAAACGTTTCTTTCCTCTAAATAAAGTAGCCCATGTTGCCATTTAAGTTTTTTTTTTTAGTGAATGAAGTGACGAGCTAGTCGTTCACCTGATGTTAAGCGATACGGCCGCCCATGACCGAACAGTATCACTCGGAACTCTAAAATATAAACGCGCGACACTGCATTGCGCACATCATCCTGAGACATCAGCATAGTCTGGTAATTATATTACTCGACTGTGATATCAGATCATAAAGTCTCATTTGCCCAGTAATTTCACTAGCTACATTACCCTTCAAATCGGAACACAGTAGTGCTTGCACACTACTGCTTGGCGGGAGAATAACTGGCAAAGCGGTGGACGAACGAGCAACTAGACGAACTTTGCAGAAAAGTCCTACCACCTAGTAAAAAATGTGAAAAACTTCAATAAAATTGTCTGCATTCACATATAAACACACACAAAACAAACGTGCAAACAGACAACTGATTCACTTTTATATATTTAGTAAAGAAGGAAGAAGGATAAATTATGTATAGGTGGGTACATTTTGTCGTTGCTATACATTATTAGAAGAGAAAGGTTTCAAGTTCACTCGTACAAATTATGGTAGATATTAATATAAAATGTATACCTACACTTTATCGTGGCAGAGGAAACCTTATTTAGCCAAATTACATTATTTTGTACTAGGTGGTAGGACTTCACTGCAACGTTCGTCTAGGTAGGTACCACCGCTTTGCCAGTTATTCTGCCGCCAAGCAGTAGTGCGCAAGCACTGCTGTGTTCCGGTTTGAAGGTCACTAAGGCTAGTGAAATTACTGGGCAAATGAGACTTTATGATCTGATCTCACAGTTTAGTAGTCTTATTACTAGATTGTGCTGGATGACGTGTGCAGTGCAGTGTCACGCGAACCTCTATACTTTAGAGTTCCGAGTGACACTGCAGCTGATATGAGCAGCCGTGTCGTTTAACATCAGGCGAACGGCTAGCTCGTCACGTCATTCCTTAAAATAAAAAAAAATTAAGTTGGCCGTATGAAATTGTTATTTTGTGTGCTATGTTATTTGCTTTTGTTGAGATATTCAGATTTAATTCACCCCTGTACTTAAAACAAATAGATTAAAACTAAATAAAACGCAACATTTTTACTATCCTTAGCTGTTGTTTATAATAAATAATAAAAAAATATTAAGCAAGCAGAGATTTCATTCATAAAGTGATCTATTACTGAATGAAATATCTGCTCACGAATCCGATCAATGACTGAGCATCGTTCTTTAATACGGACCTAAAACTCCATAGAAAGAAACAAAATGCTAAATAACTATTTATCCGCTATACAATGTTTATAAATAAGAGGGACAGTTATAAAGTGTCTCGGAGGTTTAGCTACTACATTTTGTAAGCTTGTTATTTGCAATCAATGATTGGGAATTAATAAGCAACTCATATGTAGGTAAATCTATAAAGTCTAGCTGAAGATAATACTGGCTAAACAACAGTAACAGAAACGCACAGAACAATAAAATCAAATTAAAATAACACCTCGGACGAAGTGGCGCAAACGGCCACGGATCAAATATTGACCGGCGATCAACACGTTACAATTGGAAAGCGAAAAACATTTTCGTAAACAAAATAATTAGTCGCGCGAACGAAAAACGACCTAAAACATATGACTGTAGTTCGCAAATTAGTTCACCGACCGTTGGAAAATTTAATTGAACCCGGTGGTACAGGAGCCGTGTCCCGCTTGATGTATTAACATTTATTGGCTCACAAATTAAAGATAACCCACCATCTCGTTGAGGCAATATTGTTGGCGGGAATTTTTCCGTGCCGTTAAAACGACCATCAAAACGACTGTGGATGTGGGAATTGAAACGCACAATTTTAACATAAAAAAATAATATTTCGAACAAATTGATTGGATCTCGGTTATAGCTTTATTGCAAAACAAATACCACGACTGTGATTTTTATTTTTGATACCATTTTTCGGCTTAAGATCGCGGTAATCTGAAAAAATGCGCTGCTTCTGAAATTTCTTCTGTACGAAACTGGTTACGTAGAGATCCTACTAAGTACGGGTATGTATAAAATAAGTTATATTAAAAAAATATGCCGGTTTATACTACCCAGCGCTGAAATGGCTGTACATATTTAAATGGATATATATGGTACAAAAAAAAAATTAAAAATACTACGGCTATGTGGCAAAGTCTATTAGACAAGAGCAGATTTATAAAAATCTTAATAAAGGAAAATAGTAGGCGACGAAAGGGAAAATGAAGAGAAAATGCCAAGGATTAATGTATACAAGCTAATTGAAAGAGAAGATTTTTGTACGTCGAACTCAAGGGTAAGAGAAAACGCTTTGTACTGGAAGAAGTGTTGGCGTAGCTTGTGCAAGCTCCTCGATCTATATGAGCTACGCCAATAAGAATCTATGCCACAGAATCAACTGCATTGTTTTTATCTTCTCATTTATTTCTGGTCTTTAAGAAATTCTCATTTCATTATAGAAGCTCGAATGTTTGTGTACACTACGCTCGAAGCTCAATCGCAAACCACTGAATATATTATTCATATAATCTGAATAATATTTCAATGTTTCCAACGCATCGAACGCAAAAATTCATCAGTGATATTTAAAACTGTTTCGTTGCACAATTTATGATCCTCGTGGGAAGCTTTTGTCTCAACACTTATTTCTCTACTAAAGTATAAAAATAAAACATTGTCTGCTTGTTTGTACGGATTTTTTGTCACGACGGATGTACGGATCAGGGTGAAATTTTGCACGTTCATTGTCAATTATACTGAGACCAATATACATTTTTATCCCGAAATGTTAAGAGTACGCGTGGAAAAATGGGTAAGTAGCAGGTGAACCCGTGGGGCATCTCTAGTAGTATGTCAACGAAATGATTTTAAATATTAATAGTCACTTATTGTTTTTGCATGTCTGATGAAGGCCTATATGCTGCGTGGTAAACAATATCCGATTTTATATCCCATGAATATTTTATTTGCGATCCGAATCATATTTTCCCATTCACTGTTTAACTTCAATTTCATTGAAAGCAAAGTTATTGAACGCCGAAGCTTCTGAATCAATCTCTAGTTCTTAGTAGATAAATATCAATAACAAACGAACTAAATAGTTTGTCAACTAATGTTATTTAAATAGCAGTTTAAAAAAAATGATAATTTTGATTTTTTTTTCTGCGACAACACTAAATTTTTAGTTACTTTGAATTTAATTAACTCGTGAATGTCTTGAAAGAAAGCGATATATTGGGGGTGGGGGAAATAATTTGATTGCAATGTAACTTGAGAAATTGCCTGTAAAATCCATAGAAATGTACATGTACATGATCACCTGGCTAGTGTAAAGTAAATTTTTAAGTAAAATTGCTTGAACTTATTTTAGGGTAGCTGCGCTGCGTGGTTTTGCAAAAAAACCAAAAAAGGTAACAATAAAGAATATATAATAAATCAATAATCTCAAAACCCATAAAATTATTCAACAATCTTAATCATAGCTCATGCACACTAACTCCACGTAAAGTGTATAATGCTAGTATGCGTTTGCGTCATATTGAACCTTATGTTTACCAGAAACGTTGTATATAATGAAAACTCACGAATGACATCTCAATTCCGATGTTACGTTTCAGCAATCGATAAATCTATTCCAATCGAAACATTTACGTTGATAACTAATGGATTTAGATTGAATGGAACGGTTGCAATTGAGTTTTCAGCGCGCAACGGTGCTTTGCGGCGTTGCAATTGCGTCCATAGATAAAGAATCGACGACTGTCTTGGAATGTTTCAATAAGACCTAATTTAAAAAAAAAAATTTGTTGGCGTCGATTTACTTTTCTGATTTTTATGATTTGCTTTTTTATATTTTTTATTATTGCTTATCTAAATAGAGTTCTTAATTATACCGAAACTCACTATAATTATGACCAAAATATTGGAATTTTTATTGTGTTATACAGTTTTCCCTACTTTTAATTACATATTATCGCGCTGTCTTATTCCCCCAGTAATTTCTCTAGCTACAGTATCTTTAAAAGCTAAACACAGTAATGCTTACTTATGTTTGGCAGTAGAATATCTAGCAAAGCGGTAATAAACAACACTAAACATAACTGGGTGATGCATATGTGTTCAGTTGTCTAAATGGACTAGTAGCTTAAAAGTGGTAGAACTGGATGTGAATATCATTTAAAAATAAATACATTATCAGGTCTTGATATGTCCAAAGGCTTTGGCTGTCTTTTAGCTGTCTAGATACTGTATTACAGAATTTGATACTCTAACACTTAGTACTAGGTGGTAGGACTTTACTGCAAAGTTCGTCTAGGTAGGTACCTCCGCTTTGCCAGTCATTCTGCCACCAAGCAGTAGTGTGTGATAACTACTGTTTTACGGTTTGAAGGGCACTGTAGCTAGTTAAATCACTGTGCAAATGAGACTTAATGCTTTAAATAAAATATTAAGAAGAAGATAACTAGACTGTGTGATGTCTCGGGATGACGTGCAGAGTGCAGTGTCACTCGAAACTTTACATTAGAGTAGAATTCCGAGTGACACTGCAACTGTTACGGGCGGCTGTGTCGCTTAACATAGTGAACGACTTAATAGTTACGTCATTCATTAACATGAAAAAAAATTGTCTCGTGGACATTTCTTAGTATATATATATAGGTATGCTTTATCACTTAGGGCTTAAATGTCTTCATTCATAGTGCAGACCATATAACATTTTAACATTCTCACCAATTCCGGCTAGTAACAGAGAGGGTTCCGTCTTTTTTACTCTAACTCATTCGAAAAACAAAGCTAAGTAAAAACTCTCAATCTACACTTGGGCCGTATAATCAACCACACACAAAGGTACGAACACCAAAGTAATCAACGACCATTACCAGTTAACAGAAGTTTTCCACAACCGACACCCACCCTCCATCCACGGCGATATTACAAAAGCCATAAACCATTCGTGCGGGCCGCGCTCCAATGACGAGTGTCAACTCAAAAACGCAATATAGAGGACGCAGACTCCGGTATAGTTGCAATTGTGTCCACCACGGAAAAAATCTCGCACGCAAAAAAGTCAAAAGTCGCCAGCAATAACGAATTTGAAATCCAATAAAGGAGCCCAGGCACGGGTATTCTTTCCACAGTGTTATCGGTTCAGATGAAATAAGTGGGATTGTCGTGGTTGTGCAATGTGCGCTCTACCCTCTAGCTAAATGAAGTTGTGAAGATCGGGAAATTCACCTTTAGTCGACGTTACGGTTGCACTTTCCTTTCCCATAAGAGCATTTAATTGTATTTGTATTGTAGATCGCCTCATTCTGGATGAACTAGAAGCTTGTGCTGTTGTATGTTTATTATAAGTTAACATTCATATTATTAAGAGCAACGGTCCAAGCCAAGGTTGGTCGGATGCCCTTGAACTATTTCTGACAGCTAGGGGTCTCAACAGAGACCAACAGCATTAGCTCGCTTAAAAAGAATTGCCTGATCGTTTAATTCCAAAGACACAATGTTTGGGTTTGGTGGTGTCTACTCGAGACGGTCATGTAGGTATTATCAATGGCTTGATACAAATGAAAAGTATCGTAATTTCAACTCTATTACTGTGCTAATAGCTATTTCACGTGATTTAAATTGAATATCTGTTTATATCTGTATTGTATAAATTAATCTCTATTTCACTTGGTCATCGGATCATGCGTGAACGGATGGAATATTTTTGCTAATTCTTTTTTGTTGTGTTTATTACTGTCAGAAGGTTCTTATGAAAGAAAAAATTAAGGAAGTAGAGCGAAAAATTTGAAAATGTTCACTACGCGGGTGAAATTGTAAGACGCAGCTAGTTTGAAATAAAATATGGACCTGCTTGGAAATAAGCTAACTACATCACCAATCTGAATCATAAATTATTAATTTTCTTGGACGTTATATGTAATTTACTCATTAATCGATTATTGTTTGAGAGCAGTTACTGCGACTAAGAGTCAACATCCGATTTTGAAATAGAAATCGATAAAACGTGGCTAACTTTAAGCTCGTAAGTTTATGTATACTAGCCAATAAACCGGTGTTCAAGAATAATTTATTGTGTACCCCTTACGATCGAAGTCTACGTCTTATTTAATTAGAGGGTAAATATAGATTATAAATCTGCCTAACCTTTACGTTGCAGAAGTAGATATCTCATACCACACTGTTATCGATTTGACTAACCCGATAGTTGGTAGTAACCCAGCCTTCTGAATGGTTGTGGGTTCGATTCTCACCCAGGACAAACATGTGTGTGATGAACATAGGTTTTCGTTCTGAGTCTGGGTGTTATATTGTATTCTATTTATGTATTTACAAACAAATAGATTCTAAGTATTGTATCAGTTATTTGGTTCCCATAATACAAGGTTTGCTTAGTTTAGGGATAGATAGCGCTGTGTGAGATGTCTACACATATAATTATTATATATAAAATTAAAACCCTGTTGTTTGTTTGTTAAGTATATTTGTTTGAGTAATTTTGATAAAATTTTGTACACAGATTGCTTTTACTGCCGATATTAATCAACATAAGACTGTTTTTCTGCAAAATGAAGGGTCTTCATGGCAAAACTGTTGAGATGATTATAACCGCAGATTAATTTAGTTTGGGGCTAGATGGCGTTGTGTGAGATGTCCACACATTATATCACATATTATCGTTTTGTAATAAGGACCTTAATGTATCGTGTTTTAAGCGAGTCGTCCGCGAGACTAACCGAGTTCTCAAACAATCAAACCCTCTTGCCATTTCCAGTTCTATTGCAATGCCATGTTCCTGTTTCCCGTAGTCCGTCTGTCTAATCCTATATACCTTCTACTTTTGTTTATTTGGGTTAAAACTTTGTCTCTCATGTCGTTACTGAAAAGAACATCCCATTTTGAACAATAGGATAGAATTTAGCAATGGAAAGTGCCAGAGTTTCCGGGCCAATCAAGTTAAAGGTCCGACATTCATCAATTGAGAGATTGGCCGGTGTTAGGGTTGCCTTATCCTTGTAGCTAATTGCGTAGGCAACAAACGTAAAGATTATTTTAATCTTTAACAGATCAGAGCTACTTTAAGACAACGGATGTGAAACTTTCAATGTTTGCTAAGCCTTATATATAATGATGAAGTCTAATTTAGACTCTATCTGCGTAGATCGAAACGTCTGTCACTTTAGGCAACCCTAGCACAGCCTGGAGAGACAACGCAAACGGTCCGTCTCCCCTGGAACGAATAGGAAACGAGCGAGATCAATTAAAACGGACTGCATGAGTACAGTCAACGTCACTCGCCGGTCTGGATAGGAAACAGTGGCTGGGTACAGTCGGGTGAACTCGTGAAATCGTTAAAAGCTACAGGACTGTTAGGACAATTCCTCTAAACAGGTAATGTTAGTTAAAATGATTGAAACTATTGCTCATATGCATAAATTAGAAAAAGTGTTCCACATTTTATTAAAGAAATTGATTCCGTTCACGAGATTTGTAATTTTTTTTTTGTTTTGGTATGGCTCCACACTTTTGTGTACTTAGCCAGTGTCAAATAATTGATAATTTTTCGAGTTAAGTAATATATATGTATGTCAAGTCAAGTCACAGTCGAAGTCATCAAGTCAAGTCATAGTCAAGTCAGTCTAGTCAAAGTCACACTCCTAGTAAAGTGGTGGCAACTTTACTTGAAGCTTCTATGGAGTTTTGGAAACAACACGAAAAGAAACGTTTCACCATCATTATACCATTTTCCCACACTCACGCCTGTAATCCAGCACTTAACGAATAAAATGCCACCAATTTTATGCACTAACACTGAAAATAACACAAGTTTTGGAAAATAATACAATGTGGTGACACGATCTTTTTCGTTTTCCCGCCAAAACTCCAGATTTGTCATTATCAAGTGAGTGTGTTACGCGCGTTTAAATCGTGTTTATGGTTTATCATCTCTGACACCAGACTGCGGAATTATATGAAAGGTAGGTACTAAAGATAATGTATAGCATTTAGAAGCAATACCTTTTTTGAGTGTTCAAATCCTTCCAACTGTATCTATTATCGTAAATGACACATTGTAACGCGCGCTGACATGGACGTTATTCTAATGTGGTTACGTTTGATAATTGTGGCAACATTCGTCTTGATGCTAATTTAGCCACTGTTTCCCTTATATGATGCTTGTCGTTGGTGCTCTATAGCAAGCAACTGAGCGAAAAATTCAAAAATATTTGGTACACATAATAAAATTTATCCCCGACGATATTTACACAAACGCATTAGCTGCAGTTTATCGGTATAATAAGTAGGTGTACTATGTCTTATCTCAGAGTTCAAGCTATTTCCATGCCGAATGTCATAAAGATTAAGCCGATTTGTCGTAAAATGTTTTTTTTTTATTGTTAGATAGGCTTGCGTTTGACCACTATCGCACCTGATGGTAAGTAACGATGCGGTCTAGGATGTAGCACGCTTGCCTAGAAGATAGGTAAGTAACATAGATTACTCAGATTCATAGACGAACAATGCATTGGCGGCGTCGTTGTCATAGAACTTTCTCACTCTGAACTTTATTATTAGAAAAAATGTAAAACAAAACACGACTGTGCAACACGTAGTGATCACGGAACTTTGATTGTAACGAAACAAGAGATATTTCATTCCTCATTTGAAAATGTCCAAAATAAACATGTACATGAACTACGCATTGAAACTATCAAATCTATACAAATTTCTGTTTCTTTTGTTGTAATTAATTTCCTTGATCGCTTAGTGGAACGGTAACGTTCAGTGACACGATAGATTCGCATAATTCTTACCTGGGGCTATGGTCAATTCATGTCAACCATGACTTGCGTTCCCCTCCCAATTATCATAACTATCAAGAGTTAGATTGATATATACATCAAAGTTTTAAACCACCAACAATATTTTTCCTCAACTGTACAGCAGGCGCGGAATTAAACGCTAAACTTCGTTACCGTTCAGTTTTGTCGCTTAAATTGGAAGAAACTTGTTACGATGTCGCTATCATTTCAATTTCAAAAGCGGATCCTGCAACTTGATTGGCTGTGTCGGTACAAAAACTGGAGTGCCACGAACGTTGGAAGTTAGGTACGTATCTGATTTATTTCTATGACCCCTTGCGAGGTTAAACTGCCTCACTTAAGTCTCGACGGTGATGTGATGACGGGGTAAAATTTTAGTAAATATACCGGTCAGAATACCTTCGTCAGATCAGTCTATTAAACATTTATCGTCAGCCGGAAGACGTTATCTATTGAACATCATCATCATCATCATCTTTATTAATTCGAATAAAATTAAATACATGAATTATAATAATAATAAACATTTTTGGTCATTTCACACAGCGCTACTAGATAACTGATATATTTATATATATTTTTGTTTGTAAATGCATGCATAGAAAACAATATAACACCCATAAAACAAACATCCATGTTTATGACAAAAATGTTTGTCATGGGTGAGAATCGAACCCACCTCCTACAGTTCATAAGGCAGGGTTACTACCAACTAAGCTATGGCCAGTTAAAATTTGAACATAGGCCTCCCCCATTAGAGCGTTATTTTGAGTGGCTGCATGCATCCTGCATACTTCGGTTCCCCGCGGTTATAACCAAGTCTCTTCCCCACCTAGTGGAGAGCCGGACTACGCCGCGTCTTCCGGTTTGCGGTCACCACTTGAGAACCAGGAATATTCGGAAAGTTGGACTCTTTCTAAAAGATATCTATAATGTATAATACTTTTTAATCATAAAACCTTAAATAACAGATATAAATACTAAACTAAACTAGACCTAAAAATTTGAACTAGATAAAGTTTAATCTTTGATGTTGTTAATAAACATCATATGAAATCATAAATAATCTTACAAGAAATCTTAATTTATTGTTGTGTTTATTTTGGAAAAAACAAATTAAATTTCTCATTAGTTGATGTAGATTCTATTGGGAAAGTTGCTAAAACGTTTAACATAACATTTTAACGTTAATACATAGTAATTCAATTTAAAAATGAACACACCTTCGCACAAGGACAACAGTACTGAGTATACCAACTCCGAAACTAATGTTAATCAAAAATGCAACTGTACACGTTGTAAACAAAGTTTAAATAGTGTGGCTCGTTGGTCGCACTCATTAACATTTATCCAGCACTACACAAATAGGTGGGAAACAACAAACTTTGTCGGATAACACGCCCGTAACCGGGTAACTTTATTAAATAAAATATTATATAGCGTTGTACTTAACATAGCCGCCCACCCCAAGGCGCTCAAGTTACACAAAACTATTGCATATTTTAGTGAAACGCGCCGGGCCTAATGATTTATTCAGCTTCAAATTCCCAAGTCTCAGGAACCTCGTATTGACTGTACATAATGCATAGAAAACATAGTTATGTACTTTAAACAACAGTGTTGGCTTTTAGAGTTCACACGCCTCCATAAATATTCAAACCCTTTAAGTCAATTATTAAAATTGTAAGAGCACCAACTTACGCCCATTTGCAAACAACCGACGCGCATTAAAAGTGTAGGAAGAAAATGTCAGAACCGAGTATTCTACTCCGTAATTTAGTCTCTTCCGAATCATGACTTAGCTACAACCAGCGCGCTCCAGAATACCAATAGTACTGTAACTTGTCGAATAATTGTGATTTCGTCGGGATATGTAAATGACGTTAGACAACAGAAATTGCCGTATCACGAGTCCGGAAATCACGGAACGATGATTTGATGAGGAGCGATTTGGGGGGCTACGTGCTTTGACCACCGATACGGCTGGCGGGGGTAGGAGTCCATTCCACCACCGACATTATCTTGAGAGGGAAGAGGGCGTTAGTCGCCTGCTTCGTACATTTTGCATGAACTGAGTCGTGTGCGCTACGACAAGAGCGAGACCGATCGCGCCGGAGCGAGACGCACTATGGATCTACATTTAAAGCGCATTGTAAGCAAACGCATTATTAATGTATAAGTTTTAGTTGTAGGAGAGCGATGGTGTTCACCAAGCACCGCCGGATGTTCATATAACATGCATACGCCATTCATATTTGATTCCTTTTAATTCTGGCGTCTTGTGCGGATATTGTTCGTGCGAGCTACAATATTTTCGCGTTTCATTTGGTGCGGACAATACAGATGCGGCGGCTATGTGTGTACTTGATTGCCGATTTCAAATCAATCGGCCAGCTTGATAGCTCACTGGATTCATCCTGTACAGTTTTCACAAAGGATTTATTACAAACAATGCAGCAATTCATTAAACTGTGTTGAAAAACAAAACCAATATCAGTATAGTAAATAAGGACCTACTATTTATAGAACTCTATCGTAATTGTAGAAAAAGAGGAAAATCTAATAATGAATTAATATAGTAAACTAAATTATTTGCTAACGGTTGCTTGGAAAATTACTCTAGAAATTGAATGATTAGGTAATTAAAATGGTATTGGATTGCATTTAGCATGATAATTTAACAATTAGGCCTGTTTTCCTGCACGATATACGATGTATGACTATTTCAAAAGATTAGATTGTATGGTTCCTTAAGTACAGTTATTGTATGCACCAGTGGCATAAGGGAAAGCCTTGTATCAGGTACAATGGACAAGTTTCTATCGTCATAAAATTATTTGATTACTGTGTCAAGTTTGTTGAAATAAAGTCGCATTTACGAGAATCGGACTTCAACCTCCACTCCCTTATCCAGTTGTGTGCTGGCAGCATTTGTTAACCGTTTAACCTTTCAATCGAATCGAAGTCACAATAATGATGCTTGTATTAAATTTTTTGACATATAGCAGGAACTTAAAGTTAAGTGGAATCTTAAGAGCAGGGCATTTATAAAAGAGTTCATCATGCATACATTGGGGCATGCGCCGTGTGTCCCATTTAATATTAAGCGCCCGATAGCAGCAACTAAGTGAGACAGACCTATTGATGGGACTCGGAATTGACGGGAATTCTTACATGCAGTTTCGTTGCCAAAATTTATAAACGGGAAAAGATTCGGCTTTATTGAATTCGGACTTCATTCTAGGGAAAAAGTAAAAATTTTGGTTTTTCACAAAAATTCAAAGTGGAGTTTAGTACGAACGGGTTTATTGGAAATTTAAATACAATTATTTGTATTCGGCAAGCAAGGAGCATTCCTGTGATTGCATAAAATATCGGGAAATTTTAGTTTACATCGCTATTTGCGCGCCGTAACGCTATTTCTCCAGCTTGAAAAATACCATTCCCGCCACTTCCGGTGGTAAAGTCACGGCGTCAAACTAGATTCCGTAATATACTTAGTTACTGTAAAGAGTGACCTAAAAATTTTTATCAAGCGGAAGTCTAGAAGTAGAGCATTGCCTGAGACATCCTTTTACCTTTACCATTACCAGTAAGGTCATTTTTAAACAGCCTCTGTGGTTTGTTGTTTGAGCAGGTCGGCTCATAACTCGGAGGCGGCGGGTCCGACTCTCGCGGCAGGACAAGTATTTATACACAGAAAAAAAGCGCAAATACTTGTTCTGAGTCTGGGTGTTGTGGGATATAGTCCTTTTAGTTCCTGGGTCGCTTTTAGACACAGGGAATCCTAGTTAGGGTCCTGGATCTATGTTATGTGATCGTTGGTCGTTATTATTATTAAATAAATAATATGTGTGGACAATTCACACAGCGCCATCTAGCCCCAAACTAAGCAAAGCTTGTACTAAAGGAACCAGATAACTGATATAATACTTATATACTTTTTTGTTTGTAAATACATACATAGAATACCATATAATACCCAGACACAGAACAAACCTCGATGTTCATCACACAAATGTTTGTCCTGGGTGGGAATCGAACCCACGACCCACAGTTCAGAAGGCAGGGTTACTACCAACTGAGCTATTGGGCCAGTCAAACATTAATTTACCCACAGTTATTAAGCATAGGCTGAAATCGGGGTTTGACTAGATAGTTCTTAGTGTTATAATTTCTCTATGATAGACGACTATTAAGAGATATTTGATAAGCAAAGCAGCACACGTTTTTACCTCAAACGGACGATTAGGCATGAATTGAAGGGTTGAGAATAAAAAAATTTAACTGTCAAATTGATAGTTTCGAGAAAATTGACTTTAAACTTCAACGGCTTCATTTTAATGTAGAGTGCTTATAAGGTAATAGAAGGTTTGTGTAAGTTTCGGTTGCTTGAAAATGTATTAATTCTATTTTAAAATACTAAATTCATACAATTACTGTAAAAATATAATATAATAAAATAAATATAATAATGTTTTATATGCTAAGCAAACTGTTTTCCTGTGGTAGATAAACCGTTTTTAGACTCAAAATCTCGAGATTTAAGCCTCATTTCGGTATTTTGAGAATGTATTATTGTAGATAATTTCACGCTGAATTTAACGATACCCATAAGTCATTTTATGAAAAAAATCACTTAAACCCTTTTTGTACTCACCCCTTCAAAGCTGTGAGTCATAAACCTATATTATTTTCAAATTAATACTTGAGTACCCGCCTTCGTCGTAAGGTCTTCAGACTAAAAACAAATATTAGTGTTTCTTCACACGGTGCTATATAAAATCTATAAGCCTTTAGCAAGTGACATAGAATAGTGAAAAGAGTTCAACAGAGCGCGAGGCTTATAAAAGGGAAATGGATGAAAGGAATTCCTATGCGAGCCTGTGCAAAGACGTGACTCGTGAC
This sequence comes from Ennomos fuscantarius, assembly GCA_905220475.3. Lineage (NCBI taxonomy): Eukaryota > Metazoa > Arthropoda > Insecta > Lepidoptera > Geometridae > Ennomos > Ennomos fuscantarius. Next base: position 4,968,951 of record HG992023.1, on the reverse strand, counting down.
GTACTAGCGTGTAGCCATATTTATATAGCCAGGGAGTACCTGAAGACTTTAATTGCTGTAGTCGTTTATTTTGACATGACAGCCTCTGTGGTGTGGTGGTTGAGCACATCGGCTCATAACCCGGAGGTGGCGGGTTCGATTCCCGCGGCAGGACAAGTATTTGCGCACAGAAAAAAAAGTGCAAATACTTGTTCTGAGTCTGGGTGTTGTGGGACCATGGTCCTCGTAGTTCCTGGGTCCCTAGACACAGGGAATCCTAGTTAGGGTCCAGGATCTATGTATGTGATCGTTGGGCGTTATTATTATTATTATTATTTTATACTATTTTCATATATGAAATATTATTCAAACTAATTGTGAACGAAAGCTTATCAATTAATAAACATCTATGTCTCTTTTGTCTCGTGTACGCAATTAGTTCATGTAAGCTTCGATATTGCTTTAAGACAATGTTGTCTTACGATAACCACCAGCTTACCGTGCCCGCCAAAATGTAGCGATCTACCTTACCAGCATCTTTTGGTAACGGTCAACCATCCAACGTTTGCCGATAGTTAAAAATAAGCCGGTGGCTAAATTTTATTAGGGTTACTTTTGGTTAGATTTAATCAATTCTTAAACTGTCCTGTCAACTTCACGCTGACGTAAAATGTCATGACTAGACAGGTCATTTTAAGCATTGATTAAATTTAAGTAACGTTTATAGGTAAGGCCCCAAAGCTCTACATTATTATACTAAGTAGATAGGCCAGCAACACTGTGTACTTAAACTATTATAAAAAGTGTCAAAGTAAAACGGTTGGGTTATACTATTACTAATTACGCCCCGCGGTTTCACCCGCGGATATTAATTATTTTAATTATTTGCTCATCCCACGGGAAAATTTCACTTTTCCGGGATAAATTGTAGCCTATGTGTTAATCCAGTGTATAAGCTATCTTGGTACCGAATTTCATCCAAATCCATTCAGTCATTTGAGCGTGAAGGAGTAACAAACATACACACAAACACACATACAAACTTTCGCCTTTATAATATTAGTGTGATACTACTACAACTGATGTACTATTTATACAATATACTATATATATATATAACCCAAATGTTATACTATTTATACAATATACTTAACCCAACTGTTTTACTATAACACTTTTAAACTATCACGACTTGAACTCATAATATACTGATAAAACTGGTCTATTCTACCGCCAATGTAACTTGGTCGAAACGTCGAGGTTAGTCAAAATTACGTTTTCGTCATTTATGTGCGCGAATAGACCCGTTTTATCTTTATAATTACGTTTTACTATAAGTTTAGAAAGTTGTAATATTTAGTAGAGAAGTAGAAACTAATGGAAAATTCGTAACCAAAACAGCCCAAGGCTCTACGCCTCGAATCTACTTCTAAGCCGAAGTCTACACAGACCCGATATTTTAGTTGCAATGTTGCACCTATCGAACGCTTTGCATGTTTAACATGCCGAATGAAATCTAGTGCTCAGAATTGAAATTTCATAGGAACCTGCACGCCATGTCATAAACACGTCTAGAAAAAGAATGAGAGTGTGTTGTTATTACACCTTTTTTATGTTATTGAATGATGTGACGAGCTAGTCGTTCATCTGATGTTAAGCACCACGGCCGCCCATAACAGAACAGTGTCACTCGGAACCCTAAAACATAAAGTTTCAAGCGACACTGCACTGCGCACATCATCTTGAGACATCAGCACAGTCTGGTAATAAGATTACTCGACTGTGAGATCAGATCATAGTCTCAATAAAAAAATATATATATTACACCTGAAATACCTATTCTATAATAGTTATAGATATCTACTAATTCGTTTATAGTGAAATAACCTATTGCTGTTGTTGGACGACTATTTATTTATCTATTTATTAAAGAGGATATAATATAGCTGATAATTAATAATATAGTAAGATAAAAATGCCAGTGGTACTATTTGTATTCAATTTCAATGAATGTTTGCATAATTATTATTATAATAAGTTGAAATGTGATCTGCATGTTACACAAGTTTAATGTTTTCAACTTTATGTACACAACGCAGGTGCCTTGTGTAACATAAAGTTATACCCAATAAGTTATATTCTATTCTAAAGCAATGAAGATATGAATTGGATATTTGGTTAACTAACGGGCGATATATCACAGTAAATAAATATTGGTGGACATTTCACACAATGCCATCTAGTCCCAAACTAAGCAAAGCTTATACTATACAAACCAGGTAACTGATAGAATACATACATACATACATAGTTGTTTTAAATTGTTTTTAGAAATGAACAAGTAAACAATTTTACACCAATAAACGCAGAAAGATTTATTTTCAAAGTTCATTTTTATATTTGGCTTCTACGCTATTTGCGTATTTAGCCAGTGTCAGGTTTATATTGTTTCTAGGTATGAATTATTGAAGTAGTTCCAATGCCAATTCTTAGTTCATGCCTCCATTTGATGGATTGATTTTTATCACGCTAAAGTAAATAGAGAAAGAATGCTATAGTTTAATATTTCCTTGTTTATTTTTACTTACCTATAGTAGAGAGTAGTATAGAGATATATGCAATGTGTAGCCCAAGCCGTTGGGTCGAAAACCTTTATATTTGGCGAATTTTTTCCTTTAATGGTGTAGGAGCATATAAAATGGTATACACTTATACTAATATGTTTTTGAAAATTATGCACCTAAAGGGTGGTAAACATTGTATGAAGAAACGCGAGTGATACTGCGAGCTACCTCAGTTAAATATAAAACGTAAAATACATTACATTAAATTTATATACCTACATATAAAATTAAAACAGAACATCGACCTCGACATATGGACAAATGCAGATATATTTCTTTAATTTCACCCTTTGGTGATGCATATTGGTGGACTTTTCTATTCCTTCGCTTTGCCTCGTTCAAGTGTATACATAGGCTGATTTTATTTAATTAAGCATGGATCCAATGAGCTTTGAGCGCAAATTTTTTTAGTTATTAACAATATTATGGTATTAAATATTATATTATTGATACGTGTGCACTGAAATTTTATATCATAGTATAAGTAAGCAGTAGCTATAGTACTTAGTTCATGAATCACCATTTATTTTCCCCATCAAACGTGCTTAAAAGCAAATTAGTGTAGTCTCTTAATAACTCTATAAGCATCGATTCTTCCTTCTTACGAACGACTTAACAGTACAGCTACGGTAAGATGGACGAAGCCGAGGTGCAAAAGCGAAAACACTACTAAAAAAACTCGTGAGAAGCACAAAGGATTCTCGACTGTATTCTATAGAAAAATCGTACAGCGCAATTGAAACTCGACCCACACGTACATAAGTTATTAAAAAAAGTAAGCCTCCGTCGTAGGTTTTAATAAAAATAGGCGTCTCGTGACACTCTTTGTGCAACATCAGAGACTAGAGCCTACCTCTATTAGTGCGGAGGGTAGGCTAAGACACCCAGGGGTGGATTTCAGTAATCATTTTGATTTATTCATTCGCGTTAAGGCATTTTGGTGACTTTGTGTGGTTCAAATTAAGTTAAAAATCAATAGCGCGCGTGATGCCAATTTTGAAACGTCTTGCGTAATAAAAACTAAAAACATTGCGTAATGATTTCGTCATCATCAATCAGCCTGTAAAATTTGTTTCTTCTAATATATTTAAGATTATTTTTTATTATTATTTATGTTAAGGAATGACAGGACGAGCTAACCGTTCGGCTGATGTTAAACGACACGGCTGCCGATATCAGTTGCAGTGTCACTCGGCATTTATGATAACACTAGTTGCGCCCCGCGGTTTCACCCGCGGATTAAAAGTATTTTCATTATTTACTTATCCCACGGGAAAATTTTACTTTTCCGGGACAAAATGTAGCCTATATGTTAATCTAGTGTTTAAGCTATCTTGGTACCGAATTTCATCTAAATCCATTTAGCCCTTTGAGCGTGAAGAAGTAACAAACATACACACATACACATACAAACTTTCGCCTTTATAATATTAGTGTGATTCGATGTTTGAATGTCCTTTCATTTTAATAACTATAGTTTTATGCCGTTTGATGCCATCATCAATTTTTATTAACAATTTGTTAATAATGCAATTAATTAATCGCTCATACTTTACGTACCAGAGACAAGTAACACAAATTAATAAAATGTACAAAATTAACTTTCGTTTCACGACATCTAACAAAAAACAAAGATTGAAATTCGTCTCTAACATAAAAAAAGAATCGCTACAGCGCTCGCAACATATGAGAAGCGTACGTAAAAGTAAGGTCCTCTCATCAAAGGACCTTTTGACTTCTCGCTGTGTGAACACTAAAAAGTATACAGAATACTGGAAGTAGTGTATTACTAACGGTGGGAATGAAATGGATTATCGAGTGAAGAGGAATTTCAGAGCTACATATTTGGGTGCGGACGTACGTCCGTTTGAGATTATATTTTGCCGTTTATTTCAATCATTTACCATATTAATGTAACACAGGGTTCCAGTTTGGTTTCTAAAAGCCCGCAAGTGTCAAGTCCAGCCTCTTGACTCGATACAGCGTAGAGCTATCAGAATTGTCGATAGTCCCAAGATCACCGAACGCCTTGAACCACTCAATATTCGCAGGGATATTAGATCTTTGTGTTTATTTTACCGCCTCTACAATGGGGAATGTTCTGAGGAGCTGTTCAACCTGATCCCAGCATCGCGTTTCTTCCATCGCACCTCTCGCCACCGCAAAAAAGCTCATCCACATATTATTGAGTCATGGAAATCTCATACGACTCGATTCATGCTTTCGTTCTTGCCGTACACCTGCAAAATGTGGAATGAGCTTCCGCCAGCGGTCTTTCCGCAGAGTTACAACATAACAACAGTACTTCAAAAGGAGGATTAATAGAGTCCTACAGGGTCAGCAATGCATTGGTGACGCCTCCTCCGGTGTTACAGATGTCCATAGGCTACGGTGACCACTATGGGCCGTATGCTTGTTTGCTCCCTTTAATATAAAAAAAAACCATTACAACCAAAGTAGGAAATGCGAGTGCTATTTTTGACCGAGCGAGCGCGTTACGTCTCCGTTTCATGAGACGTATTGCTGGCTCACTCGGTCCTTCTATACTATATATATTCGTTATATATTCTTGGTCGCGTTTCTCAAATGATTCTCATGAAATTTGGAGTAGTTTTTATAATCAATATGGAACTAGCTTTTTAACTGTCGTTGTTTTAAGCTCTAGAAAGACAGATTAGCCAGATTTATACAATTAATTTTAAATTTTTTTTTATTAATTTTAATTTATAGCTCACATGACCACTAATAATTAAATTAGGGTCGTGCATACTAATTGCTTTTAAGACGAGCCTTCCCTTATCGTGTATCCAACGACAGCATGCTCTCAAAGCTTGTAGTTTCGTTTCGTACAACGAAATGTTTGAATTAGAGGCTCTTGATGGCCTGATTGCTCAGTTGATTAGCTCGGCCTTCTGAACTACAGGTTGTGGGTTCAATTCCCAACCAGGACAAACGTTTGTGTGATGACCATGGGTGTTTGTTCTGTGTCTGAATGTTATATTGTATTCTATGTATATATGTAAATTAACAAAAAATATCAAGTATTCTATCAGTTATGTGGTTCCCATAGTAAGAGCTTTGCTTTGTTTGGGGTATAGATGACGCTGCGTAACATGTTCACAAACATCCGTTTATGTAGGCAGCCGGATTACCAGAATTTATATTTATCACGTTAGAGCAACATGTATGTGTCTTAAAAATCGTACTAATGCTATGTACTATTTCGTTTCCATTTTTCAAAAATAAATTTATTTGAATTATTTTTCTGTGAGTAACTTTGTAAGACTGAGTGGCGAGTAAGTCAGAAAATTGTTTGAAAAGCATTTTAGGTCGAGCTTTATTTGGGGAACAAATTAGTTTTATGAAATAAAACCTATTATAATAATCATAGGTATCAGCGAAGTTGCCGCATAAACATAGTTGTACAGCCCTGTCTCTCATATTTAATCTAAAATGGTCTGATGACCATCATATAGAGAGACAAGGTTGATTTGACGAATCATCAACCCACATTAGCCTAGTTTCAAAATACCATAAAAAGCTCATGACGTCAGATATATCCAAGCTCCATGCCAAATCTCAGCATGATCGGACCACTGGAAGTCGTCCTAAAATCGTTTTTAAGAATTTTACCGCTCAAACAAATAATGCTATTTATTTAAATGTTTAGTTTTACGTTGACCACTATCTCACCTGATGGTAAGTGATGATGCGATCTAGGATGTAACATGCTTGCCTATCAGATACCTGTTCACCTTCGATTTAATGACTTGATTGAAAATTTAAGAATAAAAGGGACTTACTAAGATTTTATTAAGTTCTCATCTCACGCGGCACTGACCCTCAACAAAGTTCAAGGACTGTACAACAAACACTCAAAGACGAGTGTTGTCGTAACGGATCACACTTGAATTTAAATTGTAAAAGACGGCTCGCCCGATGTTTGTGTTGATAATGTTTTTTCATGGGGTCATACAATTTGCAGCATTTTTCATCTGACATAATCTTAACGCGTGCTCCGTATAAACGGAGGCCTCGGTTTCGTGCTACTCCATTCCAACTGCTCAAACAAAGGCATAAGGTCTACAGTCCCCGGGCGCTCACCTCACACATCACTTAAGATATTAATGAGTGCATCCGTAATAGGCGAAACATACATATGAAATTCAAATTTGTAGCGGGCCGGGAGCGAGCTCTTCTACATATTTTAGTAGGCAGCAGAGTGTGAATTTGAATCTTTTGTTAGCGTTTAGTACGTCAGTTTGTACAGGAAAACAATGTATTATCACAAACAAATCTGTTTAAGATTCATATAGGCAGGCGTCGCGGTCGCGGTCGTGGCGGGCACCGCTTTACCTGCGCACTACATCGAAGCCGTATTCTCTTCTACCGCACGAAGTTATGATTTATAGTTTGTAGGAGCAAACGTAATTAGTAAAAACAAAAGAAACGCGGCATCGGGAAAGTCATCGGACATAATTCATAACAAAATAACGGGAAGTCGGTTCGACGGGGTAGGCAATGAATAATTCTCTAACAGAGAGAGCCCTCCCGCCCAGTGGGTGAGGCCCGTGAAAAAAGCACACGACCCAGGCCCAGTATTATAGTCACGGGAATATAGGAGGTGGCCAAAATATCTATACGGCGAATGCAGAAAAATAGAGAAAAAGTATAGTCCCGCTCGCATGAATAAGTGAGTGGACCTTCATATAGAAAAAAAGTGGGAAATGAAAATAAAAGTTGCGTCGCATCGGTGGGGTTGCATGAGGGTGCAGTTGGCCCGCCATCGCGCCACAGGATCGTCGCCTCGCCTTTTGCCTCGCTGTCTGCGATGAGAGCCGGGACCTTCACATTCTCGTCGCGAGTTCACCCGCCTGCGTCGCTTCACTGGACACACGTTATGCCGACGATACTTTTGCCACCTATTTATATCGAGAACATTAACGCAGTTCCATTTTTTGTAGTAGAAATTTACATCGACTATAAACTACTAGTTCCATATATTTCATAACTCTAGTAGAGTTCTTGTTGCTTATTACTAGTTAAGTCTATAAGTCTACTTACATTTTATCAGACTAAGACTTATATAGAACTTAAGGAACTAGCGGCTCTCGAATAAAATATGAAGAGATTTTTTTCCCATCTAAGTAATAGTAGGATGCGTTCGTAGATCTACTACGAAGTAAGTGCTACGAACCGCTACGATCGTAGTTTCGACTAGTTCGGTCGCTCTGCAAGTCAGTGACCTCACTTAATGTGCGGACCGAAAACGGATCACGCGCAAGTTTTCAAAATTAACTCCGACTGGCGACCGCCGCGCGCTGGCGTTCCGCCATCGACTATGGTATTTAATCACTTTACTAAACCCATAAAGTCGAACAATGGCCGTCGCTTTGATCGATACAAAAATGTATCGAATAGTAATCGAATAAAATGTCAGTAAGTTCTCAGTAACTTAATTTACAACTGCTAAGAGAGCGTAAAAATCTAGTATAAAATATTTCGTTTTATTAATTTTTACCGTTTTTAACAGAAGCATAAAGTTGAATTTCGATGAAATCCCTTTCCTGGAATTAGTTTGATTTCCAAAAACGGCATAGTTTGTAAAGTGCGTTACACACTTAAGCGGGCATCACATTCAGTTCGGCAGTATTAATTGAACGCCAAGGCCGGCCTGAAGCTTACTCTACTTTTTTATTAAGCATTTGACCACTGTCTTACTTGATGAAAAGTGATGACGCAGTCTGTTGACTTGACATGTGGTATTTAGTTCGATCAGGTAGTCCTTTCGGGCTATATGCAGGTAGGAACGTTCGGTTCATTCATCTAAATATAGCTATTCGATTTTACCACCCGGCTGTGTCGATTAATGCCAGCCCGCAAATATGTAGCTCCCCTAAGCCGGGCAGGCTTGTTCTCAAACATTCATCTACATTTATCTTCTATTTTGCAACTCGGATGTGCCAATCAATCCCAACCCGATAAATTGTGTAGCACCCCTAAGAAACGACGGTATCTGGTGAAACATAATATTTTAATTGTGATTTTTTTTTGCATGGCTTTGTAATTACAGGTACTTTTAGATATAGTGGCAAGATCCGTTGAAAGTTTGAATTTTGAAGAATTTTCCGTGGTCGATAACGGAGATGAGGTACCTAAATGTTTGTTTATGCAAAGGAAAATGGGCTACGGTAACGCGAAATCCGATTTTGTTAATTTTGAAAATTTGCGAAACCGGATTTCGTGCGTTCATGGAATTTGGTTTCTGCAGCGCCGGCGCCCCGCCACACTCGCCGTGCTCACACCGCGGACGAACCTTCTTAAATACTCTCCATTGTCACGCGCCATACGTTGGATTCTTCGGTTGGATTAATTTAATATCTGACGGAGTGCACATTTTTAACTGGCTGTCGAACTTCATCGTGATAGCTCTAAGATATATAGATAATAATAGTATATCTTAACCATAAATACGTATCGTAATAATAATATTCATTATAAGTTGTAACATTGCATTAGAATTTTGAAATGATGCTACAATTTAATTTATGAATAAATAACCACACTAATATTATAAAGGCGAAAGTTTGTATGTGTGTATGTGTGCATGTTTGTTACTCCTTACGCTCAAACGGGTGAATGGATTTGGATGAAATTCGGCACCAAGATAGCTTATACACTGGATTAACATATAGGCTACATTTTATCCCAGAAAAGTGTAATTTTCTCGTGGGATGAGCAAATACTTAAAATACTTTTTTACGCGGGTGAAATCATGGGGCGCAACTAGTATACAAATAAAATCAAGCTGAATTCCGGTCATGTGTGGAATACTGCAGCCATCTTTGGTTTGTTTCGGCTAAGTATCAGCTCTCGACTCAATGAAAAAAACTAGACATTACGTTCATTAGCGAGGATAGATTGGTGAAAGCTAAACTCCAGAGCCTCGACATAAGGTTGCCAGCCTATCGGTCGGTATCAGCACGGCTTATACGCTGGCTTGTCGAACAAACGTTCTACAGCTTTGAAGAATTTTTAGAATATAAGTTATGTTAAAATTTAAATTATTGTATTTATAATTGGGAACTATTTATCTAAGTAATTTTATTTGACATTGACATATTTGATGATAACTTATATTTTTTTTTTATTATTGACTTGTTTAAATTTTTCATGACATGTTTCATTCTTAATATTATTGTATTAATGAATGACATGTTATTATAATTTATTAAATACGAGCTTCTGCCCGTAGCTTCGCCCACGGCGTGGCCTATGGGAAAATAATTCAACCACCGGTTTCGAAATTCCACCCTCAAGAGGGTGGAATTTCGAAAAACCCTTTCTTAGTGGATACCTACACTTTACAAAGAACACACCCTCTAAATTTCAAGTCTCTAGGACCAGCAGTTTAGGTTTTCAGGATTTTGAATTTTATATGTATAGATTAATGCTACAGTTTATATGTATTTGTTTGTTTCAGTTCACTGTCACTGTGAGAAACGATCCTCACAGAAGTTTCAGCGCTGAGTGGAAACAAACAAATATGTTATGATATATTGTATATATTAAAAACACGTTTTATGTTTTGTATGTAGATTCAGTTGGTGCTGATATTTATACCACTTTTGCCTAAATTAAAAATAAACCAGGAAATATTACTTTCATGAAATATGTTAAACGAGAACATGATAATCTAAATAATTTTCCTTTTAAAAAGAGTCAAACCGATTTCAATCGCCTTAATTTCATACTGAAAAATACTTGACTCATTTTTTTCCAATTATTTCGATTTGCAATTTTGATGAAATTTCTATGGGACCAATCTGAAATAATTAAAACCAAATTGTTTATAAATGATGAAGTCCTGAGGTAGGAAACAAATGTAAAAATTTACAATTAAAGTTACAACCGCCTGTTCTGTTTTGTTTTGCGCCTGTTGTAGTTTGTTATATGTTCTGTTTTTAAAGTCGGTTGAAAAATAGGTAGGTAAAAACAGTACCTCAATAAATAAATAAAATCAATAGCACAAGAAACTGTAATATACTGAAGTGTCAGTTATCAAGAGCAGGTATGTATAAAGTAAAACAATGGTTAATTAAAACCTTAGATTTAATTATATATTTGAAGGCGTAAAAGGTAAGATGACACGTGCCTGCATTCTTGAGCTCTTTAATGAACTCAACATTACAATTTGAATGGATTGATTGAATCCAGGTGTAATTAAATTAACCCTTTGTGGATTGTTGCTGATTGACCGCCATTTGGGAATGAAATGCTATAAAAATGCTTGCATGTCTTAACGACGGAAATAGACGATTATATACATTAGAATAAGACAATTTTTGTATTACCTATTTCGCAAGATAATAAATTGTTTGTTTGTTTAAAATAATTCTACGGAAATAATAATCAATAGCTCGTCCTGGGTTTTGAACAAATTGCATATTGGCTTTTACATGTGTACTATGATATAAAATATAACTTAACACGTGACTAAAATTCTGATATCTATTTAGCCCAAAGACTAAGCATTGCCATTCAACGGGGCTATGCTGCCAGCATTTTAGGCACGTTGTTAGTGGCTCCTTAGATTAATTAACCTTTGAATGTCATATCATTATGGAGAAGATAAAACATTGGCCGAAGAAGAGAACGATGGGGAACACTCCACCAACAAGAGCTGGATTTTTAGTAAGAAGAACAATAAAGGAATTAAAAAATATCACACTGGGAGCCTACTAACGGATGGCGCAATAGTTGCCGGCCCCGGAAAAGGTGAATGAGATCGCTATAAGAACAAAGACGAATTGTCAAAAATGAATAAGACCAGGTAAGGACGCAGTGTGAAACAAAAAAATTGTGACGAAACGGTTGCGATGTATTAAAACAACAGCTAAATTAATTACACCAAATATTACTCAACATATGAATATTAATTTGAAAACTGCATTTCAAGTCGGAAATAATATTTTTTTATGTCTCGGTTAAGTGGGTTTGAAGACTGATAATAATTCATTACATTTATGTAAAAAACATAACGAAACGCTCTGTTGATCGCTATAAAAAACGCATACTTTCACATAAATATGTGTTGTTATTTACTTTTTACATTGGTTTAATATAACCGGATCAGCAGTTAACTGTTATTTTTACTGTTATAAATAAAGATCAGTTGGTATTACTACGCACATCAGACATCAACAGACGGAATATTTGGACGCTTATCATTTGAAGGATTTGCCATGTTCATCACGCGTGCCAGGCATCTTGGTGATCGCAGAAAATTTTAAGGTACTGAAGGAACGCTGCTGCCCATTCTAGAAAGTGTTAACAATATAGGATTATTTACACATTACACACATTAAATTTAAAAGAGTTGCTATAGTCAGTCAAGTTATTTACAATATTTATCGTCAAAAGAGTAGTATTGAATAGTGTAATTGACTTGTGGACGTTTTGTTGACTTGCCACTAGGTGTCGTTGTTTCGACTGTCATGGCCGAAACTTGTTCCGACGCCTCTTTAAAAAGGGTAGAAGTTAGAACGTTGCTCAGTGCAGTTCAGTTGGTCTTCGGCAGCGGAGTGAATATCACGAAACTATTGCCGATATACTGTGAAACAGGAAACATATCTGGAGGTTGTTTATTAGTTGTGCTGCAAATGTATATGAAGTTTAGTTATAATAAAAGAAAATACATTTATTCAAGACATCACACAACATTTTTACATGAACATCGATGTTTGTTCTGTTTCTGGGTGTTATATTGTATTCTATGTATATATTTACAAACAAAAAGTACCTACGTACTGTATCAGTTATCTCATTTCCATAGTATAAGCTTTGTTTAGTTTGGGGCTAGCTGTGTGAAATGTCCACGAATATTTATTTATTTTATTATTTCTTCGAATATAAATAATTTCATCGTAAGATATTTAAAACTGAATTTTAGGATATTGTGCAACAAAAATGAATATCAACGTTTGTCGAACCAACAACCCGTACTACCCTAGAAACATACAAATGCAGAAAATAACGAAAACTACTTGTTCGATTGAAAATATTTATGTCGTGGACAATCAAAATCTGCATCATAAATGTAAAACACATTGCAGGAAGTATTTGAGTAACAGTTCTGTTGTTGAGCCGGCCGCACGCGATCAAATCATTCGAGGACATAGTAAGAAGTCGTCAATATGTATTTTTTTATGTTTATGTTTTGGCTCCAAACTTTTGTGTATTTAGCCAGTGTCAAGTAATTGATAATTTTTCAAGTTAATTAATATTATGTTTATTTTGAGTCAAGTCAAGTCACAATCCAAGTCATCAAGTCAAGTCACAGTCTAGTCTAGTCAAAGTCATACTCCTAGTAAAGTGGTGGCCATATTACTAGAAGCTTTTGTGAGTTTTGGAAACGACACGAAAAGAAACGTTTCACCATAGTTATACCACTTTCCTACGCTCATGCCTTTAATCCAGGTCTTAACGAATAAAACATCACCAATTTTATTCACTAACACTGTTTTTTTATGTTAAAAAACGACCTGACGAGCTAACCATTCGACTGATGTTTAGCAACACGGCTGCCCATATCAGTTGCATTGTCACTCGGAACTCTAAAGTATAGTTTCGCGTGACACTGCACTTCGCACGTCATCCTGAGACATCAGCACCATCTAGTAATAAGATTACTAGACTGTGACATCAGGTCATAAAGTCTCATTTGCCCAGTAATTTTAATAATACAAGTTTTGGATGATAATAATAATGCGGTGAAGAAGAGATCTTTCTCGTTTTCCCTCAGAACTCTCCGATATGTATTTATTCTACATAAGGATAAGTAAGTAACTATGCCGAATAACTTTTTAAATTTAATATGCATAGATTAGTTATCCATTATTTCAAACTGACGCTCTGTGGGTGAGGCCTATGTTCAAAAATTTACGCCTATTAAACTACTAAAAACTAGTAAAAATAAATAGCCAATTTGTATGTAATTTATTAAACGCTTCTGTATCGAATTCAAACTTCAAAATACCTTTATTTTTAATAATTTGCTGTATTTATGTAGGGAACACCGTGTAAAATTCCGATCAATTCCTTGGTTATTACAAATTTACTAATTAAATTTTATAGTGAGATTGCTCCACAAAAACGTTTAAAATTTCGATGAAAATAACCAAGAGTCCTCTTATTAACACAATGAATACTCAATAATAGCAATTATAAATATGGCTACAATGAATAAAATATGAAAACCAGACTGTTAATATAAAAATCGGACTATAATATTTCAAGTGGCGTGTTACGTAATACCAAATTAAGCCGCGCTATGGTTGTCAACAGCAATAAAAGCAAGTGGATTAATTAGAGCAAAAACCGAACCGCAGTCCCCACACTGAAGGAAAATGTCGCTATTGGATGCTATCTACACGAATATGCCACAATTTTGCAAGAAACACACAACCCTATTAAAGGAGTCGTTAAGCTGCATTTATCACGCTTTTTCCTTTGATTTCTTGCAATTCTTTACCGCTATTATTCAGAGCTTTGGTGTTAGTAAATGAAAGTTCTTTTGTTTAAATATCGGCTGTGAAGTGGATCGATGACGCCATAACCAGAACAGAGACGGAGTGGCGATAGCTTTTTTTTATTTGTTTTGGCTCCACGCTTTGTTTATTTAGCCAGTGTCAAGTAATTGATAATTTTTCAAGTTAATTAATATTATGTTTATTTTGAGTCAAGTCAAGTCACAGTCTAGTCTAGTCAAGTCATACTCCTAGTAAAGTGGTGATAACTTTACCAGAAGCTTCTATGGAGTTTTGGAAACAACACGAAAAGAAACGTTTTACCATCATTGTACCACTTTCCCACACTCATGCCTGTAATCCAGCACTGAACGAATAAAATCCCACCATAATTATGCACTAACACTGAAAATAACATAAGTTTTTGAAAATAATATAATGCGGTGACGCGATCTTTTTCGTTTTCCCGCCAAAACTCCAAGGCGAGAGTTGTAAACGTCTAATAAAGTAAAACAATTTATTTAAACGAGTGTGCTTTAGATCTCAAGACTGTAGTAAAATTTCTTTAGTTTAGATCCATCTATCGGCCGATATAACTTTGTTTAATGTTAATTACGCAATCTTGACAGTTGCAAATTATCATTATACTGGACATACAAACATTATAAAACACATTTTTTACATTAATTTGGAAATGGAGATCAACGTGAACCAACTTCAACTTCCGTTCGCCTTGCATTCACCAGTTTACTCCGCAAGACAAGCATGCGTAAAAAGATTTACTTTATAAAGGGGAATTGAAACGACATCAATCACCTTGATTCATACTGAGAAATACTATGATCAAATATATTTTTTCCACATATTTTGATATAAAAACCCAATTCCTACACCGATAGGATTTTCATGGAAATAATTATGGAAAAAATAAAAATATGTAAACATTTCCGGAAAATTACAAATAAGCTCAGCAATCGCTTTTTTTGCTACCTTTACATTTCTATTTGTGAGCAAACTTACAAATTCAAAATTTAACCATCAGCTGATAACTCGCCCCCAAAAATCTGAGCTACCCCTGTGATATCGCGTGCTTACAGCGGAAGTGACAAACCAAAACAACAGGGTGCTTTTAATACACCGGGATTGACTGTCAAACAGCTTTTACTTCTGAGTTTGACACCCTGACTCGCAATTTACTCAGTTTTAGACAACTGTGGTCTATCAAGTCTGGATGATATTTACATGACATTTTGTATTTTCCGTTTATTTCCTCAAAAGAATTTTCAGTTCTTTTTTTGTATTGTATATAAAGTTTTATATATTACTAGTTGCGCCCTGCGGTTTCACCCGCGGATAAAAGTATCATGTGTGTTCATCTAACGTATAAGCTATCTGCATTCCAAATTTCATCTAAATTGGTTCAAGGGCTTTTGCGTGAAAGAGTAACAAACGTCCTTACGAACAAACTTTCACGTTTATAATATTAGTAGGATAAGCGCACAGAGCTGATAACAATATTCTATCATCAAAAGTGATTTACGTACTAATTTGTATGTATTTAAGGTCGTTTTTAGTTTTTACAAAAAACGTAGGTACCTATCTATATTGCGAATGAAGACGGTCTTAGATCTATAGTGGCAGCCAAATAATTGAATATTCAAAAACAAACCACTTAATCAAATAAACAGATCCATTTAACCCAGTCTTACCCTTAGCAGCGCCAATTAATAATTAAAAGTAACTACAATAAAACCGAAACTACGACATACACCGTCTTATTTCAAAACGAGGAATAAGTCGAGGTTTAAGCCTGGACTAAGTAGTCCGAGTTTAGTCCTATTTTTAATATTTAAAGTTTCATTTTTCCACCACCGTGGCGCTAGTTTCTTTCGTTTAGCGAGTCAGTACCATAGTTAAACTAGGGTCATCGGAGGACTAACTTTAGACCATGGACGATCCCCCGAATCAGCGATAAACTTGTTTTTGTAATAAGGTTTTTAACTAGTCTAGGTACAAGCCTATTACTAACTTTAGTCCACGATTAGTCTACGTTTTGTAATAAGATGGAATGAGACCAACGGTTGTACCGCAAGCATTGTCCCGAAAGTGGGACATTCTCGAAGGCTAGATCGAAAAGCATCCCAGCCAGCCACGTCATTAAACTCTGCGACAGGCAGACACCTCTGAAGAATGCACTGTTAATAAGTCATCAGCTAAGTAGCGCCCCCTGTGGGGTAGCAAAGGGGGAGCTAACACGCCGGCGTTCGCACAAAAATGACACAAAGTATAAAATCTGCATACAGTAATGGAAGCAGTCGCCTCTCAGAGGTTCTGTACAAAGATCAAAGCTGCAGTGGCTTTCTGTGTATCTATAGTAGATTTACACTAAAACACTAAACAATTTTAAGGTTTATTTATAAACATTGACTCGCGATCGGTGCTTAGGAGGACTTGCTCGAAAGGTTTCGTGATTTAATCTATCGTGCGGTATTTGTGAATTGCAGCTGATCATTGTTTTGATCTTTTGATCTTATGTAAAGATTTTGACGGTTTTTTTATAGATATAAGCACATTGGCTACTTACCCGTGGTCTAAACTACACACAAGGATCTATACTAGGGTTTTAATTATCCAAAGAGTATAAACGGTGTAAGCGGCACGGAGG
Organism: Ennomos fuscantarius; assembly: GCA_905220475.3. Classification (NCBI taxonomy): domain Eukaryota; kingdom Metazoa; phylum Arthropoda; class Insecta; order Lepidoptera; family Geometridae; genus Ennomos; species Ennomos fuscantarius. The sequence goes on along the minus strand of HG992023.1, from coordinate 4,952,155 downwards.
TTGGCCTTTTTTTGTTTGCTTTTAAAAGTTTTCCTTTCAAATATTAGTTTGACAAGCAGAGAATATCAGTTTAATTTTTATATGTAAATTTTTATTTAGATTTTTCATCACGCTACTGGCTTCTTTGATATCTAGCTCTTTACTATTTTCTATCACGGAAACACCTAGTCGTTATCAGCAATAAACTTGTCCCTATTACTGAGCCTTTGGTGTCTGTTTGTCTGTATGTCTTCAATCCCAATAGGAAGTCGGCTGAAATGTTCACAGAATACAGCGATTATTAGAAAAAATACATAATATAATTTTTTTTTAATACTTAAGTATTATTGCCAATACACAAGCAATAATCTTTACGTGGTCATATAGGTAGGTGTCTATCTGCATAGAAAGTATGTGTAGGTGAAATGTGGTCAAACAGTACCCTGTCTTTTTTATGTTAGTGAATGATGTAACGAGCTAGTCGTTCACCTGATGTTAAGCGCCACTGCCGCCCATAATAGAACAGTGCGAAACTTTACACAACAACTCGAAACTTTAGAACATAGAGTTTCACGCGACACAGCACTGCGCACATCATCCTAAGACATCAGCACAGTCTAGTATTAAGATTACTATACTGTGAGATCAGATCTTATTATATAAGTCTCAATTGCCCAGTAATTTCACTAGCTACAGTACCCTTCAAACCGGAACACAGTAGTGCTTGCACACTACTGCTTGGCGGCAGAATAACTGGCAAAGCGATGGTACCTACCTAGACGAACTTTGCAACAAAGTCCTACCACTTAGTAAACTAGTGTAACTAGTGTCTGGCTAGTAGAAGGATGTAGAATACTTTTTATCACATTTACAGCCTATGTAGTGACCACACTAAATAGTATGTGTATGGTTGAGTAGATCAGCTCATAATCCAGAGGCAGCGGGTTCGATTTCCGCGGCAGTACATGTGTGTGTACAGAAAAAAAACGCAAATACTTGTTCTGAGTCTGGGTGTTGCAGGACCATGGTCCTTGTAGTTCCTGGGTCCCTAGATACAGGGAATCTTAGTCAGGGTCCAGGATTTATGTATGTGATCGTTATTATTATTATTATCATGATACATTTTAACCACAATAGATGACGCAGGGTAGCTATGGTAATATATTGTTGTATTGCGCCGCGCAAGTTATAAGCGATAGTCAGAAAGGTGGGAAACATGAACGAACATAGATTAAAAGACGCATGCACTTTGCCTATATGACGTGTTATTCCTGGAGACATTTCTACCACAAATAAACTTAAAACCCCCTTTGAAAGTTTAATCAATCGCTTAGCAACCGATTCACTAAAATTTTACCAATAAACAATGTATATTAGCAAAGTCCTGACTGACTGAAAGACTGACTCATACATCAACGCACAGCCTAAACCGCTTCTTTGTAAAGTGTAGTTATTTACTAAGAAAGGGGTTTTTCCAAATTCTACCCTTAAGAGGGTGAGGGTAGTTGAATTATTTTCCTATAGGCCACGCGGGCGAAGCCGCGGGAAGAAGCTAGTTGTTTTATAAACGAAGCAGTTAATCTCTACTATCACATCACTTAGTATACTATACTTAAAACTCATCACATCAAAAAAAGCACAAATAAATAGACCATTTTAAAGTATTGTAGGTATAGGCTATAGGCTGTAGGTATAGGAGTATTACAAAAGTATGCTCAGTCGTAGATTAGTATAATAATAATATAATATAATATATGTGGACATCTTACACAACGCCATCTAGCCCCAAGCTAAGCAAATGTGGTGCTATGGGAACCAGATAACTGATACAATACTGAAATACTTTTTGTTTGATACATACATGGATTGATGTTCAAGTAGAAATTTCGATCACAATTGATTTTTTTAAATTGAAATCTCTCATAGTTATTTTATACTGACCTTAGAATGTTTAACGACAGGTTGTTTTATTTCCGCCCATCTTTACATTATGACTTTTATTCTATGGCACGTGACGTCATATTTTACACGTCTATGTGTTGTGATAACGCATTGTTCCCTCATGTACAACTGCCGCTTCTGTGCCTTAGCCGGGAATTACTCCGCCACCTACCGTCGTGAGCCCTCCATAACCACTCGAGAAAAGAACTGAATGAATGGAAACTCGTTCAACGGCGCTAGTTTTGTGACACGACTGTCTTGAAAGGCATTGTTTTAAGCATTAAGAAGGGAGTGGATATATTAGGTCTTTACCTATGAAATTGCCGTTTTGTTTGAAAAAAGTTAAAATATTTTTTTACCCCTGCAATCAATGCATCTTTGCCAACGCTGTGGCAGTTTATGGATGCCCTTCTTGAAAAAATCAGCAGGACGGGAGATAACAAACTCTTCAAAGGCGTTTTGTACTGCCTCTCGGGAATTGAATTTTTTTCCCGCTAAAAAGTTGTCCAAATTTTGGAAAAAGTAATAGTCGGTAGGCGCAAGATCTGGTGAGTATGGCGGATGAAGGAGAGCTTCCAAACCCAACTCATGCAGCTTAGAGACGGTCTGTTGTGCAGTATGGGGTCACGCGTTGTCGTGAAGTAGCAGTGGAGACGACCGATTGACCAAAACTGGTTGTAGACGTGCGAGTTTCGCCATCATTGTGGTCAGTTCTTCAATGTACACATCTGCAGTAATGCTCTCGCCGTTTTGTAAAAAGCTATGATGAATCACACCAGCACTAGACCACCAAACTGTGACCATCACCTTTCTAGGGGTCATTTTTCGTTTTGCACATTGCTTTGGTACCGAACCAGGATCTAACCAACTTGCTGACCGCTTTCGATTGTCAAAAAGAATCCATTTTTCGTCGCACGTAACAATTCGGTTCAAAATTCCTTCATTTCTGTGCCTGTTAAGCAGCGCAAGGCAAGTCTCGACGCGTACGTTGCGCTGGCGATCGTTAAGTTCGTGGGGCATCCATCTATCAAGCTTTTTTATCTTGCCAATCTGTCGCAAATGGACCAATATTGTTTTGATGCTAACATCAAAAGCTGCTGCCAGCTCAGCTGTAGATTGAGATTCATCAGCTTCCACAATCGCTTTTAATTCATCATTGTTGACCAAAGTTTCCGGACGACCACGAGGTTCATTTTTCAAGTCCAAATTCCCAGAACGGAACCGAGCAAACCAATAACGGGTTGTACGTTCGTTTGTACAGTTCTCTCCGTAAACGTTGTCGATGTTACGTGTCGTTTGTGCCGCGTTGGTGCCACGACGGAACTCATATTCCATAATTACACGAAATTTCAAAGTATCCATTATGAGGAAAAATGTTGAAATGTAATGAAAATTCAACGCTAATCAATAAACAAAAGACTTATATTGTAAATAGAATGTCATATTTTTAAAACAAAATTAATTTGAATTTAGAATTCATAGCCAATCAAAACTTTTTTTTGTTTGAAAAAATCTGTACTGCAATACGGCAATTTCATAAGTAAAGACCTATTATATTTCAGTTGTCTTCTTTGTTTAAAGCTCGTTCCGGTTAAGTTAAGCAACGTGCGCTGCGGTTATTATAAGGATGGGTGACCGTTTCTAAAAAGTGGTATTTACAATTAAACGTTACCCTGCTTCGAAAGACAGAGTGTCTGGTATTGTGAGAGAAGAAAAATAAGTTATTTCTTGTTTATTTTTTATCCAACGTTATAATCCAATTAAGATACATCGTTGAAGCATTTCTTGGTTTTATGTTGACCGTATTTCGATTTAGAATTCAAAAATAATTTTAATCGAGCTCTATATTTCTATATCAAGGAATAATTTAACGGGAATATTTATGCCATATCGGTATACTTGTGTTTGACCTACTCAGGTATTTCCGAAAATATATGAATATGAATATATATGGAAATAGTATTAGAAACACTAAACAAGTAATCTGTATTCATTTGAGTATAAATTAAAAGAACCTGATGTTTTTTAACACTAAACTTAGCGAGTTCATTAAATTAAAACTTAGAAGAGATTAGTACGATACAAATTTCGCTTCTATTTACCGGTATGTTAAATTTATTTACCCCTTCTTCTATTTATATCAAAACTAAAACTAAACTAAAACCGAAAAAAAGTAGTTGTAATAAGTACACAAAACATATTTTCAAAAAAAATCAACGTATGACAATAAAAGAAAATGGTTAAATTTAGATTTAAATGGTGAAAACCATTTTCCCACGATACGCCTAAATGTAGGTAAATTCACTCACTCGATCCACTGTCTCTATCACACGTGCAGATAGCAGAGTGACGGAAATAACATTTTCAAATATCAGGACAGTCCTCTTAAATATGTTTTTTTCATCCGGCTCGTATTCTACGGATTCTTCTAATTAAAGCAAACCCCTTGATATCCGGTTTTGAATTGGTAATCAACAGCGTATCAAAGAATTCTGTGCGCCTTCCCATTCACTTAGCCCCCGATCACTTAATGATCGAGGTCTGCGTCCAATTAGTTTAGTAACATGAAGATGCCACTCGATCAGCCGAAAAGCCAAGTTTTCTCATTAAAGTGTTTTATATGTACAACTGCAACCCCTTTATGCAATATGCCTTGAAGAGGCGGAAATAGAAAAAAAATGCATATAAGAATTAATTCTGATAAAACGGACATGTTAGATACACAACATTCTACAATTTAAATATATTTTTTTACCGGCACATTGCCTTTTTCTTTCAACTAAATATTACAATTTCTTTTTTTTTTACGTTAACTAATGACGTGACGAGCTAGCCGTTCGCCTGATGTTAAACGACACGGCTGCCCATATCAGTTGCAGTGTTACTCGGAACTCTAAAGTATAGAGTTTCCCGTGACACTGCACTGCGCACGTCATCCTGAGACATCAGCACAATCTAGTAATAACATTACTAAACTGCGAGATCAGATCATAAAGTCTCATTTGCCCAGTAATTTCACTAGCTACAGTGTCCTTCAAACCGGAACACAGCAGTGCTTGTGCATTACTGCTTGGCGGCAGAATAACTGGCAAAGCGGTGGTACATACCTAGACGAACTTTGCAGTAAAGTCCTACCACCTAGTCAAATTATACAATAACTAATAATACTAAACACTACCTACTACAAAAAAAGAACATTTGGACCTATAGACAGTCCAAATGCTCCAACCCACCACTACTAGGTGGCGTACCCAACATGCTGTCAGCATTGCCCTGTTGAATAGCAATGCCGATCGTTGTGCCAAATAAGTGCCAGCATTTTATTCACGCGTAGCATCGACCAGGCACTCTGCTAAACTTTGGAAAACGCGCTGAGCTTTTGGCCCCCACGGACCCAGGGTTCAACACCAAATGGCTCAAATATGTAACCCCTAAAAACAATAAATAATTTATAATAATTTAATTACTATTTACAAACTTAAGCACATTGCACAATTTTAAACTTGTGTCAATACAACTTCAAAATTTTACAGTTGTGTTGCATAGTTTTAACTAAAAATTTTACTCCCGAGCTTTAGCGAGTTATAATGGGGTTTTCACGCCGTGTTAAACTCTACTTTACACTACGAATGCGAGAAAATATAGTAATCTACTATAATATTAAATATGTACCTACTTTATTACATTATTAAAAAATTATTTTATTTAATTATCAAATTATTAAATTTAAGCATTACATGCCTTGCCCTTATAGGTAGTTGTTCTTATAGGCTGTTGAGTATATAAACTGCTAAGCCGTCACATTGAATATGTGTTCCAAAGGGTTCAACTTAGATATTTTTTAGGAAATTCATCAAACTACATAAGAAACACTCCGTACTCCGTTAGCGAATCATGATTCCACTTCATGAAACTTTCGAAAGTATTTAAAGTACTCAAATACTTTGTGACTTTGACGACAGCAAATTGTAAAATAATTTCTTTTCCTTTCTCTTTCATCAGCAATTCTCTATTTTCACTAGATGATGACATTTTCACTGTTGTAAAATAAATTTCAAAATTCATTGAATTGCATTCAAGTAGTTCCTGCGGTAATTTCATCACCATTTCGCCAATGTCATGTACTAATATAGACCATCAAACGAAGGAGATTTTTCGATAATTAAAAAAATTTGGCTGATGAAAATGTGTATTATGATGAACTTATTTTTTAATGTTTTGGCTCCACACTTATTGTGTATTTAGCCAGTGTCAAGTAATTGATAATTTATCAAGTTAATGATATTTCACGCAAATAATATGTGTCAAGTCACAGTCGAAATCATCAAGTCAAGTCATAGTCTAGTCAAAGTCATACTCCAAGTAAAGTGGTGGCAACTTTACTTGAAGCTTTTATGGGGTTTTGGAAACAACACGAAAAGAAACGTTTCACTACCATTATATCATTTTCCCACACTTACGCCTGTAATCCACCACGTAACGAATAGAATGCCACCAATTTTATGCACTAACACTGAAAATAACACAAGATTTGGGAAAATAACTTACTTCTTAATAATTAATAATTTTATTAGTAGTAAATTTATTTGTACTAAAAATGTTTAGTTTAATAACACAGTCTTATTTTTCAATAGTCATATTTTTTACTAAAAATGTAACTAACGATAGAAACAACATGACGTCGGTATCTATAGCAATCGTTAATAATTATCAGCATAATTAACGTATAGTTTGATTAGGGATTAATAATTTATTGCCGTAATTATGGAGGTAATAAAGAAAATTCGATGGGAGTGTCACTACATTAGCGATAATTTGATATGGAAAATTTATTGATAAGTAGCCCCAGTTTTACAATGTATTTTTTACAATGACATTTTACCTGCGTTTATTCATACAATCTTTAACAATGCATTTAGAGGTTGGATTTTCAGAAACACTTATAGTACACATCTACGCCATAAGAAGAACACACCCTACGAATATAATATCTACATCCAGCGGTTTGGGCTGTACCTATGTTGTCTGTCAGTCAGGACAAACCCTTTTATTGATATTGTGGCTAAGTTTTGCTGTTTTTAATTATCAAACTACTTCAAAAAAATTCTCAATAAACAAAAAATTGTTTATTTTTAACTTTTTTTGTTTGTTATCTCAGATTTTTGTAATTTACATACCGATTTAAAAATATTTTTTTTAAATTATTTAATTTTTTATTTATTGACTGACTAGTCCCATAGAAATTTCATCCATACCGGATCAATCAGTCAGGTTTTTAAATCAAAATATTTGCGTATTTTCTCAGTATGAAATTAGGCGAATGATTTTTCTCCAAAGGTAGCCCTTTTCAACTAGTTATATTTTAATCTTATACAATTCATTCCGGTCCGATACAAGAATGGTTATCGCTCTTCCAATTAATACTTAAAAAATAATTTACAGACAATTTCACTAGCGATTCGATTCGGATGCCAGCGAGAAATTGAAATATAATTGCTGTTTAATAATTACCAATTTTCAATTGGTGTCGATTATTATTTTTTCAATATGTATATATCTGATGTTAAAATACTTATCGCGAGTTAAAATTATGAGCGTAAACGCAATCTGTCGACAAATAGATTATTATGAGAAATATTCTTTTAATTGGTTGGCGAAGTTCCGTAAACCCGGACCCTCGAATCACGTAAAAAAAAAAATATTTTGGACATTGGGGCGATCATTTTTCTCTCTCTCTCGTTACACTTTCTTCGTCCTTTTCTTTTTAATTCTGCGTATTTTTATTTGCTATGATAAATTGTAACTGCGGTGGGGTGGGCGAGGGGAGATAGGGAGAGCGTGGGGTGCGCCCGTTTGCTTTTGTTTCGGTAATTTTTTATGTCTAGTGTTGCGCTTAATTGCGTGGTGCTGCCGGAACCGTATTGTTAGGATATGGGTCGGTGCGGGTCCGAAAGACCCCGTGACCCCTTTAACTTGTCATTTCTTTATCGAATTCAGATTGTCTTTGTAATAATAATAATAAATAAATAACGTCCAACGATCGCATACATAAATCCCGGACCGTAATTAGGATTCCCTGTATTTAGCTACCTAGAAACCACGAAGACCATGGTCACAGACTCAGAACAGTAATTGCGTTTTTTTCTGTGCACAAATACTTATATTGAAGCGAGAATATAACCAGCCGCCTCCGGGTGCCGACCTGCTTAACCACCACACCACAGAGGCCAATTAATGAGGAGGTTTTGATGCTCAGTTGTTTTCGCGTGTATAAAAATGTGAACTTAGCTTAAATTGTATTGTATCTGTACGTAATTAATACGAAATGAATATGAAATCTTTCAGGAAAAGGCCAATTTAAATAATAAACAATACATTTTCACTATCAAATCATTTTCATTTATAGCCCACCCGATCTGAAAAACGAACAAATTTATTTTTGGAAAAATCCATTTAAGCTTTAAACCAATATAAAGAAATGTTTTTATTACCGCCTTTTTACAATCAATCTATAAGTATTGATGTTATTTTTTTTAGTTAAATAGCCACTAGAGTTTGGTGACCGCAAAATGCCAGCGCACGTTTCGTTTTGCCGCTTATTTTTGTTATAACTTTGCACCCAGGTGCGCATTTTACGTATTTTTGTTCAGCTGTGAAAGTTTTCACGTAATTTAACTAGTGACTCGTGTGGAAGTTATAAGTCAATAAACAAGCCCCACTTTACTTATTTGCTAGTGCAGACTATAATTTACTGCTAAGTAAAAAGTAGCTTAAAATTATTGATGATAAAATCCAATTTATTTATATTTTTATTTATAGATATACGTTTAAAATGATTGTAACTGTCGTCACATATTAGGTTGCTAATTGCTTGAACACTCAGTGTATAGGTACATTAAAAATTTGGTTGAGGCTCAACTTTGGCTTTAGGCATTAGGCTTCATTAGAACGTAGTCTGTCACAATACTAGATCATTCATTATAGTGGCGATTACAGTAAAAAGTAAACACAATATAATGCGAGACAGGATATTATGATATAGTATCAAAACTATTAGCGGTGAATGGTCCACGATGCCACTCGACGCCTTGCGGATATCGTTATAAAATTTACACAATGTTGAAACTACCGACTTGAGTTACTTCACGTGTCAATGAATGGCATCTAATTCACATCCCGCTTATTCGACTCTCATCTTTGAACAGACAGCATAAGGTTTATTTTTTCGAATAAAGGGGCATGAATTGTTACCACGAAGAAGTTTATTTTTACTGGCAGACTGTTAAAAGTATCATTATATCGTTTTTCGTGAATTAGACCACCCACACTGAATTTTAACGATACGGAAATATAATTGTTAATGGGCTAAATATGAAAGCACGCTATTTTTAATTATAAGAGGTTTCGGACCGGAGTGTCACAGCACCAAAAGCCTTGCAAAAAAGGCAATCAGTCAGCCAGTTTTTAATTAAAGCCAAATAGTTTTTCAAGAAGATGGCGATGGAGTAATGATAGACTGGACAGACGGACGTAAAAATACTGTGCTCTTTGGTAGTTTTGGTGTCATGTAGCGAGTTCAGATGCGCTTTGTTTAGTTATGTTCGAAAGCGATAAATGGTCGACTCTGTTATGCTACTGCAAAGCCATCGCGGTTTGCGATAAAGTAATTTGTCAGTGCAAATCGAGTTGTAACCAATCGGTTACAGGTTTAGTACCCACGCAGTACTTAGTGTTCGCGTGGCCCAACGACCGATGTTTGCTGTCAATTTGCAAAACACTTTTGTGTTGATGTTGGTGCCTGATTTGTTAGTAGGAAATCGTTTAAAGCTTTCTGTGGTCAATGACCTCGGTAAGCGAGTGTTTCCTCAGCGATTTATACTTTCAGTCCTACCCGTCACCATAATAGTTCAAATTCCACTCGGCCCCTTACTAGTCTTGTCAAGTTATGTACGGATTTACACTGGCTTAAACATTGCGGGAAAACATAAAATGCTTTATCCGTCCCTTTTGCTCTCCTCTACTTTATTCTTATATCTGAAACCTTTCCTTCTCTTTTAAGCCAGTGGTCAGAATTCGTATAAGAGTTTTTGAAACACACGAATACCATTTTAAAAACGATTCTCTTACAACAACAGGCAGGACCGACCTATCTATGAATATAATATACCTACCAATATATGTATAAGTTTAGATGTAAGAATTTTTTATTATCACATCCGAAGTAACACCTATTTATTTATATTGAATTGACTTTCAAAAAGTTCAAATGTAACTAATATATTATATAGATTAATACCAAAGGATTTTTTCTGTGACACACAAGCATAATGTTATCTGTGGCACGGGTACGCGGCTCGAACTCGCCGCCCACCACCGCGCCTCGAAACGCGCAGTCCTAGCAGTAACCCCATTAAAACTGCTTCGGCTACGCTCCCGTCCCTCTTCATGAAATATTAAAAATTCAATTGCGCTTCTCTTTATTTTAACCCCCACCCACGCCTCCCCGCGCTCCCGTACAATATAAAATGAAATATGTATTCGAAAAAAATAACGTTCACCTATAATTTATAATTTGTGTTACGCGTCCCCACCGCCTCCCACCGTCGCACCCGCGGCTCCCGAAACGTTGCTTTACAAATCATGTTTAGGGCATGACTTATTTTCCTACGCACCCGTTTCCGTACCTACCTACTTTGTTTTCAATATATTCTGTTATAAATACGTTTACACGCACTCTGTACGCAATGTAAATACAGTTTATTGTAGAACATAAAATGAACGAGTTAAAAAATAAAATGTCAACAGCGTTACTCGGTACCAGCACCGACAGCTATTACAGCATGTTGTTTGAGTAAACGTCATTTTGAGTACTTGGAAAACTTTTATTGCGCGCTCACCTACGGGCGGAACTTTATTTCCTTGAATTTTTTTATTTAAACATTTGCAAGCAATAAAATTGTCGAGTTGTGTGTGCTGAGCGGTTCGAGCGGCTTCACTCAGTTCAATGTTTGGACGATTATAGCGCCGACGTCAAAGTTAAGCGCTTTGAACTGCTAACAATTTAAAAAGCACACAAACGCGTTAATAATTACCGTACCTATGTGTATTGAGAATTTGTTGCGGTATTTATATTGTTTTTGCTATTATTACAACGTTATTTTTTTGGATCCTGTCCGCCACATAACAAGACGTAAACTATCTGCCTGGTGACTTTAAGTGCTACTTTTTTCATAACATAGACAGACAAACAAGCTGACAGCCCTCCTGATGGTAAGCAGTTACCGTCACCTACATGTATGATACCTGCAACACCGGGGGCGCTGCCAATGCGTTGCCTACCTTTTAAGACTGTATTTACCCGACGTTTGAAATGCCCCATGTTGTAGCTCAGCGGAAATACCTCAGATGGTAGCTCATTCCTCAACATGTGGCAGAAATGATCTCGAGAAACCAACTGTGCAAGATTTTCACAAATCTACTAGGTTTGGATGAGCTTACTACGAACTACGAACTCTATATTTTATATATACTCTATTCTATATATTTTAATTTGTAATCATCGGTAATGTAGCACATACATAGTACTTCAAAAGAAAAAACAGTTACTTGTTTTGGATACCAAACGAAAAATAAATGTATTTAAATTTTATTTGTAATTGGCGGTTACCTAAAATCTGACGGAACGTAGTAACACGACTAGGCAAGGTACACTCACTAATTTGCGTTGCGAAAGAACTGAAGCATTGAAAATACAGGAAAGCACTTTCTTAGGCGAACAATAACTACAAAAATTATAACAGATTGATATAAATTAAATGAGTTTATTAAAAAAAATTCTAATTATGTACTTAAGTACTGCTTATAATCCAAGCTAACTGCCTCAATTTTGAATGTTAGTTAAAGAGTAATCAATGCTTAAATTGCCGTCCCGTTTTCCTTCGTGGCACAAAATTTTAAACATTGATTGATTTTAATTAATCTTTATTTATATTGTTTGTTATAATGTCTCGATAAATATCCATTAAGTGCATTGTCAGTTGGTCTCGCTATAGTTGTTTGCCCCGCACATAATTAACTTTTTCTCTTTCAACTGTCCTTTTTAATTTAAAGTTTAAATTAAGTGCAGACCGAAAGTGTAAACGAATTGATTTAAAACCCGTAGGCTGTGAAGTGCTAATTTAAATTGACGATATCATGCATTTTAAACGACTAACGCCTACAAAATGGATATATTGTATTAAACTAAACATTTTAGTTTCTAAAAGGCTTTTCGTGTATCAGTGCCGTTTTTAGATTTGCCGTCTCATAATAAATTTGTAATTTGTATCTTATTTGATCTTGGTAGTACAATCGACTTTTCGATAATTAAATTTGTAAATTTTACTTCAAGTTACGTTTACGTATGTAACCGGCCTGATAACTCAGTTTGTAGTTCTGTTCTTTTTAGTTTTGAACTGTAGGTTGCGAGTTCGATACCCATCCAGGACAAATATCTGTGGTGTGTTGGTTGAGCAGGTCGGCTCATAACCCGGAGATGGCGGGCTCGATTCCCGCGGCAGTATAAGTATAGTGCAAACAAAAGCGCATATAATTATTTGTGTAATGAAAATAGATGTGTGTTCTGTATCTGAGCATTATATTGTATTATATGTATTTATAAACAAAAAAAGGCATCTAAGTATCCTATCAGTTATCTGGTTCCCATAGTCTCAAGATTTGCTTAAGTTGGGGGCTAGATGGCTTTATGTGAAATTTTCACAAATATTTATTAATTTTTGTATTATATGATGGGAAAAAGTTGGTAATAAGTAACTTGCGTACACAATAAAACTACACCTAGCCAGGACAAAAAAGTAATGTACTTAATTTAAAAATGCGCGCGAGAATCTTTGTCGACGCGTAACTACACTTGTTGGGTCTGGCAAGTGGCGTGACAATGGCGAGGCCTGCTTTATCTACGCTACCTTCCGGCTACTCTTCCCTGACACTTAAAGTGCGAATGTCCATTGCAGCTGCAGCAACTTTATATCGAATGACTAACAAAAAGTCACAACACGAAAGAAATGTTTCTAAAATTTCAGAATTGATTAATCCGCAAAAAGCTAGGGCTGCAAAATACACTTTTTTGGCAACACAAAGAGTAAAGGCGAATTTTTTAAGAGCCTGTGCAGTTTTCCCGTAGCTAGCAACACCGATCGTAGCCAACTTTCGCGCCGAACTTTGGCCTATTCGAACACTGCGTTCCTTTAACAATTTTTTTCTTTTTACAAACGAAATAGCTGCTGTGTTTTGTTTCCTCGTTTGTCATTGTCGTTTGTGTGAGTAATGTGTTAATAGGTACCGCACTTTTTGCTGCTTTTAACTTTAAACGTTCGTTTGTGCTACGGAAACGTTGAAAATCAAAATGGCAGGCGCCGAGAGTTTTTAATTTGAATTTTGAAAGGTGTATGCTTTTTTCACGCGCTAAAAGGAAGTCCCAATTTCAATCTGCTATGAATATTTTTTTAAATCGTATTAAGTTGATTTAAAAAAATCGGTTGTGTCCATTAAAGTTTCACAAAATCCGATGGGATATTAATTAATTGATGTTTGGGATCGGATGACGACTTTAATAAATTGAGATCCGTTTTGATGTTGGTATCCGTTGGGTTGTTACCCATTATATTGAATCACATGAAAAATGGTTGAATTAAAGTGACAACAAAACTAATAAACATTGATACCTGCTAAGCGATCACATAACTTGATCGCAACCTTAGAAACACAAATTTGTATGGATTGAATCTGTCAAATGACAGATTCAATGCGCAGTTTACGTGCATAGTTACAATGGAAATTTTAAACAATTAATATAAGTATGTTTGTTTATTAACAAAATGAGCCTTTCAAACCGCTTACAAGAATCAAGAACATGCACTGGCAAGTAAGTGTACTGTTACAAGAATTGTGTATAATAATGTACATACACGCTATTTACGTGGGTAGGTATACAATATCATAATAACGCATCAAACGCTTGTTTCCTTTATTAATTCTATGAAACAGATGCATTAATGAAAACAATCATTGTACCTGTTTGCTTGTGTATGAAATGAGCTCATATAGCATAACAGCATGGAGTCTTTAAGTTCAATCTATACATATAAAATTCAAAGTTCTGACAGACTGACTGACTGACTTATATATCAACGCACAGCTTAAACCTCTGGTCCTTGAGATTTGAAATTTGGAGGGTGCGTTCTTTGTAAAGTGTAGGTATCCACTAAGAAACGATTTTTCGAAATTCCATCCCTAATGTAAAGGTGAAGTGGGGGTTGAATTATCTATGAAAAATTTTCTTCTTCGTTTCCTATAGGCCACGCGGGTGAAGCCGTGGACAGAAGCTAGTATTTATGAAATAAATACGAAATAAGAAAAACTGCTACCACTATATTTTGATTTAAGACCATGAGCGTTCATGTGCTATTTTGCGTATAAAAAGAAATTGCTCGATTATACGCAATACTGGAAATTTATTGGTTACCTGTCGATCATCGGCTGTCTTCAACCAATGGGCGTACAGTATTTAGTGTGTTGTGTTGACATGGGTATATCAAACGTACCAGAAACTTAAACTAACCTAGCTTTTTTTTATTTATTGGTTCGATTTAGTTAATGGTTTGGTTAATTCTTAATTAAGTGCAAGTTAATAAAGGGCGTTAGATGGTCCATTGTACAGACGTAGAATATTTTCATTACGCACCTCATAAGTCTATGGTCCTTTCTTCTTTTTCGCCAACATAATTACTCGTACACGGCCAGCCAGCCTAATAGAACTAAATCTCGAAGACAGAAAGTATATTCGACTTAGTGATCATCCATTCAGGGCTTTTGCCATGCGTTTCATCGTACATGTATTCGTCCTAATTTTAAAAGATGCTTTTATACTCACTCGTTATCGAATTTCATTGTTACAAAGTTTGATGAACTTACCTGAAACGAGAGAAATAATCAGTTAGTATAAAAAAGTTTGGGTATTGTATCGGTATATTTATAAACAGTTGATAAAGGGTAACGTGGTTATAATTATACCACTATGTTATAGGCATTTACGGTCAACTTTGTAAATATTAACTTTATTTACAAGCAAAATTTTATATTGCGATAATAAGCAAATATTCAGGTTCTGTGTACCTATTTTTCCTTCAGGAATACAAAAGTGGAACTTAACTTTAATTAAGCTTTAGAGATTTATAATCACCTAACAAAGTTAAATGACATTATTTAAAATTGCATTTTATTCAGCAAAAAATGCTTAAGCAATTTTGAGCTGAATAAATACTTTCTTACATTATTAACTGCAGTTTTTAACTAAATCACAATTTCGCTTCCCTTTTCAGTTATTTCATTATACAAAATGCAAACACTCGATGGGCAGGCAACAAATAGAAAAAATAACATTGCGGCGCGGTCCAGTGACTCTCGAGTAATAGACGAAAGCACAGCTCTAGGCTACATTTTATTAGTCAGATTTAATAGATGTTGCTCATTTTGCGATGTTGAATTAGAGAAAGAGAGCTTTCATATTTGTTTGTGTATTACCTATGCAAACTGCTTCATAGGAAAAATATGTCAGTGACAAACTTTGTTCAGACAAAATGTTCGGTGCAAACATGTACCTATTAAATTTTATTTTGCTTCCTTATCACACTAATATTATAAAGGCGAAAGTTTGTATGTGTGTATGTTTGTTACTCCTTCACGCTCAAATAGCTGAATGGATTTGGATGATATTAGGTACCAAGATAGCTTATACACTAGATTAACATATAGGCTATATTTTATCCCGGCTGAGTGACATTTTCCCGTGGGATGAGCAAATATTTAAAATACTTTTTATCCGCGGGTGAAACCGCGGGGCGCAACTAGTCCTTTATATTTTTGAAACAACCAAAGACCAGTAGAATAGTTACAAATATACCAACTACAGAGCCGCTTAAAAGTCCAACATCTGGAATGTCGTGGGTAGATCTATGAGTCCATCGGTCGAGGCTGCACCATTTGGCTAAATTCCTTACATATTCCAATCCTAGTGCGATTGCGGTGAGATTTTCGAGATTTTCCGTTCGTAAGCCCCAGGTCTTGTTAAGAATCCGACGTCAGACATTTTCGGGTGGTTACGTTCAAACGGATGGAATTGCCTCCACTCGCTTAGTTTTCGATTTGCTTCACTGCAGGTAATATTGTTAGCAGGCGAGCAGACGCTTTCGTTAGTGCTCTATGGTTATCTGTTCCATGATTGTACTACTTGTGTTTCTATTATAGACAACGTTCTTAGAGACGAGCGCGGAAAATGATAATAATAATATGTGTGGATATCTCACACAACGCCATCTAGCCTCAAACTAAGCAAAGCTTGTATTATGGGAACCAGATAACTGATACAATACTTAAATACTTTTTGTTTGTAAATACATTATTATATACATTAAATCAGATATGAATAAGACTTCGACATGTCTGTATTTACCTAGGGAGAGTCTGAATACCTGAGACTTAAATACTGCATTGACAGCTCTTGTGACAATCGTTTATAACTATTCATCTTCGTAGACAAACAATTTAGAGCTGCCGGTATATTGAAGTTATAATATAGAAATTTCAGTGACCATGACAGTTTAAAATCTTATATTTTAGAAATTTCAGTGACCATGACAGTTTAAATTCTTATATTTATGAAAATGATATTGACCATGACTGTTTAAGTTCTTATATTTGAGAAATGTTGGTGACCGCCATTACCAATTAAAATCTTATATTTAAATTAAATAAATTTAATTATAAATAAGGTACCAACCCTTTACACTCGTTCTAATGAGAAGTACGCAGCGGAATTATTTTATTTGAAAAAGTTTTGTATGAATTAAAATTAGTTAAATAAATAAGTGGTAATTAAACATCTAAAAAAATTGCCGAACGATAACTAAATGTAATAAATTAATATTTTAGCATCGCGTGAGTCAGTGCAAATCTACTGCCGCGTTGTTTGTTGCATGCTTTTTTTATTTAGCTTATATAATAAAATTGGTAAGTCAGTGCGTTTTTATTTATGGTAAGAAAAAAATGTGTTCATGAATTAATTTTCATCTAATAAGAACAGCACCATACATTCGGTATTAGTAAAAATAATCATAAATTATCTTCTATTATTTATTCTCTGACATTTATAACTAAACGAATGGGCAAATGGCACGCTTGTAGTTGAATCTACTAAAAATACTTTTATCCTTTCAACTAACTACTACAGTACAATGACAACTACTACTAAATACTACTAGTTACACTACCTACTACTATAAAAAATTAATCATTTGATACATATCACACTATCACACTAATATTATAAAGGCGAAAGTTTGTATGTGTGTTTGTGTGTATGTGTGTATGTTTGTTACTCCTTCACGCTCAAACGGCTGAATGGATTTGGATGAAATTCGGTACCAAGATAGCTTGTTCACTGAATTTACATATAGGCTACATGTTACCCGATAAAGTGAAATTTTTCCGTGGGATGAGCATATAATTAAAATACTTTTTTCCGCGGGTGAAACCGCGGGGCGCAACCAGTAATTATATATAGATCTAAATCATAAAGCTCCGTGAGAAAAAGAGATTTTCCGACACCTTTCCTAAAAATAATATATATAAATGTATAATTATTTATATGTACATATCTAAAATTATAGCACAAAGTTATTTTTATTTGTTTTCATTATAATACATAGGTATAAGCTTATATTGACTATTTTTCATTAAAAAAATTAGGTCGTCATATTGTCATTTTATTATTCGTGCATGACATCTTATATATCTAAATATATACAACTCAAAAGTGACTGACTGATTGACTGACTGACATAGTGATCTATCAACGCACAGCAAACTACTGGACGGATCGGCCTGAAGTTTGGCATGCAGGTAGATGTTATGGCGTAAGCATCCGCTAAGAAACGATTTTTCGAAATTCCACCCTTAAAAGGGTGAAATGGGTGGTTGAATCATTTTACCATAGGCCACGCCACGGACGAAGCTGCGGGCAGAAGCTCGTCTTATATATCATTAAGATTATTTAAGTATTTTAAACTATGGAGTGTTAGCGTTTTGCCCTAGTTTGTAAGAAACAAAAAATAAGTAAATAAATAAGAGACCCGTCATTAAAAATCATCCAATAGCTATGAACACTCTCGACCAAGTCACCTTTCAAACCGAAAAATTAAATCAATAGATCCGTTTGAAAGCTACGATGCCTAGACGTAAACAGATACACAGCAGGCCTCTATTTGCATGAATAATGACAATCGACAAATGTACGTCCAAAATTAATTAAAAAAAAACTATAGATGACTGGTCAAAGAAGATTTACGTAGAAATGCCTTTGTCATCATTTTCCG
Source organism: Ennomos fuscantarius (assembly GCA_905220475.3). Taxonomy (NCBI): domain Eukaryota; kingdom Metazoa; phylum Arthropoda; class Insecta; order Lepidoptera; family Geometridae; genus Ennomos; species Ennomos fuscantarius. The sequence goes on along the minus strand of HG992023.1, from coordinate 4,933,805 downwards.
AGGCGGAAGTTCATAATAAATCCATTGTTATGCAGTGCGCCGATATTCCTCTGGCTAAAAGTATAAAATTTAATATGAATTCTAAGGGGTCAGGTCATAGTGTAATTTGCCCAGTTATTTCACTAGCTACAGTGGCATTCAAACCAGAACACAGTAGTACTTGCAAACTACTGCTTAGTGGCAGAATAACTGGCAAAACGGTGGTACAAATATGTAGAAAAGTCTATAAGAAATAAATAAAAATAAGAAATATGACTTACGAGTACGTAGGTGCGTACGCGTGTTTACACTAGAATATTGTATTTTTATTTTGTTTAAACAAAAACAAAACAACTTTGGAGTGTACCCGCCGGCACTTAGTTGTATCACAGTAGTTTTTGAAGATAATTTTTATTAGACCGTTGGCAGGTAATTACGAAATATAAATTTTAACGATACTCACAATAATTATAATCGCAGCAATCAGACCGGTAAAAATAATTACTTGCGTGATCATTTACTGGTGTGTTATTCAACTATTAAATATATATGTTGCTGGAATACAGTTGTACGTTTCTTTCGCGTGTACGCTACCAGTTTCACTGACTCCATATTTTAGTGACGCTTACTGGGCACAAAACTATAACACTTCTTTTGTTGTAGTTGGGTAAATAGGTTAACAAAATATCTAAACTTATATTATAAAGCGGAATTAGACTGTTGATGATGATAACCCTCAACTGTAATGGGATCAGAAATTATATATAATAATTATATAAAATATATGTATTTACAAACAAAAAGTATATAAGTTTTGTATCAGTTATCTGGTTTCCCATAATACAAGCTTTGCTTAGTTTGGGGCTAGATGGTGTTGTGTGAGATGTCCACACATATTATTATTAGAAATTGGATCAACAGGATTAGTATCCAGATCTTGACTTTCCTGCACTTGAAAAAACACAAAATACTAAACGTTTCTCTTGTTATTGAATTAGCGCAATCATTTTAAGGTCTTATGACACGACACGAGAAATGTAAGAAAACTACCCATCAAAATATCATTCATGAATAACAATCTTCCACTGAACATTGGCGGTGAACAAAAGATGCAGCATGCTTTTATATTTGGACAATAGGCCGTTGCTGATAGGTACTCACAAAGTAACTGACGTTAGGCAGCGTACACACCGGCCGGAGGAAATGGCACGTCTATCACTATCTTAACACATAAAAACGAACTATTGGCCGTCTGCGCTAAAGTTTGAAAGCACTTAAGTTCACGTTTACCTCTCTAGAGCGTACCGAAATTAGCTGCAGTAGGTACGTACCTATATTGATAACAGAATGCAATCGACAATTACAAGCAAATGGAAGGTCTAAATTAAGAAAACTATTTTGCTAACTTTTTTTTTGAGGGGGAAATGCCCTCGCATTTCCCTGCCACTATGGGGGTGGTGGCAGGGGGTATGTGGGACTCGAACCCACTAAAACCCACCCGTGAGCCCTCGTCCACCGTACCGGGGCGAGAAGGGATCGCGACTGCAGTCCAGCCAACTCGCCCCCGTTGCTAACTTACCCAGACTTACCCTTAACCTAGACGGAAGTTTCATACATTCGTTAAATACGTTTTAACATTAATATGATTAATCTCAAGTCTACTTATGTGCCTAACCTTAATAAATAACTACATTAAAAAATGTCATTAATAGATTATTCGTTCGGCCAAAAATATTTACATATTATGAATGTTTGTTTGCATCTGACTGATACTGTCTTTGATACCATTAGAAGGTATTAAAATTGATTAATAATAGTAAGAAATTAATTCACGATCTTTTATTTCATTTTTAGGCACATAATAAGTAATAATGATTGGTAGAGCAGCACCCCTACCGCGTAAGCGTTCTGGGAATCGTCTTCGCCTGCCATCTCGCACGCGCCAATTAACAAGTCCTCGAGTGCGGGCAAGAGAGAGCACGATTACGATCTCCACCAGACTTACGCGGTAAGACTCCAGGTCGGCTCATAGCCCAGAGGTGGCGGATTCGATTCCCACAGCAGGGCAAGTATATGAGAATAGAAAAAAAAACGCAAATACATGTTTTGTGTCCGTGTGTTGTGGGACCATGGTCCTCGTAGTTCCTGGGTCTCTAGATACAGGGAATTCTAGTTAGGGTCCAGTATCTAAGTATGTGATCGTTGGGCGTTATTATTATTATTATTATGGGCGTTATTACAAAAGCCTTTACTGGTTAGATCACTAATTAACAGACTAATAGAAATAGTAAAGCATAACTTCATTATATTACGGGATTCGGGCATCAATTTTAAGACCACTGCTTTCAACTGCCGCTTTTGTCTGACGGTATCTCTACAAGGCCTAAATTCTCTAAGCACTGCCTATATCGAACGCAACACTGCTACTTAAAACACAGCCAATTTCGCCTAAAACGCATTTTCAACCTTAATAACACGATATATGGAACGACGCGAACGAGATTCCACGTTCCTCGCAGGAACGTCCACACAAAAGTATATTCAAGTCCGAAACAAAATGACTATCTGCATTTTTAAAAGCAACTAACAAAAAGACTATAAGGGCCACCACATCATAAACAACCCATTGCTGTGACAGGCTATGCATACGATATGGCCTCTATGCATTATTTCGCGACACGTAATACTAAAATTGTCTAAGCTAAACACACACCCCTACGCCTAAAACTCACCACACACGGGCGCGCGCACGCACACATTTATACACTGCACCCCATACCCGTTCACTTATACAGGCTGATTCTTTTATTTTACATTTTAATTCCATCAAACTTGCATGTATTTTTGATCACACTGTCTTTATTGGTGGCGCTATGGATTTTCTTACATGTTCGTTTTGTATTGTCCTTCGATATTGACGTTTAGTGGCTTGTGTTGATGATGGAGATTCGGTCCCGTTTCTTACATTTTTGTTTTTCACGCCTGTATTTCGGTTAGGCCAGATTATCCTAAAAAGTTCTAATGGAATCTAAAAAAAATCTTGCCTCACCGCCTGAGAATTGCATACAAACTATTTGTTTTTTCATAGCTATTTATTATATCTACTCATACTTAATCATTTACTCATATCTTTATTAAAGATTCTGCTTAGGGATATGTTTGGAGAATTTGGATTTAAAAATATAGATATTTTATTCATATTTTCTCTTTAGCGGAAAAATTTACATATTGTGTTTTGTTTGTCTCTATTGAGTATAAAATGAACAAACATAAAAGAGAAAAAAACTGAGTAGCTATTCCTCTGATGTGCGGTATTTTTAGTGTTTATTACTAAAGGGTAGTACACAAGATAGGTTTTAATTACTAAAGAATCTGCAACACTGGCATACATTTGATAATACCTCTTCCTGCTAAAAGGAATTAAGAGAAATTGCAACATTACGCAAATTTTGCGCGAGGACACTGCTACCGTGTGCAGTGTGGTTTTGGGCATTTCGGCCGAATTTCGGGACACATTTGAGCACATCCCGTAGCGCGCGGAGGGCGTCTATTTGTTTTGCCATAGCTTTGTCGAGCTTGGGACATGCAGGTCATTAATTGTTGTGAACGCGGCCTCCTAATCGATAGTGCGCGTTCAATTCTACTTTATATTAATGTTATTTGTGCTTGCACGCCTATCCTCGTAATGTTCAGCTCCTAAATATCTAATGGGGCTCGACCGCACAAGCATCGAATTCTAACCGCTGCTGCTGCAGCTCAACCGTTTTGCTGGAATGATTAATTAGAACCAGGGATGCTATTCGTTAATTATTGCAGTTATGTAATGATATGGCAATAAAAAACAAAGATGATTGAATGATTTCAGTAGTTTAGTCAAGTCAATTTTATTATAATTTCTTTTACAATGTGTTGAAAAGGATGGAAAGTCGAATGAAAATTAATACTGGTGTATTACTTTTCATATACATTCATTTTCTTTTGCATACATTTCATTAGTAGGTAGTAGGACTTTTCTGCAAAGTTCGTCTAGGTAGGTACCACCGCTTTGCCAGTTATTCCTCAGCCAATCAGTAGTGTGCAAGCACTACTGTGTTCCGGTTTGAAGGGCACTGTAACTAGTGAAATTACTGGGCAATTGAGACTTTATGATCTGCTATCACAGTCGAGTAATCTTATTACCTGAATGTGTTAATGACTCAGGATGATATGCGCAGTGCAGTGTCACGCGAACCTTTATATGACTGGCCTGATAGCTCAGTTGGTAGTAGCTCTGCCTTCTGAACTGTTTGTTGTGGGTTCATTTATTGAATAAATGTATTTTCTTTCTTTCCATTCCCACCCAGAACAAACATTTGTGTGATAAACATCGATGTTTGTTCTGTGTCTGGGTGTTATATTGTATTCTATGTATGTATTTACAAACAAAAAGTACATAAGTATTATATCAGTTATCTAGTTCTCATCGTACAAGCTTTGCTTAGTTTTGGGCAGTCGTGTTGCTTAGCATCGGGTGAACGATTAGCACGTCACATCATTAGTTAACATAAAAAAAATTTAGGAAAAAATTAATTATCTTTTATTTATCCTCAGAATAATTTTAAATCATAATCGGATTTGGTGTACATGACATATAATATAATAAACTAAGGGTAAATAACTATAAAACAGTGATTTTCCAATTAAGAAAGATAGAGCTTCTAATAAATCTGTACCTCTCGTTGGACGGAACATAAATTGCATATTATAAAGAATTCAATATAGCCTTCTTCTGGAGAGTGCCAATTATAATTCTTGCAAACAGGGTTGTCATAATTACTGTTTCCATTTTATTCTATCACATTAATATTATAAAGGCGAAAGTTTGTATGTGTGTTTGTGTGTATTTGTGTATGTTTGTTACTGCGTCACGATCAAACGGCTGACTGAATTTGGATGAAATTCGCTACTTAGATAGTTTATACACTGGATTAACATATAGGCTACATTTTATCCCGGAAAATTTGAATTTTCCCGTGGGATGAGCAAATGATTAAAATGCTTTTTATCCGCGGGTGAAACCGCGGAGTGCAACTAGTTAATAATAATAATAACACCCAACGATCACATACACAGGTCCTGAAACCTAACTAGGATACGGTCCCACTACACCTGGGTGTTGTACAAAAAAGAGCAAGTACTTCTTTTGAGCCAGACTCAGAACAAGTATTTGCGCTTTTTTTGTGCACACGCAGTTGTCCTGTCGCGGGAATCGAACCCACCGCCTCCGGGCAATGAGCAACCTGCTCAATTACTACTACAACAAAGTGGCTGTATTTTTAAAATCTTATTTATAAATTTATTATGCTATTAATATAAATGAAGGGTTGAGAATAAAAAGAGTTTAACTGTCAAATCGACAGTTTTGAGAAAATTGACTTTAAACGTCAACGGCGTCATTTTAATGTAGAGTGCTTATAAGGTAATAGAAAAGGTTTATGCAAGTTTCAGTTGCTTGAAAATGTTTTAATTCTATTTTAAAATACAAAATATAGTACTAATTCATACAATTACTGTAAAAATATAATATATTAAAATAAATATGATAATGTTTTTATGCTAAGCGAACTGTATTTCTGTGACATATAAGCCGTTTTTAGACTCAAAATCTCGGAATTTAAGCCTCATTTCGGTATTTTGAGAAAGTATTATTGAAGATAATTTCACGCTAAATCCAACGATAACCATAAGTAATTTTGTAAAAAAAATCAGTTAAACCCTTTTTTGTTCTCACCCCTTCAAATGTGAATGCTTGTATTTAGGACAGCGTTGATATTGCTGAACGGATTTTGATATATTAGCTATTTAGATATATTTAGGTCTATTAGTAATAGTCTATGCTTGGTCCTAGGATTAGATAGAAATATATAGATGAACTCTTTTTTGTACAGTCCAAATAATAAAAAAACAGCCAAGTGCGAGCCGAACTCGCGCACCGAGGGTTCCGTACAAACCTGACCTAATATAATTTATTTAAAATATTTTTATTATATGAGGTAACTAAAAATGTATGTTTTTCGCATTTTTTTTAATCTGTGCTATAAGCCGTTCCTTCGTACCAAATTTCAAGATTCCGAGTTCACGGGAAGTACCTTGTAGGTTTTGATTCCCTTGCGAGTGTCGAAAATTTGCAGCATAAACTGCTATATCTTTTGATTGCATTGACTTAAAAGTTTGATTTTTGCACACCTCTAAGGGACAGTAAACTTGATTATTTGATATGAATTTCAGCTTGACACCTCCACGCGTTCCAGAGAAAAAAAGTCTTACTTAAGTTGAGGTGCAAAAAAATGATTTGAAGCACTACGGACTAGCTCAAATACCCGTTTAAAGTATCGCATTTAAAGAGGTACGTAAACATGACGAGACATGTATATGTATTGTTATACTAGCTAATTAGGACTTTATTCCGTGGACGCAAGAGTCGCTTTTCATGTAAATATTTTTCGGAGTGAATCTTCTGTAGGCAGTACTTTACTTCTGTCACTAGTCTAAACAAAGAAGTAACTTGGCTACTCGTAACTTATATCGTACAAAAACAAACAATATCTGCTCAATACGTGTAAACACTCGTTTTCCACAAAGAAACGTAAAAAAATATAACGTTTTATGTCAACAAAATTCTTGCTATTGTCCCGCGCGCTATTTAGAAAACTATTGCTACGATGTAACTCGGCCAATATTGTTATGCATTTGTTTGTTAAAGATTTCAAAACTCCACATACGTTTTTCAGTTACCATGTAAACTATCATTGTATTGTGGACATTTGTTGTAAGTCTTGAATTAATGTTTACACCGTTTCTCATAAATATGTGGTAAGTACTAAATGAGAGCGAGCGTGGCTGAGCGGTAGCTCATGTGACTTACAAGACGATGTTCGAATCCTCGGTCTTGCATGAATGAATTTCAAGTTATGCACGATTTTTGCACCCGCTGTTACAACGGGGGAAGAAGGATGTCATGAAAATGCCATGTTCAGGCATGTTTAAAAATCACAAAAATTGTTGACACATGAAGGACAAATTCGTTCAGCTCAGCATGGTGGCGTTATGCTCAGTATATTTATATACTCATTTCCTATAAAAAAAAGGTTTTTTCTGTATTGTAATGTTGGCTGTTTTTGTTACACGCCAAAACCTTTGAACCTATTTAGCTAAAATGTTGCACAGAGATTGCTTACACTACCCAGATAAACACAAGAAACTGTTTTCCCAAAAAATTGGGAGTGTCACAAGAAAATAGGATAAGCCGCGCCTCTATTTTACCTATAAATCAATCTGTAACTCTCACTGTAGGATACATTTTCATTATTAGGTATTTATAATCATGCCCCTAATATACGAAAGCAAAGGAAAAATCAAAAAGTACGTAGTAATGTAATGTGTAAGTGTAATGTAATATGAACGAAAATGGTCCAGTGTGTTTTGTGGTCGTGTTTTGTTTACACCGATTGGCTACGAGCTACGATGCTACATGTGCGTGTTTCGTAGCAGCGTCTACGGTGACATGCCCAAAATTTCGGCCGTTTGATTTTGGTAAAGATATTATTACTTTTATTTTCTTTTGCTTTTTACCTTGACTCATCCAAGACTAGATAGCCTCTAGTAAAATCGTAGCGTAATAGTCATCTATTATTGTGCAGCTACTATTATACATAATATTGTGAGACTGTAACAAAAATCATATTTAATAGAGAGCGATATGCGTTTTCAGTTAAACAGGTACTTCTTAACACTTAATACTCGTATTACGCCTAACAGATTTGTATGGAACAATATAAACAACCAGTCATCCACCATTAGGACCAGATTGCTCATTTCGGGATTATCTTACCTAGGTTATTTCGTCATCTGCCAATAGGAAGTTGCATATTTCCTGCAACATGCTGGCTAGAGTCTTCCTGCAGCTCCCAAACGCATGGTTCTATTTCCGATTTTCTGAATGTACACGATTTTGGTGGCGAGTTGTATTCTGCGGGCGTGAGGCGTCTATTCTTTACCGTAATGACTATAGAGGCTGAAGAGCGGTCATTGACATTTGTTAAAAAATAGTTTGATCTATTGTCATTAGCTTCAAGGAGTTCTCAGTGACTTAGTAGAAGGTGGCAGCCGTTACGCTTAGATTGGGTAATTACTTGGGGAGATCTTAATATGCTATTATTTTGTGACATGAGTGAGGCTGCCGTATTAGGGTGGACCTCGCCAGGTTAGACTGTTTGCTGCTCGATCACGTGCGATAGCACCCATACTGTCTTTTTGTTCTAGGAAATTACGAACTCGAGCGATAGAAAAGGACGAAGCATGAAAAAATGCGTGCTGACAGATGAGGTTCAACCAATGGTTACCAGGGTTTGAACCTACGACTTACATGAATCCCAAGTTGACTTTAGCTAAGCTGGGAACTACAAATCGTTATAGATTTTAGATTATTAGGAGTTGGAAAAAATTAAAATAACCGAAAGCTTTATATATACATACGTATAATATGTCTTACAAAATATGCATTTCTAATTCAATCATATTTTTAATAATAACGTTAATCGTTCTAATTATATATATGATTCAGTTTAAACGTCACTTTAATAGCAATCTATTCCCAGTTGAGTACCTATCTGTCACCTCCCTGGCAACATATTATTGCATAGCCAACCTCTCCAGGGCGGCAACGTATTGGCAATTGAAATGCAATTCGTCAATTAATACAATTGCTGGCCCTGTACGCGGATGTGGCCCAGTTAGTAGCGGATATAAACCATCCCGCTTCGTCTGAGATGCATCAAACTCAATATCTAGTGGTGAACGTATATGAACTAGAGAATCAAGACGATTGAACACGTACCTATCAATGAAGGCACAGTTGAACTTCATAATATGTCGGGGAAAATTATTTTCATATTTTCAACAGACTTCAAAAAACCTTAGTCATTGATTATCTCGTTTTGAAAATTCTTATACTTTCAAGTATAGATAGATAGAAAATTCTTTATTGCACAAACAACAACAATTGAAGGTACATAGGCGAACTTAATGCTATCGAGCATTATCTTCCAGTTAACCCTGGTGTATTGTGGAAGGCTTAATGCGGTAGTGCAACAATATAAATGAGATATAAATAAAAAAAAAAAAAAAAAGAAAACAACAACTTAACTATACGTCTAAACTAGTGATAATACAAGTAACACCATAATAAATATACAAAATTAAATACACACAATAATATAAATATAATACATATTATAATATACATACATATATAAATACTTAGATGGATTGCTTTCAGTTCGCGATTTGATTTTGAAGAGTAAGGTAGTGGTTATAGACTTTAGATTTAAATACTTCAATTGATGATGCCTGACGAATGTGGGTAGGTAGGCTATTCCAAAGGCGAATTGCCGAGACAGTATAAGAATCGGAGTAAAGTGCCGTTCTATGTTGAGGGGTCACAAGTTGTAAGTGATAACAGGAACGTTGCGGACGGCCAAAAGAAGAACTAGCGATAAAACGGTCTTTGAGATAGGTGGGAGCACGTGAGTCCATGAGTATGTTATATAGAAGAGAAACAGTGTGTGCATTCCTGCGATGACGGATATCTAGCCATTTTAATTGACGGCGGAACTGTGAGACGTGGTCGTATTTACGCAGACCATAGATGTAACGAATACATAAATTGAGAAGGCGTTCTAACTTATTGAGTTGCGCTTCAGTGGCATCGGGGTAGCATACATCGGCATAGTCTAGGATGGGTAGCAATAAGGAGTTAACTAAAGTAACTCTTGCATGATGTGGTAAAAAGTTTTTCAACCTTTTCAAACTATGCAGAGAACCATACATTCGTTTACTTATCTCCGTAACCTGGTTGTCCCAAGACAAAGTGTGAGATATATGAAGACCAAGGTTTTTCACTTCTTTACAGTATTTGAGAGTAGTGCCATTATAGACAGCTGGAGGAATTGCTGAGAGGTCTAACTTAGACAAGAGCTTACTACTGCCAGCTATCATTACCTGAGTTTTATTCGTGTTGATAAGGAGACCAAAACTCTGCGCCCATTCGTACACAGAATTGAGGTCTTCATTGAGCTGATCGATAGCTGTAGTTACTTCTTCAGGTTTGAAGGCAAGATATAGCTGAACGTCATCAGCATAAAGATGATAAGAGGAGAATCGAAGTTTAGAGACAAGAGTGTTAATAAAAATAGAGAAAAGAAGAGGAGAGAGGACACCGCCTTGTGGTACACCAGTATCGACGTTACACCAGTCAGAAAAGACGTCATCGATTCGTATACGCTGCTGGCGTCCACTGAGATAAGAAGAAAACCAGTCAATGGCAGAATGGGATAGATTGAGAGAGTGCACAATAGCAAGAAGGATTTCGTGATCGACACAGTTGAACGCATTACTAAAATCTAACAAAGTAAGGAGTGTCAGTTTGCGATCATCAATGGAAGACCTAATGTCATCCGTTATTTTTACGAGAGCAGTACAGGTACTGTGAGCAGGACGAAAGCCAGATTGAAACGGAGAGAGAAGATTATAAGATTGAAGATAATTAGTAAGCTGGTGATGAATGACTCGTTCTAACACTTTTGAGAAAAAGGGGAGAATCGAGATAGGGCGATAATCTTTTAAAACAGAGGACGCAGATTTTTTGGGTATGGGGATTATGTAGGCATATTTCCACGCATTGGGAAAACTGTTTGATGTTATTGAATAATTTATGATATGGGTGATGTATGGTACAATAATATGGAGAATGGGAGTAACTAATTCACGCCCAATGCCATCATGCCCCACTGCTTTACTCGAAATACTAGTCATAATACGCTGCACTACTTTGTCATTTACTGCATTAAATTGGAGACTTTCCAAGTGCATGCTGGCCGTCATATTAAGGTTTGCAGTAGTAAGTGCCTTAACTGCAGCATCTATACTACAAGGAACCTGCGCGAAATGCCGATTTAAGGCATTTACGTCTACTGAGGGGACAGTGAAAGTGTTTCTTTTGCCAAAGCCCAACTCACGGAGCACTTTCCATATGTTGTTAGGGGTGCTATTGTTTATGGCAGTGAATATATGCCGCCGCTTCGCATTTCTGACAGCTTGGTTACAGCGGTTTCTGGCCTTTTTATATTTGGCAAAATTGTTCTCAGTTTTGTCCTTCCTATACTTTCTATACAAGTAGTCACGCCTTGCCATCAGCTTACGAATTTCTTCAGTAAGCCATGGAGCTGCGGGCCGTTTCATTCTACATGGTTTGATAGGCGCATGAGTATCGTAAAGAGTAGTTAATAAAGTGTTTAGGATTTGGACTTTCTCATTAATGTCAGTAGCATTTAGTAGCTGGGCCCAGTCTAGGGCACTAGCATCGATACATAGACTCTCCCTGTTTATGGCTGCCAGATTTCTTTGGAGGATAATCTTAGGTTTGATCTTGGGGACTTTGATTTTATATGATGCAAATATGAGGTCATGGTGCGAAAACCCAGGTGCTGGAAACTGACCACATACAGCAACTCTATTAGTATCCCGTGTGAGTATAAGATCTAGTTTGGAATGATTATCTGTCGTGTGATAGGTAGGGTTTAGGTCCAACAATGTCAAGTCTAGCGAGGAGATAATGTTTAAAAGTTTTTTAGACCTGCTATCATTGCGTAGCAAACAAGTGTTAAAATCACCCATGATTGCAAAATTGTCATACTGTGGTAAATGCAAATCAAGGAGATGCTCCAATGTATCAAAGTAGTTGACAGTGGGAGGAGAGTAAATAACACCAAGTAGAAATTTCACAGTTGTTTTCAAGGTAACTTCAATAAATAGATGCTCCATTGAGCTAGAGTAGTGAGAAGGTGATTTGGAAATTACCCTGAACTTTAACTCTGAGCGCAGGTATATCGCTACTCCACCACCACCCTTGCCGGTGCGATCATTTCTTATGAGCACAAAGCCAGGAAGGACAAAAGATTTAGAAGGAAGTGAGGGTTTCAAGAAACTTTCAGAGATTAAACATGCGTGAACATTTTTACTGGTAAAAGTCGCAAGAAGTTCTGTAAAGTGTGCTGGAAGGCTTTGAGCATTGATATGACAAATGTTAAAATTCTTTTTATGACCAGAAAAAGATTGATGTAAAAGATCATTTAACGGAGTGTCATCAAGGCTATCATCAAGGGCATCAGAAAAGTTGTCGGAATCCACTGATAGAAATAAATCAGACGAAATTGAACAATCCATAAAATATTATATATAAGAATAGCTAATAATTAAATATATATTTATAAGACTCAAAACAATGTATAATATAAATAATAAAATAAAATTAAAAAAATAGTTTTCATGTATAGCCACAAACACAATCGATAGGGTATAATCCTTAGATAGATACTAAGATCCACAAATAAAATAACAATGATTACAAAATCAATTTAAAAAAGGGCCACACATGCACACTTGCCAAAAGAAAAAGATAGATAGTAGGAAATAAAAAAAGATAAGAGGAATAGATAGCCATGTAATCTCGAATATCTTTTGATCTTCTCCTTCCGCAAATGTGCAAGTATGGCATGGAAAATCAAAACTATCCCGTCGCACATACTTAAAGAAATACTGTAAACATAAAGAATAACAAATAAAGTAGGTATATAGAAATAACACTGTGTTTAAAAACCATTTTCTCTAGGGCTTAGGGCTACTGCAATACATGTAATCATTTTTGGAGGTTCAGTAACATGGGTTATTTTAATTAAAGGCAATTTTCCCTCCTCTCCATGTTCAAATTATCTATGTGTAATAATATCAGAATATAAAAAAAAGAAATAAGAATAGTTACTACTGGAGCCACACAAAGAAGAAAGAAAAAAAAAATTGCTTTTGCCTTTCAGTCACTGTCAGATGTCAATGTCATGGCAATGTCGGTGTCAAACAATAGTAATCAGTCATTTTAGTAAAGTAAAAAAAAAGTTGAGAACAAAATCACTGAGTACTACCTTTTTATAACAAAATAAAAAACCCATACATATGTAAGGTGTACAGAAAAAAGTAATTTACAAATGGGAGAATAGTTATTGTGTCTACCGACATTATCTGATAATACGTAATATCCCCTACTTGGTTTGTGTATCCGAATCATACGGGGTCACCTCATTTATTAACATTTTTTGCTGTTTTTGATCGAGTTGCTGGCGCCGTAACTGCTGCCTTGGGGGCCGCCGCTGTCGTTGGAACTGGCGGAAACTTCTGAGCTATCTCTTTCAGTTGGACTTGCGATACCAATCTATGTTTGGCCCCATCCGAAGTCAAAAGATAAACACATCCGTCCTGTGACCAGCATTTATGAACACCGTATATCTTGCGTGCTTCATTAAAAACAACCCTCCTTGTAGCAGTGAGATATTCGGCCATAGAGACTCCAGTACCTTTGAGCTGTTTTTTGCTATTCCAAATGCGAGAGCGAACATCAAGGCTTTGAAATTTTACAAGTATAGGCCTTTTTCCACCGTTAGTTGTATCTTTACCTAAGCGATAGCAGAAACGTACTTGATCAGAACTAAAATCAGATAACTTGAGCTGGCTGGTCATAATATCAACCAAGATGCTGTGTAAATTTTCATCTTTAGCTTCTGGTATACCACGAAACAAGAGGAATTTGCGCCTGCTCCTGTTTTCTATATCATCAACAGCAGACATTACCTGAGTAACCTGGGAGCGTAGAAGATCAATAGCAAGCTTCATGCAAACCTTGAACTGCTTGAGGTCTCTAGCCAGCTGTTCTATAGAGGATTGTGCTGGTAATTGTGATGGTGAAGAAGAGCCTTTCAGACGAGCCTCAAAGGATGCCACACAATCATCAAGCTTACTATCAAGCTCCTTGATTGCAGCCAAAGGATCCGTAGTGTAAACAGTGGGCTTCTTTTTTTCCAAAGGCATGTTAGCTTCTAATCAAACCACAGTGATGAGGTTATGAAAATAAAGTGATAGTGTTTGTGGCTAAAGTAAGAACAAATGGATGCTTATATCATACCAGTGAAGTTTATGGTGCTATAATAATATTCCATTTGATTTAACACTGATAAACACTTGTAAGTATTTTTAATTAATAAATTTATATATCTGAAAATTTTGAGTTGTTGATTTAGCGACTACCCGCTTTACTTAAGTATATTGATGCAAATAAAATAAGAATTTTCAATTCGATCGATTTCAATCGATTGCTCCCATATAAATTTCATCAACATCAGTACAGTAGTTTTGTTATTTGACAGCCTCTGTGGTGTTGTGGCTGAGGAGGTCAGCTCATAGCCCGGAGGCAGCGGATTCGATGGAAGAAGAAACTTTTCCCAGAATTTAAAGGTAGTAAGATAATCATCATAATCAAACATTAACCTGTATAGTCCACCGCTAGTAGATTTTGGTGATCTTCTCATTCTGTTGGATCACCATTTTTGTGTTTTTCGGGAAGACACAGTCTTCTCAGTTCTTTTTAGCCAAATACTTTTTGGCAAACAGACAACTTGTATATTGTGTAATACGTACTGGATAAACAATAATTTAATTATATACTTAACCAATAAATTAAGCCCATACAATATATATGCTAATGAATTCACTCGTCTCGTCTCGTCAAACTCTTTTTAGCCAAATACTTTTTGACAAACAGAAAACTTGCATATTGTGTTATACGTAATGGATAAACAATATTTTAATTATATACTTAAGCAATAAATTATTTAGCCTATAAAATAAATATGCTAATGAATTTACTCGTCTAATTTATATTCAAACGCCAATGTACTAAAACAGGGTGTCTGCAGCTGCACATAATGAATAACGTGCATTGCCATAACTGTTAAATATTAGCGCATAATTCAAATTGTCGATGGCAACACTACCGATAAACAATTAATCTGGCAATAGGAACGTTTTATCTGCGAAACTGCGAGCCTGCGTAGTCTACGTCGTTCTAATCACGGTCCAACTCATGAATTTAGATTCGCCGCTACGTTAGGGCTGCCATGATATCCTAAAATGTATTATCTAAGATTATTTAGCTGAGGAAAATATGCTTTGATTGCTATGCTTTCATGAGGTCGTCGCGTAATGTTTAAACATCTTTACGCGAAACAAGTACTTATGTTTTTTTTATTGATTTTATTGTCCTTCCTGTGTTGTATTTAGCTAAAGTAATAAATTTAAAAATAATTCAACTTAAGCCCCAGGTCCCAAATGTCTGTGGTAATGCAGATAATTTTTATTATTTGGTGTGTACTTAAAACGGTGATAAGTTGATCTATCTATCTGTCTGTCTTTTATTTAAACACACTCGACTTTTGCCAACCCTATGCGTTCTATTTGCAGTAGTAGGTACTTGTTTGACAAAACGGATAGCCTAACCAAAATCAATTTATAAGGCACTATTTGTTTTCTTAACGAATTGTTTTGTATCGGTTTTGGCTCTGAATTATTATGAATGTGTTATATGACTAAAGTAATATTTAACAAACGTGAATTCACCTAAGCTTTCCCGATTGTACTATTATTTACTCTGTGCTTAATTATTCATGTTATACAGTAACGACATACCATTAGTATTAATTGTATTCATTGAACATATTTTTAGTAATCACGTTATCTTTTTGTACATTTTCTAAGTCAGTAATTACGAGTTCTGACGTCAATGTAATAAAATAGCAACTATCATAATTATTTGAAGCACGCTAGTTCAGATATTTAATAAGAAATGACCTTTTTGATTCTTAAATTATATATCATTTAACTTAATAATTATGTACACTAACTAAACTTTAAAAGCCCTGAATATAGAACGAAATAAACCTTTTAGTAATTATAATAATCGCCTTTATAATTCTCGCGGTTTACATTATACTTATTTTATACATATAAGTGATGCAAAAAATATTGCAATAAATTTCTTTCTATTATATTTTAGTACAAATACTTTTATAATAATACAATAAAAAATAAATTACAAATATTGATTTGTATAAAAAATGACTAATGAATTAATTTAAGACCTGAGGAGACCACCCTATTTTCCGTACAATAAAAAGCACCAAATAGTCTACACTCATTGCCATCATCTATGTTTATGAATCGGTTAAATTCGGATATTTTTGAAACCTTCTTTTATCCAGGCATCGTGAACCGCACCGTAAAATGTCGTTGAAAATTAAACCAAAGTCAAAACGTATCAAGTCTCATGCAACGAATACTTTCGGGTCCACTTTACTTTTGGTTATTACAACGGCTACACGGCTAACACTCAAGAAATACAGGCGAATAACTCGACCGGTGTTCAGGCAATATAGATTGCCCATCCTCAAGGAGCACGCGCGGCGGTGGTGGCGGCTCGGCGCTGACCGACCGGTAGAGTTATTCGGCTGTGTTTCGTGACTGTTAGCCGTCTATTAGTTATAATTATGAGTACTACTCACGTCAGTTTCTATAATATTATACTTTTGGTTATGACGAGAGCCTTTTAAATGGCAAAGCAAGTTCCTTGCAACATTTTGCTATAGGTTCGAAGCCTCCGAGCGCGCATTGGTGACATTGAAAATTGTACATCAAAAAGTAGAATGACCTGCCATCGTCTGTATTTTATAGAAAAAGATCAGATAGAATTACTCTGCAAAGTAATTTTTATAAATACGTAGCTTCTACTCTTGTTACCACACCATAAGGTGCAATTTAGCCCACACACAGCGCAGGAAATCTAAAATTTTTAGTCGCCTCTTTTTCCATGGTCGCAGAAATTTTTCGTGCCTAACGTAAAACTTTGCGGTGAAATGCTGTCATAAAAAAAAATCAAAGCTATTAAAATAAATTCAGACGTGTCAGTTTGTAATACTCTGACAGATATATTTTTATATCAAAAACAGATTTCAGCCAGTACACATAAAAACAGTATGAATAACAACAATAATAATGATAAACAAAAAATATGTGGTCGAATTAATGTCTGTAAGCACTGTCTTCTATTGTGAAATCGGTAATCAATTAATAAGTTTTTCTGAATAATTTGATCTTTCTATATCTCTTTTTATCTTACTTAGTTTTATTGAATAACAATGCTCTTTCTTTATTTGTTTTTCTGTATACGTTTTCGTAAGTTGCAAAAACCGCATACCGCCCTTACTGTTGAAGAATGTAAACCGTACCGCAATCAATGCAAAGTTTAATAGAATTGTCAACGAGAACTGACACTCGAAAAAATATCGTGATCCGCATACTTTTGTCACTGGATGAAGTTCAGTGGGGACAATGGGAGTTGAAACTCTACTATTCAAGTCAGTAGAGATGATAGAAATAAAAATTTCCCAATACTCCTTTCCACATTTATGAATTAAACTTTAATGTCATCACGGTTATAGTTCAAAATCCATTAAACCAGAGAAGGGCCAAAGAAACAACAAATATTTAGTAAGTAAATAGATTTTTGAGATGTACAAATAAAACTGTTTCAAGTGATACCTACTCTACTTGACCCAAAAGTTTTGGAGTAAAGCCCAATATCTCAACAACATCTTAACGGACTTGGTTCATATATCAACAAAACTACTATTAAACTAATTTACAGACAAATTTCATAAATTTTCAGGGTTCCGCAGTACTTTCTTAAGGGTCCTTATGAGTTATTTCAAGATGATACGATACGTTTGTGTTTTAAAAATTAAAGCTCCATACCGGATCGTTTACGGGATCTTTAGTCTTAAGATTGATACGACATGCTCTTGTCAAGTTATTTATTGAATTTTGGCACCCTCGGTGTGTAATAAATTTATTTTTCAAAAGCAATTAAGTTTGCAATAGGCCGGCGCGGTACGTAAATGACAGGTCACCGCGGGCAGCGGACAAATAAAATGTACCATCACGTCGGTATCCTTAAGGCGAATTAAAAGCAAGCAAAATTCTCCAAGGACATTACTAATTAATTTGTAAACCAACCGTCCAGTATATCTCCGACTGACCAACGATAAAGGTACTAGGTAGTGTCGATACAGATAGTCCCGCATACCGTCTGTTATCGGGTTGTATGAGCCAGGGATTGGCTAAAAGTGAATTAGTAGTAAGTCTACCGCACCTGTACTAGTCAAGCCTAAGGCAGTGTTTAACCGCTGACGATAAGCGAGAAGCGAGTAGTTACAAGCTGGCAACGAGTTGTCGAGCAGCGAAGTGTTGGTCCAATAGTTTTGTCGCTGGGCTATAAACGAGTGTGGAAGAGGATTAATCGCACCAACTCACTTATAGCTGTCGCGAACTCACGAAGCATTCCTGCGCAAGGCTGGTATGCAAGTCTGTCAGCGAGTGTTGCCAGTTTATACCTTGAAAACTCACCGTGACAAACTGGTGCAGAAAAAGTTCTTGCTCTGTGTGAACAGTCAGAAATGAACGATTAAATCTCTCTTTGTATCTATTGTACCCATACGTTACTTGAGCGAGAAAACAGTCGATAGCTAGTGGGTGGTACAACTGCCTAAACCTAAGCAATACATGCGAGCTATGAGTAGGCTAGACTCCATTAACAACAGTGCACTCCCAATCTATTACGTGTCCGACAATATGTGTTGTACTTGAATTTCTCGAAAGCTAATGACAGCTAAATATCTAAGGATACCGTGTTTCAATATATAGAATATAACAGTATAACAATTTATTAACAATACAAAGATACATAAAATATAATATTAATATTTAAAAAAAACATAGTTTTTTTTTTGTTTATTCTAGATCTTTTCTAGATCACACGACTGAAGTAAAACTTCTATAGCTCCATCTATTGGCCGGTATAACTGTGTTTTTGCTTTGTTTAATGTTAATGTCACCATCTTGAACAATAAAATTGTCATTTTACCGGACATACCAACATAGTAATACAATTTTTAACTTAGTTATGTTGACAATGGAGATCTATGTTAATCAACATGTTTCAACTTCCGTTCGCCTCGCCAGCTTACTTCACAAGTCAAGCGTGCGTAAAGAAGTGTCACTCAAAAATATATAAAATTAATTCAAGCTTCTAAGTAACATGATTTGTTTTCTATTAGACATTCCACCGGGATCCACATAATTCAACGGAAGAGATACTTATATTCATATATTCTTTTGTTATACCGCCATAATCACGCATACCAAAATCTCACTCGGTAGCGCGCACACGCTAAAACTTCTCGGGAACACGAAAAATATTAAGCTGAAAAGTAACAATACCAAAAGCGTAAATCTAAAACCCGCACCGTACATCTAATCAATCACGATATCTAACTGCATGCGTCGGTATCTCGCCGCACCGAGCTCATATACAAAGCAAGTCTAATCAGGTGCATTTGTTCGACAAACCCGCACCCGCCCAAGGGGGCTCCCGCCCGCCCACCACTCCTGCTGATGCAGATAATTAACAGCTCGTACCTATTTTCGAGGTGACCACTTCAGTGTTGTCATTCGCAAAAAAGTGTTAAGTTTCATTGAGTCTTCACGTTCTTTCTCGTAAAGGTAAATGGCTAACCGAAGCGTAAGTTGCTCAGTCGCCTAATAAATGAACACTTTTGACTTGTCTTTTTTTTTTGGTTTTGTTTTGGCTCCACAGTTTTGTGTATTTAGCCACTGTCAAGTAATAATATCTCAAGTTATATAATAGATATTATATTTATGTGTCACGTCAAGTCACAATCTAAGTCATCAGTCAAGTCATAGTCTAGTCAAGTCATACTCAACTGTAACTGTGGCAACTTTACCAGAAGCTTCTATGGAGTTTTGGAAACAATACGAAAAGAAACGTTTCGCCATCATTATACCACTTTCCCACACTCATGCCTGTAATCCAGCACTTAACGCATAAAATGCCACCAATTGTATGCACTAACACTGAAAATAACACAAGTTTTGGAAAATAATACAATGCGGTGACGCGATCTTTTTCGTTTTCCCTTTAAAACTCCGACTTGTCTGTTGCTAACAACATAATAATTTCATTATGGACGTATATCAGCAAATTCTGCACAGCGGTCGCGCTGCCTTATAACTATTTATAAAAAAAAAAACATTACCCAACCAATACCGAAACTAAAATACTGTTAAATTTACCGTTATACTTTCTACCGGTATTTTTAATACAGACATCCAAAAATACCAGTAGAAAGGTTATTTCATAGGGAGTGGAAAACGTTGAATAAAATCTCGAACGAACCGAACAGTGCGCTAAACTATTTAATGTTGTGATCACCCATCGGTTACTTTCAAACAGTACACAGATATATTATTATATAAAAATGTACACCCGTGTACTATATTAATATGTATTTAATTTAATATAATCATCATTTTCTCTCTCAGCTTATATTAGTCCACTGCTGGACATAAGCCTCTCTCAAGGCACGCCACTGAGTCCATAATTTAATATACAAATCAATTATACAAAAATGAGCTGCCTACATTTACTTACTGTACTTTCCACACCTCCCACTTATTGTTACAGGTATAAACATAAGTGGGCAGGACAAAGATGGCGATATTACGATACCCACAACCCATAGTTTAGAAGGCAGGGTTACTACCAACTGAGCTATCGGGCCAGTCAATAAAGTATGTGGTATACAATAAAGAGAGAAAGAGAGAAAGATAAAGATAAAGAGAGAGAAATAGAGATAGAGAGAAAGAGAGAGAGAGAAAGAGAGAGAGAAAGTATTGTATGTCCATTGGATATATACTCCCGCTTTGTCCTGTCTATTTATACGATTCCTCTTACTAATAAACATTGTGTAGCGGAAGAATAGTTTATTTTGTGTTTTGTTTTCTTTCTATCAAGAGTAATAATATCAGTAAAGATAAAACAAGAGAAAATACTAAATAGCTATTCCACTCTTATGCAGTGTTTATTGGTAAAGAAGTAAGTACAAATCAAGGCGTGTTGTACAACAATACCACATGCATTCCACGTCCAAGCACGTTGTTTGACACGGACTCACACTCAAGTTTTGTAACGTTCTGAGAACTGTTATTGTGTAATTGAAGAAATGTAAAGCTTGGCCATTTCTTTTTATGAAATAAGTAGCTCAGTGTAAGTAGATTTATGAGAACGTTCGTGAAATATTTTGTATTATAGGGTTTCCCGCATTTCGGTCGCCGCAATTTTCCCGATTAATTCAATCTTAATTTCTCAGAATAAAAATATTCTACATTTTTATTAGTACGTAATGAACTCTTTACCGTGATTGAAACCATTTCTGAGTTCCTGTTATTTGGTACAGTTACATGCACAACGTGCAAGAATAGACGAAGAATATAAGGAAAAAGGTATCTAATCATGATATCATAAGTACATCTACAATATGTCCTAGCATTAAAACGCGGGTAAAAAGCGGGTATATGTAGCCGCATAACTATAATTCTCTAGAAATATTTTCGAGCTTTTAAACGTGTAACTTTTTTTTACGTTATTGAATGATGTGACGAGCAAGTCGCTCGCCTGATGTTAAGCGACACGGCCGCCCATAACAGAACAGTGTCACTCGGAACTCCAAAGTATAAAGTTTCGCGTGACACTGCACTGCGCACATCATCCCGAGACATCAGCACAGTCGGGTAATAAGATTACTCGACTGTGAGATCAGGTCATAGTCTCATTTGCCCAGTAATTTCACTATCTACAGTGCCCTTCAAACCGGAACACAGCAGTGCTTGCACACTACTGCTTGGCGGCAGAATAACTGGCAAAGCGGTGGTACCTACCTAGACGAACTTTGCATAAAAGTCCTACCACCTAGTTAACTCAGTAACTCAAATAATTTTATAATTACCAGTCTCAATTCAACTCTCTGAAGTTTGGTTCACTCGTACAATATGCAGCCCCTCCCAATTTCTTATTAAAGCCCCATTAATATTAATATCGAAACTTAAAACATTAATAGGAGGGTAGGAGGCCGAACAGAGACTACGTCTTCGTGCAACGCTGCGAGCACCTAGCGGCATGAGAGTTTAATGGCCACCTATAAAATACCTAAAATTACAAGCTTGGCATAGAAATATTTAGTATTATCACCAAAAATTGACATAGATTATCCTATAAAAAAGGACTTCCATCGCTTTAATGACATATTGTCGCCATCTTGCCAATAATTGTGAGTTGTTATTTTACCGGACATACCAACATAATAACATTTTTTTTACTTTATGTTGACAATGGAGATCTACGTGAACCAACTTCAAGTTCCGTTCACCTCGCATTCACCAGCTTACTCCCCAAATCAAGTGAACGCAAAGAAGTTTTACTTCAAAAATAATTTTCCAAATCGATTGATTACAGATGGAGTTCAGAGGTAACAAACATTGAACAAAAACATACTACTGAATTAAGAACCTCCCCTCCCTCCTCTTCTGAGGCGAGTTTTAAAGATGAATAATAAGAGTAAAAGCACTACCTTGCTTCGGATACGTCAGGTCATGTCTTTCATGGCTGTCGTCTGTAAGCAAAAGTCGTTCAACCCAGTCAGGAGCCTTCAGATGGCATAAATATTCTGACACCATGGCTAACGACTTGTCGACGAGGATGGAGGTAAATAAAGGATATTATTTCTAGAATATGTAACGGTGGATGGATTATTCGTGAGATTTTTCATAATCCATAATACATGATCAAACGAACTTCTAAGTGAAGTTCGATCATTATATGATTCACTGCATTTTAAAATACAGCATTATTTTAAAAACGTGCGATACCTGTATATTAAAGGTTACCAGGTTAAAACCAAAAATAATACTATATCTGACAATTGAAGTGACGAAATATAATTTAATTTGAAACTGTTTCTCGTCAAAGTTACACATCTTGTTTGTTCTTATTTAAATATTCACGATATTTTGTGTTATTTGACGACATGATGGAAGAATGAATAGTACAGATTTATCTCATCTTCGAAGTTCCAGTACAAGTATAACCATGCAATAAATATACTATACCTCGTCGGCGCTTTCATACAATATGTATTACTCCTCGTATTAGTGCTCCCTCCAGATTAACAACCCTACAGAGGCCCTCTGACGTAACTTATGTATGGGTGTTTGTCTGTCCGTACGTCCCTACCAAAAATCCTTTAATAAATAATCACAATTGCAATACATATAACGTAGCTGTTTAAATATTTAAACATAGTTCTTCCTTGTTGTGAGCGAACCGGCATAATGGTACGAGTGAATTATTTATAAAGATTTTTATGTCCTACCTTACGCCCCTGACTCGGAATGATACTTTTGATTCCGCCATCTCTACTTTCGTTGCGCGGTGTTTTGTTAAACTGTAGCCTATACTAGCGAAGCTCGTACTTAAGAAATCGATAAAGTTTAGCAAGTTTTTTTTGGCGGGAAAGCGAAAAAGATTGCGTTACCGCATTGTATTATTTTTCAAAACTTGTGCTATTTTCAGTGTTAGTGCATAAAATTGGTGGCATTCTATTCGTTAAGTGCTGGATTACAGGCGTGAGTGTGGGAAAAAGATATAACGATGGTGAAACGTTTCTTTTCGTGTTGTTTCCAAAACTCCACAGAAGATTCAAGTAAAGTTGGCACCACTTTACTAGGAGTATGACTTTGACTAGACTATGACTTGACTAGATGACTCGACTGTGACTTGACACGTTATTGCGTGAAATATCATTAACTTGATAAATTATCAATCACTTGACACTGGCTAAATACACAAAAGTGTGGAGACAAAACATTAAAAAAAAAAAACATTAGATCAAACCGATCTCCCTCAAAAAATGCCACTTTTGTCGCTTAATCATAATCACTACGCTTACCGTACCACAGAAGATTCTATTTTAAAATACTAAATTTAGTACTAATTCATACAATTACTGTAAAAATATAATATAATAATATTTTTTATGCTAAGCGAACTGTATTCCTGTATCAGGTAAGCCGTTTTTAGACTAACAATCTCGAGATTCAAGCCTGATATCGGTATTTGAGAATGTATTATTGTAGATAATTTCACGCTGAATCCAAAGATACCCATAAGTCATTTTGTAAAAAGAATCAGTTAAACCCTTTTTGATCTCATCCCTTCAACTGTGAAAGAACTAAAATAAATACCACAGCAACGGGCAAGTAATTAAAAAGTCAATACCTGAAGACAGCAAATTTTTCACAAAATAAAATGTGCTTACAGCTCCTGCCACAGTATCGTTAAAGCTAACAATAGCCGATCTGTGGCAATTATAGGTATTCCGCGAATAAACACAAAGAAGGCAGCTTTCTGTCCCTAGAAACAAAAGGTCTATTTTCATATCTAGACGCTGTTAATGTTCCACCATTGACACAAAAGGCGCTTTTTCCACGAGCAATATTCACGCTTCGATTTGTTTGTTTCTATAGACGGAATTCCGATCAACTCGACAGTTAGTGGCAGCAGAAAGAGTCTTTGAAACCCGCGTTAGTTTTAACAGAATTGTCACCCAAGATGTAAAATCTCAAATCTCTCATCGAACAAAGCTATGGAAGTAATTTTTCCGTAATATTATTGGCATAGGCTCATTAACATGTCCTCCAATAAAATCGTTGTCCTAAATAAACTGTGAAATAAATAAACTGTGGTTTTTCGATTATTTAAAGGAACGGTCTCATAAGACATGCCCAAAGACCTAAAGCTAAAATCTTAATATTTCGATGATACATTCATTACATAGCGTAGATCGAGTGTAATAAGACCAGATTTTTTGAGTTCAAATGAAATTTCAAATATCCCGTCTCTCACACGGGGGGCTTAAAAATTAATTAGATTTACTCGTATTGATGCTTTTATTTAACTGTATTGTAGTTCCAGCAAATGCCTCACTTTAATCACAGTGTAGCTGAGAACAATCGAAGCTGAACAATGAGTGATCCGTAACAAACTGTAAGAGGAAACTTGCGCTAATCATTTGATGCGCTGAACATTAGTCTCGCGCATTCAGCCCTCGTCACAGTGGACCTTTACACAAACAGACCCTGTCACTCGCTATCGGCGTGCCGATAGCTCAACTTTACACAGTTACTACAATGCAAACTTCGCATAAACTGCAACAATGCGCTTGCACTGATGTCCACTAGATGACAGTCCCTTTGTTGGCCATCTATACCTGCTCAGAGTTTAAAGGTTCCGTCGCTGATACAAAGATATTAGTACTACGGCGTTCAAGTGCTCACGCCGAATTATTCAAGAATATTGTATATAACAAGTGCGACAAGTACTCACATAATAATATTTAAGGCAACTAATACTATCCTATTTTCTTTTAATAGTACTAATATTTTGTTTTATTTGTTGTGATGATTTTTTTAATCAAGATTTTTTTTTACTTTTAAGCTATGTCTGAAGAGCCTTCAATAACAGATTCATAGTAGCTAATGCAGCACGTTTATAAATCACTTTAATGATAAACTAAAATACTTGTACCTTCTCCAAATTTGGAGTAACATGTACATCGTTACGTGGCATTGTTTAAAGTAAGTATCCAGTGATGGCCGGTTTAATTATGTGATCCACGGGTGGTGAATGCCTAACCGGCAAGCAGGGCTATTGATTATAAGTACGCCCATATCGTACTCGCCAGTAGACATTTCACACGCGAACGCTATTTACCGTCAATCTGGGTTGATACTCCAATATTAAATTTATGCGACATTGCAATTCCATGCCCGGACAGGCATTTGATTATGCGAATAGAAATGAACAGACTACTCGTACATTTCAATTTATATATCCGGGGTAATTCAGTTACTCTACTGTCATATACGTCCAGCGAGTCTGAGCCTCTGAATCAAAAATTGAGTTTACGAACTTAAACTACTGTGGCACTGATTCTGTTGTGCATAACCCTAAACTAAATTTAATTTGGCAGCATTTATAATGTTGCTATCCCTTTTATATAGATCTAAATTACAAGGTTCGCAATGGTTTGAAATTTCAGATTACGGTTAGAATTTTGTGCATAAGAATATATACCAATGTCAATAATAAGTAAACCAGACAGTAGCTATTGGCGCACACAAAATCTGGCTCAATGATGATAATTGTGTTTCTGAAGGACTAAAGCAAAGGATCACAACGTTGTAGTCATAGTGCAATGATAACAGGAATATTATTGAAAGGCACCGGTTCAAGCTGCCGAGCCTAGCCAGTAGTTCCGGGAATTCAATGAGATGAGCATCGATGCCAATAACGCATCAGTTCTCCGCTGCATGTGAGCGATATGTTTGGTTAAAGCGTCACTAGATCTACTTCGGCATCCAATGAAAAATTTAAATTTCTATAATGTCCATAATATGTATCTTCTTAATATATATAAATCTCGTGTCACAATATTTGTCCTCAATGGACTCCTAAACCACTTAACCGATTATAATAAAATTCGCACACCATGTGCAGTTCGATCCAACTTGAGAGATAGGATAATTTATATCTCAATCTATAATAGATATATATTAAATACCCGTGCGAAGCCGGGGCGGGCCGCTAGTTATATTATATATTATGTATTATTTTATATAGCCAAATGTGTTTTATTGTAAGTAGTGTTTAGTAGTAGTTATTATATCATTGTAGTATTTAGTTGAAAAAAATAAAAGCACTTTGCCGGTTAAAATACATGATTGTATCTTTTGTAGGTAATACTTAAATATAAACTTTAGTTCATCTGATTGTTATTTTTTGGAGTTTATTTAAGTGTTTTTGTTGTACAGAAATGAGAAGTTTACACTCTATCCAAAGTTATCCATCAACACCAACAATCGGTTGCATTTGGCCATTTAATATACACAAATAGGTACTTACTAGGATTTTACATTTAAGATTTTTATATCTAAAGGTGCCAACTTGACACGAAAATAAAATACCGTTCTGATCAACTTTTATTTTACGACAAAACTTGAGTTCTAAATATGTTTTTTTTTTTTTGCAATGGTTCGCTCACGGGGTTTAGCCAACAATTACCAAAACATCATATTAAAAAATTTACAAATATTAGATCTTTCTGGTATCTTAGTAAACTGCTACGAAACTATTAAGTCCGGGACCTTGGCCGTCCTATAACCCCAAACTCCCACTTTCTGTTGTCTTAATGTGATCGGGCTCACCACTTCTCATGTTACGGCGAGGTTCACTGGTTCCAAACTTATTTAAGACACCCAGCGGCAACAAACGCTTCTCTCCCTTTTTATTTTGGTAAAAACAATAACAATAAAAGATTATCGCCATTTACAACAGAATCTTCTTTCACCACCAGCTATGTGTGATATGAAATTTATTGAATGTTAATATCGCCATCTTGACAATTGTAAATTGTCATTTTACCGGACATACCAACATAATAACACAAATGTTTAACTTTGTTATGTTGACAATGGAGATTTTTTTTTGAGGGGGTGATGCCCTCGCACTTCCCTGCCACCACGGGGCTGGTGGCAAGGGGTATGTGGGACTCGTCCGCCGTACCGGGGCGAGAAGGGGTCGCGACCAGCCAACTCGCCCCCGTACAATGGAGATTTACGTGAACCAACGTCAACTTCCGTTCACTTCGCATTCACCATCTTACTCCCAAAGTAAAGGTCCGCAAAGAAGTTTTACTTCAATAAGGACTGGTTAAACCGTAGTATGAAAAACATTTTCATTTCAAACAATGTTATATACAATCTGTCACCGAACCTGCATCCTCCGAGATATGAGCCGACAAGATTCACCACCACACAGGCACACACAAACACAAGTCGTCGAACCTATACACCTATTTTTCAAAATCCGTTAAAAAAACATAAATTTACATAAACTTGGGTATTTTATGTATGATAATTATTCTTAGTGTGACCGAGCTCAAAATAACAAAACGTTTGTTTTGTTTCGAATCGGGTGCATAGCGTAGGGGGCTTTAGGCACCGGGTGCTTAGTGAACAAAACCCCCAGGCTATGCCGCACTGTGAAATCTAACAACGCGATTTTACTCTCGCGGCATATTACTAGATTAGTACGTAATTTCTCCTGCACGTGTGTGCATAATATATTATGATTCCATCAAGAGTTACGAAAAAAATCACAAGGCTTACTGTTGCGTGCGAGTCTAACCGTCTTATTACAAAACGAAGACCAAGCGTGGACTAAAGTTAGTACTAGGTCTAAACCTAGACTATTTAAATTCTTATTACAAAAACGAGTTTATCGCTGACAAGGGGATCGTCCATGGCCTAAAGTTAGTCCTCCGATGGCCCTAGTTTAACTATGGTACTAACTCGCTAAAGGAAAGAAACTAGCGCCACGGTGGTGGAAAAATGAAACTTTTAAGATTAAAAACTATTTACGCGCCTAACGCCAAAGTTGGGCTATCAAACTTCTTTGTTACACGATTTTGAGGTTGTCTTGGTCTTTGATAAAATACATCTACTCGGTTCAGTTTTTATATTTTGTTGCTCCATTTTTTCCATATTTATTATAGTTACAGTTAGTTATAATAACAATAAACAGAAATATCAATTTTCGCGCGTTAAGCAATGCCATATTTTTTGTTCTGATTCTCGCAAGCCTCGTTAGTAACTATTAAAACTTAATAGTTTTATTAGATAGATAGATAGATAGATAGAAAATGCTTTATTGCACAAATAACAAATGTAGGTACAAAGGCGAACTTAATGCTAGAGAGCATTATCTTCCAGTTAGCCTGGGTGTAACATGGAAATTTTTGCAGGGCAATGCAACGCAACTTAAATATAGATTGCCTAAATAACATATAAAAAAAAAACTAACATAAATTTAATTTTCCTGTATCCCTATTCACATACATAGCTACTTAATAACTACTAATTTAACACGTATAAACTAGGAGTTTTATATATTATATGTATATATATATATTTGTATACACTACACATTATATATAACATAAATATTAATAATGTATATAATTTATATATTAATATCTACAATATGCATACTTATATTTTAATCGAACCAATATAATTGCTCATTTACTGTTATTATTTTGGAGTGCAAGATAATGGTTATATACCTTATTTTTAAATACACTCAATGACGATGCCTGACGAATTTCAGGAGGAAGGCTATTCCATAGACGTATAGCTGTAACAGTGAATGAATCTGAGTAACATGCAGATTTGTGTTGTGGAATTATGAGTTCAAGATGATGAAAGGAACGCTGCGGCCGACCACGTGAAGAAGAGAAAGTAAAACGTTCTTTAAGATAATTTGGGGCTAGCGGATGAAAAAGAATATTATATAGAAGACATACTGTATGGGCATTACGTCTATAGCGGATGTTTAGCCATTTGAGTTCAAATCTAAACTCAGACACATGATCAT
Organism: Ennomos fuscantarius; assembly: GCA_905220475.3. Classification (NCBI taxonomy): domain Eukaryota; kingdom Metazoa; phylum Arthropoda; class Insecta; order Lepidoptera; family Geometridae; genus Ennomos; species Ennomos fuscantarius. Next base: position 4,904,446 of record HG992023.1, on the reverse strand, counting down.
ACTTGCGCAGATCATAAATGTAGCGGATGCACAAATTAAGAAGACGTTCCAGCTTGTTGAGTTGTTCTTCAGTAGCATCAGTGTAGCACACATCAGCATAATCAAGAAAAGGGAGTAGTAAAGCAGTGACAAGAGCTACCCTGGCATGTTGTGGTAGAAAATTCTTTAACCGCTTCAAACCGTGTAAAGATCCATACATCTTCCTGCTAATCTCTGTGATATGATTGTCCCAGGAAAGATTATGTGGGATAATAAGACCAAGATCTTTAACTTCCTTACAATATTCAAGGGATATACCATTGTATTTGGCGGTGGGAATAGACCGAAGATCTATCTTAGATAGGAGACTACTACTACCAACTATCGTGACTTGCGTTTTACTGGCATTTATGAGCAGACCATACTTCTGCGTCCAAGCAAACACAGCTTTAAGATCTTTATTAAGCTCGTCAATGGCTTCTGCAATGTTATCAGGTCTAAAGGAAAGATAGAGTTGGACATCGTCAGCATATAGATGGAAGGAGGAATAACGTAAATGGGAGACTAAGGTGTTTATAAAAATCGAGAAGAGAAGAGGTGAGAGTACGCCACCCTGTGGTACGCCAGCATCAACATTACTCCAATCAGAGAACACGTCATCTACTTGTATGCGCTGCTGCCGTCCACCGAGATACGAAAGAAACCATTCCAAAGCAGATTCTGATAAATTTTGAGAGCGCATGACAGCTAAAAGAATGTCATGGTCCACACAGTTAAAAGCGTTGCTAAAATCTAGTAGGAGCAGTAAAGTAAGTTTACGTTGATCGATACTTGATCTTATATCATCAGTTATTTTTTCAGTTAGTTTTCATTCAGTTAATAGTTTTATTAGTTGAAAATCATTGTAGCAAAGCTGACTTTTATGAATCTGATTATTTATTCATTAAAAATATGCAAACAATAAGCTTTCCAACGCCAATGCACGTATATTATAGACGAAAAGAAAAAATCTAAATATATGAAACATGAAAAAAGGATTGTATGAATAAATGTGGTCCAAATGAACTAACTTTTTTCGTTTTTAGTTTTTTTTTTGGTCAATATTTGAGCCATGGACTATCTCTGGTATCAGCTGGTTTTCGATTAGTCGCCGTTTTGTAATAAAGTCAAGGTCTAACTACTTAGTACCGTAACAAACTAGAACTAGTTGGTCCAGGCTTAAATGTCTATTTAGTCCACGTTTTGTAATAAGACTGTAACAGTTTAGTTTCGCGTTAAAGTAATTCAACCACCGACAGTCTGTGAGCAATTAATAAACATAGTATAGGTTGACATAACTTTAAAGCTCACGGCACCGTACGCCGGCAGACGTACAGGGCAGAGATTCGATTATTCCCGTTGGCCATGTCAATGACTTGAATTTCAATTAGAACAAATTATCAGGGGATACGGCGGTCTAAACTTGATTTGCCAGCGCAGCCGGCGCTGGCTGGATTAGGCATATCTATGCGTATACGAATATTCTATGTACAAAGTTCTGGGTTATGAGCGTGCAAAAGCGATTTCTATGAACTGTGCGCTTGAGCAGGCACCACGATCAATTGCACTCAATATGTCTATTTTACATCGTAATACAGTAATAGTAACCGCTTTTGGTTTGAGATTGCGTATAGTTGGGGTTATTCAATGCTCAATAGATTTAGAAGCTGTTTATGGAGTGTAATGCAAGCTTCGGATCGGAGTTTTCTGTTCTGCGTTGTGCCGAGTCGCTTGCACCAATAGTGGGAAAGAGAGCTTTTTTTTCTAACTCACATATTGCACTTAATGGGCTTGCTACATAACATTTGACATTAACGTTGTAATTTTATATGCTTAGTACAATTTAATTTTAAGTACCTTATCTCATGTTGACTTGTAAAAATGCTAAAAATATTGACTTGGACATTGAATGCCTTGCCCACTAACGTTAAGCAAGCACATTATCTGAATGATTTCAAAGATCGTGTTAAACAGTTTTATCTTTCGCACTGGCTATCAGATAATTATTATCAACATACATACCTACTTTAATTCCTATAATTCCCGTGTGTTTTTTTAAATTATTATGTGTAGTAGTAAAATATTGGTAGTATGTCTATTGTAGATATGTATTATATTTACGTAGGCTTTTTATGATATTATGTATATATGTATATTTTATACGATTATGCATAGCGTTTTTTGTATGAAAACTACAGTCCATATATTATTGCATTATTTTCTTCCATGCAAGGCTGTCTGGAAGAGATAGCTCTGAGCGATAAGAGCGCCTATTTTTGAACTTTGTTTATGTTTGGTCGCTTTTTAATTGTGGTTATTTTTGTGACGTGTTTCAATAAATATTATATTTTATTTATCTATCTATTCAGCAAAATTCACAACAAATAATAGAATATTCATTCTCATTAGCTTTTATTTCGATATTAGTGTGGTTTTATTCTGAAATTTCTTTCTCATACGATCTACTGCTCAAAATAATTTAAAAATCTAATTTTGAGGATCAAGTTCTATCAGCTAATAACTTCTTCAGTACATAGTTATTGTAAATGAAAAAGATTCGATACGACTTGTGTATTCATAGAAAAAAACTACTTTTAAAATACTTGTAAATACCTATAATTATTTACAGTTGCCAGAAATTCATATCTAAGTAGTGCTTTTGATGAAGGCGCTACGAAGCTACAGCTGCTACGATTATTCTACGTAGCGACGTAGCTTACACACTGATCTACTGAAAACGGGGTAACGTGTTTTTTCAACTATTATTGCGTTATTAATGTACACCAAAAATTAGTTCCATGTTCAAAATCAGAACAGATTTGTACGTATCGCTGTACAGACAGTAAGGTTAGCAACTGTTGCTTTTAATATGTAATGTTGAGTGAGCCGGATTGTTTTATACGCCAATAATTGAAAAGGGAAATGGAATTATTCTTTTTTGAAACTTTTAAGGCTTGTAACTCGTTTTCATCCTACTCTATGATACTTATTGAGTAAACAAAGAGGTATCGGAATCCTCGTGTTGTATTTCTTGCTTCTTATCTTCTTATTTAAAAGGATGTTATTATAACGCGATGGTTAGTATCAATTCAAGGCTCACACGATGCTTTGAGTTGTAATTTTAAAACCACTTCAATGAAAGAAAAGGTTCTCAATTCAATTGGTTTTTCAAATGTTTTTTATCTCAGAACTTTCGACTGGGTGAACCGATTTTCATGATTCTTCTTTTATTTAAAAGCAAATGCTTCCCGTGTGGTCCCATTTCAATTTGATCAAGATCTGATAAGTTCTTGAGTTATCCTTAAAAATGCGTATCACGATTTCAACTACATTGATAATGCTCTCATTGGGAATGAAGCCGGCTAAAACCCTTTTTTTTAAAGGAATTATATGCTATTGAATCAATTGAAACTATTTTTCTTTGTCCATACTGCTATCAATTTGTGGGACATGCGAGCGAGCAATGAGCCATTGAACGAAGTTGGTGGGTAAAAGTTGCGGTTGGGGCGCGAGCCGCCGCGGGCCGGCCTGTCATTGCGAGCCTAACAGGTTGCCAGATTTGCCACTATTTTTACGTGCCATATAGTGTTGGGACACATCACACCTGTTGACGGCGCGACAAATATTTCGGATTGCGTCATTAGAGCTAAAATAAAAGTTTCTCAACACACAAAGGAATATCTAATGTAGCTCAACAGATTCGTTCGTCTTCCCGTTTTGAGAAACGCAGATCCTGTGGGGTAATCACGGAACTTTGATTGCAACGCAACATGAGAAATTTCATTACAAATTTGAAAATTTCCATAGTACCTAACTATGTACATAAACTACGAATTGAAAGTGTCAAACCCATACATTATTGTGTATCTGTTTGTTGCAATTAAGTTCCATGAACGCCTAGCTGATGTCAGAACTTCGAAGGCAACAACCGAGTTTGATGTGCCCTTACAGGAGCATGGTGGCGCTTAGTTTTAAATGCAAATTTATCTGCCGATCGATCACCCAAATGATGATAACGGCTCTATGGAGACACAATAGAGCCTAAATGTGAATTAAAATACAAAAAATAGTTTTTTTTTTGTTACTTAAACACCAGAATCATTTGAAATAATCACAAATTATAATAGGGAATCCTAGTTAGGACCCAGAATCTATGTATGTGATGTTATTATTATTAACTAACCGATATGTTAAATAATCATTGAAGATTTAATTTATCGACACAATATTGAAAATCATCGATAATTCTAATCTATCGATATATCGACAGCAACTACCCCGCGCTATGATTGCGAATGATCCGCACCGCGCGTACCTCCAACCCTGGTCCAATTAAATCGTTTTTACGCCCGCGCATTTGTGCCGAATTATGTCGGCGGGATAACGTGATCGGGTGTGTACACTATTGTACATTGCACACACGATAGTTGTACATGTACAGCTTGCCCAATGCCTACCCGCAAGCGGACAACTGTTGATTTTTGTGTGCACAGTACTTTTTGCAACTAAGTGTAATGCCGTGTGTTGCGGAGTTTACCGTCGGTTTCACGTATTTGTAATATGTCACCGAACAGTGTGAATACGAAACTTTTGGGATTTACCCGTGTCATCTATTAATCTACCTACTAATAATTGTTCTACTAAATATATACGGTTATTCTTTTTTGGCAATTTTTTAAATCTATAAACCAATTAAAGCTAAGGACACCCTGTGTGGTGTAGTGGTTGAGCAGGTCGTTAAAAAAGCACAAGTACTCGTTCTTGACTGGGACCACGATCTTCGTAGTTCCTCGGTCCCTAGACACAGGAAATCCTAGTTAGGGTCCAGGATCTATGTATGTGATCGTTAGGCGTTGCTATTTTATTATTTATTATTATGGAATTAATAATACAAATTATAATTATTTGAAGAAATGTAGCGTGAAAATCATGAATATTATTCTCACGTCTTGTAGAGAAGAACAGCCGGACAGCTGGAGATTCACCGGACATACGAAACATTTTTGCCCAAGTTGAAACAGTGACGGTTTGCGCTCGATCGGTCAGTCATAAAGAAAAAGTTTCTATAAGTCTAAACCCAGGAACTTTTTACATAAAAAAATATTTTGCTCATAGAAAGCTACACTATCCTTGAGTATAATAGATTATGTTTTTACCTTCCACCCGCGGTTGTGATCATATTACCATGCTTCATGACGTTTAAAAGAGATTTCGTGAAATTTGATACTTTAAATGATTGTAGATCAGTACAGCCTTAAAATATTAAGTTACTGAGCCAAGTCGCAGAAAAAGATAACAGGGTTTAATATAGCCAATAGAATTGTTCACAAAACAAACCAAAGATATAAACACGATGACGTCAGGCTAATCAAACAGGCCCTACTTAATGCACGCACTTGGGCCAGGGTTTGGACGTCATACTATACTCTTATTATAGCTACAAACAGAACGATTTAAAGGCCTCTAGCGTTAAAATGTAGTAAAACAAATTGCGTCCTTGCTTAATGTTCTCTTATGGAAAACGGGCATTTGTAATTTGGTTTTCAAGAGTAGTCCTATTGGGCACATATAAACAAAGTCGTTTGCATTCAGAATGATTTATGCCATTTTAAAATATTGCATAAAGAACGAACTAAATTTTAATCCCAGTTCCGTATCAATCAAATTATTAAGCTGACACTCAACTGACCGACTGGCTGACGCTTCTACCAATTAACTACCCGATTGGCAATCAGCTTTTAATTTCACTTTTTCAATATTTTCAGATGAATATAACACAAGTTAGTAGCTATATTTACTAGTGTAAAATGAAGCAGCAAGATACATTTAAAATGGATAAAATCAAATTACTTTATCCTTTGCAATGTAGTTTATACATTTTTTCACATAACAATTTATAATGATCCACAAAATTACTATTAACGTATATTATCAACAAAATTAAGCTGTCAAATGACATAATATTACGCGAAGTGCTATTGGTTCACAGGCTTAAAGAATTCAGACATTTCGTTGGTTTGTGGTTCCAGAAGAACACATACATTTCTGCCCATCCCATTTTATTGAGTTGGTTTTTGAATATCGAAGCACTCAAACATTTTGTAGAAACCGAAAAATCAGCGTGTTAGGGCAGAGCACTAAACAATAGGCACAGAAGAGAAAACCACAACAATAATGATTCCGGAAGACAAAGAAAAAGCAACTTTTGCTATAACGCAACAAGGTGCCATTCAGATCTCACAGCGCTGCAAGCCTAAAATATCTAATTATTAGTACACTCTCTTTCAAACGCTAAATTAAAAATATTCCGATGCCTTACGTTTTTAAAATAGGACATCCAGGCCGGTTGGGCCCGCTAATGTACTTTTTTAAAACGGGCTATTGCTGATGGTTTCTACCGAACTTTACAGCGTCACCGGGCGAGAGGGCAGGCGAATAAGGCACTCAGCTATCAAATGTAGGAGGCAACTAGCTCAAGGCCACCCTTGGGGTGCAAGCCTCGGCTTGGGCTGTTACCGGGAAAAGAGGATCGAGAAGACTACGTCCACTGGAAGAATGGACTATATGGAAAGTAGCCCCGCTTATGTATATGTAGCTTTGTAAAGGCGCGTGTGCGTTACGGCTGATCGTGGCGCGTTGATATTAATTGAATAACAGCGGCAGTTTTAAACCGATCGCGAATTTAACACGTGATTTAATTCATCGCCAGCCGCTTTAAATGACATATTGATAGACCGCTGTCCTCGCGCCGTATTTGGACGGTTTGCGGCTGGACCGCTTGCAGATCCCTACGCCACTAGTTTTTAACGATTGACGTGCCGTAATGAAATAAGCGATGCGCTGCGGGGCGACGATGTCTGCGGTTCATATATACCTTCACGCCAACGAATGAAACCTATATAAAAACCCTAATTGCTTACTTTTCCAACAATACGAGAATTAATGATTATAAATATTTGACTAGGTTCGTTTTGGGGCATCGGATCTTTTGACCGAATAAAGTCCCGGGCTTAGTATAGTAGACATGTTCAAAACTAAGGCGCAAATGGCATAGCTCCTACATTGGCTGGCCCGATAGCTCAGTTGGTAGTAACCCTGCCTCCTGAACTGTGGGTTGTGGGTTCGATTCCCACCCAGGACAAACATTTGTATGATGAACATATAGGTGTTTGTTCTGTGTCTGGGTGTAATACTGTATTCTATGTATGTATTTACAAACAAAAAGTACCTAGTATTGTATCAGTTATCTGGTTCCCATAGTACAAGCTTTGCTTAGTTTGAGGCTAGATGGCGTTGTGTGAGATGTCCATACATATTATTATTATTATTTAGGAGTTACAGTAACAAGTGTTAAATTCTCGATTTATTTTTTCTTCAAACTTGTCTAGCATTTGACCACGCTCTCACCTGATGGGAAATGACGATGCGATCGAAGGTGTAGCATGCTAGCCAAGTAAAAAGGTTTGTTTTAAAAGGGTTAAAGTTTGTTTTATTCAAACTCAAATAATTTATTTGTGATACACAGGTTCTAAAAAAGGTTACATGGTAAATGATGGATGGATGGATAGATGCAAGAGGCAAGTAGCCGGGAGGTTTATGTTCTGGGGCTGGGTAGGCCTATGTTCAGCAGTGAATATCCTTCGGATGATGATGATGATGATGAATAAGATTGCAAAGAGTATGATCAAGTCCATAGTATGATTAGACGCAACGGCATACAACTTAATAGTATGATTAGACGCAACGGCATACAACTTATTAAAGTTGTATGCCGTTGCGTCTAATCATACTATGGTAATCTTAGGGTACGAATAAGGAAAGAGAAGCCTCCTAGCGTTCAAGTTCAGTGAAACAACAAAGGTAAAATATATTGTAATAAATTTTATTGTTTATCTAACATATAAAATTCAAAGTCCTGACTGACTGAATGACTGACTTATATCAACTCACAGCCTAAATCGCTGGTCCTAGAGACTTGAAATTTGGAGGGTGCGTTCTTTGTAAAGTGGAGGTGTCCACTAAGAAAGGGATTTTCGATATTCCACCTCTAAAAGGGTGAAATGGGTGGTTGAATTATTTTTCTATAGGCCACGCGGGTATAAGCTAGTTGCTTTTATAATAATTTATTTTTAACATTACGGTAATTTTTGAAATTGCGTCAATGTCGCTCGGTACCTACAAAATATTTTTTACGCCATAATAACAGGATTCCTTCATATTATAGTATACATTACGCGTTGCGTTAAATGTGGCCGTTACTAACCACCATAAAATAAATGAATTATTAATTAAGTAAGTAGTAAATAATTCATGTATTCATTATATTGTGCGCTATAAATTTCGCCGAGCTAATGCGCTAGATTTATCCATTTTTTACCTATTTGTGTTGTTCTATGATAGTGAGCACGCGATATCATGATATTTCTTTTATAAAGACGTTTGTAAAAGCATTTTATAAGTGTCAAAGCCAACTTATGAAGTTATATATACTTAGTAAGTAATTAGAAATTTAATAATTGCGAGTAGGAAAACGGAAAATAGGTATGCAATAGTTGGATCGAGGAAAACTTCAGAGAGCCGATGGATACGTGAGGTAAGCAGGCGCTCTATGAAGAAGGCCTAGGCTCATCTTTAGACCGATTTCAAGTCAGGTGATTGACTTTTTTAATATAAATAATTAATAATAAATAACGCCCAACGTTTATACATATAGATTCCGAAACCTAATAGGATTCTTTGTACCCAGGAACTAGGAAGACCACACAAGGAGAAGATAACAATTATTTGGTGCTTAATGATAAAAATTAATTGGAAATACGTTTTTGTTTAACAATTTTTTACTAATCTTTTTATACTACGTGAGCGCGAACTATCTAACATCTCATCTGATGTGGACATGGACATCTATTACGACAAAGACGATCGCTTTTTCTTGAATATTATTTTTATTATTTTATTGTATACATATTTTTTTGTTTTTTTTTACTGTATGATTTGACGTGCTAGCCGTTCACCTGATGTTAAGCGCCACGGCTGCCCATAACAGAACAGTGTCAATCGGAACCCCAAAATAGTGTTTCGAGCAACACTGCACTGCGCACATCATTTTGAGACATCAGCACAGTCTGGTAATAAGATTACTCGACAGTGAGATTAGATCATAAAGTCTCAATTGCCCAGTAATTTCACTAGCTACAGTGCCCTTCAAACCGGAACACAGTAGTGCTTGCGCACTACTGCTTGGCGGCAGAATAACTGGCAAAGCGGTGGTACCTACCTAGACGAACTTTGCAACTAAGTCCTACCACCTGTAATCTGTTGTAGTAGTCTAAGATGTTTTTAGACTATTATTTTTTTATTTATTTTGTAAAGTTGTTATTATTGTTATTATTTTATTATTTAGGCGTTTATGTATTTCACAATAAAGTTTCAATCAGATTTTAATCAGTATCGTCCAGTATACAGATGTCAGTCACATATTGTAAACTCACAAATAACTTTAGGTCCATCGCACACACAGGAGTGGAACTGGAAAAGCTCAATATTGTATTTCTATTGGTTGTTACTTCACAATATCGTTTTGGTTTGACTACTGGCTGGTAGAAGCGTTCCCGTTCCGACCGCTTGTATGTGACGGGCCTTAGCGTTGAATTATTGAATTTTTTATAAATATTTCCGCATTGTTTTCTCCCGTCCGGATGAAAAACGGAGTTTGTTCGTTTTGTTATTTTTACGAAATATGTTTTTGATTTTTTTTTGTATAGCGTTGTGTTATTAACAACGATATGTCACTGTGACCCCGTTGGGCCGATATTATTTTTGGTGACACATGTTGGCCAGATAATCAATTTTGTTACGAATTTCACAGGGAGTACAGCGCTGGTTTATTCAAACATTTAAGGGTCACATCTCAATTTTTTAATGTACCTGTTTACTTTAACTCGCAAGGCAGAACTATAAGCATCTAGCGAAGACCGTCATAATATATTTTTTTTCATCTTCACTTTTTTTTTTTTATTATACTGCATTTCCATAGACACCTGGGTCCGTGCTTTTTGTTAGATTATTTTTTATATTTATTAATTAAGCCTATTATTAACATGAACATATATATAATACAGGGAGGGAGGGATATCATCTTCACATTTGATACCTTAGGACTCTATGAACTGATTATTCAACGGGTATTATCATACTTTTAAATTACTTTCGTAATCAAATAAAAGTAATAGAATATGCATGTTATTAATATATATAAATAAATGAATACACTATGACTCTTTTTATGCATGTAGTTTTTACCCGTAACAGTCAAGGCACTTAGAAAAGTTTCATTATTTTATATGACTTATTAAATTTGGCAACGGTGACAATGGTGTCGATTCTGTGTCGCATTCTCTTAAACTAAACTTAAAGTATGGCGGTACTCTTCTGATAAAGGGGAAACAAAAAAGACGGAAATACGTTAATTTCGTTTAGCTTTAGAGTATGCGACACAGAATCGACACAATTATATTGATAAACATCAAAAATTTTGCTATTATGGCGGCGTATACTAAAGCTCTGCTAAAACTTTGCTTCTCCCTAAATGACATTTTATAAACGGCAAAGGAAAAACAGCAGCAAAGAGTCGTTATAGCTTTCTATGCAACTAAAACACGTTAGCTAATAACGTGTCGTAAAATTAAAACAAAACGTAGCATGATTGGAGCCCCCACTGCACACAGTTGGTGTAATTTCCAAAATAAATCGATCCCCTTTGCGGCAGGGGCGCCGTGGCATCCCCATCGTTATCGACCAAATTTTTAATATGCATATTTTTTAATTTTATTTTTGCTGCACCCCCTCGCACTCGGTATTAAATCAATACTGGCAGCTCGTGCTCGTTTTATTGGACCAGTTTTTGGACGTGTTATCTACCCGGAGCTCGCATGTGTCTAATGGAACTCGGGCAACACTTTCAGAAACATAACGCCGTTTTTTGCTTGGCTAATGCACTGTCAGCACGCTTTTAGGCGTAGTACTTTGGGAGTTTCTTTTTAGGGATGCAGCTAGTGCCGTCCGAAAATTCGGAAAAGCCTTTGAGATATTATCTATGATCTACAATAAGTTATGGTACTATCTATATGGAAAAGGATATTAAATATTTCCACCTACACCTACATTTAATCACATTTTTACATGGTGGTAGGACTTATCTGCATAGTTCGCCTTGGTATGTACCACCGCATTGCTTGTTATTCTGCCACCAAGCATATTGCTTGCGCACTACTGTGTTCCTGTTTGAAGGGTACTATAGCTAGTGAAATTACTGGGCAAATGAGACCTGATCTTAAAGTCTAGTAATCTTATTACTAGATTGTGCTGATGTCTCAGGATGACGTGCGCAGTGCAACTTACTAGGTGGTAGGACTTTTCTGCAAAGTTCGTCTAGGTAGGTACCACCGCTTTGCCAGTTATTCTGCCGCCAAGCAGTAGTGCGCAAGCACTACTGTGTTCCGGTTTGAAGGGCACTGTAGCTAGTGAAATTACTGGGCAAATGAGACTTTATGACCTGATCTCACAGTCTAGTAATATTATTACCAGACTGTGTTGATGTCTCAGGATGACGTGCGCAGTGCAGTGTCACGCGAAACTGTATACTTTAGAGTTTCGAGTAACACTGCACCTGATATGGCCAGCCGTGTCGCTTAACATCAGGCGAACGGTTAGTTCGTCACATTATACCTTAACATAAAAAAAAACTGATATACAGGCTTCCGTGTCGCATAACATCAGGCGAACGGTTAACTCGTCACTTCATTCCTTAACATAAAAAAACATGTTTATCCTAGATGAGATAGATTATACTACTTATACATAAGTTATTGACATGTTTATACTACCGAAGGATGCAGCGTATGCTGTTCTCCACTATGCGGACCAACGATCTGGGGCCTTACCGCGTAAGTCTGGTGGAGATGGTAATCGTGTTCTCTCTTGCTGGCTTGGGCGAAGCCCATGTCTAGAAAAGTTACGCGATAGGGGTGCTGGTCTATACTACGAGGAGACGATGGGCGCAGGAGGCAAGCAGCCGCTCAGAGTGGTGTTCTGTTGGGGAGGCCTATGTTATGGACGTCTTCAGGTTGTTGATGATGATGATACTGTGTTAAATATCTGTAGCTTAAAGGTTTAATTATATATACGGTTAGTGCCAATAAAATGAACTAGATGGCATTGTTCTGCCTTAAAACTCGCAAGCGTTTGTCGCACGATATTTGCAGTCATTATTTCGCCGACAAATTTAAGTTCCAATGTATCAATTCAGTAAAGGTGTTCTCATTAGTATGAGAACACTTTTGAGGTTTAGTATGAGAGCCTTTAGATCCGCGTAAGCTCTAAAGGCTAGGATTATTTACTTACTTGCATACTATAGTATAATATAATAATTGTTTAAGTAACATTTCATTAATTTCTTAGTCTTCATTTTATTATAGTGTAAACTCAAAATTAGTTAGTACTTCTTTGCTATGCCCTAAAGCCACCTTATGCGTTGTTAGGATTGAAATTATAAATGATTAACTAAGCCACAGTTAACTAACTAGGATTAAATCATAAACAGATTACCAAACTTTCTTGCAAGTTCGGAAAATTGACAGATTAGTAAAACCAGTACCTGTAACCCATTCTATAAAAAATTATGGTACATTCTCTAAGCTGTGGGTACATTATGAGAATTAAACAGAGATCAAAAAATAATTGCAGTTCATTCAACAGTAATGCGGCGAAGTATTTGTAATTGAATGATCGCTTGCAATATGCTCGTCTCAGTAACACTTGTTATAATTATGTTTAGGTGTTCCATGTTTGCTTGTTTTTTAATTATAATTTACGTTTACAAAAATGAATGTGTTGTTTGACGATGATTGGCATCTATGGAAATTTTTCTGCCAGTGTCAAATATCACAATAAAACGAAATGTCCAATGTCGCCATGGCATAGTGTTAAAATTATATGTCAAACATTACAAATTAAGCCTGAATAAAAAATATAGCGGCATAAGTGGATAATCATGCAAGATAGATTAACAGCCTTGGTTTAGTTGTTTATTTAGTTAAACCGGGCTTTAAACTTAAAACCAGTATAATAATATAAAACGTATTTAAAAACGGCGTTTTTCAGAAACGCCTCTTCTTAAATAATTATCTAACGCAAACGACCTTACTGTTTCTTCGTATATTTGTCGCCCAAGGACGTTGCGTGCTGTTGCCAGTTAGGAAAACACAAGTTAACGCCAAAATTGAATCAAATGTGATGATTAGGCCGAAGTCCAACAGTTACCTGTTTAAAGTAACGTTCAACTAGGTAGTTATTACAAGCCCGCCTGTACTAAAGTTTGACCGCACCTAAGTTCGAACTTATTCCTCTATGAAATACCCAAATTCATTGCAGTATGTCATACAGGGATAAGTACGAACTTAAGAGCTTGTCACACTTTAATAAAGACGGAATAAATTTGGTACATTTTTACTGATTAGTTTTTATAGAAAGTAGAATTATAAGTGTCAAAGTACATGTCGAAATCAACATATTCTGATCCCCAATCTTATTTCCCAGTTTCGAGAACGTTCGAATCGCGATTTCACGTCACAACCGATCTACCAAAAATAATACCATATTATTAAATGAGCTTATTATCGCCATTATGTCGCTTCTTTCTATTTCCCAAATCACAACAGTCCCCAGTATAGTCGTGATTTTTGGGAAAAGAAAACATGAGTTACGTGCATTTTTGACTGGTTTTATTTGCAATGCCGAGCGTGAGATCGTTCGAGAGCTTGAATGGAAAATAATATTGGCTATAGTAAAGCTCAAATTGAATTTTCAATTTTTTCCGGTTACTTTTTAGATTACTTTAGAACTTGCATCCAAAATTCGATTGGCCAATTTGAAAATCATTCAAACGACATGCATGTGCTTTTGACAGTCGTATTTTTGTTTCACTGCTGCAATTGGTACAACAGTGCGAAAACCTGCAAAAGTTTGATTTGTTTTTGCTCAAAAAGCAAACGGAATCGATCAGTATGTTTTTTGGGATATTGCCTATATTTCAATGATCGTTTAGCCCTTCTCTCTATTCAAATCACTTTTACGTCGCCTCGGCGAAATTTAATTTTTACAAATTGATAAATTTGTAAAAATTAAATTCTGTAAAAGTCAACTATTGCTGCACTATGCAAAAAAAGTCCTTTAATAAATATTAGAACGATAATAATATATAATTATTAGAACGTGTAAGACAATTTTATTATGTATTTTATGTGTACATTTTGTGACTACGAGCAAACGATGTATCATCGTTAGGGTGTAAAGTTTCTTGTTTTTCCTTATGTACGACTGCAATAACACCGAGTCTTGTTTTCTCTGTCATGCTTTCCACCAGATAGAAAAGGAAACTTCCTGATTTTTCAATTTCATATTTAAACTTGCAATATGATAACGTTTGATTACATTTTATAGGAATTAATCAGAATATTTTATATTTATTCTTCTTCGTACATTTTATAAGGTCTAATTTTATTTCTATTACAAAGACTGATATTATCCCAGACAACCTTTGGATGGCCAGTATCAGAAGTAAAAGACTAGACGGAGTTTTTAAAAATTTTAATGGGAAAATAATAATAATTAAAGACCCAAAATAACTTATACTTAGTACACATATTCTAATTCTTTAAATATATTATCGATACACAAAATAGCACGTAATGAAATTAGTAAATATTTATATTACTATGTAATTACGATGGCATATTGCAGCAGTTAAGGCAATAAATATTGTCATGGAATGGATTTAAAGTGGAAACCAGTTAGAGTACTTATATCTACATTGATATAACAGCTTCAAAAAATTTTAGCAAAGCAGAAGATTTTCGCTATCACTGTACATGTTATAATAGCTCAGTTGGGAGAGCATCTAATCTGGTGCGTTGGAAATCGCAGGTTCAAATGCTGCTAGTGGCTAATATCTTTAGAACTATATAATACGTTTTTAAATAACGTATTTGCATGACTTGTTGACTACAGACCTTTGGAAAAAGTGCGATTACATTTTTATATATTATTTCAAAAAAAGCTTGGCGTCCGTACGTCACCTTTAAAACAACAACAGTTCTTGATAGCTTCGACTGACGTACGGGCGCCTCGAAATATTAATGTATAATTTTCTTTCATATTAGTTTCCGCCTCTTTGTGACCATCCTCATCACATCGTTTACAATACTTGTAAATATGCACGTAATTGTTATCTAATCAGATGCTGGTAGATATAAGAAATGAAATACCAAGTCTTGCTTCACTAGCAAGAATCAAACACCTAAGCGAAATATTGTCTTAAGATGTCAAAAATTGTTTATTGGTCTCTATAATAAACATGCTAAACACGAGTTAAAAATAAATTAAGTTAAAAACGAGGCTTCGATTGATTTATTCCCCGCACAACCTTTAACAGTGTTGACTGGTCTTTAAACAGTTCCATTTCCATTTGATTCAGGAAAACATATGAATAATTAAAGAGCTGAGCGTACCACTAACTAGCTATTAAAAGAACCGATACACTACTGTTTGGACGGAGTATGTTCTAACAATTATACAATTAACAAATGGTACGTACCAAAGAATTATTAATGCCTCTATCTATGAAATAGAGTTGATAATTTGTCAAAAATTTAATCGCCGAAAGAAAATTTTGGAACGTATAAACTTAATTTTATTTTCGTTTTAACATATTCTGTTTTTAAAATTTGGTGAATTAAAATAACAAGGTGGTTAAAGGTTATAAAAATTGTTAGGATTTTTAAAGAAATGCAGTTATTTATGCACAAGAACCGTATATTGTTATATTATAGCTAAATAAAATTCATCGGTAGCACAAGAAAAATATCAGACCATTTTTCTTCAAGTGACAACTATATAGACAATGTAGCGAAAGCATGGAGTTCATTATCCACATCCACAGCAAAGAGTCTCACATAAAATACTTTATTGCCCTAACTCATAGTTTCTAATAAAAAGAAAACGGAACTTTAATCCCATTTAGAGGGTAGGCCCTAAAAGCTAGCAACATTCTCCCGTCAAACAGGCCGAAGTATGAGCCACCAGATCAAAGACAAATAGACAATATATTTCGAATATAGAAAAGAGTAACGCATGTAATTCACAAAATAAAAATATCTATCCGCACCACGCGGTGTCATCCTTTTTTTTAATAACATTAAAACATAGGTTATTTATATTAACATCGGATAGGGAAATGATTTGATGTTACTGCTCTCGTTATGGCAAAAATTGGCGCGAATAAGGCAGGCGTTTTCGAATACTGGAAAGCCTTTTTTTTACCGGGATGGTGGCGTTGCTACGAATCCGAAGCAGCTTAGACGAATTTAAAAAAGTTTCAGTGTACCTAGTATTGGCGGGGCTGTGGATCTACATGCAAGATTAAAGGTGTAGCGATAGACACGCGACGGCCGGTAGCTTCAATTAGTCGTCAATTATAGAGGCTACGTTAGAGTTGCTGTGTTATAGCAAGCAGCAAGTTCTAAAAGCGTGGGAGACTTTGTTTCGCACCCTAAATGCTAGTGGCGAAGGGGCTAAAAGAACTCCCGACCAGTGGAAACGGGTACTTTTACATTTTTTCTTTGTGTACTAGTTTGATATGTAAACAACATCATACATCACGACTCAATAATCTTATGAAATTACAGCAGTGTTCATATCTGCCATTTATTTTGCACGGCTGCTATCTACTACAGCTTATAATAGTCTTTTTTAATATGTGATGAATATTCAACCGCTAGTAATCAACGGTGCGGCTAAGAGCTTACTAGGTGGTAGGACTTTACTGCAAAGTTCGTCTAGGTAGGTACCACCGCTTTGTCAGTTATTCTGCCGCCAAGCAATAGTGCGCAAGCACTGCTGTGTTCCGATTTGAAGGGCACTGTAGCTAGTGAAATTACTGGGCAAATGAGACTTTATGATCTGATCTCACAGTTTAGTAATCTTATTACTAGATTGTGCTGATGTCTCTGGATGACCTCCCGATGACGTGCGCACGCGAACCTCTATACTTTAGAGTTCCGAGTGACACTGCAGCTGATATGGGCAACCGTGTCGTTTAACATCAGGCGAACGGCTAGCTCGTCACGTCATTCCTTAACATAAAAAAAAAATTATTCAGTGTGGAACTTTGGAAAAATGTAAACTCAAATGTCTAATCTAACTACCCATTTATCGATATTGCATTAAAAAGTCAACGTTATCTCAAAGGTTTAAAGTTCAAACTATATGCATACTTACTAGATAGGTTCAGCCATCTAGTCATGCGTGAAGAGTTCTTTTCAAATGTTCATAATTAAGTTTAGTGTTATGGATTATTCATATAATATTATGCTACATATTATATGAATAATTTTATTTTAGTAACATCATCTGAGTCATCCTCCATCCATCAGTCATCCAGTGCCGATTCAAGTGCCGGAGATTAAAATACCCCACTAGAAGGTAACCAAAATTAATCATGTTATTCATATTATAAAGCAGCTGCAATATAGAATCAAGGGCTAAAGATTGAACCTTGTGGCTGAATTACATATTTTAATCAACAATAATCAATTTATACCTACCTTCTCAGAGTCACTCGACTCTGAGAAGCATCGATCCTTCGAACTACTTTTGATCACATTTGTCTACCACTAAACTTTATCATATTAAATGTTAACTATACTATACTTAGGGTAAGATGACAAAGTTTTAATAAAATAAAAATAAATAATGCATATGTAAATTTAAAAAGGCAGAGAGGAAGAGGCAGAAAAAAAAATGTTATGGGAGGTTAAAACATTGGCTGAAGACAGAGAACGAAGGCGATTACTCCACAGAGAGCTGGACTCTTAAATAAGAAGATGTATAATTTAAAAAAGTTAATTACCAGCTTTTACACGTCAAGTGTCAAGTCGCAATTACAACAAGGACGTATCTGTTACCTCACACTCAGCCTCGGAGATGTATAGTATGGTATAGTGGCTTAATTATGTCATTTCTATGTAATAAAATTTTAATTCAGTGTGCAGTTCGCGCGAGGCGGCTGAAAAGGCCCCTCTCATTAAATTAGTCCGGCGGTTGGAGCACTATGCCATACTTTAAGTCACGCGTCGGTTGACGTAAGTGTGAAACTCGCTCTCTCGAGCCACAGTGAATCGGCGAACACTGCCTGAATGCCTCATGTAGTGGTAATAAGCATGCCGAGAACTTCGCGGCTCAGATTTGATGCCACCCTTTTATATTTTGTTTCACATTTAATTGAAAGTATCTTTGGAAGTTGTGTGGAGTATCAACCCTGTTCTAGCCAAAGCCATCGGAATTGTCACAGTTTTATTTAACGCTAGCAATGATTCTTTCGGGAAGCATCCAAATTCTTAATAGATTTAGTTTGTATATTTGACAGCCTATGTAGTGTGGTGGTTGAGCAGGTCGGCTCATAGCCCGGTGGCGGCGGGTTCGATTCCCGCGACAGTACAAGTAATAAATATGTAATAATAAGTAATGAAATTACTTAATAAAAATAATAGATTCAATTTTGATAAGATTCTTTTTTCTGAAACCTAATCGCTAAATATATAACATCAGATATATGTGTAATTAACTTATGCCTAATTAAAAGTTTTGACGAGGTAACTTCCAACTAGTTTTTTTCTTTTGAAATTGCACATTCGACAGATAATATGTAGGAATGAGAAGAACCAAAAAATTGTTAAAGATTTCAAAAGAGATTTATCAAACAAGACTGATTTAAGAGTTAAATAAATTATATCATATATGTAACCTGATCTATAGAGTTAAAATACGTATAAGCATACAGCAACGGGATGGTGTTTCAACCACCATTTTTCATAATTACCTAATTACACGGTTACGGCCGGTAAAAGTTTTTCTAATAAATTACTTATAATTCACGTTCAAAAATATCTACATTGTTTAAGGAGTAATTAGTGGCATCAATTAACATGATGTATTCAATAATAAGTAATTAACTTGGCATTCTGTAGTTTTAAACTATCGATTTTAAATTAAAATTTTAATACGTTGCCTGTATAAATAGATATTGATATAGATATTGCCTGTATAAAGATATGTTTCCCAGTCTTAGTAAGTTATTTGGTTTAATTACTTTATAATTACTTTGTACATTTATCGGATAATGATCATTTTATTTTTTAATAATCTAAGTATCAGACCGTTATAATTCAAGTAAGAATTCTTCGTTGAAGATTGTTTCACAAAAATAATATTGCTTTACATGCATGACAAATAGATTCCGTTAATAATAGTTAAAAAAAAAAAACTATCAACCACAAATAAGCAGATCAACATAAAACGGCTAAATTTAATTTCTTGAATCATAACTTGTAACTCTCAATAAAGCAAGTTTTAAATAAAGAAAATTTTGGAGCTTGCCACGCAGACTTTTATCGTAACGGTCAAAAAGTTCAAGAAGCTTCTCTTTTTTTTCTCTATCACATTATATAGCCCAATGTAAGATTACACATAGTCACATATGCATCGTTAATTGTGCATGTAACTACTACTTAGGTACAAAATTTAAAAGTGTGAATCTGCGATGTACCTACTTACTTATCTAAAGTACAAGAGTACAATAGCTATAAATTCGAAATTATAATATAAACGATGTAGGTACAGAGGAACTGAGCGTCGTTCCGTAATAAGGGCCTAAAAATGACATTTGTTTTTTTAACATTAAAACCACCCCAAAATTATAAATTTCCATCCGTCTCTGTTTAATTGCACGGGGTGCTAATATGAACAAAGCATGGGGGTGCGGAAAAATGGTAAAACATCATCTGAGATAGCCGCCATCTTGGAGGCCATTTTGTAAACGCGTGCGCAGAGCGCGAAAACAAGCATACTGCGCAGGCGGCGAGCTAAATTGCGCGCGCGAGCTTTGCTGACTTATCCATTATCAGCCGAGAGCGTTGTAGGGTTGACACCGCTATTTCGTTCGACGCTGATGCGTATGCATGATGCGGTCGCGTGCAGAAGGGTCCGTATTTGGGTCAATTGCTTATTGTGATTTTTTCCCATCGATCTTGTACCATCCCTGATGGTTATAACGCGCACGTGGTGAATAAATTTTAATTTTACTTGCATGTGTATTAATATTTTGAAGGTTTAATCTTTGTTATTTATCAAAAGGTTTGAGTAGGTAAATAATTTAAAGTGGAAGGATTTTTAGTGTGACGATAAAAATGAAGCTTTATTTAAAAATAAAAGACGGGCAACGAGAACGTAGACTCGCGGTTTTAAGAAGAGAATATATAAAAGGGGAGGTCCCCTTTTGTCTATACAAAAAATGCCAACGTTTTCTATCCCGAAATATTTTCCGATTTCTATATTTTTTTTTATGTCGTTCACATTATACTCTTACATCTTTCCTTTCTAGTTTTAAAAATATTTTTAAAGTCAGCCTACAAAGCATATTTTCAAAAAGAAATCAAAATGTACCGGCATAGATTATACCCTATACAAACGATTGACCTCAAAAACAAAAGTATTTAAGAGGGTTTAAAAGAGGATGAAAACCATTTTTACCCGCCACACTAAAATGTAGATAAATTCACTCACGGGCTCTATTATCTTTATCACAAGCGCGGATAGCAGAGCGGTAGCGATAACATTTTGAAACACCAGGACGGTCTTCTTGAGATCCTCATTTTAAACACCTATGACCTAGCTGTATATACCCAATGTACTTTTCTTTCATACAAGCGGTGAATAGCAGCCCCCTATCTGGGTTGCCAGTTGTTACTCGTGAAAGTGCCCAAGTGGGCGCAACGGTGTTGCCGCAACACATGTCCATATATAGTCAAGTACTAAAAAAACTGAAGAATAAACGACATAATTAGGTTTTTATATTCAGTAGTAAGTGCAGACATCAACATGGTTTTGAGTTAAAAACTAAAACTAGGCATCAATTCGTCTAGGTAGGTACCACCGCTTTGCCAGTTATTCTGCCGCCAAGCAGTAGTGCGCGAGCACTACTGTGTTCCGGTTTGAAGGGCACAGTTGCTAGTGAAATTACTGGGCAATTGAGACTTTATGATCTGATCTCACAGTCGAGTAATCTTATTACCAGACTGTGCTGATGTCTCAGGATGATGTGCGCAGTGCAGTGTTGCTCAAAACTCTATTTTGGGGTTCCGATTGACACTGTTCTGTTATGGGCAGCCGTGGCGCTTAACATCAGGTGAACGGCTAGCTCGTCAAATCATTCAGTAACATAAAAAAAAAGTTATGTATGAGCCTATAACTCAGTGGTACCATGAACCATTTGCAGAGATGGTGTCGCGATAAACTCATTACGCCAATTATGTGTTCAACTAGAACAAAGCCGGGCCCGATACAGATCTGTCACGCTACGATAAAAGTTAAAAGTTATAGAGTAGTTAAACCATTGGATATGTTGTACAACTACTGCTGAGTTTTGGCGGGAAAACGAAAAAGATCACGGTTCCGCATTATATTATTTTCCAAAACTTGTGTTATTTTCAGTGTTAGTGCATAATATTGGTGGGATTTTATTCGTTAAGTGCTGGATTACAGGCATGAGTGTGGGAAAGTGGTATAATGATGGTGAAACGTTTCTTTTCGTGTTGTTTCCAAAACTCCATATAAGCTGGTAAAGTTGCCACCACTTTACTAGGAGTATGACTTGACTAGACTAGACTAGACTATGGCTTGACTCTGGCTTGACTTGATGACTTCGACTGTGACCTGACACATTATTTACGTGAAATATCATTAACTTGATAAATTATCAATTACTTGACACTGGCTAAATACACAAAAGTGTGGAGCCAAAATAAAAAAAAACTACTACTTTTTCTACTTTTACTTATTCCCTATTCAAACGAGACGGTTTTAAATATACCTGTATGGTTTTAACACGGTCTTATTTCTATCCGGCTGCCAGTCTTGTCCGCTACCGTTCCGAAGCAATTCTTCGTTGACAGTCGCCCTCACCAACGCCGGTTAAAAACCGGACTATGATGAAACCGTCTCGTTCGAAAAGCCATTAACCGTCTACCTAAGACTTTTAATCATAATTGCTGAGTTATATAAGCCTTCCACACTTTACGTAGCGATGCTATTACCTATGTGACTCTACAATACTAGTGTTTGTTTTTTCGAAAATATCTTATAATAATATAATAATAATAATAACGCCCAACGATCACGTACATAGATACTGGACCCTAACTAGGATTCCCTGTGTCTAGGGACCCAGGAACTACGAGGACCATGGTCCCACAACACCCAGACTCAGAACAAGTATTTGCACTTTTTTTTTCTGTGCACAAATACTTTTCCTGCCGCGGGAATCAAACCCGCCACCTCCGGGTTATGAGCCGACCTGCTCAACCACCACACCACAGAGGCTGTCAATTTCACGCAGCTATTGCGCGGCTGTCATTTGTTTTTGAGATTTAGAAACATATCGTCGCGTGATGTTAGGTTGAACCACATCTGTTTGCAAAGAATCGCATTTCTAGTTTCTAGCGATGCAATGCACTCATGCTGTCTATTCTGTTCTAGCAAATGACGATCCTGAGCAATAGAAAAGGATAGAGCATGCAAAAAAGATCTGTGCTGACAAATGGCTAAACTTTAATAGGAGTTACTTGTTCCCAAACATAATTAAGTTTTAGAGCACCGCACATTGTACACTACGTATTTTTATTTTGTAACAGCCTCTGTGGTGCGGTGATTGAGCAGATCGGCTCATAACCCGGAGGCGGCGGGTTCGATTCCCGTATGGTGCGATTTGTGCAAAGTAAAAACGCGCATGGTTCTCGTAGCTCCTGGGTTCCTAGACACGGAATCCTAGTTAGGGTCCAGGATATATGTATGTGATTGTTGGGCGTTATTATAATTATTTTAAAAGAATTAAAGCGTTTTTAATCCTGTTTGTGGGAAATAAAAACGTACATTCATGTACTTAGTTTTTTTTTTTTTTCAAATTAAGTAAGCAAAGTTTTATCAAATTTTACGCAAGCCTAACAATAAAAAAATAATTTTTATTTATTCGCACTAACATTGATGTCTATAGTTAACGCGTAATATTAAAAAATAAACCCTCAACTTGATAACAGCGTCGGCCAAATAACCACAAAACATATCGCCCGCTCCCAGACTTCTTCCCTAACTATATGTAAATGTAATCGATGCAACTTTGCGTCTGACGTCACAGAGACGCAAATTAACGCGCCGCGGCGGTGACAAAGCGCGAAAACATTTAACACACCATTTGAACGAGAGTGGATGCGACACTCCTGTAGTAACCCACAGCTTTGCGATCTCAATGAGCTGACGGGATTCAGGAACAATACGTTCCAAGGTGCCTACGCTTTGGAGATCCGCACGGTGTCTAGGGAAACGCTAAACAATTGAAGGGGTGAGAATAAAAAGGATTAAACTGATTTTTTTGACAAAATGGTCTATGGGTATCGTTGCATTCAGCGTGAAATTATCTTCAATAATACATTCTCAAAATACCGGAATGAGGCTTAAATCTCGAGTTTTTGAGTCTGAAAATGGTTTATTTGTCACAGGAATACAGTTTGCTTAGCATAAAAACATTATTATATTTATTTTATTATATTATATTTTTACAGTAATTGTATGAATTAGTACTTACTATATTTAGTAATTTTAAATAGAATTAAAACATTTTCAAGCAACTGAAACTTACATAAACCTTTTCTATTACCTTATAAGCACTCTACATTAAAATGACGCCGTTGACGTTTAAAGTCAATTTTCTCGAAACTGTCAATTTGACAGTTAAACCCTTTTTATTCTCAACCCTTCAATTACAAGTATTTCATCGCTGCAAGAAACATTTGAATCAGAGTATTACGTCAATTATCCCTTAAATTCCATCCGGTTATTCGGTAAATGAGTAGTAGGTAATAAAGGAATTTACAAACCAATATACATAAGTACAAGACACGTGCGAAAAACATTACCATTTGCAGTCGGATCAAAAAGGGTTTAAGCTGACTTTGGTCGTCTAATTTCACACTGAGAACATACTTGGATATTAGATAGTATAGAACATACTTTTGCGAATTAAAAATCAAAATATTTATTTTAAATTAAAAATCAAAGTACTGAACTGACTTTGATAATATTTCAATGAAACCATGATGAAACTGAAACGGAAGTATCCTTTTATATAAAAATATACTTCATTATCAGTTTATAAATAACAGAGATATGAAGTAACGAACATTAAAAAAACACATTACCGAATTGTGAACCTCGTCTTTTTGTGAAGTCGGTTGAAAACAAATAAACCACTTATAAATTTAAAAACTGCATAGATACTTGAAATAAATATAACATTACCTGCCTATACTAATCGGTGTCTTATTGGTGGTGATAACAATTATATATCGACGTTTATTAAGCGTACACAAGTTGTCAGCGTTTGTGTTCGCCTATTTGTATTGAGCCAAGGTCTACTAACCCAATGGACTGCCAATAGGTAAAGACCTACTTCATGTTATAAAAAACACGATATGTATATTATTGTCGCGATCTTGAACGGGAGCGAAACGGCCGTCGATATTGCCGCGTAGAAGAACGTCCGCGTAGCTCGGCGATCTCGAGACTCAGCTTTTCTATTAGTTTCGATAGAATTTCGAGTTGCATAGACGATGCCGATGCGTTCTGCGTAGCGCCCGTGGAAACTTTGGCTGCTTGGTTCTGTTCCATTGTTCTGACAGTGTTCTGGCTTCGAGTTTCGGGTAGTTAGTGTTCTGGTTGCGGGTCACCACTATGGGGACCTGTCTTAATATCAGAAGGTTGATGAAAGACGACTGTCAAGTTACTAATTAATTTATTTACAACAAGCCTATATTTATACCAAAATTAAAATTCGCGCATAGTTCTCTCTCGCTCACGTCATATCGTGCTTCCTACTCGCACACTATAAATATACGCGCGGGCACTGCGCACAAATCAGTTACCGCGCGACATGCGCGCGCGTGCACGATGCTCCCACAAGTGCATATTACTCGTAAATCATAACTCAGAATTCTAATACTGAATTTTGCAGTTGTTAAGAGTCCAATCACAGCAGTTCGCTGAGTAATTACAGCAGCGCGTTTTGTTTTTCCACGATCCACATTGGGATAACGTCATTTGATTGAATAGAAAGAGATGATTTTCATATTTTCAATAGACAGTTTAGGTGCATATTTGACAGCCTTAGTGGTACTTAAGCAGGTCGGCTCAGAACCCGGAGGCGGCGGGTTCGATTCTCGCGCCAAGACAAATATTTGTGCACAGAAAAAAAAAAGCAAATACTTGTTCTGAGCTCATATTTCCTGGGTCACTAGACACAGGGAATCCTGGTTAAGGTCCAGGATATATTTATGTGATCGTTGGGTATGTGTTAGTTATTATTATTATTATATTTGGAGAGAAAATTTTAAGCATTTTTCCTTTTGAATTTACATAAAAGTCTCTGTAAACTCTGTATTACTCTATTGGTAGCTTACTTTGTGTGTCTAACCATCTAATTGACGTGTCATAGAAGGTGACCGATAAATAAATTATGACCAATCAACACTGAAGGTGCATGCGATTACAGACTTCCGTAATTGCTATAAATGAAATACCCATAAATGATAAATAAGTCTTATTACTGGACATGCAATCATTGGATGTGTATAACGGAATTGTTTATGTTCTAGAACATAGTAGTTATTTTGGAGGTACTATTATGCCGAGAAAATTACGGGTAAAAGTTATTTAAAGTCAACTAAAATCAAAGTTGGCTACAACCACACGATATATTTAAAGCACTTAGTTCTTTGACCCGTTACAAGCCTGTTTTCCTTAAAACAGAAAAACTTTTTTTTTATCTTTCCAAAATCCATAGATACGCGTCTATAAAAAATCTCCTAAAACTTAATCGAAAAAAACTACCCAATTTTCGAACCAGCTTATCAAATTTCATGAAAATCGGGTGAGAAATGCGACTTGTAGAGAAAAACTACTAGTTATCTGCCGGACAGACTTGCGGAATCATTTATGCCCAAGCTGAAACGGAGACGCTTCGATCTCGCCAGGTCTATAATATTTAATGTACGATATCGTCAATTCAAACATCAACAGAGCAAATTTTCCGTTCATGTTTTCCAGCTAACAGTGAATCATATATACTAAAAAAGTCTAACACAATAAAATCCACGAAAAAAAACACACACGGAACCCAACCGAAAATCCGAAATAGTTTCAGACAGCTCGCGGATATGGAACGCTGGTTACACACGGCGCCTATGTTGCAGCCATTAAAAGATATGCGACGACGCGCCACGGCACACGCACACATAGGTATTTATATAAGGCGCAGACAGACTCGCGGATAAAATAAAAGCCTCGCGTTGTGAAAGGGTAATTGCGAAAGAGTTTACAGAAAGGCATGAGGCTGTAAAGTTAAAAGAAGCTGTTAACATCGGAATGTAAAAGCTAACGCGCTCGTATAGTGGTATTTACGAAGAGTATCGACTTCTGTTGTACCAGTAGTACGTGGATGAGGTATATTTGGGTCGTATTTTATCGTTGGTTTTAAGTGTCATTTAATTTTCTTTACGCATGATTGACTTGGGGAGAAAGCTGGTGAATGCGTAACGAGGCGAACGGAAGTTGAAAGTTATTGTTTCACGTAGAGCAACAATGTTAAAAATTACTTTAAATTTGTATTTATGTTGGTATGTACGGTAAAATTAAAATTTACAATTGTCAAGAATTGACACGTGATTTTCAATAAAGAAACCTAAAAGAATTTTCTCGTCTTTTATTGAAGTAAAACTTCTTTACGCACGCTTGACTTGGGGAGTTAGCTGGCGAGGCGAACGAAAGTTGAAAGTTGTTGGTTACCGTAGATCTCCATTGTCAACATAACACAGTAGAAAATTTGTATTACTATATTGGTATTTATATTGGTATTACAAACAATCAACCATTCATACAATTCTAATAACTTTTAATTTCTGTTTCATTAACTACTAATTTTTTCTGTCATCTAAACATTAAATCCTTTATAATTGTTCAAATCCAACGAACACATTTGTAACGTCTCAAAAATTATAAAAACAAATGTTTGTAAACTGGCCTCCATAACAATCCTAGTGTGGAGCCCAGGGCTTTTTTTTATACTGCATTTCCACAGACACCTGGGTCCGTGCTTTTTGTTAAATTATTTTTTATATTTATTAATTAAGCCTATTATTAACATGAACATATATATAATATAGCCCAGGGCTCGAATAATAATATGTACTGTCTTCTAAAATTATGACTTTGTTTTTGATTAATTTATAATTAAGTAAGGATGATATTGTTATTGTTGCTATTGTTTGCTGAAATAAATCTTATTCTTATTCTTAATTAAAGTTCCGAGTGATACAGCAACTGTTATGGGCAGCCATGTCGATTAACATCAGGTGAACGACTGGCTCGTCACGTTATTCAATGACATAAAGGCTTCAATACTTATATTTAGGTCCGACAAGACTGAATTGAACTGTGCGCTGACCGGGAACTCTCCGCTGCTGTCTGCGTTTAAACACTTACCTGCAAAGAACAAAAAAATAATTAAAAAACAAAACCAGAGATAATACAGTTAACGTTTTAAATATAGAATTCATTGCTCAAAGAGCAGCCCGTTCACTGGAGATGGGCAGCTCTACATAATTAGACCAATTTAAATCTTAATTAATATTAATTGTCCGACGACGGCGGAACGAATCTGTCGTGTAAGTACTGATGTGTAGAGAATTCAGATGTTCTGTTTGAGAAAACGCTATTTAATAGTTTTTGTTTAATATTCTTATTTTATTACTTTCTAACTGCCGATGGCCTCTGAGGTATAGTGGTTGAGCAAGGTTAAGCCGGATAACCCGGAGGTGGCGGGTTCGATTCCCGCGACAGGACAAGTTTAGGAAGAATAATAATAATAAATGCATATGAAGAAGCTCCAGATTTACAAAAAAATATATATATAATTACGTATGTACTTAAGATGAAAGTAGAGAATTAAGGTTTGCGTATTCTTTTCTATTTGCAGAAAAGTATGATTCAGTGATAAAAATGTATGATATACTTTTAGAATGTTTAATGCAAGCGCCTGGTTACAAAAATAGGCGTCAACTCAGCAACTTTCAAGCGCCCTCGTGAAGGCGCGAGCTTGCGTCGGCACGTTGCGAGTAGCATCATAAAAATGTTGACCATTGGTGTTTTCATATAAAACCCGTTAGTATAGAAAAATTAAGTGCATAATTTATGTATATTTATTGAAGTAAACCTTCCTTGACTTGGAGATTAAGGTGGTGAATGCGAGGCGAACGGTATTTGAAGTTAGTTCACGTAGTGACAATCTACGTGAACTAACTTCAAATACTATAATAAGAACATAACAAAGTAAAAATTTGTATTATTATGTTGGTATATCCGGTAAAATGACAATTTACAATTGTTAAGATGACGACATTAACATTAAACAAAGCAAATACAAAGTTATGTCGGCCGATAGATGGAGCTAAACTAAAGAAGTTTTACCTCAGTGGTGTGGTCTAAAAAAACCCGTTTTTTGCCGTTTAATAAACATAAAAACGTATTTCTTTCACATTCAATGTATTATTTTATTTATGTATTATTTTTTACGATGTAAATATATTTATAGTAATTAAAATAAATTATCGACACATTTTTTCTAATTTCCATGGAAACGTATAATTAATATACAGCCGTTTTGTACTTTTGGCCCCTAAACACACGGAATGAAAAGTAAAATAAACGTGAAATCCTAATTACTAAAGCCCGGAATGCATTTTTATACATATTATTATGTCCAATACCAAAATTATAAAACCTAACACTATCTTAGGCTTATAAACTGAATTTTAAATTATGAAATTTTTTAGTTAGTTATGTGCGTGACTGTACCGTAAAATAATAGGTACTTTTATCCCGCCGGAGTCATTGTTGTACTCATACTATACGTGCTCTATTAGATGCTAATAGGGATGTAACATTTATTATATTACTCTCATATTACAGTTGAGTATACAGTTTAGAGATCGCATTGTCAGGGACCGTTTTAATAGGTGGTCTTTCTGCAAAGTTTGTCTAAGTAGGTACCACCGCTTTGCCTGTTAATCTGCCGCCATGCAGTAGTGTGTTCACTGAAGCTAGAGATATTACTAGACAAATGAGACTTTATGATATAATCTCACAATCTAGTAATCTTATTACTAGACTGTGCTGATACGTTGTTTTTTTTTTTTTGAACGGGCTAATGGTGTTTGTCTCAGGATGACGTGCGCGGAGCAGTATCACGCAAAACTCTATTAGAGTTCCGAGAGACAGCAACTGATATAGGCAGCCGTGTCGCCTAAACTTAAACGAAGGTTTAAGTTCGTATTTTTATTTGATAATAGTTGCGCCCCGATGTTGCACCAGCGGATAAAAAGTATTTTAATTATTTGCTCATCCCACGGGAAAATTTCAGTTTTCCGGGATAAAATGTAGCCTATATGTTAATCCAGTGTATAAGCTATCTTAGTACTAAATTTCATCCAAATCCATTCAGCTGTTTGAGCGTGAAGGAGTAACAAACATATACACAAACACACATACAAACTTTCATCTTTATAATATCTATTAGTGTGATGCCTATTTCACTTAATTTAAAAAAACCAGCAAATTTAGAACGGTTTCATGCGCAGACCTAGTTTGACATAAAAATATGATCTGCAGTTTTTCTTTAAAGCCGTGTAGGGATAAATGAACAAAAGTTGTGCTTGGGAACGCGCCGATTCAATACTATAGCTACAAAAAACAAAGGTTACCTTGCCGGTTGTAGTTATGCAAAAGCATTATAATATAAGTTCCAGATGTTGCATTTTCCCCCCATCATAATTTAATACATTAATTAAGTAACGGTACGGACAGCATGTAAGACAGTAACAGATATAATATAACAATTACGTACTCTCACATACAAATCAATCTAAAGAATGTAATCCAGTAATACTTCAGTGATATTTTACGAGTATACTTACATTTTATACCATATTTACTCACTAACCAGCCCACCATGATCAGGTGTTAGTTTTTATCATTATGTCTAAACGCTAAATGATAGTTCTTTCAACACCTCAGTTACGTTCAGCCTATTTGTCTACTGCTGAACATAGATCTTCTCCATTAAATGAGACTCAGACTGAGGAGAACCGTACTCTTCATTACCTGGACACTCCTTTAGCCGGCTTTTATTACACACTAGTGTATCTATATATTTAACGTGCAATTCTTATGGGGTCTGTGACACTTAACTCGAGGTGAACTACCAACTCATCGCGTTATTTGTTTGGAATTGTATACGAAATTTATTAGATTGTTATAGTGTTTATTTGTCGCGAAATAAAATCATGATAATCAAATCAAATCTTTCCGAGAAAATACTCAAAATAATGCATTTAATTGCAAAGAAATAATCTTCATCTATACTAAAAGATCAATGACCCATTTTCATATTCATTTTACTCAACAACAGTACATTTTCTTTTTACACTCATCTGTATGAATCGCGATTACAATATATGCATTCATATATTCACTCGTAATAAAAGATTCAGAAGCGCTTCATATCAGGATAAAAATGTCGCTCACGATTAAAATATATCGCATCGCATCGCACTAATGAGTGCAACGGCGCCCCAAGCGACGCACAACGAAACCATTAATTATAAAAATTAAAAAGAACAAGGATAAAATGTTGCAATTTTTTAAATTAAATGTAGCAATTTAAAATATGTCGAGTAAAATGGCTCATGTTCGATACGGCGTAATGGTCTCCGGGAAAAATGGACCGAGACGTGGACATAATAGGAAAACAAACAATACTACCGAGAAAATTCACTCGTAAACAGTGTTCTAAGCGCGAATAAGTGCGGCGTTAATTATTAGTTTAAGTATTCATAAAAACGTAGTGCTTACGCCGACCCTTTAAGCGGAAGCGGCAAAAAAGTTTATTTCGGCTTTACGGTACAACGCAGCTGGTGTTTAGGCTAGCTACACGCGCTCGATTTGTCGCAGAGATTATCAAAATCTTATCTTCAGAGTAACTAATGTCAACTGCGCTTATTAAATCTGATGTAGGTTAAAATACTTTAGATCAATAGTGGTGGACGTTATTTCACTTTATTTCTTTGGTTAATTGAAGGGGTGAGAACAAAATGGGATTAACTGTCAAATTGATAGTTTCGAGAAGACTGACTTTAAACTTCAACGGCTTCATTTAAGAGTTCATTTAGGTGTTAGGGTTTTGGTGTTTAGGCTTCATTTAGAGTGCTTATAAGGTAGTAAAAAAGGTGTTTGGAAGTTTCAGTTGCTTGTAAATGTATTAATTCTATTTTAAAATACAAAATGTAGTACTAATTCGTACAATTACTGTATAAATATAATATACTAAATATTAAGGATTTTTCGACATTTCGCCCTCAAGAGGGTGAAATGGGTGGTTGAATTATTTTCCCATAGGCCACGCCGCGGGCGAAGCTGTGGGCAGAAGCTCGTAATTAATAAATTGCATGCGGGACTGTGAGTGATAAAGTTCATTAATCTAGTGCAAGTTTTCCTCATACCACATAAAAATGAAGGTACTATTTTTACTTAAATACTACTATTATGTTTAAGCGTTCGTTACCAATAAACAGACGTAGCAAGTTTGTAGTAAATTTTATGTTCTACAATTGCCAGTTATTTTGAATATAAAGTAGGTAGTTATGTTACTAACGTTATCTGAGTAAGAAAAAGGCCAAGTTTTATAATTTAATATATTTAATTTCCACTCGATAATTTTTTATGCGTCAATACTTGTTTTATGGTTGGAAGTCAGAAGCGGCTTATTCAAATGACCGCAGCTCGTCCCGACAGGTGGTCGTGATGTCTATAGTAGTCCTAATCAGCCGGCTAATATTGACCTGACGCATTGTTTATTTTGTACCGGCTATTTTGTTAAGTTTCTACAAGAATGTGTATGGTATATTTTATTGAATTCCTAAAATAATAATCTTATTGATCGATAAGATTCGTTCTAAATAATGAGTTCTAAACTGCCGGCTATTGACAAAATAGAAATCCGTGACCTTACAGCACGGATGGAAATAGAGATTAATGAAAACCGTTATCAAAACAAAATGTTACGTCAAGTAAACATAACAATTTTAAAACGCAATTACGTACACAATCCAACAAAGAAATTGTATACCGACATTCAAAGAAATGAGATTTGTATGTTTAAAAAATATACAGTACAGCTTTCAGCCGCAGAAATTATTACAGCGCGAGAAGCGGACTTAAAACGCAATATATTAATTTTTTTGCTCGAGAACGAGTTGGTTGACGTCGATGCTTAATAAATAAAAACAGACTTGAAATATAAATTATTATATTATATTTATAAAGTTGCTGTTATGTCTGTACGTGGAAGACTTTTTGGAAATTTGGCTAAGTGTCATAATAAATTATGCTGGATTTAAGAGTTATTTCCAAAAGAGCAAAATATTTACAGCATCGGTAAAAAGAGTTCCTAAATTATACTTAATCAGTGATATTTAGCGAATAAAAAGTTGGCAGTGACTTTGTTGTGCTTATTTTTATTGTTATATAGGCTTACGTTTGACCACTATAACTAATATATGAAGGGTTTCTCTCCTAAATCTATATATCTAATATTAATCAAACAATTATAATAATATCGTATTCTTTAACTATATCTATGCCAAGAACCAGAAAAAAATTATATAATATGTAAAGCGAACGCAGCCGAATACAAACTTTTTATAAAAATAATAAATCGCGCTTTGTCTTGAAAGCTTTTTATTGTGCGACAGTCATTCAAATGTATGTTAAATATTAATTGAACTGTCTGTCTGTCCAATAAAGTTGATTGGTTTATGAGAGCAAATGTAGGGTATATTTTTTGTTAAACGTATATGTTAATATGTAATTAAACTAAATATGAAAACAGTAAAAAATTTTTTTTATGATTTACGCACGAAAGAAACGCCTAAGGTAACATTGATTGATCAAACACAAATATTGCACTAAATCGTACATCAACGAAATCGACCTTTTACTTTACTAACGAATATTTCATAACTAACAAATGCTTAAACAGAGGATCGATTCTCAGATAATTTCCAGCAAAAAATGGTGTGGAATAACGAATGAAAACTGTAATTTTGAGAGCCTTTCAATATTTGATGTTAATTTGTGCTTGATTTGATACGAGAATTGGGCCTTGGTCAAAAGAAACTGCGTTGCTGTGCTGTGTTGACTGATGTAGCATAATTGTTGATCGTCTAATAAGTAAAGATAGTGTGTGTAGGTTTGCGAACGAAGAAATATCTATACACACTAGTGGCGATTATATTGATGAAATATCATCGTGATGAAACTTCGCCTTCAAGTTTCACTACGTGATTAAATTCTTCCCGCCTAGCACTTTCCTACAGCGGCGAGTGATTGAATTGAAACAAAAGACATCCGAGCTCCCGAGATCTTAATTTCAGTTCATTATTAATTTTAAACTGAATTATTATCTGTTTTTCTTCACTAATAAACTCGCGGGCCAGTTGCGAGAATTTTTATTGTTTAAATGTAATAAATAACGAATGATTTGTGATGTCGTAAAGGAAATTCCATTGTTATATTTTAACAATAAATTATCGGAAACAGCAGGTGTTTAAAAGTTTTCAAATATTATTGACCTATTATTGTGTTTTATTTTCGGAGCGAGACGATTGTAACAAATAACCCAATTATGTTATCTGTGTGAGCTTTTTTTATGTTTTGCGATTATTAAGTGAAGAATTTATATTTTAGGTCACTGTGTCAATGCTATTTTTGCGTTTGCAGTGGAAATGTGAGGCGACCGTGGCTAATGCCACTCCAAGATGGTTACTCTGAGCTGAAAGAAATGTTGATGACTTATGTTCATTTATCATTCTACTTTACAGAGTTTCTTAGCATAACTATTCTTCACAGCTTGCTGAGTTACATCACACTTGTGCGTATATATGATGAGAAACTATCTCGTTTTACAACTGATATTTACTTTAAAGAAATTTTAGTCATTCACAACTGGGTCGCTCCACATACAATCCAGTCGTACTCAAAATTAAGTGGAAAATAGTACTTAAGAAAACTACAAAAGGTGTTTACATTATACTACGACCTGATATTTTGAGAAGACAAACAAGCGCAAGGCGGTTCCCTTCGGGAGATCAAAGGCGTGTGATACCGCGCTCACTGTTATCTAATCTATGACAACAATGTTTTACGACAACTGCTTACAGTAATTACAATTTTTTACAATTACATTGTGATAAATTGAAATTGAATTATTATAACGAGAGCATTGGGTTGGGCTAATTATACTATTGTTTGGCGAGGCAATGCGGTTGCTTTTTTTTATTTATGCTCGGCTTGCAAATTGTTCTTCGTATTTAGTTGTGTGTTTTGTACGTTAGTAATTTGTTTGAATATTTTTAATCAGTCTAATGGCGATTGTATTTTTTTAATGCTTATTTGTATTGTGAATTTTGTGTATCTGTTGGTTTAGGTTTTATAGCTAGTGTATATAGATAAGTAGTTTTATGTACTTTTATTGAGTATACTTACTATAAAACGTTTTATGACTTAAAACGTCATCGTCATCAGCCCAATGCGTGCCTTCGGGAATCTGGTCTTTTCTCATAGGGTTAGAGAAAGGCCAAGCGTGTTGGTGGATGACATGTATTTTCTTATTTTGTAATTTCTTTAATTGCATACGACCTTGATTGTACGCTGAGTCGGGAACTATATCATGACGTCACGCAACATTATATTTTTGTCATATTTTTTTTTGTTTGGTTTTGGCTCCACACTTTTGTGTATTTAGCCAGTGTCAAGTAATTGATAATATCTCAAGTTAATTAATATTAATATAATGTGTCAAGTCAAGTCACAGTCCAAGTCATCAAGTTAAGTCATAGTCTAGTCTAGTCAAGTCATACTCCTAGTAAAGTGGTGGCAACTTTACCAGAAGCTTCTATGGAGTTTTGGAAACAACACGAAAAGAAACGTTTCACCATCATTATACCACTTTCCCACACTCATGCCTGTAATTCAGCACTTAACGAATAAAATGCCACCAATTTTATGCACTAACACTGAAAATAACACAAGTTTTGGAAAATAATACAATGCGGCGACGCAATCTTTTACGTTTTCCCGCCAAAAATAAACTTTATCATATTTGTAGTGTCATTTGTCTTGTATGACTGCCTACTGGTAAAAATGTTGAGTGATGTTTTGAATAAATGCATTTTCTTTCTCTCTTTCTTCTTTCTTTGTTTTTTTTACCGTTATAAGAGCAAAAATACATAAATTATACATAAAATACTATGATTTAGAATTTGAAATCTAATCGTCCAGTTGGTTCACCACAATGTCTAAACAAAATACTTTGTAATCTACCATGACTAAAAAAAATCTACCAACGTTATTGAAAATTGTAGGTTACAACTTATACAGCTTCACACACAAACATACGAGTATAGGTAGGGAAGCACACACACACATACGAGTATAGGTAGGGAAGCACACACACACACGCGCCTCACATCACGTCAACAATGTTGGCCGTAAGGTTGCGACTATTAATAAAATGAAATAAAAATAAAATGTAATTATAATTATTTGCCCGCATTCGTGCGAGAGCCATGTTAGTACTGATAGTTATAGCTGGGGGAACAATAAAATATACTTTAATTAGTTTCGTCGCCGCCCAGAGGTCGATGAACCGTGGGCTCCTTTATATGAGACGGTACGACTCAACGTCTCAGATTGTGATTCATTCGAATTATAAGTTCCTTTTTTGAGTATTGAGTCAATTACATCACACAAGTTAAATAGTATTTATTACTAATTTTATTGCATTACAAATCTAAGATTTGCGAATTATGTGATAAAATTAAATTAAATATACTTAAGTAACAAGTTTCCGAAAAAAAAATTACAATCTGACCTAGATTCAGAAAAAACAGCTTATTTCTACACAAACACATTTTTGGCGTCTTCTTAGCCTATGATATTCTTAAAATTTGTAATAATATATGTTTTTCTTATAGTATATATATGTTGATTTGGTCCAATGTCGAATAATTGGAACTTTATACAAAACGACCGATAAACGACACGATCTTTTAAATTTTGTATCGTTTATTGTAAAAGCACGTTTTTGCACTTAAGACTCCACAACAATGTTATTAACGTTACGTTACGTTTAAAAGTGATGACTTTTTGTTTACTTATTAAAATTAAAATTAATTTAAGCATCTGGCCGTGTCTTTAATTTAACACAGTAGTAAAAAATGTGTTTCAAAAAAATTCGAAATAGGAAACAAATACTGTATTCTATCTAGGACACTAATATCCTATCCACAGTCCATACAATCATAAAAGGTTTCCTTAAAATTTCCACTCTTAGGACTCTGAGCTTAGAGCTATGATTGTCTCTCAGAGGGAAGCGCAGACTAAATGGATGAGGAACGTAAAGAGGACACAAAGTGTCACATGTCCTAAAATATTGCTTTGTGCTTAAGTTTTTGAACATTAGCTAATCTGACTGTCCTTTATTAGGTAAATATAATAAAACACTTATTAAGCCGAGATGGGATTTTAAATCGGCAATAATAATAATAACAACGCTCTATGATCACATACATAGATCGTGGACCCTAATCATTCCGTCTATAGGCACCCAGGAACTACAAAGACCATGATCCCACAACACCCAGACTCAGAACAAGTATTTGCGCTTTTTTTCTGTGCACAAATCTTGTTGCTGCGGGAATCGAACCGGCCGGGTTATGAGCCGACTTGCTCTACCACCACACCAGAGACATTTCGCATGCTTTACTGTTTCTACCATTTGTAAAGCTGTGGCATCTGACATTGAAATTCAATAATAGAACCGAGTGTAGTGTTAATTGATAATGGTTTTCACGATCACATACCGTCAGGCAACTCGTCTGTTTATATAAAATACTGAGAACAGGCTCAATTAAACGTAGCGAATTTCATTATTATGTTTCAATGTAACAGTTACTTACATTGTAGTGAAGTGACCTTTACAATTTTATATTCACATGGTTCTTTTATTGTGTTGATGGCCACAATAATAAGTTATTATGGTATCCCGTTTTGTGGTGTGTACACTGTACCAGCTGCTGCCCGCGGCTTTTCACGTGTGGACCACAGTTTAGCGCGATAACGATTAGAAAAAAACATTATTTAAAGTGACAATTTACGCTGTGAAATCGTGCCATAACAAATCAGAAAGGAAGCATAAGAACCCTGGTGTGACATTCCACAGGAATGTCATTAATTTTATTGCGAATATAAAATATTTAAAAAAGTAAAGACAAATTACTCATTCTTAGTTCGTGTAGTGTTGCCAGCTTTGTATGAAATTATCCCAGATTTATACGTTGCTTAGGTAAGGTATTGGTTCTTGTTTACCCCACGACTGAGCAAAAGAAGAGACGACTGAATAAAAATATACATATATTATAACATATGTATGTTTTTATACGGGTGGTTTTTTTTATTTCTAGACTTGACTAGACTAGACTTGGATGTGCGGCATCTTTAAAATCGTTATATTATTAATATAATTATAAAAAAAAGTTAAAAAAAAACAAAAACAAAGAAATATATGAACAATTCAAACCTACAGAAAAAAGATGTAACAAGATTTAGAAATTTTATTGCTGCCGACGAGAACAATAATCAAAACTAGAGTTACTTTTGTCTCTGCGTTAATCAAAATTATACTTTTTAAATCTTTTTATCTCCTTTCAGTTGTTTTAGTTATCAACTAGTTAGCTATCTTGATATTAGCCCCTGCTGTTTCCAAATGGGCAAAGAGTTAACCGCAGTTTCAGCCCATGGTAAGCGATGATGCTGACTGGTGATTGAGCATTTTTGCCTAGAATGTAGGTACCTGTTCACTCACGACATGATGTTTAACAAGACAAGATTTTACAATTACGTTCTCTGTTAAAATATGCGCTTAATACGATATGGGCATATCCTTACTTATAAATCAAAGAATGGAACAGACTTTACCAATCAAACAATTACACAACTAGAGGAAAAACCTTTTAACTGGCCACATTATTTTTGTGTCTGTGTGCGTGACGAAGCTTGCCGAACACAGCCACATAGCGAATACATTTGCGTTCTGAGGCGTTCGCGTTGTTTGCAACCATCTATTATTCTAAGTAAGTTTATAAATTAAATTTTGTTACGTGCATAAATATTTTAAATTAAGAATGAAATCTAGCTGGCTGCATCGCTATCAAAGTTACATGATCCCCAGAGCTTCTAATTAGATTCATATCCGTGAGCGAAACGTTATGTGTCTTATGTCTGGGTGGCAGAGTTAGTTTTTAAAGGCTCGTCCACAACGAAACACGTTGCCTCAGAATTAGCAAATTAGAGAACCTTGGGCTTAGCATTAAATGACTATGATATGAGCAAAAACGAAGGTTTTTCAAGTAAAATTTGGGTTATTATAAATATTTACCTAACTGAAACACAAATAAAAAACTTACCGTTTTTAATATACTATTACTTAATTACAAACTTTACTACGTTGCTATACGAGCTATGCCAATTTCCACTAGAATGTTTTTGTACTTTATTTGTACTATATTTATTATATATGTAATCGTTTTTATATTACCCAACACGATGCCGTTTTGGATAGCTATTAATTCTAACCAGATTGGATCAATATGGTTTTCTCCGGTATTTGGTGGATCATAAATAATTATGCAATATCTTTTCCTACCAATAATACAATAAGCACGGTTTATTTTAGTAAACGCATGTAGTGTGTAACCAGTGAATATCTGTATACTTAAGGCTTAAAATTGTGTCCTCGCGGGTGAAAATACCACAACTAATATGACTATACAATATATGGTGACTGGCCCGATAGCTCAGTTGGTAGTAACCCTGCTTTCTGAACTGTGGGTTGTGGGTTCGATTCCCACCCAGGACAAACATTTGTGTGATGAACATAGGTGTTTGTTCTGTGTCTGGGTGTTATATTGTATTATATGTATGTATTTAAACAAAAAAATTATCTAAGTATTGTATCAGTTATCTGGTTCCCATAGCACAAGCTTTGCTTAGTTTGGGGCTAGATGGCGCTGTGTGAAATGTCCACACATATTATTATTATTATTATTATTATATAGCCAGTATACGCACATATAATGAAAAATAGACGTAACAAACCTATTCGAGCATATGGTCATTCGGAGTAGACATGAATATAAAATGTATGTACAATTTAAATACTACAATTATGTGCAATTTGCATACAATCACAAACGTAATTTCCGTTAATAATGAATGGAAATGATTCAAATCGCTTGTATTATCATTATTATACTAATTATTGGACTATTGCACATCTATACAAAAGAGACCAGCCAGGTTACTATGCAAAGCCCTAAGTTAAAGTTTATTATGATATTTTTATGTTCTTTTTTTTGTTTGGTTTTGGCTCCACACTTTTGAGTATTTAGCCAGTATCAAGTACTTGATAATAATATCTAAAGTTAATTAATATCATATAATGTGTCAAGTCAATTCAAGTCACAGTCCAAGTCATCAAGTTTAGTCATCGTCTAGTCTAGTCAAGTCATACTCCTAGTAAAGTGGTGGCAACTTTACCAGAAGCTTCTATGGAGTTTTGGAAACAACACGAAAAGGAACGTTTCACCATCATCATACCACTTTCCTACACTCATGCCTGTAATTCAGCACTTAACGAATAAAATGCCACCAATTTTATGCACTAACACTGAAAATAACACAAGTTTTGGAAAATAAATCAATGCAGCGACGCGATCTTTTTCGTTTTCCCGCCAAAACTCCTCTTTTATGTTCTTATTAGTTTGTTGCAATAGTATAACCGATTTAATGTTATTAAAACTATGGTCGGTGACTTGAAATTGAAACTAGGTATCTAAGTATTATAATTACGTATATCTACTTACGTACCTACCTAATACTTACCTAAACTACAATAATGTAGAATTACACAAATAATCAGCCAAAACATATAAAATGTATTTTAATTAACAGCCTCTGTGGTGTGGTGGTTGAGGTTGGCTCATAACCCGGTGGCGGGTTTGATTCCCGCGGCAGCACAAGTATTTATGCACAGAAAAAAATCTGGGTGTTGTGGGGCCATAGTCCTCGTAGTTCCTGGGCCCCTAGACACAGGGAAATCCAGGATCTATGTATGTGATCGTTGGGCGTTATTATTATTATATAATAATATACATATAATTGAGTTATTTTAAAAGCCCGTATTATATACGGCAGAGACTACAAAGGCTGTTGCAAGAGTCAACGACAGATGATCGCCAAGTGTCAGCCCGTTCCGGCTTTAAGTACCTATTCGTGCAAGTTACAATAGATGTATTTTTGCTTAGAAAAGCATTAGCGCTAAAGGTGTTGTTTAAGTTTAACTATAAGTGTGTGCGTACTTTTAGGGGCATAAATTGATCTAGTATAGTCGTAGTAGATACGCAAATACATCCTATTTCTTTATATTCAGTTTCATAAATTTAGTTATAAACATAATAATAAACTAAACTAGACCTAAAAACTTAACTATACCTAAAAAAACTTAAAATAGATACAACTAAAATAAAACTTGTGCAAAAAAGTTATTATTTCTAGTGCAAAATAAAGGCCTGTATTCTGGTCACCGAATGCTTTCACCAAACGTTTAGAAAATTACAATATAATTATTATGTAAGACAAATATAGGCATCCACGCCTGATCTTTACAAGTTACAGAAGGAACTTTTGTTTTTTAAGTGTGGGGCGCTACATGGCGCCGTCACATCTTCCCGAGACACACGTTAGGGCCGGCGCCGCGGCTAATTCTTCTGAGCAGCTACAACGGCGCAAATATAGTAATCTCGGTAGCGATTACATATTTGAGCCGTTTGGTGTTGAGACCCTGGGTCCTTGGGAGCCGAGAGCTTTTTCAAGTTTATCAGAGCGCCTGGTCGATGCTACGAGTGACGAAAATACTGACCCTTATTTGGCACAATGAATAAGCATTGCAATTCAACGGGGCAATGCTGCCAGCATGTTGGGCACGCTACCTACTGGTAGTGGGCTGGAGCATTTTCACTGTCTATAGGGCATCGCCGCCAGTATTGAGTCCAAATGTTTTTTTTTTGTAGTAGTAGGTAGTGTTTAGTATTAGTTATTATATCATTGTAGTAGTTTGAAAATAAAGGTTTTATCTAGTTACAGATATACCAATAAGAAAACTTTTCCGTTTACGACTATCGGGGAGTTTCATTAAAATAATAATGAGTTTCCATACATTATAAATATATTACATTTTTTAATGTATTATAATTTTGATATTCAAAAACTGCTGAATAAAATAGCTCGGATCAAAGAGCGCACAACAATGAAACTTCATACACAATATGAACGCATGAAAACGGACATTTATTAAAAAAAACGATGACATTAATTAGCTCATATTAAAAATATCTCACAGAATCATGTACCAGAAAAACGAAAACATGTATTTTACTACGTTACAAAAGCTATACATCAGCTTTGCGCGCGCGATAAATTAATTAAAATACGGTAAAAACATTATGTTGTAATGTTTTTAAAACCGTGCCGGCGTATAATGATAGCACCCGAAAATTCGTGGCCGAGTCAGCCGCGCGGAACCTTAGAGCCACGTACGGTGAACCGAACACCGTTGGCCACATTATAATCATACATTGTGCGGTTAATAAATAGAAAAAGCGACAATAGAAATAACGAGGCACAAATAGCCATCTAATAATGAAATTGTATCGCATATAAATATACGCTTGTTACGTGTTTCTCGGTTCGACGGACCGTTTAATAGCTTGTTATTTATTAGCTTTGCTTCCGCGTGGGACAACGGGAAAGGACTTTTGGTAATGCTTTTGAATCAACTGTTAAGATAACGCAGCGATCTGTCAAGTTTAGTCTCTGATGAAACGAGCCACCGAGTTCTTGTGGTACCTCCTAACAGCCTGATTGATTCTTGATCTGTGATGATCAAGCCACCGTGTAGTTTTTTTTTGTTTTCTTATGGCTCACACATTTTTATGTATTTAGCCAGTGTCAAATAATTGATAATTTCTCGAGTTAATTATTATAAATGTATATATGTCAAGTCAAGTCACAGTCCAAGTCATCAAGTCAAGTCATAGTCTAGCCTAGTCAAGTCATACTCCTAGTAAAGTGATAGCAACTTTACCAGAAGCTTCTATGCAGTTTTGGAAACAAAACGAAAATAACCGTTTCGCCATCATTATACCACTTTCCCACACTCATGCCTGTAGTCCAGCACGTAACGAATAAAATGCCACCAATGCACTAACACGGGTAGTTACACAAGTTTTGGTAAATAATACAATGCGATGACGCGATCTTTTTCGTTTTCCCGCCAAAACTCAACTTTGTAGTTTATGTGGTCCCTCCTGACAACCTGTCTGAACTTGTCTGTGCTGATACCAACCTCAGATTACTTTATGTAACGTGGCTGAATTTTGCTCTATGATGATACAAACCAGCGCTTATTAGTTGTGGAACCTTCTGACAACCTGACTGAATCTTGGTCTGTGATGATGAAACCACCATTTACTTTTTGTGGAACCTCCGGACAACCCAGCTGACCTTGGTCTTTGATGATACAAACTGGCTTCTAGATAGTACCTACTACATGAAAACCTGACAGAAATTTCGTCTCAGATAATACGAGCCACTAATCAGTAATTGTGACTTTCTATACAACTTGACTGGTTTTTTTTTATATTTCTAATGTAGTTAGTACACATCTAGGTCTCTAGTGGCAGTCCATTTATAATACAGTACCAGTGTACTACCGCTTAGTTCCTGTGAATGTAGCAGTTATTGAAGTAGGGTGGATATATACCTACTGAAAGCTATAGTGTTCTAGTTAAAACCTGTAAGTTATCATCTATGTCTGTCGTTATGGAATGCAATAAACATTTGAATTCAAATTTGAAGACACTCCTAATAAGACTTTGCTCAAAGACTATTTGGAATCAGATTTTCGTTGGCTCGCTTCTCCGGAACCGTCTCCTCAGATTCTCATTAAAACAACGCCAAAGGACATACGTCTTAAAACTCTATCGGATGGAATTCAAAAGGACTTAAAGCGCGATTAATATTCAAAAGTCGGTAATTAGAGTTGCCAGACTAGACACCCTGACTCCCCTGAATCGGAGATTTCTACGTTGAATCAGGGAAATCCTAGGACAAAGGAGACCTGGAAAAGGCTGGCCAGATGATTAAATCAATTTGTACTAACTTTGATGTAGTACGTAACTGGGATTGAAGTTAAGAAGTTCGTACGTACCTGTAAGATGAATTGTTGAATAGTTCGTAGGTTGCGGCAAAACTTAGGACAGAGCCAGTTGAACTGTGAGTGAGATATTGCTTGTTTTGGCCCACGATAGGGATTGAATAAGTCCAATTTGTTCCCCTTTCGTGCATGGCGATGACTTAGAATATAACCTTATTTTATATAGACTATGACTTATATTCAGTTAAACGCATAATTAAAGAAAGTTCGAAAGTAGCGTAATTACCTTTCCAATTCTTCAAATTAAAGGATTAAATCTGTTAGGTGTATTCAAAGATTAAAGATATTCTATCATGTCTGGCACTTAATAAATAAATATGTGTGGACATTTTACAGCGCCATCTAGCCCCAAACTAAGCAAAGCTTTTACTATGGGAACCAGATAACTGATACAATACTTACGATACTTTTTATTTGTAAATACATATATAGAATACAATATAACATCAAGATACAGAACAAACGCCTATGTTCATCACATAAATGTTAGTCCTGGATGGGAATCGAACCCACAACCCACAGCTCAGAAGGCAGGGTTACCACCAACTGAGCTATTAGGCCAGTCAAACTTGTTTTTGTTTCACGTCAAAACGGTTGAACTGATGTGTCTAAAATTTTGCACATAGGTTGGTAACATTGACTATAAATCCACTGTATTATCTTAGGGGCTTTATTATCTTTGGTTGGTAACAATTCTCAGTAGTACTACTTTTGATCACGAAAACACGTACATTGCAATATGGAAGTAAAAACATAGGGCGCCGTTAACAGTAGTATTTTTGCCAGAGG
Source organism: Ennomos fuscantarius (assembly GCA_905220475.3). Classification (NCBI taxonomy): domain Eukaryota; kingdom Metazoa; phylum Arthropoda; class Insecta; order Lepidoptera; family Geometridae; genus Ennomos; species Ennomos fuscantarius. The sequence goes on along the minus strand of HG992023.1, from coordinate 4,859,976 downwards.
TTTTGCCTTGTAGCAATCAAAATTACATTTGTTAAACTATGGATAAATTTAACACCTTTACTAATTATTAACACTATTATCGACTAGAAATATGTACGGTCTAGGTTCATTTGGGTTTTATAAAAAGTGGTCTAGTGTAGACGTCATTATGAAATTCTCTTTAACGTAAAAAGTTGCTTATTCTACAATGTTATATTAATTTTCATTTGACGCTGCTGGTGTAAAAATACGGAATTTTTATTCATCACCTTAATTGGTTGAGCGCCCTTAAAGGAACAACGACTGAGGGTATAAACTCATCACGCCATAAATACGCTGCCAGGTCAATGACCACCGTGCAAAAGCAAAAGTAAAACATTGGATACCTACTTTTATTTCTAGAACGATGAAACGTTTTACAAACTAACTCACCATTCCTGAATCGTTTTGAGATACAATCCTGATGGTTATAAACCCTGATTACAACTTTGTTGCAAGTATCAGCAGACGCGCCTCGGTAATGAATAATATATTATCATTTTTGAATATTTTATTAAAGGGGAGCGAGATAGGCGAACGTTGAGCTAGGGTTGCCGCCGCGCCGGCTAGCTAACTTCTGCCGACCCTGGCTTTATTCAAGTTTTGAGTGGCATGGTCTGTGAAACACCTTTTGTGACAAGAGTTTGCCATCTCTTTGGTGGTCCTTTTATAGTATTTTTAATGTCACGTCAAAAAGTACAAAACATTTTTTTTTTTGGGGTTTGGTTCCACTCTCAACTCCACACTTAACACTGGCTAAATACATAAAAGTATTTAGCCAGTGTTAAGTAATTTATAATTTACCAAGTTAATGATATTTCACGTAAATAATGTGTCAGGCAGGTCACAGTTGAAGTCCTCAAGTCAAGTCAGAGTCAACTCATAGTCTAGTCTAGTCAAGTCATACTCCTAGTAAAGTGGTGGCAACTTTACCAGAAGCTTCTATGGAGTTTTGGAAACAACACGAAAAAAACGTCTATCATCATTATACTATATAATACGTTTATCATCATTATACCACTTTCCCACACTCATGCCTATAATCCAGCACTATACGAATAAAATACCACCAATTTTATGCACGAACACTGAAAATAACACAAGTTTTTGAAAATAATATAATGCGGTAACGTGATCTTTTTCGTTTTCCGCCAAAACTCTACAAAACATTTGCTGAATCAAATACAAGCCGTTTTTAAACAAGACAGGGTAGCATTGTCCATATTTTGCCTGACGTTAAGTGACAATATGAACCACCGTAGGCGCTAAGTCACATTTTGGGACGTTTTACGATGTCAAAAAATCTCACCCAAAAAAGTTTAATTTCAAAATCAACCCCATTTAGCCCAAAGCCGATCAATAGTCGTTATAAACAATTCCGGTTGCCATGAACGACCGCACGACCGCCTAGCTCACTTGTGTTAATACCGTCCCCGGTACAAGAGCTTACGAACTTCTTTAACTGAGGTCCAAGTGAAGGCTTTACATTATTGACATTATGAAATTACTTTATGCTACTTTGCGCGATGTTAAATACGCACAAATTTATTTTATTTATTATAATTTATTATTATTAGGTACCTTTGTAGCATTGACTTTGTAGATTTTTGAAGTATATGTTCTTTACGCACGCTTGACTTGGGAGTAATCTGGTCAGGCGAACGGAATTTGAGTTTGACACTCTCTACGTGAAGATACAAGGAAAGAATTGCGTTTCGTATACTACTTAAGGGACAATCGAGATGAAGCTACAAAATTTTTACTTCGGTGTGGTCTAAAGACTCGTTTTTATAAGTGGAACTGAACAGAAATGGAGGACCGTATTTCCCCTAACGTTAAGTAGCGATAATGGTCCAAGGTGGCCCCAAATTACGCCTGTATGAGAAATGGCTCTCAAATGAAACTGCGGGAACAAGCCGTTGAGCAATTGGCGATAGATTCTTAACTTGAAAGCGGAACTGAGCCCTGCGAATACACGCTGTGGTTTCATCACGATATTTTCGTCACTGTAAGCTCAAGCTCATAGCAGGATTCGAACCCACAATCCACGGATCGCAAGTCGACCTCACTACTAACCGAGACTTCTAAAAGTTCTCCCGCAATATGAGTCGTAACATTGAAAAACGAATCTTCGGCCAAAAATCGTAGTATTTCCAGTCAAGTACGATAGGTAATAAATATTAAGACATCGGCTTGAAGGTGTACGGTTTTTGAAATTGGTTCTTGCAAGGAGTTTGCACTTTCAATTCCATCAAAGGCAGTGCACAAATTTAACAGGAGGTTAAAAACGACGAGTAACTTATTAACACCTCAGTAGTATTGATCGCCGTCTCTCCCCAAATTTAACATAATATAAAATTATAAACGGTATGAATCATGATAACGTTCCGGGGGTGAGAGCCAATTCACAACTTTGGCACCCTCGCCTCCCTCACTCCCTCCCTGCCTCGACGCTGCAGCGCACAGAGAAACAAAAGCAGATAGAAAACTTACCGTGTTACCACAAATACATAAACAAGGCTTAGACAGACGTCAAACGTGGATTTAACAATACAAAAAGGTAGTTCAACATTTGTCTAAGGCTTGTTTAAATATTTTGTGGTTACACCATTTTCTGTTTTCAACCCACATTTTTCACCCAATGTAAATTTAATACTCTTCTCATTTGATTGATTAGTTTCTATAACAAAAACCATCGATTCACCACTTTTCTAGGAGTATGACTTGACTAGACTAGACTATGACTTGACTTGATGACTTGAACTGTGACTTGACTTGACACATATACAAGGTGGCATTTAATTCACTCTTTTTCTTAAATGGATGTACTCAGACCATGTTATAAAATATTCAAACAAGGACCAATTTAAATAAATTGATTTTGTTTTAGTATTTAGTGCCCCTTAAAATACTGCATGACAGCTGAAATGTCTATTTAACGGTACACACAGCGCGGACACTGGCTGGGTGCTTTGTAAATGTTTCGTAGGCAATAAAACACCTGCTTTGTTCAATGTCGCAAGGCTTTTCTTAAGAATTTAAATTTGATAATACCTAGATTTAAGTTTTATTTCATAAGTATTTTTTTTATTTAGTTATATGGGAGCATTCTATAGCATGGACTGAATACATACATTAAAGGAAAAGAAAGAATTAAATTCCACCTTTCCTTTCCTTTCCTTTCCTGTATTATATATATGTTCATGTTAATAATAGGCTAAATTTATAAATATAAAAAAAATTTAACAAAAAGCACGACTCCGGTGTCTGTGGAAATGCAGATTATAAATAAAAAAAAATTCCACCTTGTATAGTTAAGCCCGTCGCGTTATTAGTTACCATCATATTATGCAATATAAAAACCCATTGTTAACCAAGGGCCACATTTCGCCCTGTCCTTGTACTGTGGATATAATATGAAAGAGATAGTAATAAATAAACATATTTTATGTAGCAAGTGAAAACGAGACCGGGAATTTTAAGCAAAGATTAAATTTAACAAGCCGTTAAAGTACAGTGAAACGTGAAAAACTGGAAGCGCCCTACTGCGCTTTTCGCTGCGACCGACCAGGGCCGTCGAAAAGAAAACTTTTATTTTTATAAGAAATTTTTATAAGACATGAAATTTATTACGGCCGCTGCTCGGTCTCGCGTTTTTGAAATAGAACGTGGAAGCGTTATTCGCCAGGTGCAATAATTGTTCATTATATTGAAGAGCTTCTGATCAAGTTGACTCAGCGCTAGTTTTATGGCTGTTTTCTTACGGCGTACTACTCAGTCGTTAGGATTTTACAACTTCACATATGTCACAGTCTACTAATCTTGTTATACCAAACTTTGGGATACGGGAATGTACAATCGGGATAACAAGTATCCTATGTGTTAATCCAGGTCATAAACTATCTGTGTTCCGAATTTCATCGAAATCCGTTCAGTAGTTTTTGCGTGAAAGAGTAACAAACATTAATCCATACATCCATAATCAAAAACTTTCGCATTTATAATAATAGTAGGATCTAAGTGACAGCATCAAAATAATAGCTAACTAATGACATTGTACTATAATGATTATCTAATAGGCACTTTACATTTTTAATATTTTATTTCATTTGGACAACCAACAGCTTTCTTACAAAATAATATGAGAATAACATAATAAATACTTCTAAACCAAATACAGATTATCACTCTTAGAATTAATGAGTAGGTGTTTACAAAAATGGTAGGTGCTTAGCTAAACATATTGTATGTAATATGTTAAATTAAAAAAATACGAGTCAATGAGTTGGGCTATCATTTTAAGCCCATCGCTGTGGAAGTCATGGGCAGTTGGGGAACTGAAGGAAAGAGCTTTATCGTCGAAAAGTCAGGTAACTCCCGCTCAGGCTCATTCTTAGTGCAAAGATTGCCCACTGCCATCCAGAGAACAAACATCGACGTTCAATACACAAATGTTTGTCCCGGGCGGGAATCGAACCCACAACCTACAGTTCAGAATGCAGCGTTACTACCAACTGAGCTATCGGGCCAGTCGAATATATCTACACAATTAATTATCTAGTTAATTATTCGGAAAGCTATACTCTCCGTATGAAGCAAAGAATAAATCCTGTAAGAAAGTAAGATCCACTTTTTCTAATTGACCATTTAATTATGTTCGCACACAAGTTTATAAGTTGCATATCCGCATACGGCCGGCCCTACGGCTTTTTACAAGTTGCATACGGCCGTCCCTACGGCTTTTTACCGCCCGTGTGCAACGAGCCTTATTCGACCCACTACGCAGCAATTTATCTTATTTAATATTAGGTCTTTACCTATGAAATTGCCGTTTTGTTTGAAAAAAGTTAAAGTATTTTTTTTTTCGAACTTATTTATTTCTTTTATTCAAAGTAATCACCCCTGCAATCAATGCATCTTTGCCAACGCTGTGGCAGTTTATGGATGCCCTTCTTGAAAAAATCAGCAGGACGGGAGACAACAAACTCTTCAAAGGCGTTTTGTACTGCCTCTCGGGAATTGAATTTTTTTCCTGCTAAAAAGTTGTCCAAATTTTGGAAAAAGTAATAGTCGGTAGGCGCAAGATCTGGTGAGTATGGCGGATGAGGGAGAGCTTCCAAACCCAACTCATGCAGCTTAGAGACGGTCTGTTGTGCAGTATGGGGTCGCGCGTTGTCGTGAAGTAGCAGTGGAGACGACCGATTGACCAAAGCTGGTTGCAGACGTGCGAGTTTCGCCATCATTGTGGTCAGTTCTTCAATGTACACATCTGCAGTAATGCTCTCGCTGTTTTGTAAAAAGCTATGATGAATCACACCAGCACTAGACCACCAAACTGTGACCATCACCTTTCTAGGGGTCATTTTTCGTTTTGCACATTGCTTTGGTACCGAACCAGGATCTAACCAACTTGCTGAGCGCTTTCGATTGTCAAAAAGAATCCATTTTTCGTCGCACGTAACAATTCGGTTCAAAATTCCTTCATTTCTGTGCCTGTTAAGCAGCGCAAGGCAAGTCTCGACGCGTACGTTGCGCTGGCGATCGTTAAGTTCGTGGGGCACACATCTATCAAGCTTTTTTATCTTGCCAATCTGTCGCAAATGGACCAATATTGTTTTGATGCTAACATCAAAAGCTGCTGCCAGCTCGGCTGTAGATTGAGATTCATAAGCTTCCACAATCGCCTTTAATTCATCATTGTTGACCAAAGATTCCGGACGACCACGAGGTTCATTTTTCAAGTCAAAATTCCCAGAACGGAACCGAGCAATCCAATAACGGGTTGTACGTTCGTTTGTACAGTTCTCTCCGTAAACGTCGTTGATGTTACGTGTCGTTTGTGCCGCGTTGGTGCCACGACGGAACTCATATTCCATAATTACACGAAATTTCAAAGTATCCATTATGAGGAAAAATGTTGAAATGTAATGAAAATACAACGCTTATCAATAAACAAAAGACTTATATTGTAAATAGAATGTCATATTTTTAAAACAAAATTAATTTGAATTTAGAATTCATAGCCAATCAAAACTTTTTTTTGTTTGAAAAAGTCTGTACTGCAATACGGCAATTTCATAGGTAAAGACCTATTATTATACAAATACGCGACTGCCAAATGCAAAAGTTTTTATTTATTTATGTTTTGGCTCCACACTTTTGTGTATTTAGCCAGTGTCAAGTAATTGATAATTTACCAAGTCGTTCCAAGTCATGAAGTCAAGTCTAAATCATACTCCTACTAAAGTGGTGGCAACTTTACTAGGTGCTTCTATAGAGTTATGGAAACAACACGAAAAGTAACGTTTCACCATCGTCATGCCTGTAACAGCACTTAACGAATAAAACACCACCAATTTTGTGCACTAACACAAAAAAAACACAAGTTTTTAGAAAATGATACAGTGCGGTGAAGGGGTCTTTTTCGTTTTCCCGCCAAAACTCCATGCAAAAGTTGTCCACGCATTTTTATCTTGTGTACACTAGCGAACGAACCACTCTTAACTGAGAGTTAAGAGTGGTTCGTAACTCTTAATACTACAATAATTTTAAAACCACCAAGTTTTATAATTTTTGTCGCCGCTAAATGGTAGCGCTCTACTAAAATGTATGTAACATCAGTACATTAAATAGCGTTGCTTTAACACGTGAAATAAACAATTTGTGAAATCAGACCGTTGTCGTCGAATGCACCTACAAATAAAACAATGCGCCTGCCGGTGCGTAGTCAAGCAACAAAAAAACGAAAGTGCTAATTATTACAACGTTGATGAATAGCAAACGCTATTATTATAACGTTATTCTTGTCAGCGCAGTTACGGTGGCTCCTATAACAGGACATGCTAATAAAGGGAATAAGACAGCGAGGTTAGAACGGGATTATGCGGGTCACGTGAGTTGAGCGCTTTTGAAGAGGGGGGAATGCCGTCACGGTATAACATGTCAAGGTCACTACACGAAAGACGAGATTATTTCATTGTTGCGCATAAAACCGATATAAACGTTATAATAATAGCTACCGTTATTTTTAAAGCTATACCGTTTTCGAGTTATACTATTTTCTTCTTCGATTAAATTTTCTACATGTCAATAGTCATCTCATTTGATTGTAGATTAAATAAAATAAGCAATGATGTAGTTTCGTTTTCAATTTGCACGCGCTAGCGGATATGTATAGCAAATCTAAATTTGATTACGAGAGTTTTGGCGGGAAAACGAAAAAGATCGCGTCTCCGCATTGTATTATTTTCCAAAACTTGTGTTATTTTCAGTGTTAGTGCATAAAATTGGTGGCATTTTATTCATCAAGTGCTGAATTACAGGCATGAGTGTAGGAAAGTGGTATAATGATGGTGAAACGTTTCTTTTCGTGTTGTTTCCAAAACTCCATAGAAGCTTCTGGTAAAGTTGCCACCACTTTACTAGGAGTATGACTTGACTAGACTAGACTATGACTTAACTTGATGACTTGGACTGTGACTTGACTTGACACACTATATGATATTAATTAACTTGAGATATATCAATTACTTGACACTGGCTAAATACACAAAAGTGTGGAGCCAAAACATAAAAAAAAAACTTTGATTACAATTCATATATAATAGGCTATTTGACTACTATATTTTTATTACATACATAAATAATATACCTCAAAAAATAGATAATTGTGAAAACAAAACTTGAATATCTCAAAAAATGACTAAGTTACAGGCATTTCAAAATACAGAAATAGAAAGAGACAACTCAAACACGCAGTGACGTCAGTTACCAGTACTCACAGTAACTCATTACTAAGCTGTGGTAGCTCTACATACAATCTTTTTGGCATGTGACGTCACAAGCCATGCCTTCATAGTAGCTGTGAGGAAGCTCAACACGATCTCTGTTTTGCGAGAAAGGGACAGGCGATGAAACTTTAAAAGCGTACTACTCCGTGATTAATTTACCGATTTTACTTATTTTTACAATGATTACATTCATTTTTAACCTACTTTATGAAAATTATATTTACTTGTTCATTTTTAATAGTAGTCAAATAGCCTATTGTTCTGTTTCCACATGTGCATATTGTTCTTGGCCGTGTGGTCTCGGTGGTGTGACAATAGAACTACCCCATCTCTTCCCGTGGGTGCCATAAAAGCTAAGGGATGGAAATTCCCTTGAAATGGGCAGCATTCTCCCCGGTACATAACAATTTTTTGAGATCACCTGCCAAGTGCAAGGTGGATATGATTTCAAAGTTGCATTTTATGGGGGAGGCCTATGTTTACCAGTGGACATCTTCCGGCTTATGATGTGATTAGTGTTGCCAACATTTTATCAGCAAAGTACAGTATTTTTAAATATAATCATTTTCTTATAAGCAAAAGATTGTAGATGCCTTCGGAGTCCGGAATTCGTTTACACGAAATTGCCTCACGCAAAATTCAATGTAAATGCGCGTTAACTATTTAAAAAAAAACATTGTTCGTAAGATTTCGCTCGGTGTTGAAAATATAGTATTTTAGCGTACTATATATTTCCGACCTGAAATATAGTACAATACTATATATTATAGTACGGCAACCCTAGATGTGATATCGATCTTACATTAGATAGTATATCTTAATATTAATAGGTACCATAACATGGACCCTGGAGGGCACTACTAAATATTGAATGAGCAATGAATAACAGAAAATTATTATTGTGCGTCTTCTCTAGCTCGTTTTCACTCCTTCTCCAGCTCATTTCTTCTTCTTCTCCAGCTTATTCCTCCTCGTGCGTGTTGCGCGTAGTCTTATTTATATCGCATAATGTCGGTGCAAGCCACAGACATTGTCAGTAATTGCTGGTGCCGCTATAATCGCTCTTAATTACAACTATACAACTTACAATCGCGCCAGATTCAAGTATTCATCATTAATATTAATTCGCGATAAGAACAGGTTCAATACGAGGACCGAACCCGAGACGCAGTCCTTGCTTGTAACTCAACGCCCGCGTGCTATTTTAACATTTAATTACTTACAAAACTGGATATGATTATAATAATAATTGTGTCTTCAATGTGCGCTAAATATTAAATCGACTGTTTGTAATTGGATTGCTCCTCTGTGAATGTAATTGATCTTGAGAGAGATACTTCAACTAGTATTTGATACAAATTGCCTTCAACCAGCTGGGCGATCACGTAACTTGATTGCAACCAATAAAAACATATTTGTATGGATTTGACAGTTTGAATACGCAGTTTATGTGCATAGTTAATATGGAAATTTCTCCAGTAGCATTGCAATCGTAATTTTGTGATCACTCCCATAGATCATCATCATCAGCCTATGTAATACTCAATCAATTCAGTTTGTCCAATGTCCAGCAATGGACTACATTTTTAAGTATTGTAAGAGCTTTGAGTCTCTCCCGAGGCTTTATAATGTTAAGGAAAAAGGTAGGCTAGGTAGGTAGGCCATATTCGGCTATTCATGCGTTTATCAAGTCGAAATTAATTGTATAGATTAGACATAAATAAATAAGAGCTAAATTACAATTTTAAGCTACTAAATACCAGTACCTACATTATTGTCCATCAACCAACCTGTGGTGGATGATTGAAGCCGTAACAATAAATATCAAGCATGGAGCCAAAAGTGAATCCAGTTGCAGTACACAAGCACGTACCTGGGGAGACCACGGTACTTAGAAATTTGGAAATTTCTATAGTAACTATGCACATAAACTGCGTTTTGAAACTGTCAAATCCATACAAATTTGTATTTCTATCTGTTCCTATCATCTCCTAGCTGATACGATATCTTCGAGATGTCTGGAAGCTGTGGCATATTGTTTCCCCTTCTCTATTAATGTTTAACGATACCGAATCATGGTTCACATTATGCACCATCTACTTCACTGTGCGCTTAATTCAATAAGTTATTACAATTGCACAAGGTTTATTAATAGCTGCCTAACTACCTACCAAACATACGAAATTAGGCTAACTTTTAAAATTAGCCGTAAGTTTTCCAGATACGGTCATTTCAAAAATATTATTTGTGCTCGATGGGAATTGTTTCCCATTTCCAGAGACAGTGTTGTAGATCAAGATATATATTTTTTTTTTATGTTAAGGAATGACTTGACGAGCTAACCGTTGTTAAACGACACGGCTGCCCATATCAGCTGCAGTGTCACTCGGAACTCTAAAGTATAGAGGTTCGCGTGACACTGCACTGCGCACGTCATCCAGAGACATCAGCACAATCTAGTAATAAGATTACTAAACTGTGAGATCTGATCATAGATAACAGGAACAGACAACTTCACCACTAAAAGAATACCCCTTTCAAGGCCTTAGGCCAATTAGATGACGAGAGGATCGAAAGCAATTCGAAATGGTTTTTGTACTTGCCACAAAATGCTGGCATTTATTTGGCACAAATAATCACGATTGCAATTCAACGGAACAACGCTGCCAGATTGTTGGGGCACATTATTTATACAGAAGAGCAGAAACATATACCTAGGTACTTTTTTCAGCGCCGCCCATAAGTCCAAATGTATATTAAAATGTTTTTTTAAATTCTTTTTAGATAAAGTAATTCTCACCTGATAGAATGCGACAGCACAGTCTACGATGGTGTATGCTTGCCTAGAGTGAACTAATATTTTTTTATTTAAGCGTGTTACATCCTAGACCGCATCCTCACTTATAGCTCACGCAAAACTTTATGAGCTCTTGGAAGTTAGCGCGGATGGCTGCGCAGTACTCATGTTATAGTTACTGTATCGCCGCTTTTACAATGCAGTCTACTGTACCATGCGCAGTTTGGTACTCGGGCCTAACTTCCGAGAGATCATAAAGTTTTGCGCGAGCTATACCATCAGGTAAGATAGTGGTCAAACCCAAACCTATCAAACATAATAAAAAAAGATGCCTTTTCACCCACTGTGTGATATTTATTCGATATACTCGTACAAGAGGTACAGACACCTCCATAAATAATGAGTTATTTAATTATTTCTTAACGTGAAAACTAGCATTTCTTAACATGCTTTCGAAAGCCAAGTTGCTAATTAAAATCTCATAGGTGGAGTGGTAACTGTATCCAGCTCGGTTCATGTTTAACTTTGCTGCTAAATATAATCTGTAACACACCCGCGAATAATGCGATACTGTACACGTAATTATGTTAAGTGACATTTAATATATTAGCTCTTTTTATGTGGAAACACATCGGAGATTTCCTTGCGCCTTGAATTTCTTGTAAATCAAAACACGGGTTTTTATAGTTACCAAACATACTTTACGTAAAATAACTGTAAAGAATGGTTAATTCTCGTTTGTTTCGTTTTGTCTCGATGAGTGAGGTGATAATAGAATGTTAATTACTTACAGTTTTTGCATTATAAATAGGAAACGTTGCTTCGTGACTTTAAAAATTAAAGTCTTTTAACAGCATATTAAATATTAATCTTAAACAAATATAAAATAGAAACCGACGGTTATGAATAACGCTAGAAACAGATTGGTGGTACTAAAGCAAAAACACTTATTTTAATGATACAGAATTAAAACAGTACGGGCAGACAAAGAAATTACGCGTACCGAATAAAAATACCATACAACATTTTATTTTATCATCTAAATCGGCATTTACGACGGGGAACAATGCCGCGCTCGGAACCGAACAAAAGTGGGACGCAAATAAAGAAAACAATAAAATTAGAATATATAAACACATAAAAACTGGCGTCGGGACGGGAGCCGGGCGAGCGAGCGGTGCGGGCGCATGCGTCGTCCGCATTTACCTACATCAAATAAATTAATATCAACTCAGACACAATATACGTATAAAATGTGAGCAGTAAGTCATGGTTCTGACAAACGACTTCCACTTACGCACACTGCCGTGTTCAGACGCGCGGTTTATGTGTGCCTCGCTTTTAACAGGCGAGAAGCGCAATGTCATTAGTACTGTGTTTTGTGGTTTCTGTGATCCAATCGACGCATGTCCTGCGTACACGTCACGAAGACAATTATAAGCTGTCACCAGCACATGAAACGGTCAGTTCCCTTGTCCAAAACAATAATTATACTACATTTTTTAGAAAGAATAAAGCAAGGATTTGATTGTAACGTAAAACACCATACAAGTTCGGAGTTATCACATAGTCAAACGATTTTTGTAAATACGTCATCCAATATCATGCATTACAGATTACGTCTATGTTCTGCTTGATAGATAAAGATAGATAAACTCTTTATTGAAACACCACATCTTAAATAACTAAAATAAGTGAACAAACTTAACCAAAGTGTAACAATGGGCGGTCTTATCGCTCAGAGCGATCTCTTCCAGACAACCTTGCACGGAAAGGAATAACGCAGTTATATGGACGGTGGTTGTTATATAAAAATATACATAACACTGCTTGCACCTTCTACGCGTCCTAATGACACTTACTGTATATGAATATGTAGAGTAGTGTTGCTGCAGATATGCACGTAGGTACGCGATCGCCGCAGCGGCCAGCGGCCGGCTAAGGGCCCAAATGTTTATTTGACGTAACCTTTTTAGAACGTTGTGTGTGACGCGTGATGGCAAAGCACCCTGAGCTTTGGTAACGAGCATTGTATACGCTGTTGTAATGCACTTTTTGTAGCTTCTGTCTGGTTTCGGGGTGTAACTTCATAATTTTGAACTCCTTTAAATTTTATTAATTTTTTTCATTGCTTATATTTGTTAATTTTAGCAATTTACAGCCAAAATAAAACAACTCAGGAAGAAATTGTGTTTTGAAATCGGTAATGTTAAACTATATGTGCTAAATTTCATTTAAATCGGTCTATCATTACGGTAACAATGTTTCACTTTCATATATTAGTAGGCATTGTGTGAAAACAAAAGCTTTTAAATAATTACACTTACTAGTGAAAAAACTTCACATTACCAAAGCAAGGGTATACCTAAATGTACGAATATATAAATACGAAATAGGTATCTTGGAAGTCTCGAAGTCCAGAGTTATCATGATACACTTCAATATCGAGGTTTTCAATAACGCAGTCTATGAATAATGGAAAAAATACAACTTTAAATTATCAAACCTCTATGATAAATGTTTGTCATGGGAATTGTAACTACATTCTCAATACGGCAAAGTGCAGTTTTACACGGCTCGATTTTTCTTTGCCAAGGTATAAACGCTTCCAACCGTCACAATATAATACAATCGAGATGGAACTTCTTTAATATAATACTTGATAATATTAAGTCGAAGTAAAATACACCGAGTGAGAGGGAGAGAGAATGAATCGTTTATCGGGAAGATACTTAGAAACGAATAAATTGGTAGCGATCCAGGGGCCTCCTAAAATTGGTATCTCTATCGTTAATACCAATACAAACAGTATAATACTGCACTTCTTGTAAAAATCTATTTCTGGAAGGTACCACTTTTGGAAATGACCAGGTAATTGACTAGGTAAATGATCACATCTCGATATGACCACTTCTTGAAACGACCACGTCGACGTTACCGTCGTTTTCCAGATTATTGTATATTGTATTATTGCATTTCCTTTCTTTTTTTAATAAAAATCATTGTGCTTTACTTTAATAGAATAAATGAAGAACAATAATGTTTTTTTTTTTATGTTTTGGCTCCTCACTTCTGTGTATATATCTAGCGTCAAGTAATTTGTTATTTTCAAGTTAATGATATTAAATTAAATATGTGTCAAGTCACAGTCCAAGTCATAGTCTAGTCAAAGTCAAGTATTAAAGTGGTGGCAACTTTACTAGAAGCTTCTATGATGTTTTGGAAACAACACGAAAAAAAACGTTTCAACATCATTATAGCACTTTCCCACACTCATGCCTGTAATCCAGCACTTAAAGAATAGAATGCCACCAATTTTATGCAGTAACACTGAAAATAACACAAGTTTTGGAAAATGATACAATGCGGTGACATAATCTTTTTCGCTTTCCCGCTAAAACTCAACAATAATAATGAAGCGCAATCTAAGCCTTAAATACGTGATAAAAATAAACATGACTCCAAACAAAAGCATGGCGATATAATTTATACTGCTATTCATATATTGTGTTAGATAAAAAGTGAGCTCGATTGTCATACCGGCAGTAAAATACAGGCAAGGTCACGCCCATGGCCAAGAGTGTAATTCATCATATGATGATTAATTATTATTTTCCGCTCATCATTATTGTTCCTCCTTCGTGAATTTGCACAATTTTTTTTTTGTTGTTGTTATGGAGATCGATAGACAAAATGTAAGTCATAATGTATAAATGTAGCATTATACGTATCAAATCTTCATAAGTAGCAGTAGTATTGGCCGACGTGACAGAATGGAAGAGAAAAAAACTGGTTTTTTTAGCTGTGTATTGGCTCCACACTTTTGAGTATTTAGCCAGTGTCAAGTAATTGATAAATTATCAAGTTAATGATATTTCACGCAGATACGTGTCAAGTCACAGTCCAAGTCATCAAGTCAAGTCATAGTCTAGTCTTACTCTTACTAAGTGGTGGCAACTTTACTAGAAGCTTCTATAGAGTTTTGGAAACAACACGAAAATAAACGTTTCACCATCATTATACCACTTTCCTACACTCATGCCTATAATCTAGAAATAAAGAATTTTAATAAAACGCCACCAAGTTTATGCACTAACACTGAAAATAACATGTTTTGGAAAATAATACAATGCGATGATACGATCTTCCTCGTTTTTCCGCCAAAACTCCCGAAAAAACTGTTTTGATGTTATAAATCTGGAAACTGACTGACTGGTGTTTTAATCCGTTTCCTTCCAATACTTCGTGACATGCTCTCACCAATGAGCTGTATAGCCAAACTACTCAAGGCTTCGACTTTGTATAATATTCCTTTTTTAAAGGAGTTGAATCGTAATTAATAATGATGTACTTGGATGACTTGTATATTTGGTATAAATAATTAAATAAAAATTATGTAAATATGTACATATAATATTATTTAAATTTATTCGCGTGTACTCATGCCCAGTAACATAGCAATTCGTCAGAAAACAATTGGCCGTGATAAAATGGTATCTATTAGTCTAGATTATATATTTAATACCAGACAAATAATACAAAACCTTACTAATTAGGCAACCAGATCAGACCAGTCATCGCTTGTCGGCTCGTTGCAATTTTTGGTCGGCCAACACCCTTCGAGGTACCAAAAAAGCGTAAAAGTGCTAGGTTGGTAACACTGAGCCACGAACAGAGGTAAACAATAAATAGCCAATTGGAGTTTTGGCGGGAAAACGAAAAAGACCGCATCGTTCATTGTATTATTTTCCAAAACTTGTGTTATTTTCAATGTTAGTGAATAAAATTGGTGGCATTCTATTCGTTTAGTGCTGGATTACAGGCGTGAGTGTGGGAAAATGGTATAATGATGGTGAAACGTTTCTTTTCGTGTTGTTTCCAAAACTCCATAGAAGCTTCAAGTAATGTTGCCACCACTTTACTAGGAGTATGACTTTGACTAGACTATGACTTGTCTTGATGACTTCGACTGTGACTTGACACATATTTGCGTAAATATCATTAACTTGAAAAATTATCAATTACTTGACACTGGCTAAATACACAAAAGTGTGGAGCCAAAACATTAAAAGAAAAAAAAATAGCCAATTTTGCCGTAGCCAGGTGCATAACAAGCACCGTTGTCCGGGGGACACAGTAATACTATTTTTTTTATATATTAACTACGACACAGTAGAAGTGTCTGTATAAAACTCTATTATCAAACATTTCTCATTAATTTCATCATTTAATGAAACAAGCTGCTAAAGAAGCGGTAAAAACTGTGTTTCTTTTACGTAAGTACGCGTTCTTCTAAATACTTTTAAATTATTTGACTATTATTGTGCAATTAATAAGTAAAACTACATATATAATAAATAGTAATTGGTGCATTTTTGTGCATGCCAGCCAGAAAACCAACATTTTGTCATAATATTACAAAATCTGTCCATTTTATTTTTAATCCATTCAAATAGTAAAATGTAACTACTGTTTCTACTATTAGTAGGCTGAAGTGGCAGTGGGTTGGTCACATCTCTAGAAGGATGGATAACCGTTGGGGAAAGCGCGTCCTTGAGTGGAGACCACGACTCGGCAAGCGTAGTGTGGGACGCCCGCCGGCCAGGTGGAGTGATGACCTGCGAAAAGCTGCAGGCAGCAATTGGATGGGAAGAGCTGAAGACCGAGCCCAGTGGCGTTCTTTAGGAGAGGCCTATGGCCCGCAGTGGACTGATACAGGCTGATGATGATGATAATGATGATGAACTACTGTTTCAATATTTCTTACATACTAGAAAATAGTAGCTTCTACGTTTTTAACTGTTACGGCTTGCATAGATTTCATAATAATTTGATTATTTTTATTTTGAAAATAATTTTCATAGATTCATAATTGAAGGGTTGAGAATAAAAAGGATTTAACTGACAAATTGACAGTTTCGAGAAAATTGACTTTAAACGTCAACGGCGTCATTTTTATGTAGAGTGCTTATAATGTAATAGAAAAGGTTTATGTAAGTTTCAGTTGCTTGAAAATGTTTTATTTCTATTTAAAATTACTAAATATAGTACTAATTCATACAATTACTGTAAAAATATAATATAATAAAAGAAATAAAGTAATGTTTTTATGCTAAGCATACTGTATTCCTGTGACAGATAAACCATTTTTAGACTCAAAATCTCGAGATTTAAGCCTCATTTCGGTATTTTTAGAATGTATTATTGAAGATAATTTCACGCTGAATCCAACGATACCCATAAGTCATTTGGTCAAAAATTTAGTTAAATCCTTTTTATTCTCACCCCTTCAATTGTGAAAATTATTGTAAAGTTTTCATACGGTTTTGGGCGTAAAACAAAAGAGACATGGGTTTTTGTCGCGGGCTATCGAACTATTGGCTCAGACATAATTATTCAAATGATACCATCTATTGTACTTCCACAACAAAGATAAATAACAATTATTACAAATTGTGTAGGTACACTGTAAACATAAACGCAATGGGCTGCAGCTGATTTAATACATTATTGTTTTACTTGTTGAATTGTTACAATAATTATTACCAAAGATAATAGTTTTGGAACTTATTGGGTATAAAGCACAATACATAGTACTAATATGATGGCTCAATAAGTGTACCGGATTTCAGATGACAAGCAAATTTTGTCAAGAAATATAGCTTCGGATATTACATTTTTATACTTAAGATAATTTTGGAACATTTTTGTGGTACCCTCCTTTTATATATCCTATCCGTCGACATAAAAGCAGTAAAATGCACTAGAATCGTAGTCTTGGGCAAAGATAACCCATCAAATTTCTCAAAAACATTAATAAGTCAATATTACAAAATGTAAAATCATGACTCCAAAATTTTTCATTTGCATATTTACACAAGAACATTTGTTCTTTAATTTGTTCCAGGAAATTTCTTCTTTAAAATAAAAGTCGACCATGAATAATAAGAAATATTTGCTTAGCTAGATGGAGCACGTAAATCGTTTTTGAAGTGAAACTTCTTTACGCATATTCACGCTTGACTTGGGGAGTATGAGAGCTAGAGCTGGTGAATGCGAGGCGAAAGTTGAAGTTGGTTCACGTACCTATATATCTCCATTGTCAACTTTACAAAGTTAAACATATGCATGTGTTTTCTTTTTTGATATTTTTGCTCCACACTTTTGTGTATTTAGCCTGTGTCAAGTAATTGATAATTTATCAAGTTAATGATATTTCACGCATATATATGTCAAGCAAGTCACAGTCGAAGTCATCAAGTCAAGTCATAGTCAAGTCATAGTGTAGTCAAAGTCATACTTCTAGTAAAGTGGTGGCAACTTTACTTGAAGCTTCTATGGAGTTTTGGAAACAACACGAAAAGAAACGTTTCACCATCATTATACCATTTTCCCACCAGTAATCCAGCACTTAACGAATAGAATGCCACCAATTTTATGCACTAACACTGAAATAATACAAGTTCTGGAAAATAATACAATGCGGTGACGCAATCTTTTTCGTTTTCCCGCCAAAACTCCCATATGCATGTTGGTATGTCCGGTAAAATGACAATTTACAATTGTCAAGATGGCGACATTAACATTAAACAAAGCAAAAACAAAGTTATACCGGCCGATAGATGGAGCTAAACTAAAGAAGTTTTACTTCAGTCGTGTGGTCTAAAGTAAACTCGTTTTCTTTTGGTTATGTACCTATATTATTCATCCTACAGTGCTACAAAATCTATTCCAGATGGGTGTCAAATAGTTCTTCTCCATAGAGGGCCCCAAGTTTATAGTTCATATTAGGCAGCAGTGACCGCTAACCATCAAACAGACCGTTCGCTTGTAGACATAAAACTTTTTGACTTCAAGGTTGTCTAGCATTTGACCACACTCTCTGATACTAGCCAAGTAAAGAAGCACTATTTTCTAAATACTATTTAAATAAAACAGGTGTAAAAGGAACATCTAACGTTACTTAAATACACAACAGACTTAGTTATTATGTTCAACAATATCTTTTACATAATGCATAGCGCTATTATATTTTCTCGGAAACTAAAAGAAACTAAAAACTATTTACTCCATTACACAACATTGTAGAAAGAAACGTTAATTGCTAATATTGTAGGAACTATCTCTCTCTAGAGACAATAGTTATAAAAAGTAACACAATAATTGAGAAATGTCATGAAAAACTATTCATTAATATTGCATTGTACATTATAAATGATGAGCTGTTAGGACGCGTCCACACGTACAATCAGAGCGGCTCATGAGCCGCTCAGCTCTCTGGTGATTCAGTTCAGTGGCTCCAAAACCGCTCGTTTTGAGCCACGTAAACCCGTGAGCCGTGATGTTGCGATATCTGTCGCTGATCCTGTTACTTAGTCATTTTTATTAAGAGCCGTGCATTTGAGAACGTCTGCATTTAGTTCCTCTGAGTATGTTATGTATTTATGCTCTGTGCATTATTTATTTATTTATTATTTATGTATTTATGAGTGACTCGTTGAGCAGCACAAAATGCGTTGCGCTCGCGTGTCTGCCTGTACGCACCTTTACCTTTACCGAGTACGAATAAAGATTCATACTTGGAATAAAATAATAAGTTAGACGGTGATCACGGATGGCGGAACTAGAAAGCGTAGCAGAAAAGTAATACCATTCCAACTGAATATTTAATTTGACAATGATCACCGGAGCAGGTGAGGTGGAATCCTTACTGTGACAACTATTATTATACTACCCTACTAATAAAAAAAAAAACATTATTTGTATCAGTTTTTCTGTGTTACTCAGGGTAATTAATGTGATTTACTTTATATTATATTACTATTTTTTTAAATACATGGTTATATAAAGATAGATAAGGGCAGATGTAATAATACAAGCATCTGGTAATATTAAGGTCGTTTATTAAATTTGGCTCTGATGAATTAAGATTTATAATATACATAATATTATTATAATGTAAAAATATAAAATATTCACACTCGACTTCACGATGTAACACTGCTAAATCCTCATTCTATCTATCAAATCATATTTTAATAAATTGTCATTTACAATGAACTGAGTGAGTCAATGAACCCAATATGTTTGTGTTACGTTTAATAACAGCACACACACAAAGCTAACTCGCACATACACAAATATTGCGACACAGAGTAAACCTGCCAGTGGGTATATTTTATTGAATCGCTATGATTTTTTTTTTCTAATTAAGATTCGAGAGGAAAATCAATGCAACTTTTTAGTCAAAAGCACACTTTATTATATATAGTGACGTAAATGTAATAAAATAAAATGTCAAGTTACGTGCTGACGCTCGCGAAAGCCGCCGCGGCTTGCATTAGTACCTGGCTCCCAGAAGAAGGAATATGTCCGAAACCTGGTCGGAGTAATTTCGACTTTTTAATTGGCGTGAGTTTAGCCGTTATTTATCTTTCAAAAATAAAATATCTTTTACTAGGGCAGCAGCATTCTCGTAGATCTGAAATTACCCCGGTCTGCATTATTCTATTACGATCACGCTGCCAAGCGTGGTAATGAAAGATAAACAACAGCAACAATCTAATGCAGGGGGAGGCCTGTATTCAGCAGTGGACTTCTTCTGACTCATGGTGACATGGTGACAAAAAGAAATAAATCTTTTTGTTATTCTTTAGGAATCTTAGTATCCCTATACTAATGTTAGTATCCCTATACTAAGATTAGTATCCCTATACTAAGATTAGTATCCCTATACTAAGATTAGTATCCCTATACTAAGATTCCTAAAGAATAACACGGATATTACGAGTAGGACGGATGTTCCGATTTGCCTTTCTGTCATTAATTACGCTGCACCAGAGCCCACATTAAAACCATAAAGCAAACATGCTCAAACACCGGGATCACCAATGAAATCGACCTTCAATGATTAATGTCCGACTCGTAATATCGCATCGATGATCTTGACCAATGATGACGTCTTCAATGATTGTTATTTTTCTGCAACTGCTCTGTTCCATGCACAATAAGACAAAGTAGCGTTTACACATAAACTGTTATTAAACCAAGATATCATTTAGTAAAAGCAAAAGTGAAATGTTTATCGCATTACTTCTTACCGAAATCCGATTACCAATATATAATCTTGTCTTCAAAAAAGATTAAATTACCGTTTTATATATAATTATTATGTATAAAATTATTATTACATAAAACAGTAATACAATTTTTTAAAGAATGTTTCTCAAAGATTAATACTCAATTAATAAAGTAAGCAACTGTAATTGTGTAAAGGTTGGAAAAGAACATACCAACGCGGTAGGCCATGGACCATGTTAAACATTTATTGTATTTCTTATCATTTGGTGCAACAATAACGCATTTTTGTGCACGCCATTCGATACAACAATAGATTAAATAATAAGACTATAATTATTGCGAATGATAATAATTGCAATAACGTTATATTATTATATTATTATAAGCGTTTTTTAATAAACACACAGCTGTCACGCAGCAAAGTGTAGAGTAATCTACTAAGTAATCAACGGTAGTGGTTATTTACAATTTGCGTCATCATGGCTTTAAGGATTCTGTAAAAAGTATGATCGTACACAGAACTGGAAAACCGATTGAGAAGAAAGGTTCTTGAATAGCAACCACCAGCCAGTAGCGCATAGCAAAGCACACTAGCAGTTCCTAATTGATGGGTAAAGTTAAACAAGGTTCCCTGCGATCACAATAACTGTGATAAGATATCGCTAAAAAGTCAAGGTCAACGGATTTATTGCAGAGGCAATGTTTAGCACTTTTACAAGTCAAAATTATACTAGGTACTTAATATGAAGTTATTGTACTAATTATATAAAATTACAAAGTGCTTATTATCAAATGTTATATAGCAAGCCCGTTACAATATAAAGTTTGAAAAAACTCTCTTTCTCACTACTGGTGCAAGCAATCCGGTACAAACAAAAATACAAAAAATACAAATATTGGTGTTTACAACTAATCGCTACTGCGCTTCGGAGGGCACGTTAAGCCGTCGGTCCCGGCTTTTGTCGTAAGACAATAGTTGTTAAGCTGAATCAGAGACCTTTGGACGGCTTGTCACCATGTGCCTATACGAGTAGAAGAAGGAGAAGCAACCACGAACTGGAAGACGAATAGCATGTAGGCTAGCTCCCGCTGGACGAGCTGGTCACAACCAAGGGGAACTGTTGAAAGCAAGAGGCAAGCAGCCACTTAAGCGCTTTCTGTCAGGGAGGCCTATATTCAGCAGTGAACGTCAACCGGCTTGATGATGATGATGAAGATTATGAAAAAATTGGAGATATTAATAATTGGTTGAAAAAAAACGACTGTGCTTTAAACCACACGACTGAAGTAAAACTTCTTTAGCTCCATCTCTCTTGCCCCTACAGTAATACGAAACGTAGTTGTTTCTTTCTATCCTCACGTAGAGAGATATAGGTATATCTCCCTCTCAACTTTCGTTCGCCTCACCAGCTGACCCTCAAGTTAAGCGTACGTGAAGAATTTTTACTTCACAAGTTGTAGAGGAAATTTGAATAAATCTCATTGAAGGATATCACACTTTCAAATAAGGAAACTACACTATAGTATATACTTACACAACAGTTTACATGAATCGTAAATTAAAATTAATTGCAGGTAACGTTACTTATGTAATCTCTCATCGATGTATAATTAAAATGTTTCCTATCCAGATCTGTTCCATACAAGTGAACACACTGTTCACGCATTTGAACAATAAATTGTTTAAGAAGCAGAATTTAATTAATATTATATTCTTCATCTTTTTAATATATGAACAATGAGACGAAAATCAATATTTATTGAACTCTCCGGTAAGTTGGATACGAATTATTTTATTAAGACTTGTTTGGTAAAATTTTTTTTAATGCGATTAACTGTATCTTTAATGAATTCCAACTTTCACATACTGCCTAGTTAAATGTAACACAAGTGCATATAAATGCACTTCCTATTCATAATTAGATGATATTCATACAATTAAATTATATACAAAACATCCCACGCTACACTGTAATAAATGCATGAGTATTGATGAAAGCGGTAAAGTGCGAACAAAGAACAGAGTGCGGTGTTCCGTATATAAGGCTAGGAAGACACGAGCGCAACCACAATGGCGGCCACAGACGGCCCAGATTTTGACACTCTGTAACTAGCCTTTCCGTCGTCTCTTTGGGCTCAAAGAGATGATTTGTACTTGACAGTCACCGTCGACACGTGGATTATGTGATGTGGAATGTTAGAGAACACCACAACGGGCAACATTTCATTTTTTTTGTAAGGTACCGAAATTTGAAAACCATTTTGCGATTACTCTAAAAAGTTTTTATATGCAGTATTTCTTAAGTTATTAATATAAAACAAATTAATGAACTGTGATAATTTTATGGTAAGCGACGTGTGAACTTGTACAATGAGACAATACACAGTTATTAAAAAAACCTCAACACCAATGCGTATTGTTTATTGTTTCTAGCTAGAATAACAATTATTTAGCCTCACTGTATCTAAAATTTAACAATATTTTAATTTTGATAAATACATTTAAAAATAAAAAATTAGGTGTTTTTTATATTTTTAAATCAACTTATAATATAAACAAGTAAATTGTGGGTGAAAAATTAGCAGTGTTGTCCATTTGGCACAATTATAAGCTTAAGGCTCTTTTTAGGAAAATTTAAATATGTTATATAAATATGCTAACAAGCGTCTTTTGTATGCCAGACTTTTTTGCTTTATGACATGAAATTAAATCTAAAGAACGTAAAAAGACAATAAACATCTAGTTGCATATAGCATAACTTAGTCTCCTTTTTAAAAACGTAATAAATATCAATGTTCCTTTTAAAGTAGGTAGACACAAGAAACTATGATTTAAAATATTTTTATCACATTTCCTTCACACCCCACAGAACCATAAAAACATTTATATTTACATTCACGTTGCGTGAGCCTCTATTATTATGTTGCAAAATATTTACATTATGCATAAATAAACCGTTTATGGTTTGATTTAAACAACTTTCTCTAACTATTCAAAATATGTTTAATGATATTAGATAATTTCAATTAATAGTGATAATGTGTCGCTAATTTTGATTTACCTATTTATAATTGAAAAAAACAACAAAAAAAATTCCTATAATATCGACGAATGCACTAACTAATATAAATTGCTGATGTAATTTATAGTCACATCTGCAATAACGATTTCTTTTCTAATACAAACATAATATACTATATTTCGCATTATAATTGCTTACACATTCACATAAATAACATAAGAGTTAAATATCACACATGCGATGAGAAATACCGAATGCATTGTTGCATTTTTATTACGACTGAAAAAGTTTACGATCGAATCGGCCGCATTGAACAAACTGATTAGCGGATAGATAAATGGAAGAAAAAGTATGTAGAGAGCGAGTCGAGATTCGTTGTGAAGGGTTCGCGTATAAAATAATTTGTACCTTAAATTCAAGCTAGGAATGGAATTTCACTCATTATTTGGTTCAGAACGGAGTGAAGTTATTAGATTTCGGAATGTTTTGAACAAAAAAGCAGGAAAATGCGATCTAGTTGCATTTTGTTTCGCTTTTTTGTTCATAACTGATACACGGTTCTTAAATAAGAATAAATGTAATAAATAAGAAGAAATGAATAAGAAGGTATATCGCTACTTAATTAAATACTTATATCGTATGTAACATATAAGCGTAACGTTTTTTGTTTGTTTATGTGGCTTTCGAATCCATTTCAATGAGATTTTTTCCTTATATTACTGGAAATGTGGACATACTTAAGACAGTCCATTGTAAAAAGAAAATTCTTGGAATATTTGCCCCCGGAGAGACCTGAAACTACGGGGCATATCTAATGAGACATAAAAATAGATACACGTTAAATTGCAAACCATCTTTTTGAATGTCACTCGACATGACCATTTAGTTGTACTCTTTTAATAAGCAGTTGTTGATATTTGTAAGGTTTATATTATTTTCTATACACGGAACCCTAAAACAAGAAAAAAATCTATTTTATTACCGAGCGTGCAGCTGAAAAATATATTTGTTATAATGTGTTCAGAATAAAAAACTTCATTCTCATCATTGCAAAACGAGCTGTATATTTAATATCTCTGACTAGACCATTAAACTTGCTTTTCTTCTTGATTAAAATGTGTATTGCCATGATAAAATAATTTCAGGCATAACTTTAACGTTTATTTCCGTGTGGTAATGATTTTAATGGAATAGGTTTTGTTTTTTGGGTTAATTCTTTATGAGAGTTTTCCGGAGTATAATAGAATTTTAGTTGTCAATGAAACATAAAATTTGTTAGTAATTTTAGACAAATGATTAGAGTTCGTGGTAAAGAGCTTTCGATTGGCATTCGATTTGAAGTGCGTTTAGATTGTGATGCATCGATGTGGTAAATTTCGAGATAATGTATGGGTCTGTATGTGATCGTTGGGCGTTATATTAATAATAATTATAATTATTATTATATATATTTGAAGTCGTGTTCTTCGAGATAGCGGCATTCGATATCACACAGTGGACCAAAATTGTATACGTTTGTTCTAACTTAATTCTCATCATCATCATCGTCATCGTATTCATTTCTTTATGATGAAATAGAAAAAAATAAACGATTGCATGAGTAGATACGATAAACATACGATACGATAAACATACGATACGATAAACATACATACACGACACAACAGCCGTAATTAATTAACATTAAAATATCGTAAACAAAAGAAATTTATTTTATGCCGGATTGCTTTGCACTGGGACCGCATTTTATTCGAAAAAACCGCCATTTTAATTACAACCGTATAAAAAAGCAAATAAATCTTGCCTATGAGTAAATCTACCCTTTGTTTAAGTTTGTTATAAAACCCACAGTTCAGAAGGCAGGGTTACTACTAACTGAGCTATCGGGCCACTCAGGCCCGATAGCTCAGTTAGTAATCAATTTGTTCTGAAATTATCCTTGTCCAGGGTTCGTAGATACAGGGAATCCTTGTTAAGGTTCTTTGTATAAGATCGTTGGGCGTTATTTATTAATACTTATTATATAATAAACGAGCTTATTTTTGGGAAAATACTTCAACCACCCATTTCACCCTCTTAAGGGTGGAATTTCGAAAAATCGTTTCTTAGCGGATGCCTACGTCATAACATCTACCTGCATGCCAAATTTCAACCCGATCCGTCCAGTGGTTTGGGCTGTGCGTTGATAGATTACTATGTCAGTCAGTCAATCAGTCAGTCAACTTTGAGTTATATATATATATATATATAGGTTTTGTAAGTGTAATGATTAAAAGTAACTTATAATCCACTTAAGGTGACTACACTTACATGACATTTCTACGTATACGATGAAATTAATAAAAACTTGTAGATTATGCTTCAAAACACGTTTACAAATTCAAAGGAATATCTTTAACTGATACGCGGGCGATTTCATTTATTTCATTACGCCCGTGTACATTTAAAGGACAGTAATTATGCATATATTGAATTTATTCTGGGATCAATATAACGTAGAGGTTCGCTGCCAATTACAGGGACCGCGATACAATGTCTGAAGCACAAACTAGCAGGCATTGCTCTATAACGATCATATACATAGATCCTGGACCCTAACTACGATTCCCTGTGTCTAGGAACCGAGGAACTACAAGGACCATGGCCCCACAACACCCAGACTCAGAACAAGTACTTGCGCTTTTTTCAGTGCACAAATACGTGTCCTGCCGCGGGAATCGAACCCGCCGCCTCCGGGTTATGAGCCGACCTGCTCAATAACCACACCACAGAGGCTGTCAAAAATTACAGAATAGAGGCATACCCTCATTTTTTCCGTTGAAATATTTTACAAACAAACAAATATTCACTATTATTGTTTAGTACAGATTGGGTATTGTTTATATATTTTAAGGCCCACGGGACGGTCAGTGACGGGTCAGTGACGACGGGATGGATTACTAAGAGGATTTTTCACCAAGCTATGAAAGCATAGCCATTTTAATTTGAACTGTAATATGAAAAGCATAGCCTTTTAATTTGAACTGTACAGTGAAAATTATAGCCATTTTAATTTGAACTGTAACAGGATTTTTCACCATGCTATGAAAAGCTGTACTGTAAAAATCAAAGCCATTTTTATTTGAACTGTACTATTAAAAGCATAACCATTTTAATTCTCCAGCATGCCGCCAGCATGTTGGCTACCTACTGATAGTGATCAGTAGGTAGCGTACCTAACATGCTGGCAGCGTGGCCCCGTTAAATTGCAATGCTGATTTGTTAGGTCAAATAAGTGCCAACGTATAGGCCACGCGTTGCATCGACCAGGCGTTCTGATAAACTTTGGAAAACGCGACGTGGTCCCTGTCTCCACAGACCCAGGGTCTCAACAACATTGGTTTATAGGTAAACCGTTTCCAATCACGATCAAAGCTATACAATACCTGCGAAATGTCAATGCACTCGCATTACACTGAATTAATATACAATGTAGGGAAATAATGCAAAAGAGCTCGTTACACTTCACTTATTAAATTAAAATAATTATAATATTGAGATTGTTCACCTCGCGGCATCACTGAGTCACTGCATTAAATATCAAATTAAGATCATTTGCACAGCAATTAAGGAATAATATACTGATTAGTTGCGCTAGTTACGACCGTGTTCTCTGGATAATACGGTTCAATGTTTTTTTGATAAATGCTAGAGGGTTTTTGTTTGGGAGATCTAAGAATTAATATTCATATTTCTACGCACACCAGGCAGCAGCCGACTTGTTTGTGACGTTGGGCAAAATTGCTGTATTTATATCATTTATTATACAATACAATATATTTTTGTAACGGTTATTAAGTGATATAATACATATCATGCCTAGTTAGAATATATTGTATAATGATAGTTTAGTTGCTGACCGTAAATCAGTCAATGAAAGTACCTTCTGCACATGATAATAAAATATAATTATCAAAGTGCTATATTTTTGTGTCGATAAAATTAAACTTTATAAATGAAATATGAGAGTTCATATTAGTATGAATCAAAGGTATAATTTTTTAAATTCTATATTTTAGTGTGGTGTTTCTAAAACAATCATAGAAGCTTCCGGTAAAGTTGTAGGGTAAGTTAAATTATAATATTAATTAACATGAGAAATTATCAATTACTTGACACTGGCTAAATACACAAAAGTGTGGAGCCAAACCAAAAACAACAAACTTTAAATTTACAGACTCAATTGTTCAAAACTAAAAAAATATCTCTATACCTTTCACATCCTGATCAGTGCAGCCGTCTAATAAAAAGACAGATATAGTCACTTCGAATATAATTACGCATAGTATAAAATGCACAACCTAAATTATTGTTTCTACTAATAAAAATCGTAAAGGAAACTAGACCTACAACACTAAAAGGCTATTATATTACAATAAAACAACAAAAACAACACTTGTACACGTCATTAACGTCAAATTTAACATTTAAAGTTACTGAAACAGCCACATTTGTTGTTTTAATTTACCTAATAAATAATAGAGAACCGCTTCTCATTGCAACTTGAATTTAAATAGACTAATTAAAGTTAAGCGCTACGAGTAGCAAGCAAATAGCCGAAGAGCCGGTAGCTGCGCTCAATCACATATTTGACCTATAAAAATGTGGGATAGTCCATCCAATGATTTTTAGTAATTGTGATCTGAGGATCAATGTACGGTGTTAGAAGCGTTGAGTTTGTCTTACCTCGAAGACTTATAAACTCTTCTGCATATTTTATTTTTTATCGTGCAATAGTTACTGTGACTTATAGCTGAAGGAATGTAATTCAGATTAACTATATTACGTCATTTTTTGAAGTAAAACTTCTTTATGCACGCTTGACTTGGGGTGTAAGCTGGTGAATGTAATGAATGTAAGCTGGCAAACGGAAGTTGAAGTTCACGTAGATCTCCATTGTACTCATAATTTTTTTTATTTTATTATTATGTTGGTATGCCCCGTAACATGACAGTTTTCAATTGCAGCAGCAACATTAACAAGCAAAATCAAAGTTATACCAACCGATAGATGAAGCTAGAAGAAAATTTACTTCAATCGTGTGGTCTAGAGTACACTCGTTTTTTTTTAAATATGGAATAATCAATTTAAATCAATCGTACCGTTCCGTCGTACCTAGGATACATAATTTAACTACCGTAAATTGTAACCATTGTCATTCGATGATGAGGCTGTATCAATCTGCACGCAGTATCCTTTAAATGGACGTTTTAATGTCCAAAATTTTTGCTCCAACTTAAGTTAAAACCGGACACCCATCCGAGCTATACTTTTCAAGTTGGGAGTACTCCATCTCAGAGACGGTTTTCTAGTAATGTCAGATTTCTCCGGTACTCACCGGTTCTCTCCCAAACAATTACGTCAATCTCATAACAGTCAATCAGCCACTGGATCAGTACATCTAAGTTTATATCAGATAGAAGATACCTAATTATAATATAAATAGGTTAAGTGATGTAAGTGGTGGTAGGACTTTGTTGCAAAGTTCGTCTAGGTAGGTACCACTGCTTTGCCAGTTATTCTGCCGCCAAGCAGTAGTGTGCAAGCACTACTGTGTTCCGGTTTGAAGGGCACTGTAGCTAGTGAAATTACTGGGCAATTGAGACTTTATGACCTCTCTCTAGTAATCTTATTACCAGACTGTGCTGATGTCTCAGGATGATGTGCGCAGTTCAGTGTCACTCGTAACTCTGTTTTAGGGTTCCGAATGACACTGTTCTGTTATGGGCGGCCGTGGCGCTTAACATCAGGTGAACGACTAGCTCGTCACATCACTAAGTAGCATAAAAAAAAAGTTTTTATTCATATCTTCCCTTACCTACTAATACTCGTAATATATAATAGTAGTTGTTGTCTGTTTGTTTTGTTCATGTGGATTTCACACTGTATCTTCTTCTTCTCTTCGTTTAATGGCCTGCCAATGACAAGTGAGGAATTTTGTACAGTTATGTCGTGTCAAAGTGTTATTTTGTCAGTCAAAATGCCACAGTAAAATGGTGGATATTTTACTGAAAGCTCTAGAAAGCCTTGAAGAGAAAACGAAAAGGCATGGTTTTAAAACTTGGAACCATTTGCCAACACTCGTGCACGTTCACGAACACTTAACGGATAATATTATACATTAAAATTCAAAAATACACGGATAATGGACAAAAGTTCAAAATAGACAACCGTCATTTTCGGATTCTTTTCAACGACCCTACACTGTATATATACTAGTATCTTACTAAAATGATTTGAATGTCAGATGACTAATTTGACACTCTGTTTGGTGTAGGTGCCTGTCTCGATTGTAGAAAAAATAAAAACCCTATCTTTATTATTTACTTTGATAGATTTTATTTTTCCTGTGACTCGAGATAGAATTTAAAGGTTTAAAAACGAAAAGGGAGACCCTCTTTCGAAAATAGCAAAAAGGCCGAATGTATTGTCTGCTCTGGACGGGCGTTCAAAAGAGAATGATGTCTATGCCAGGCACTATAGATTTACTGAATCCGGAAATGAAAACTTTTTGTATTAGCTTTTAAATTCACTTTGGATTTGAATTTTGTATTGTTCACGTGGGTTTTTTATCATCGACCTTAATAGAGCGGCTTTAATCACATCGAACTTCCTCCTAATTAAATAACAAACCTGTTATACAACAATACTTATACTTTTTGCTTGAGATGCGTATTACATATTTGTCTCTCAAACAGCAAATTAAGTCCGTGATACCAAATGACTACCTTCTAGAATCTTACTTTGCCTCGATTTTCTATTTTTAAATGTTATGACGGACCAACAAGCATGTAAGACCATATTCAACACGAAGGGCGTTGTCTTTGCATTGCCGGCTAAGTAAGGCTTTTTTTAATACACTTTTAAAAACTGCCTATTGAAGCATCAGGGAATACTTCCGAGGAAGATTATTCCACAGTTTGTAAGTGTGTGGTAAGAAAAGCGGGTCGTGACAGATTTCCATTCATGCAAAATATGTGGATGATTTTCATGGCGACACTTCTAACTTACCTACAGTGATAGAAGCTCAAAGCGGGGACAATATCAAAAAGATCCTTTAAGCATTCCCGAAAATAAAACAGACGGTAGAAAATGCAACGAGAACCTGCTATGTCTCTACGGTGTTAAAGTATGGTTCTGATTTTTTGGAGAGCTTGAGATTATCTATAATTTTAGTAGCACTTCGCTGTCTTTCTATTTACAACAACGCATGATATGCATCAAATATAAACAACAAAGATATTTTGTCTTTATCACAGAATATATGGGAAATATTCCGCATTAAACATTTCGTATCGAGTTTGACATCGTGTCACGAAGTGTATCGCCAAAGTGACAATTTATATATATGTCGCAGCCGAGTCAGACAAACCAGACAGATGTAGCTATTATAATATATCTGTCTAGTGCAAACAATGTAAACACTGATTTGTACTAGCTAATAGAATGCCGCGATCGTCGACAATATATCACAATGTAATGCAGTATTGAAGCATACGACAAAACATATGGGAAGATTATTCACGGTACCTATTGGACACGCGATGTGTCCTGGACTGGAAACCGTGAGCAAACAATAGGCCTTCTCTCTAAATTAATATTGGGTATACAAAAATTATATTTGATCCTCGTTTTTATACATATTCAGTGACAGGAAATGTATTGGGTCTCCAGTATATTGGTAAGTTGTCTCTGTAGAAGGAACATAGGACGAAGACCTGATATTTTCATGTCAGGACCAGATGCTCAACTCAACGTTGTAATCGAAAACAGGTAAAAATAGCGTTTTGTCGTAAAAATACACAAACTACGAGCAACCAAACAAACATCATGTTGATTTCTTTTTTTTGAGAACTAATTTATTTTATTTCGACATTGGCAGTTTTGACATAATCAGAACTTATTTACTGTTTTATTAATACAGATAAATTAAAACTAAATAAAACAGTCACTATTTCGTATTTTTAGCTGTAATTTTAACAAAAAACAGTAATAAGTTAGAAAATACTACTGATGAATACTATAAGTAAGTAATACTAAAATGACACTTTGAAAACTATAATAATAATAACGCCCAACGATCACATACTTACAAAGATCCTGGACCCTAACTAGGATTCCCTGTGTCTAGGGACCCAGGAACTACGAGAACCATGGTCCCACAACACCAAGACTCAGAACAAGTATTTGTGCTTTTTTTTTGTGCACAAATAGTTGTCCTGCCGCGGGAATCGAACCCGCCGCCTCCAGGTTATGAGCCGACCTGCTCAACCACCACAGCACAGAGGCTGTCAACTGAGCAGTAACTTGCAAATCCACTTGTAATCGCAATGGATTATTTGACTTTTGCTTGCTCTGTGTTGGTTAAACTTCGCGTTACTTCAGGGTCGTTCACGAAAGCTTCAATATGCCGCAAGCTTCATTACTGTACCGTCTACGTACCGTGACGGCAGCGTCCGACCGAGACAACTGACACAATGCTCTCGATGACTCACAATGGCAAATTAAGTATTATTTTAAATTGACGTAATTGGAAAATATGCAGCCACTCGCGAGCATGAATAAATTGATTCATGTATAATAATGCCATAGAGTTGGTAAACAGAAGGTAGAGTGAGAGGCTCGATAAATAAAATGCCTTCCGAATTCAAATTATAAAAAGTTATATTCTTGTTATTTATAAGGTATAGAGAAATAAGGTTTCTTAGCAACTTCAGAACAAAATTAAACCAAATTTTTAAAGACCATTCTAAACGTCTGGTGGAAGCCACACGTGACCAAAATGCTGGCTTCTACTTCGGCCAAAGATTGAGCATTGCCATTCAACGTGGCAATGCTGCCAGCATATTGGGCACGCTGCCTACTGGTAGTGGTTTGTTTGATTATGTTCCCTTTTTATTGTTTTATGTTTATTCAATACGTAACAAAAGGCAACCAACCGTATTAACCTTAAGCTAAACTTCGTTAAAGCAAAATTCATCACAAAATCTTAAAAAATATGTATGAATACACTACAATTAAAATACAACAATTACCGTGATTTAGACATTGCTCAAATTGACTTTTTGAAACGTAGGACGTGTAAACATAGCTTACCAATAAATTAGTATTTGAGTGTTTTTTATGTTTTGGCTCCACTCTTTTGTGTATTTAGCCAGTGTCAAGTAAATGATAATTTATCAAGTTTGATATTTCACGTAAATATGTGTCAATTCACTGTCGAAGTCTAGTCAAAGTCATGCTCCTAGTAAAGTGGTGGCAACTTAACTTGAAACTTCTATGGAGTTTTGGAAACAACACAAAAATAAACGTTTCACCATCATTATACCATTTTCCCACACTCACGCCTGTAATCCAGCACTTAACGAATAGAATGCCACCAATTTTATGCACTAACACTGAAAATAACACAAGTTACAATGCGGTGACGAAATCTTTTTCGCTTTCCCGCCGAAACTCATTTGAGTATTTAATAGGATAATAGTAAATTAATACAAATATACCTTAATAAATCAATATTCGGTCATTCATCTTCATTCATTTCTTATCAGCATTTTTAATTTTTAGTTAATATTTTATGCATATCATACTTGTGTATGTATGTCGTTCTGCACCAAACCACAGACTAAATACTTGTGATTTGAGACAAGCATAATCAATAGAATACTGTTTGTTCTTGAAAATACAGTCTAGATTTATTTACAACATGACTTGCCTGATAGCTCAGTTGGTATAGCTCTGCTTTCTGAACTTATAGATTGTGGGTTCGATTCCCACCAAGAACCAACATTTGTGTGATAAAAATCGATGTTTGTTCTGCATCTGGATATTATATTGTATTATATGTTATTTACAAACAAAAAGTATCTAAGTATCGTATGAGATATATGGTTCCCATTTTACAAACTTAGCTTAGGATTAGATGTGTGGTGTAAATTGTCTACAAATATATATTTCAATTTATTATTATTACTTCACAGAGTTCTAAATTATTTGATATTACACTGTAAGACATACACCAGCTGTCAAAGCTTACAATTTAAAAACACTTTTGTCGCTTCACATTTCGATTCTTTGCCGTCTCGATGGTATCACTCTTGGTTCGTTATTATTGTTATTATAACATGACAGTGTCACAAACATAGCATTTTAATATAAACCGTTGTGTTGTGGAAATACAGCAACATCGGGCTAAAAAAATTACGTTTCTATTAGAAACGCTCAGAATTAGAAACTTAAGCCAAATAAACAGCAAACTAATACTTTACTGCGTTATTCGGGAAAGACCAATTTTCAGACACTTATACAACAATTCAACTATTTAGTAAGTTTTAACAGAGTTACACAATATTGTTACATTGTGTATAGTATAGTCGACTGTTTGAATAGTGTAAATACTAGGTAACATGACTGTAACAATAACGTAATAAAAAACGATGAACCACATAGAAAACCTTAAGTAAATGTGCTAAGGCTCGGAAAATGTTGACACAGTGGCCTTGCGCTTGTGACCACGCCAGCGTGCGCTCTCCTACCCAAGCTGTGGCGGCAGCGTTTGTGACCATGCTTATTATGATGTGTACTATATAATTAGGTCAAATATCAAGCACCTATTTTATTTACTTATTTATAACGAGAGTGGTACTGAGTACCCTCTATTAATACGTTCACGGTTCAACCATGACAACATTGTTGCACCGTAAACACGTGGTGAAATTCGCGGAACTTTATGCCTGCGTCAATCGAATAGAAATCAACATATCACAGGCTAATAGGACGTTGAATGGTCTCCTTTTTTTTGAGGGGGGGAAATGCCCTCGCACTTACGTGTACGCGGACGTGTATGTGGGACTCGAACCCACTAAAACCCCCCCGTAAGCCCTCGTCCACCGTACCGGGGCGAGAAGGGGTCGCGACTGCAGTCCAGCCAACTCACCCCCGGTTGAATGCTCTCCTGGCCTAAGTCTGTCCGCAGAATCCTGTCACGACAACTAAAAAATTATTAACAATTCATATAATTATTGCTATGACCCTACCGGTTCGGGCTCGTGACCGATGAGACGAAAATAACAACTGTAATTACCTAGAATATAAGCAGTCTGTTGCCGATAAGTATAAGGAACATATAATATTTTAAAAATGATCAATATCTCTAAAATTACTTGATTTATTTGTAATTTGTATCTGAAATGAAATGAAATAGTTTATTAAATGTTTACAAACATCGGCTTAAGCATCTATTCCACGTGTCTGTGTACAAGTATTATTGTATTGATGTTTACTTAGTAATCTATTCTAGTAATAAACCATAAATTGATCAAAAAAAATAACTAAGGTGATTTGAAAAATTTAAAAAGAAATTTAAAAAAAAAAAAACTTAAAATGTACGTAGAATCCAAATATTGTTTTTAAGATATTTGTCTGTATGTTTGCATGATAATTCAACACTCGAGATGTTACTCATTGGATGGATTCTATTGCCGTTTTCCATAATAGTGTATACAATTATTACAAGGCTCTGGAGGTTTTGTGTTTCATCAAAAAGAGTAAGGTCCGTATTACAGAACGATGCTCAGTCATCGATCGGTGCTCAAGCAAAGATTTCATTCATAAAGTGATCAATTAGTGAATGAAATCCCTGCTTGAGCACCGATCGATGACTGAGCATCGTTCTGTAATACGGACCTAAGAGGCACCAAGAGAGACAACCAATTATTTTCTAAGCCGCCACAGAATAAAAATACTACAATAAGTATGTCGACATCATTCAACTGGACATAACTTCAATTTCTAACACAGCCTGCACCTTATATATTGTTATAAGATATATATACGTATATATATTAAATCATAAAATATTATACAATTTTATAAGGCACTGGGGAAGAAATAATTGCCGTATCATTTAAAATAAAATATATAAAACAACAGTATATATAATTGGATAGAATATAATTTTACCCGTCGGATGTTTCCGAAATTCCGAGAAACTTCGAACACCGCGCTACATTAGAATGCGAGATGATAGCTTATAACTTTATTCATAACTTTAATGACACGATGACTAACCCATAACGAGCCAACCGTATTATTTTTACGTATAATATTACCGTATAACAAAAAAATCCGTATAATACTTTTTTAATACACACCGCGGCAATTATACCCGACGAAATGATAGCATACGGATATATATTACGATTCTAATATTATATTATCATATATAT
The DNA here is from genome assembly GCA_905220475.3 of Ennomos fuscantarius. Taxonomy (NCBI): domain Eukaryota; kingdom Metazoa; phylum Arthropoda; class Insecta; order Lepidoptera; family Geometridae; genus Ennomos; species Ennomos fuscantarius. The sequence goes on along the minus strand of HG992023.1, from coordinate 4,824,002 downwards.
TTGTAAAACAATAAAAAAGCTAACATTATTATAGGCATCAGTGAACAGGCGATTTTTCGATTATATAGTTATTTTTGTAATTACGTGAAATTATATGTTGCAATGAGGCCTTGAAGTCTTGGTGTTTTGCCTCTATTGTGTGTATGTATTTGCCTCGTAAAAAGTAACGTATATTTATTGCAAATGAATATAATAATGTAGTTCTACTTTATATTCTAGGCTAGTTTAGATCATGGAACTTCTATTTGATGGTCAATAAATTATAATACATTGGAAATGACTGATTTTCGTAAATAAAACATATATTATTTTACAAACATTATTAAACATATATATTTTGCAAAGAATTTAATTTAATTTAACAGAATTTAATTTGCATGCGAATCAGAAATATAAAAACACGACTCATTCTACATTTTTTTTTAAATACTTCGTCCAAAAATCCTCTCTTAATATAAATTCGCATATACAATGGTTCAGTAAAGATTTTCGTGTTTAAATTTGACTATTGGTGACACGAAACTAAAAACATGTATTATTTAACTTTCTTTTTTTTCAAACTCATATATTGTAATGGGCTTGCTATATATTATTTGACAAATAAACACTTTTTAATTTTATATGCTTAGTGAAATAATTTTACGTACCTAATATAATTTTGACTTGTAAAAGTGCTAAAAATAGCCTATTTGCTATAAATCTTTTGACTTTGACTTTGACGCACATTTGTACAATCAATAAACTTGATGTAGGATCCGATGGGACTCTGAAATTAAACTTAATTTTCGGACCGGACAAATTTTTGAAAAATCAGACCGGTTTTGTTTGATTCAACGGAAGCTATATATTGAAGGTATCAATGCAAAAATTTAATTTAATTTCACTTAATTTAAAAATAATATGAATAGGCCAATAAATAGGTAAGTTTCACTGTGCAATCAAGTCTATACCCATAGACACCTGTTATAGAATATTATTACATCATTTATTTTATGAAACAGACAGTTCCAGAATGTACGATGAAAGAATGATTTGAATTGACAAAGCTTGTCATTTTATACACTACAAACAAAAGTACATTATTAACTTTCAAATATATGTAATTTTCATATCGGCTTTGGTGTTTTGCGTAGCCGTTTCGCAAATGTGTCAATCTGGGATTGGAAGTAGTTTTCATTGTGTACAGGTCAATTTGCGAATACTGTGTTATGCGTTTTGGTCTAAATGCTGATCACGTCTAGAAGTGAATACATAATTGTGGCAATAAAAATTATTGGTCGAATGAAAACGAATGAAAATCGTGACAAATTCGGTTCATGGATAAAAAAATTTGAGAACATTTTTGTCATACACCAACCTGCATTTGGTCAGCATGGTGGATTATGGCGTACACTTTCTTTCTATGATTTAAAGCCCGTTCCCCAGCAGTGGCAACGGAACTGATGATATTATAATTAGATGAATATCATAATTTTATGTAGTGTAACAATAATGCGTGTAATGGTGAAACTAGCTTGTAAAAAGACAAGAGTTACTCGCGCACTGGAACTGTCCTTCATTTTTAAATTATCCTCGAAAGACTTCAAAAAAACTTTGAAGATTGTTATAAAACAAAGGGTAACCCTCCCGTCTTCTACAAAAAAGGATTTTAAGAACTGCCATTAAAAATTCTCAAACTAAATATTATTCCTCTTGGTTTGGCTCTTTTGAAATAGAACAGTCGTAGGAAATGCAAATATTTGAAGTATTCGATATATTTTTATAGGCATGGTAAACATTTAAAGGCGGGAGTAGAGAAGGTTGGATGAAAATTTTGTGTTCATGGACACAATGAATAAAAGGACGATTATATTATTATAATATAAGAATAAATCAAAGAATAGTAAAAATACTCTAAGCAGCTATCAATTGCAAGTTTTCAATATCTTAAAGTATTGCTAATTACGAACTGTTACTATGTACATAGTATACCAACAAATATACTTTTTTAGTATTAAAATTCTCATGAGTGTGATTCACCTCCTGAGGAAGAGCATCGGATATGCTCGAAACCTGGTCGAGAAATCGACATATTATTCGTGAGTAACAGTCGGGGATATATTAATTTAAAACAAATATACTTTTTTCCATGAAAGTAAAGAGATTGTAGGTAATTGACTTTTGCAAAAATTTTCTAAATGAAAATGTTATTTCATTTGTAAACAAGTAAACTAAACATAGATAACAAAACAAAAATTAAGTATGTGTTTAGGTCAATAATTGTGCAAAATTCTGAGCTAAAATTAGTTGACGTAAGTTTTTTATTAATATTAATTTAACATCTTTAACCGTTGCTGTCTCGCTCATATCCATTGTAGACGACAGGGAGTTAGAACTGTCTAAATAACTTTATCCCAGTTGTTCTTAGGCGTCTCATTCTAGATTTTACATTTAGAATCAGAAGCGATAGCTAGTCAATAATAAACCAAACGCATACGAATATGTAAGGCGCATTACGTCACCCGGCCCACGGTACAATAATACCGTACAGTTTATACAGACGTAAAAACGGACGTTTTTATATGTTTAGGAATGTAGGAAATTATATGTGCGTGTAAATAAAGCCAAAGACATTCTGTCGGATATACTTACGTATATATTTTTTTAGTTTCGTCCAACTAAACAAACGTTCAGTTCAAACAAATTGTGTTATTGTTGGAATACGCTTTTTTTATTCGGTGCATAATTACACTTTATTCTTTTGGTAGCTCCTTTTGAGTAATACATATTATGAATGCTGCAACTCACTACTACTCATAGTATTCATAGTATTCTATTCATTGCCAAAACCTATTTATTACAAGAGTTAAATATAGGTATAAGTTGCAATTCACTGACTAGATATTTGAATTTTGTTTACCATCATCATCGACCGAAGCTGCATACTTGGTATGAGCCGTTCGCACAAAGCTTATCAAAACCAATATTATCCATTCAAAATAAATCATTCTTTTTCTCAAGTTAGTTTTATGCTAGCGTATTTTGCCATTACAAGCTTACATTTATATATAATATTATAGAAACTGACGTGAGTAGTACTCATCACTACAAAAAAAAAACTGAAATAATAATAATAATAACTAATATAATAACTAAAACTACACGGCTAACACTCACGAAATATAGTCGAATAGCTCGACCGGTGTTCATGTGTTAATATAGATGCCCATCTTCAAGGAGTACGCGCGGCGGCGGTGGCGGCTCGGCGCTGACTCAGCGCGACTCAGCTGAGTGAGCGCGACTCAGCTGAGTCGCGCGAAGTCAGGGCCGAGCCGCCACCGCCGCCGCGCGTACTCCTTGAGGATGGGCATCTATATTGCCCGAACACCGGTCGAGTCATTCGACTGTATCTCGTGAGTGTTAGCCGTGTAGTTACATTTATATATTTTAAAAGACATTCAAGTATAAGACTAACCGCTTTCTTGTATGTTATGTATAGTCTTGTCCAAAACTATACTCGTCATATAACTCCAGCTTCAGTAAAGCAGTGAACTAAATGCTTCTATAGAATATAAAATACAATGCCATTTACGAACATTTACGTTACAATATATAAAAATACAACAAAATGAACGGTATAAAAACTAATTTATGCTACAGAATGAAGTTGCAGTCGTTTACAGCAATACAGAATCTAAAGCAGTTATCAATATTTAACATATTTTAAATTTTTGTCAGCTCCTAAGTTCGCACTTATCCCTCTATGACGTGCCTACTGCAACATATTTGGGTAGGTCCTAATGAAATAAGTGCGAACTAAAGAGATGTAAAACTTTGGTGCAGTCGGGCATAAATCTACGTTGTAATTAGTTGAAGATAGTATTATTTATGTGAGCGAAGAATTCATAACATTATTATAATGTAGAACAATAGATGGATATTATAAACAACATGCAATCATTGGAAGAGATTACGTTCTATAGTCGACAAAGGATAGACAAAATAATTATAGACTTAGTTGAGTCTCAGATGGAATAATAAAAATCAACTCCAAAACAATGCTGAAGTCTCAGTTTGTCCAAGTAGGATCATCATGTCCAAGTCCATACCAAGTCTAATTTTGTGTCCAAATCTTATTTAGTGCAAACTTGTTTAGAACATGTTTTCATCTGTATTTACGTCCGTCTCTTTTTGAGTCCAAATCTTATTTTAGTCTTTTTTGACTCAAGTTTTTATATGTCCAGGTTCAATGAATGATGTGACGAGCTAGTCGTTCAACTGATGTTAAGCAACACGTTCACCCATATCAGTTGCAGTGTCACTCGAAACTCAAATATAAAGTTTCACGTGACGCTGCGCACGTCATCCTGAGCCAATCAGCACAATCTAGTAATAACTGGGATCAGATCATAAAGTCTCATTGCATAGTAATATCAATAACTCCAGTGTTCTTCAAATGGGAACACAGTGGTGCACACTACTGCTTGGCGGCAGAATAACTCTAAAAGCGGTGGTACCTACTTAGAAGAACTTTACAGATAAGTCCTACGACCTAGTAAACATTGTGTCCAATTCTTCATAATAAATATACCTGAGTGAAAAAAATACTCATCGTTTTGTGCAGATCGTAGATTATAAATTGCATAAATGCATTCTTTTATAAATACGCGGTAGAAAAAACATCAGGTATATGGAGGACAAAATATGCTAAATGCCCCCGGGTTCGCCCACTATTTTAAATTTTTCCGCGGCAATTCTTTATATTCCGTGAATAAAATAGCCCTACGTAGATATCACAGTGATAAAAATTTGTGTCCACATTATCTATAGATCAGTTCAGTCAATGTTGCGTGAAATCCAAGTAAGCATAAGTAAACAAACAAGTTACGTTATATGAAACATAATTCGAATTTTTTTTTGGGAAAAGTGCTTTTATTCTTTAAATTAAATACCACAATGCCATTGAAGATAGCGATCCTGTATATTTAGCAACCGATCTGTGGGTCAATCAGAAGAATAAAGTCTCTCAAAAAACATTGATCTCAATTTTAGTTTAAATCGTTACTTTACCATAGCAGTGGAGCAAACTAGATTAACCGATCCGGTCATGTTGCATGCCACACATTGAAGCCACATTAAAAATCTTTCTTTTCACTTGAAATATAAACCTATTATGATTCATATTCGATACTAGAAGCAGCCCGCGGTTTCACCCAGTTTTCTCCATACAATATTTAACATCAACCCGTATCACCCCATAAGGGGATAAGTTTCCAAAACCCTTTTCTACATCATTTCAGGTCCGTAAGTGCAGCGAGTTGTATCTTGTCTGTCACTGTCAGTCAGTCATTCACATATTACAGAACTTTGATTACAATGCAAAAGGAAAAATTTCATTCCGAATTTTACAATTTACTTAGTCACTTTGCATTAACTATGTATCGTCACTGTCAATTCCATACATATATGTGTTTCTATCGCTTGCAATCAAGTTCTGTGATCGTCTGGCATATATATTGCTTCTATAGATATAGATTTCTAATTTGGACACGTGAATAAGGTCTATATTATAGTATAGAAGGACGGTTAGTTGTTGATTACTGATCAATTGAAGATATTTACTTTATTTTTCTTACCATCAGGAGTGATAGTGGTAAACGCGAACCTATCAACCAAAAAAAAAAAAAAAAAATTTCAATTGTAAAGACTATTATGGCTTTGTTGTCATTTAATTTTATTGTATATTTTAGCTTGCAATATTCGATAGCCTTCTAAAAATAAATATAAATACACAAATAAATTGCCCTTCTTTCTTAGTCATTTTGTATTAGGCATTTAAATACAGCTAACAAAATTATCCAACTACACTAAATAAGTATAGTTTGGTTGCTTCAGTTCTACCCGCGCAATCCATTTCTGTTTTTTGTTGTATATTTCTATGTATCATAATAACTGTTATCAAAAATAAGTGTTACAAGTGAAGGACGCAGGGTCAGCTTGCATTCACCCTCATCTGTGCAGTCAGTGCGATATACTAGGGTGCGACGTATTTAAATAAACTTGTAGATTGACTTAAGTATGTCTGTATGATAATATAATGTGTGCAATCCTGTGCATGAAGGACTAGAGTGTTGGTATTTTAAAATCTTTGTAATCATCCTATGACTAATCGAAACCAATTAGAATTGACGCAATTAATAAAATGGTATATATATTTTAGGTTAAAGTCATAATTTCATTTTATTTTATATATAAGTATTACTATTTGGCATATAACTGTATGAGTAACACGGCAAATTGCCTTTATTTTCTAAATACTACAATGATTTTATAACTAATAATAAAAACTACCTACTACTACTACTACAAAAAAAAAACATTTGCACTATATAATGGCCGCGATGACCTATAGACAGTCCAAATGCTCCAGTTCACTACCAGAAGGTAGCGTACCCAACATGCTGGCAGCATTGCCCCGTTGAATTGCAATAAATTAAAAAAATAAAATTTATCAAAATTAGAAATGAATTATATGAGAATTAAATAGTGATAATATTGACTACAATACAAATGTACCGACATATTATATTTTGAAACCACTCGAAATGGAAATGTGCAGCACATTTACTGGGCACATATTGATCCTTAAGACAACCTATTGGACCTAGTCTGTAATATATGTGGCCATAATAAATATATGAATATGAATAAATATTAAACTATCATTGTCAAAAAACACCATATTAAACCCCCGCTGTGGGTACAGAGTAAAATACTTTGTTTAGTATAAGACATATATGCTCGCCTGTACTAAACTTTGACAGATCCTAAGTTTGCACTTATCTCCCTAAACCCAGGCTTCTCGTAAGTTCGTTAAACTTATGTCATGTCAACATGTCAAATACTGTACGCGTATTGGTTGAGTACGAGTATTGACAGCCGATGATCAACAGGCAATAATCAAATTGAATGATTATATTTTATATAAAATATAATCAAATTGACAAAATATAATTAATGGTACCCCTAGGGAGACCGTACATGCCAATATTAAGCGAAACAAAACGATTTAGTGTAGGTAATAGAGGCACTCGCCTCATGGTTTTCAACTGAAGAAGTTCTCAACTGTGTCTATTTAAGTCGAAGTAAATAAATAATCTTGTAACTGGACCTAAATATCCAGTTGGACTACGAAATAAATTTAATACTTCTATTCAATAATGAGAGGAATTTAAGATCACAGCTCAGCAGGTACGAGACAAATAACTTTTGATTATTTTAAATGAAATTTCTACTTATATCTAAACATCGCACTCTTTCAAACCGCATGTCCTACGCTCACTCCGGCGCCCCATTATTATAATGCGCGCGAAAGGGACAGCAACAATATTAGAAAGGTACAATCGCTGCCATTACGTCGAATAAAAAGAAAAGTTATTATATTTTTTATTGGAGAGGGCCCTCCACCCTCGCCGCGGCCGCCAAGAGGGTTATTTTTATTTTATTTGAAAAGTTTATTTTCCATTTTGTTTTAACTTCTATTTTCGCGATATGAGGGGTGAAACTCCGACACGCACTCGCTCTCAATGACTCACTAATGCGTACGGAACCATTATATTTTTATATTTAAACTTTTGCAGGAACATTAAAATGAGAAAAGTTTGCGAAGTGGTATAATGTGAACGTCGGCGGTGTGCCCTTGCTTCCTTGATTTTTGTATAGGACTATAGATGTCCCGCGGTTCTACTTGAAAAATGCCAGACCTCAGTGCGTCTTAATTTAAAAATTTATGTAGAAGTAAATTTAGAAAGCCACATGAAAAACCAATATGCCAAACCATCTGATACTAGTAATAATACTAGCCTCTAGACTTAGAATTTTTTTTTGCTTAGTTAATTTATTGACTTTTCATAGCAGTTTTTTTTGGAGGCATCCAGTTTGTTTCACTAATCTCAGAATACTTGATATTCCAATACGACTAAATTGGTTTACTCCAACAATAACGGATATTGACGTGTAGGCCAGACCTGGCATAAAGAATTGACTGACCCGATAGCTCAGTTGGTAGTTAACCCTGCCTTCTGATTTTGGGTTGTGGGTTCGATTCCCACCCAGGACAAACATTTGTGTGATGAACATAGGTATTTATTCTGTGTGTGGGTGTTTAATTGTATGTATTTACAAACAAAAAGTATCTAAGTATTGCATCAGTTATCTGGTTCCCATAGCACAAGCTTTGCTGTACATACATTTTTTTAACACGGCAAATTTGCTTTATTTTCTAAATACTACAATGATTTAATAACTAATACTAAAAACTACTACTACTACTACTACTACTATTACTACAAAAAAACATTTGGACTATATACTGGCCTCCAAATGCTCCAGCCCATTACCAGTAGGTAGCGTACCCAACATGCTGACAGCATTGCCCCGTTGAATTGTAATGCTTATTCGTTGTGCCAAATAAGTGCTAGCATTTAGGTCACGCGTAGCATCGACCAGGCGCTCGGATAAACTTTTGATAAAGCTTTGCTTAGTTTAGGGCTAGGTGGCCGTACATATTTAAAAAAAAAAATATATATATTTATATATAGCTTGAATAGTTGGCTAGTCACCCCGTCCTTCCTTTTCGTAGGCAAGTGGTCATACCGGGTGTTAGAAATTACAGGCCATCCGAAGGCTTCTGACTTGACTTAACGGCTAAAGACTTAAACCGTGTCCACGTGCCCATATATTTTTCATGTCTTTTTTTATATCTATTTTTTTTATTTGCTTTTAATTTAAAAATATTTTTGTTTTTTTGCCTATTACGACTACGTAATTGGTGGTAAGATAAAATAAAAAATATTTCATTGTTCACCACTGTCTGCTTCCATTATAATCAAATACTGTCCATCCAAAGGTTGCCTGGAAGAGATCGCTTTTAGTGATAAGGCCGCCCATTGTATTACCAACTATAAGTTATTATGTAAAATTAATTTAAGCATGTGGTATGCAATAAAGAGTTTTGTATTGTATTGTATTGTATTGTAAATAAGGTTCACTTTTGTAACGATCGCACATCTAAGTAGTGGCCGTAGCTGTCGGGTCAGATCGAGAGCTTCGCTATAAAAGTAATCCATTACAAAAGCTTCAGCTCGCTTTTCTGCTCTACAAAGGATTACAGCTGATATCGTTTACCTAAGATCTAGGTGACAGCCACCCCACAAACAAATGAGCTGGCTTATTGGTACTTCTATTTAAAATTGAGTTCTATTTCGCCTGACAGGCCGCTTCATTTCCGCTACGCCAATTCACTTCAAATATATTGTACATTTGGATTTCTGTGCTCATTTCACTATTTCAAGTAGACAATTTAGAATTAATTCGCAAAATCTGTACTAGGTACTAATTAAAAGCACAATATCCATTATCGAGTTTTGTTACAATAAATATATATTTAAGAGTAAAGCATCATTTACATATTCACTTATTCCTATTACGTACATTGGAGTTCCATAGAACCAAATAACCCACTCGGTATTGTTTTTCTCACAGAGAAACAATCTTCATTTTTTAGTCTATGGTTTGCATGTTACAAAAGACAAAACTTGTGGCATAACAAGAATGTTACGGGTACCCTGTGGATTGCCCTTGTGAATATTGCCGTAGCTTTAAAATTCCGTTTGAAACGTATGTTCAGAGTGTAGCTTATTCCCACAAACGACTCCCTATGAACGGGGATAGTTGAGTATCGTAATGGTAACCCGGGAGATCTCTCCAACACCCTTGTCCCCCTGCTCCCACAGACTAAGGGGATAGATGATGCACGCTGTCCGTCGATGCATTGTGTGACTGAGTGCATTTACGTACGCGGTTAACCAGACACAGATAGAGATTACATATTAAGTTTTTTAACAGGCAAAGTACCTTTATAATTTAAAGTACCACCTACAATAATACTGACTAAATACTTTTTACTACAATTTTTGTTGCTATATATAAAACTTTGTTTCGTAGGTATTGTACCTGTGGTGATTGAAAACGAAGGTGTTGCAACTGGTTTGCCATTCAATCACCTCGATGTAATTCAATTACATCATCAGTTTCACCGTTCCTCGTCTGTCTTATTGGGGGGGGGAGTTAAGAAAATGTCTACCCCTGCCAGCAGAGAACACTATTTGCCACTGGACTAAAACTTGACCGCCCAATAAAGCTACATCTTTATTGGCATTGTTTACAACTTAAAGCCAGCCACTTACGACCGCACACCGACAAAGTATAGGAACTAAACAACCACACACCATTATGGTCAAACCTCTTAATCTCTTATTACACCTTTAAGAATGTGTGGTCACAACGGTGGTCAGTATCGACCACCGTCTGAGAGACCTCCGCCTCCACAGTACTGTTAGCACAACCTGTTAGCTCCCATCCTGAGGTAGTCTGTTTACTCCCAAAAATATAGTAGTCCACATTTTTTAACAAGCAAACCCGAACAAAAGGGGTCCGTACTGTGGTACTTGTTGACCCACCATCAACAAACGTTACATAACAATAAAGGAAGGTAAAACGTATCTAATTGTTATAAAAACAAGGCCCTCCAGCCACAGTATGATTTAAAAGTGATATTCTCAAACCATAAAGCAGTTTCACATGCCCATGTGAAATATTTATCTTAATATTATAAGTAAACTTGGCGTTGGCCGGCATGGCGGACGCTGATCTACTGATTTTGGTATTTGAATGTAATAAAACAGTAGATATAATATTTTCGTTATAGTTTACACTACACACATCCCGGATTTATCAATCTTAACACCCCATATTGATCCTCTTAGGAGTCTAATTTTCAAAACTTTTTCTTAGTACACCCTTACGACATAAAAGGAAGATCCTTCCAATACCTGTTCTCTACGACAGCTATTTGTACAGTACGTAGTCTGTCCAGTCAATGAGGACAGTCTTTTATAAATATAGTCAGATGAAGCATATAGAATGCGTGCAAAATCTAAAATAAACACACTAATCCCACATTTTGGATCCAATTGGTGGTGTTGGCCTCACGCACTTATACTGAAACGTGATACCAATTTAAACGTTCATAGATTAGACGGACAGAACACAATTGACAAAGGTGAAGTATTTATCTCCGCAAAATGAAGAACCAATCTCAAATGTTCCGAACTAGCACACAATTTCAGCCTAAGCGGTTAATGAATAATTGAAAATTTTAAATTAAATATTGCAAAACCCTGACGTATCTATTAACATCTTCTTTCGCCAGCTTTCAACAGCAACAGTTGACTATCGCATGTGATGGTCACGTTTCCATTGTTCGCTACATAACAAAATAATTTTAATGAATTGTGTGGGCGTTTAAAAACAATAACCGAAGGCTTTATTATAAAACCGCGGTCAAATATTTAAACAGTGAAACTGCTGAACGGTAATTTCATTTACCAAAACGGCCGGCGCCAGAATATTTAAAATAATTTCTCATGTTTACCTCCCATATTGCAGACACTGTTTTATTATTATGACATAGATAAACTGTATTAACCTGCTGTTCTTGAGTAGAGCGCGATTGAAATGAACAATAAAAATTTTACGTCAACTATTTTCACATGAATTTATAGCCGATGGTAAAACATACATTATTGTGCCAATTTTTACGTTAATTCTATAATTACATTTATTTAATGGCTTCTTCTCAGAACTTGTGTAATGTGCGAGATTAATATAAAAGCTTTTTAATTTAAATAAATGATTGTGGTATTCTTGCATTACGAGTGGTTACATGAAACATTTTTCAAAGCAAATCTCCTTCTCTCTATTCGCTCCTTCATTACTGAGTGGACACAGGATCCATCTGACTTAACCAAATGGTTAAAAATATTACTACTTTTTATTTACACACTTTTTTTGTGAAATTAATGGCAATATACTGCACACCTAACGATAATAGCTAACTTAAAACTAAGTACATACAAAGATGACATCAATTCTTCCTAAAGTATCAAGATCCAGGTCGCGCAGTATAGTTTCAATTAGTCTCAATATATACGCAAGAAGGCTGTGCTTCTTTCACGCGGTGGCCAGTAAGCTTTTGTTTGAAAAGATATATAAATATGCGCCGACCGAAGTCTGTACAAAAAATACAAATAACGCTTATTTGAAAACTTGTATATTAATGCACGTTTTCTGTGACTAATGTATCCTTGAAGAAGTATATTTGGATATGAATATTGTTAAGATTTTTTTGACATAGAAAAAAGTTAAGAAACTGAGTGAAGGTGATTTTTCTTGTATGAATAAGTACTCATCATAAAAAGTAATTTGTAAAATTTAAGGACGATGTTTAAACCATTTTACCGGTTCCATGCTAGTTTTTGAAATCATTGAACGTAATTTTGTTTAATTAAAAGTGTAACTACGAGAAATGGTCCTAGTCAACTTATCAGTCGGTAATTTATAGGCATTTTGGAGAGTAGACGAAGGAATTACAGAATCCAATTCCTCCATCTGCCTTCTTTCATCGGACATCAAGGCGCACAAAAATACGGCACCCATATTTATATAGTTCAAATTCAATCAACCCGCACCAAAATTGTGCAATCTAAATATATATAACTCAAAGATGACTGACTGACTGACATAGTAATCTATCAACGCACAGCCCAAACCACTGAACGGATCTGGCTGAAATTTGGCATGCATGTAGATGTTATGACGTAGGCATCCGCTAAGAAAGGATTTTTTGAAATTCCACCCTTAAGAGGGTGAAATGGGTGGTTTAATTATTTTCCCATAGGCCACGCCGCGGGCGAAGCTGCGGGCAGAAGCTCGTGCACTATATAGTGCGAAGTCAATGAATGGAGCACCTTTTCCACTCATTGAGTTCGCTTCCTTCCACTTCCAAGAATGAACAGGTATCTTTTAAGCAAGCATGCACTATCGTAGACTGACCCATTGATTTCTATAAGGTTTTTTTTTATTATTGTTAGATAGGCTTGCGTTTGACCACTATCGCACCTGATGGTAAGTAACGATGCGGTCTAGGATGTAGCACGCTTGCCTAGAAGACACCTGTTCACTCTCGATTTGAAGACTCCAAGGTTGTAGTTATCGGGAAATACGGACGCCGGTAAAGCGTTCCACTCTTTGGCTGTTCGCATGATAAATGTCAGCCAGTCAGTGGAGCCAAATCGCTTTGTTCGCACATGGAGGATATTGAACATGTAACGGTGGCGTTTTTTCGTACATCAGGTGAGACAGTAGTCAAATGCTTTGCCTAACTAAACAACTAAAAAAAAACCTAAAGTACTTTTAGTGCACCTTTGTTATATTAGTTGAACATGTATTTAACCAAAAACTAAAGGACTAAAAAACATTTCTCGCTATCACTGTTACCCCACCCACTAGCCCACAATGTGTTCAAAATGTGACATTTAACTCAAACTGTACAAACAATGTGACTAAATAATTCATAGACAAAACGTTCCTTTTAATTTTATTATTTGAGTTTACACAGCAACTGACACTACAAAGGTATCTTGAGGTAACACATTTTGGAATGCAGAATTATGTTTAGAAAAGCGAAACCGTCATTTGTAAGCTCTTTTGTGTTTGTGTTTGTGTTTGTCCTCGCGTCAATCTTAATGTTACAGTTTTTGAGTTTCAGAATCTTTTGTGAGGCCATTTATTTATATATCTTTAATTAACATTACGTGACAGGCGGCAGACTCTTAAATTATTCTTCATATTATCTTATTTAATATTACCATATTACACGGTTTTAGCTATTCCAATAGTCTCAAGTCTGTAACTTATTAAGAATTTTTATTTTTTGCTTTGTACCGAACTGACATCTCTGTAGTCTGTATGTTTTTTTTTTACTTTGTACAGAGCTGGCAGACATTAAGAGATACCTGTTTTTTGGAAATAAGCCTATTTTATTCTTATTCTAGACAAAAAACTGAAGAAAACGTTGATATTGCATTGTCGTCTATTTCTAAATAAACTGCAGACAGACAAGAGAGCGAGTAAAAAAAACTGTGGGGAATTTAGCCGTCCGGAATCTAAATCCACAGATTAGAACAAACATCACAAAACTCCATGGATTTTTATTATGAAACATACAACATAATATTATTTAATAAACATAAAACAATAAAAAGGAAACTTAATAAAAAGTAGTTGAATAAAAAGTATTTTAATTTTTGCTCATCCCACGGGAACATTTCACCTTTTCGGGATAAAATGCAGCCTATATGTTAATCAGTGTATAAGCTATCTTGGTACCAAATGTCATGCAAATCCATTCAGCAGAATGAGAGTAAATAAAATAATAATATATAATACTTTTTACTTTTTTTTCACAAAACTATACAATCAACCAATCATCGTACACGTACTTTTGCACACACACGGCTTCAGTGCCCGTAACGCAGCTTGAATGCAGAAAACGCATTGTAAGTGCATAAAACGTAAGCAGAGTTCTGATGTGTCACAAAAATTAATCAAAGTTCACAAAGCAGCCGCAGTAGTGGACAAGCACTACAGTGCTCCGCTTTGAAGGGCGTTGTAGCTAGTGAAATTACTGGGCAAATGACTTTATGGCCTCTGTGGATCTCACAGTATTACTAGACTGTGTGATGTTTCGAAACGACGTGCGCAGTGTGGTGTTACGCGAAACTTTATAATTTAGAGTTCCGAGTTACACTGCAATCGGTTATGGGCAGTCGTGAGGCGACAACTAGTTGGTGACGTCAATCAGTTACATTAAAAAAATTGAAAAACTATAGTCAACTGCTCAAAACACAAAAGCCGATTCAATTCAATTTAAATTTACCGTATATTTATAACACTTTTATCCGACATTCCTGCAATTGTTTCAGATTTTAATGCAGTATCAAGGTCGTTAGTTAGAAGCTTGCCAAAACATTGTCCCATGATTTATAGGTTTAACAAACACAATGAGTAATGCTTTAGAATGGTAAAATATACTCTATTGTGATATAATATTTTTGTTTAAAATAATTTATTAACTGTATCAGCACAGATGTTTATTGAAATATTTTGTCCAATGCCATTCTATATTTTTAAGACTGAATCTAATTTTAATAATGGAAGATGGTGTCATTGTTATTTTAGTGATTAAATTAGTTATTAGTCTGCGCTTTTTTACTTTAATATTTGTATAATTAGAGAATAAATGCAGGTACTTTACACGTTTAAAAGAGCATAGTTATTATAACATTACACTTTACACTAATATTATAAAGGCGAAAGTTTGTATGTGTGTATGTTTGTTACTCCTTCACGCTCATTCTGCTGAATGGATTTGCATGACATTCGGTACCAAGATAGCTTATACACTGGATTAACATATAGGCTGCATTTTATCCCGAAAAGTGAAATGTTCCCGTGGGATGAGTGTTAAGGATTTTCCCTATTCAGGTATCCTTATCTAAAGAAAAAGAGCCTTTTGAGTTTAACTTCACTGCTGTTTATTCAATCACTGTTTTTCACAATTTACACACGTTTTATAATTTATTTAATTATTATTGAATGAGCACAACTTGTCTGCTCGGAGACTTGGACGGAAGAGAGCTAGCGGTATGTTGCTAGGGTGAGACAGATTATTTAGTATGTAGCTATGAATACTAAACAATGAGCAAAAATTTAAATACTTTTTATTCGCGGGTAAAACCGCGGGGTGCAACTAGATATTAATTGAAATAGACTTTGAGATTACAAAGTCTATTTTAATTAATAGTATATATATGTAATTAGTTAACTGTTTTGGTCATTGGGTTTGTTTATTGCTTTGGATGTCGTCGCACTTTAATATATTAAAAAACATAAACCAAAAATTTTAAAACTCTCCTTTTTAAACTCATAAATAACTCTAGAACAGCGAAGAACACTTTCAATCAAGTCATATTTCAAACAAAACAAAAATAAAACAAAATCGGTTCATCCATTACAAGCTTCGATGTCACAGACATACCTACATAGTACCTACACACGTATTAACACGTACAACTTTAACTCGACAAATTGTGTGTTAAGTGTTAAAATACCTCATTATAAATATGTAAATGATAAATTATAAATATGTGTGGACATTTCACACAGCGCCATATTTCCGAAATAAATTTCATTTCATTATGAAAATTCATCAAATTTACTTTCATTAAAATTACAACGTATTAATTTAAATCTGACTTAAACTGCTTAAGTAATCCTAAGAATGTGTC
Source organism: Ennomos fuscantarius (assembly GCA_905220475.3). Taxonomy (NCBI): domain Eukaryota; kingdom Metazoa; phylum Arthropoda; class Insecta; order Lepidoptera; family Geometridae; genus Ennomos; species Ennomos fuscantarius. The sequence continues at coordinate 4,807,773 of HG992023.1, read as the reverse complement.
CATTAACACTTTTTCTTAATGTCTCTATTAGGAGAAAGACACTTTGTTCATGAGTCTGTTTAAGAATTACTCAAAATATAAGCATTTCAGTTCAATCGCTTAAAATATGTATTATATATAGCAACTAGCGGCCCGTCCCGGCTTTGCACGGGTGGACATTTATTTTTTAAACCTTTTGGCATAAATATTTTTACAATTAAAATAGTCTATATTAATCAGTGATAATATAGCATTTAAATGGTGAAAGAATTTTTTAAATCAGTCCAATACTTTTTGAGCCAATTCGTTACAAACATACTTACATAAGTATGTTATACGAACTTCTGCCCGCAGCTTTGCATATGGCGTGGCCTATGGGAAAATAATTCAACCACTCATTTCACCCTCTTAAGGGTGGAATTTCGAAAAACCCTTTCTTAGCGGATGCCTACGTCATAACATCTACCTGCATGCCAAATTTCAGCCCGATCCGTCCAGTGGTTTGGGCTGTGCGTTGATAGATCACTATGTCAGTCAGTCAATCAATCAGTCACCTTTGAGTTATATAATAGGCCTTTACCTATGAAATTGCCGTATTGCAGTAGAGACTTTTTCAAACAAAAAAAAGTTTTGATTGGCTATGAATTCTAAATTCAAATTAATTTTGTTTTAAAAATATGACATTCTATTTACAATATAAGTCTTTTGTTTATTGATTAGCGTTGTATTTTCATTACATTTCAACATTTTTCCTCATAATGGATACTTTGAAATTTCGTGTAATTATGGAATATGAGTTCCGTCGTGGCACCAACGCGGCACAAACGACACGTAACATCAACGACGTTTACGGAGAGAACTGTACAAACGAACGTACAACCCGTTATTGGTTTGCTCGGTTCCGTTCTGGGAATTTTGACTTGAAAAATGAACCTCGTGGTCGTTCAGAAACTTTGGTCAACAATGATGAATTAAAGGCGATTGTGGAAGCTGATGAATCTCAATCTACAGCTGAGCTGGCAGCAGCTTTTGATGTTAGCATCAAAACAATATTGGTCCATTTGCGACAGATTGGCAAGATAAAAAAGCTTGATAGATGGGTGCCCCACGAACTTAACGATCGCCAGCGCAACGTACGCGTCGAGACTTCCCTTGCGCTGCTTAACAGGCACAGAAATGAAGGAATATAGAACAGAATTGTTACGTGCTACGAAAAATGGATTCTTTTTGACAATCGAAAGCGCTCAGCAAGTTGGTTAGATCCTGGTTCGGTACCAAAGCAATGTGCAAAACTAAAAATGACCCCTAGAAAGGTGATGGTCACAGTTTGGTGGTCTAGTGCTGGTGTGATTCATCATAGCTTTTTACAAAACGGCGAGGGCATTACTGCAGATGTGTACATTGAAGAACTGACCACAATGATGGCGAAACTCGCACGTCTGCAATCAGCTTTGGTCAATCGGTCGTCTCCACTGCTACTTCACGACAACGCGCGACCCCATACTGCACAACAGACCGTCTCTAAGCTGCATGAGTTGGGTTTGTAAGCTCTCCCTCATCCGCCATACTCACCAGATCTTGCGCCTACCGACTATTACTTTTTCCAAAATTTGGACAACTTTTTAGCGGGAAAAAAATTCAATTCCCGAGAGGCAGTACAAAACGCCTTTGAAGAGTTTGTTGTCTCCCGTCCTGCTGATTTTTTCAAGAAGGGCATCCATAAACTGCCACAGCGTTGGCAAAGATGCATTGATTGCAGGGGTGATTACTTTGAATAAAAGAAATAAATAAGTTCGAAAAAAAAAATACTTTAACTTTTTTCAAACAAAACGGCAATTTCATAGGTAAAGACCTATTATATTTAGTTGTATATAAACCTAAGACTACTGCAATGAAAACTAGTAGGTCGCCAAACCTTGCATCTAGTGCGTACACTACAGTACCTACGTCACTTGCGGTGCAGAGGCAATAAGACTACAATAGACAGAGGTAGCTATTGTCAGTCTTATTAAAGTCAATAATTGAGGGCAAACACAGCGGACGAAATAAGTTAAAGAGGAAACCAGTAGTTATATTTCACGACGTTCGTCTTAAACGAGCGGCCGCCTGTTGCACCGAACCGAACGTGCAAATTGAGCCTCGTACATAAAAAAACATAAGTTGCAATTTGTTATTTCGGGATGGATATAGTTTTTTTCACGGCCAATTGCCTTTATTTTTCAACTTAATACTACTTATAATGATATAATAACTAATACTAACACTACCTACTACAAAAAAACATTTGGACTATATACTGGCCGCGATGACCTATAGACAGTCCAAATGCTCCAGTCTACTACCAGTAGGTAGCGTACCCAACATGCTGGCAGCATTGCCATGGGGCAATGGTGAAATGCTTATTCTTTGTGCCAAATAACTGTTGAACTTATTTTTTATTCTATCATCCTCAAATAAATTATAATTTTACATTGAACCTATATTAAAGAACTAGGTTCTGCCCGCGGCTTCACCCGCGTGGCCTATAGGAAACGAAGATTTTTTTATAGATAGTTCAACCACCCATTTCACTCTCTTGGGGTAGAAGTTCGAAAAATCCTTTCTTATTGGATACCAAAATTTTACAAAGAGCACACCCTCCAAATTTCAAGTCTCTAGGACCAGCGGTTTAGGCTGTGCGTTGATATATGGCAGTCAGTCAGTCAGGACTTGAATTTTATACACATTTATTTCTCTAGGTATTGTATTTATGAAAATTCTATGAGGATAGATTTGTTTAGGTGCCGCTGTATGATGTGTACACATTTATGGTGATAATTGCCACCTGACGTTAAAGTTCGAAAGAAAAAGAAACTAGATGTGTGGTCTTGCAAACCTATTCACTAGCGCAAGAACTTCTTAGATGCTTTTAACCTACATTATAAAACAATGCGAGAGTTGAATTACTGTACACCCAATAGGGTTGTCACATTTTTTGCCATAAATGCATAAGATGTGCCATTCTACTACGCTATGTTTTTTAGACTGCGGTGTAAAATAATGGATTTGTATTGTCATGTCAAGTTTGTTTGTCAACTTACCTCAACAGCGCCTGCTGCCAGACAAACTTTCACGGCCAGTTTAACTTAGAACGGTACTAAGAATTGATTTATTACAAAATGGATGTTATATTGTATTCTATGTTTATTTACAATTACATATTTTTATATTTACAAACAAACAGTATTTAAGTAATGTATCGGTTATTAGGTTCCCATAGTATACAAGCTTTTAGGGGCTAGATGGCGCTGTGTTAAATGTCTACAATTTTTTTTTATAGTTACTCATTGTATGGAAAGTGATCTGTTTTAAATTGAGATGATGATAAAAGAATAAGCGGAACGCTTGGAGCCGCGTGTTGGGAAATCTACTGTGGGTACAACATACTACCAGTCAAATTTATTAGGTAACCTGTATGTACTAGAACACGTGGGGTCGACGTCTGTAAACTACAAATATATACCATATGCCTATAAATCTAAAATTTTCTTGAACTTTCACGATATTTTATAATAACTGGTCCAATAGCTGAGTTGGTAGTAACCCTGCTTTCTGAACTATAGGTTGTGGGTTCGATTCTCACCCAGGACAAACATTTGTGTGATGAACATCAATGTTTGTTCGATGTCTGGGTGTTATATTGTATTCTATGTATACCAACAAAATGTATACAAGTATTGAATATGTATACAAGCTTTGTTTAGTTTGGAGCCAGATGTCGCTGTGTAAAATGTCCACACATATTTATAAAAAAAATTACAATAATTTCTCCAAAAATATTGCCAGCCCTAGAGTACCGTAAAAAAGCAGCGTCTATAAAATTATTATTATAAAAAACACGGAACGTTTCACATTTTTATTACAGTACGCTCATTTAACTGTTGTAATTAATCCACCAGGTAATAAACAAAACGAATTTAATACATACATATTGTATTATATGCTTGGAGCAGTTAAATTTTAATGTAAGTAATATAAACTAAAGTGTTACACTTACACAATAGGCGACGCTGCCACAGATTAGACAACACGTAGTTACTCTGTGACTGCTGCGCTGGAGCCAATGATTAAGATTCAATAGAGGCGACACCTTGTTAGTTTCAGTTCACTGTAAATTACCTACGATATGCGTAGGTACTTTTTACTAAAAAATTTTTTATAATTTTTTAATTAGTTTTTTAAATGGCATAATTTACAACTGTATGCCTGTTATGTTTGAAATTTTGTCTGTTTGTGTGGCCTTTACGTCATAGCTATACCGATTTTCTCATACAGTTTTATTGCTCTACCCTCCACGTATCGTGACCAACATAAGTCATTCCTTACCCCGGAAAGTTATGAATCCTCGCAAGAAGGTAGTTCGCGAGTGGAACCATGGGAAGCCACCAGTAAACGTAATAAATTACATAAAAACATCCCGTTTACTGCATGACTGAATATACAATTTACAGAAGTGATGTCTGCGTTCTATGTCACGCTAACATTTTGTATATAATTTTGATCTGACGATAGATAATAAACGCAATTACAAGTCAGTTGATGTATACACGTCCATTATATGCATAATAAAATAGGATTTAGGCTTTTTGTACAACTTAATATATTCAGATATGATGAATAATAGAATAAAATTATATGTTGCCATAAAGAGGATTACAAAATTAGACATATTATAACTAGTGCCTATAATACATTATTATACTAATGATATGCATAAGTGTCGATTCTATCATTGTGTTGTTCAATATACTTACCTAAACTTGTCAACCTACCAAAGGAGTTTTGGCGGGAAAATTAAAAAAATTGCGTCACCGCATTGTATTATTTTCCAAAACTTGTGTTATTTTCAGTGTTAGTGCATAAAATTGGTGGCGTTTTATTCGTTAAGTGCTGGATTACAGGCATGAGTGTGAGAAAGTGGTATAATGATGGCAAAACGTTTCTTTCCAAAACCAAAACTCCATAGAAGGTTCTGGTAAAGTTGCCACCACTTTACTAGGAGTATGAATTATACTACGCTATGACGACTTGATGACTTGGACTGTGACTTAATTTGACACATATATTTATGAAATATCATTAACTATGATATATTATAAATTCTTTGACACTGGCTAAATACAGAAATGAGTGGAGACAAAACATACAAAAAACCTACCAAAGTGTAAAAGATGTTACACGTAAAACTTTTGTCTAAAAAATCTAGAACTAAAACATTTACGAGTGTCATCTAATTGCAGTGGCGGATTTGCCAGCAGGTGAGTACGCCTGGAGCCTAGGGCTGCTTTGAGTCAAATTGTATTTTACATAAAAAATATTTTACACAAGGAGAAAAGTCTCAAAAATTACAATATCTTAATACTGAAACCTAATACTGCAATTTCATTGACAAAGAAAATGTAATCAATATCATTGTGAACTATACTATTGAATTAAATGTATTGAATTCAATGCATAGGTTAATTAGGCGGCAAAATAAGTAGGCTAAGTTTAAGTAAGTAGTAGTAAGATTAGTATAACATACTTTTTAAGTAGTAAGATTAGTATAACATACTTTTTAAGCTTACCTAAGTAGGTATATAATAATTATTAGATATTATTATAGGATTTAGGAAGCCACTTCGTGTGCTTATACGATACATTGAATAGAACTCGCATTTTTAAACTTTCTATCAAGTTGAATTTGTTTATTTTAATTCTTCTATTGACGCTATTTCGCAACAGTTATAACGGTCACTTAAAACTTACCTTAGCTCGACTTCCGGGTTTAATTTATGTTTTATATTAAGAAATACGTACCTGAAACAAAAAACGTTAAGATTAGTATAACATACTTTTTATGAGAAAAAGTTAGATTATGATATTAATATTTATGAAGCGGCGGCGTTTAAGATTATTCACATATAACATGATATGTAATGTCGTGGTTTTAGAAAATGAAAGAAAGTTGTATTTTTAATTTTTTATTAATTTCAGCAATAATAATAAAATTTTGGGCTATAAAACGCGAGCAGGCGTATGTCGTTTCTGTTTACAGAAACAAAACAATATTATGAATTTAAGTCTGATGAAACTGGAATGAATACACATAATAATAAAACGAAGGCAGAGATTTTGTTAAAAAATCTAACAAACAAAGAATGGATGTTATTTTTAGATGAAATTAACGCACATTACGAGCGAACGCGCCGGCCAATCGTGAATCATTTTCGGGCGTGCTCCCACTGTGAGCGAGATCCGAAACTAGCTTGCAAAGCAATCATTATTCCAGGTTGTAATAAAATAAATTTAGGCCATTTCATTTGAGTCTTTAATCACTATTACTTTATGATTAATTTAAATTTAATTTAAATATCTGAATCACGAACGATGTTTGAATCCTAATGCCTAGGACATGCTTTAGTACCATGATAAGTGATAACACATCCAAAATCCTTCACTTTTTACAACCAACTTTGAGTTAGCTTTTACTTAAACAGATAATATAATACTATTAATTTATTTTGGAGCCACTAAAACATCACCGAATTAATAATCAGATCACTCATGATTAGAGCTGTAATTTATTTTCATCGCTAAGAGTATTTTCGTAACAATTAACGATAAAATTTTGCAGACAGATGAATTAAATTGAAAAAAATATTTTTACTTTCAATACCTATTTTAACAATTCGTACCTATTTTTTATAATGAGTTGATATGAAGCCTCTTCATCCCGCTATATCGCTTGCATTGTGACCCCAACCAAACAGCGAACACGTCATCGGCCAGTAAATATTTTCCACTGTATCTATTGTATTTTGTTGGTTTTTCTTATTAAAACAGTTTTATCTTAACCTACTTCGAAATATTGACCCTTTGCGTTTGCTCGTTCACTTTTTAAGATCAGCATTAGTACATGAGATGTGAAAGTTGCCTTATTTGGCGCTCTGCCAATATCGTAGACGTTACTTTGACGTCTTTTGTAGGCACTACTATGTGATGATTGGGCGCTACTGAATTTTTGACATTTACTTTACGTTCGTATTGGTATAATATGTAAATGAAAAATGTATGATGAGGTTTCGTTGGCAAGTGTGAAACTATAGGCGAAGGTGGTAACCACACTGCCGAACTCCTTAGACTCGGGATTTTCAATGATGGATAACATAATATATAATACTTGCTTCGGGTATGTCTTCTTAGTGCAAAGAGAAACCTAGAGTTAGCCGCTCCAGTCTGCCGAGATTTGGCGGTTCCTTTCATGAGACCGTATCGAGCTTTTGGGAATGCAAATCTCTTCCAAACTTAATTGGGGCTTCTTTATTGAGTCTAGAGCAAGAATCGCCCCGAGAAAACCTGGCTTTCTACCTATAGTCAAGTGTTATTTTACTTCCACAGAATCATTGAACTTAGGCAGACCAAGCGCAAGGCGATATTGCATGGAATACTGCGGCCATTTATAGGATCTTTCAGCTAAGTATCAACTGGCAACCCTGGATTCTATAGAAAAAAGAGCTAGAGGTAAAATGGTTAACGATGAGACTCTACTGGGAAAAATAACGCAGTCTGGGACACAGTTGAAAAATAGCTTGTCTGTCCGTCTTTTACCGTCTGCGTATTCTCAGGAGCTCTATAATGTCCAGCCCAAACGTGCGTCTCGGGAAAGTCTGACAGAGCCATAGTGTCGACGCATGTCGCGTCTCACAATAAAGGCCGTCCCATCTTCCAGGGAACCAAAGCCATTACGTTAGGTCTTTTACCACTGTCACGCATGAGATCATTCGGTTTGAGAATGGATGCTACATTGGCGGTCGCAAAACCCTGGCGAATGATGTCACTAAGACGGCGTGGCGCGAAAAATTCAGCAAATAAACGTATATGATGACGTCAAGATTAGTGACGTTTCCCAATCTACACTCTGCCTTACTCCGATGACAAGATATGCAAACCATGGGCAATTCTGATACAAACACCGTCTCTTTGAATATATTTCCTATAATTACGGGAACATAATTACACACAATATTATAAATAAGATACAAATTGCAATTTGTTACCTTCAATTATACGTGTACTTCGAATTTCTACATAGAAGTTAAGCTGGTTCGGGAGTACTAGTATTGCAAGATTTGCAAGTTACCACTCGCATTATAAAACAGGAAAGTGTAGGGTAGGGCTATGCCTATCGACCAGTACTTTCACCTTTAATTATGGTAAATATAAATAGTATCTGAATTATTAACCTCCACGCAAAAAGAGGAGTGTTATATGTTTAGCGTGCTGGGTAATCTGTGTCTAGTAAGTCTCTGTATTTTTCTACTCTTTATCTGTATTATTTGTTTCAATAGTGACTTGATTTTTAGGTTAGCTAAGTATTAAAGTCTATTTTTGTATCGAGGGTTATGTTTATTAACTTTTAAAAAAAACTCTCGACAAAAAAAGCGTGTTTTTTTAAAAGAAAATTTCAATTTTATTTGAATTTGCTTTGATTTCAACGAGAGAAAAAGTGACAGCAAAAAGTACAAATCGATGTTCGGGTTCTCTTCAAAACTCCAAACTAGAATCCGGAAAAAAATCTATTCACCACTTTACTGGAGCGCAACCTCTATACAAGTGTTTTTAGAGTTTAAGTGCGAGAGTTCCAAAAACAACGTAAAAAATTACGAGATTAAAAAAAGTAAATTAAAATGGAATTAGGTCATGAATATAACCCTTAATATTTTAAAAGAATTTTTTAACCATCATTATACCACTTTCCCACACTTATGCCTTTAATCCAGCACTTAACGAATAAAACACCACCAAGTTTATGCACTAACACTGAAAATAACAGTTTTGGAAAATAATATAATGCGGTGATGTATGTAATCTTTCTCGTTTTCAACCATACATCTTAACTGACGAAAACAAATTTCGCGAGTTGAAACAGCAACTTTGTTCTACAATTATGTTCGCTCGGTCAATATCCAATAATACGATCATTCATAACTTAATTACTGTAATGGCTTAGATTCGGGAACGCAAACAACAATAATACAAGACAACGGGGATTGATAGATAATCAAATTACATTATTACTACACATTCAATATGTAATATTAAACAGATTAACAACGCAACGACCAGAACCACTAACAGACGCGACTTTATTTTTTATGTCAATTAATGAGGTGACGAGCTTGTCTTTCGGCCGCCAACAATAGTGCCGATATACCTATACACACGCTGGAATTTAATTCATTACTTTCCTTGAATGTATGTACTCAGTCCATGTTATAGAACGCTTCTATATAACTAAATACCAAAAGTACTTGTGAAATAAAACTTTGATCTAGATTATCAAATTTATGCGAATCTTCAAATAGCCAAATTCTATAGAAAATCTTAGCGAAATTGAACAAAACAGGTGTTTTATTACCTACGAAACATTTATAAAGCGCTCAACCTGTGGCCGCGGTGTGTGTGTAGCGTTAAATAGACATTTCGCAGTTATCCAGTTTATTTTTTTTTTAGAATGCACTTTGTACGATTATTCTATAGCATGCTCTGAGTACATTCAAGGAAAATAACGAATTCAATTCCACCGTGTATATATATTTATTTTATGGTAAAATAGGCATGCGTTTGACAACAACTCACCTGATGGTAACTATGGTAAGTGATGAAGTTGTCTAAGTTGGAGCACGCTTGCCCGTAAATAATTAAATGTTGGTCAGGCGGTCTAGAATCTACGCGGTTGTAGTATGTACGCTTGTTGGCGGAGTTTATTATTATTACATCTTGTCGGTGCCAGCAGCGGCGAAACATCTGGTAAGGCTTTAATAGTTGCAGTGCATTCGGAAGTCTAAAATATAGTTTTACGTGACATTAAATTGTAAATGAATCACAAGGCACAGCGCTCTTCATCCTGAGACATTATAGCACAGTCTAGTAATAACGCTAAGGCATACAATTATTACACCGTGTAATCACACAGTCTAATAATAATAATTAGTTTATATCATTAAAAAGTATTTTAAAGTGACGGTATTTATGCCTACATATATTTTTAATCATTACAGCTTCAAAATTAGGCTTCTCGTAGCTTGCAATGCCCAATGCTCTAAGTACTTTATGAGATAAGCCGAAACAACTGTTAAATTTAAGACTTATATACTTCAAAGGTCATTGATCTTAAAAACTGCTCCTTTATGTAGATACCTCTGTGCGGTACCTAATCTACGGAACCCTAAAATATTATAGAAACTGACGTGAGTAGTACTCATAACTACAACAATTACACGGCTAACACTCACGAGTCACACCGGTCGAGTTATTCGACTGTATCTCGTGAGTTTTAGCCGTGTAATAGTTGTAACTACGGAACCCTACCAGAGCATGGCCCGCTTTACGCTTTATACAGGGCTTTCATGTCAAATGGTTGATTTTTTGCAGTGTAAGCTTCTAACGGCGAACTAACACATTGCTCGCCGAAAAGAATAAACCATAAGGCGTCTGTTAGATATATACTGGTAATACGGGCTTGTAGGCAGTTAAATAAATAATATTTCAATCACAGGATGTCGCTTCTTCAAAGTGAAAATCGGTAATCAGAAGAATCAATAAATAGTACAGTACAAAATTAACTATTATAAAAGTGCCAGTAATATAGACTACAAACTAAAGTCTTCCCCCAATAAATTATATAAATAAAGGTTAATTTGATAAGCCGGCGATCAAACCCCCTCTTTACCAACTGCAACATTCTCATCATTAAGCAACTAATCGAACCTATGATAAATGGCATATTCACTGGGGATTCCGTAAGTCACAATAAGACCTATAATTTCTTATATTTAAATCATCTATTAGGTCCATCATACACTGGTGTACAGCGAGGGAAAAAATAAAATAGCTGATTCAAAAATAGCTAACTACATACCCAGCATTTAAGATATGAATCATGCAGCTCGACTAATTACTCCACAATTATGTAAATTATTAATAAAAATTAAATTTTAATATCTGCTTTTTCAGTAAAGAAAATAATTGTTTAATTATAACTAACATTGTGTAATTAGTAGTGGCCTTACATAAATAAGTCACAGATGTTGTAGTGCTTATTTTAAACGAGTGGAGCCCCGGGCTCACACGAGTTCATAAGATCTTTAACACCCCATAATTTCGTCGAATTTTCAAAAATCCTCTATTATTATTACATTTCTAGAACATCCAAGAAAAATATCTCTACGTCCAGCGGTTTGTGCTACCTACCGTAACCTCTTATTGCGAATTAAAGTTGGTTCGAAACTGAGTGGCTCGCTTTTAATGTACCGTGACCTTACATCAGCGGGACGTTATCTGTCACAACTCTCAGTCAGTCAGTCAATCCGAACAAATCATTTTACTAATGCTAATGACAACGACTCATAATTGAAGGGTTGAGAATAAAAAGGATTTAACTGACAAATTGACAGTTTCGAGAAAATTTTGAGACTTTAAACGTCAACGATTTTAATGTAGAGTGCTTATAAGGTAATAGAAAAGGTTTATGTAAGTTTCAGTTGCTTGAAAATGTTTTAATACTATTTAAAATTACAAAATATAGTACTAATTCATACAATTACTGTAAAAATATAATATAATAAAATAAATATAGTAATGTTTTTATGCTAAGCAAACTTTATTCCTGTGACAGATAAACCATTTTTAGACTCAAAATCTCGAGATTTAAGCCTCATATCGGTATTTTGAGAATGTATTATTGAAGATAATTTCACGCTGAATCCAACGATACCCATAAGTCATTTTGTCAAAAAAATCAGTTAAATCATTTTTATTCTCACCCCTTCAATTGCAATTTAATCTCTATACATTACAAAACTCTCAGTACAAAGTGAGGGGAAACTAGTCTGCATTGAATATCATACGCAACTTTTATACGATTGTCATTTGATTGAGAGATACTATAACGCGGCAGGCCATGTGTCAAATACACCAATGCAAGATCGTCACGTGTCTCATAAATTATCAAATGATTGTCATTTTGTTTGAGAGATACCATGTCGCAACTGTCATTCATTTTTTTGTTTGGTTTTGGCTCCACGCTTTTGTGTATTTAGCCAGTGTCAAGTAATTGATAATATCTCAAGTTATTTAATATCATATAATGTGTCAAGTCAAGTCAAGTCACAGTCCAAGTTATTAAGTCAAGTCGTAGTCTAGTCTAGTCAAGTCATACTCCTATTAAAGCGATGGCAACTTTACCAGAAGCTACTATGGAGTTTTGGAAACAACACGAAAAGAAACGTTTCACTATCATTATACCACATTTCCACACTCATGCCTGTAATCCAGCACGTAATGAACAAAATGCCACCAATTTTATGCACTAATACTGAACATAACATAAGTTCTGGAAAATAATACAATGCGATGATGCGATCTTTTTCGTTTTCCCGCCAAAATTCCGAAGGTGTGTTATAGAGTGATGATAGGTATGTAAGGGCCGGTGTCACAAAACAACTAAACAGAGGTTAAGGTGAGTGTGAGAGCCGCGATAACCAACGGTCACGGCCGGCGGCCGCGCACTCGCTTCGGTAATAAAGTCATAATATACAGATATAAATTTAAACGCTGCTATAAACTGCAACTTAATTCGAGACTGCTACCCGTCATACACTTGTTATTAAAAATATTTTAGTGATAAACATAAATTATTCGCAAGAAAGTCTGCCTCCGTGAATTTAAAGTAGCCTTCGGGGAACGTTCGTGTTTAAATATTTAAATTTGGATTTTTTAGTTTAGTGTTTTGTTTTTGTGTGGCAGGAGCTAACTTTTAAATAAGTTATTATTTAATATATTTTTAAATTCATTAAATGATGTATTATTAAATTAATGTGCATGTTTAGGTTTATTTATTATTGACATCAATTTTATTACTTGTTATCCTATTTCGGTCGAAGAGTGGAACGCTTTACCGGCATCCGTATTTCCCGATAACTACAACCTTGGAGTCTTCAAATCGAGAGTGAACAGGTATCTTCTAGGCCTGTTACATCCTAGACCGCATCGTTACTTACCATCAGGTGCGATAGTGGTCAAACGCAAGCCTATCTAACCATAAAAAAGATAAATCCTAACAATTGCTTTTGAGTTATAAATGGTGTAACTAACACGACTTTCTTTTATATATATACTAGCTGCGCCCTGCGGTTTTACCTGCGTAATGAAAATTTTCAAATTTTTTACTCAATTTTCTTAATTCTTTCATAATAACCTTCTACTGACAATTATAAACACAACAAATCAGGAATTAGAGAAATATTCCATCCGTTTGCGCGTGATGCGATGACAAAAGGAAATAAAGATTCAATTTTATATATGTAAATAGATGTAATAGATAGATTAAGAGACGTTCTTTTACGAAGCAAAATAATCGAAGTGTATTTATAAACAATCAAATTCATATGTATAATATGTAAATTAAATTAAATTCCAACGTCGAAATTATTCAAGTATTACAGATTCCACGGATTAAATAAAACGACTACACAAGATTATTATAATTAAATTGTTCCTTATGCATATTTTAAGCATTGCCAAGTTGCAAACGGTGCATTTTTTAAATATATTAAAGACAAAATTAACATTTTATTTATCGGATATTGTCGAGTAAGTATCAGTTTACGATTGGAGAATCAATATGCAATGTTCAGATATATATATTTCTAATCTGTGGTCGGGCACTTAATACAGGCAAATTCGCAGCCGTTTCTATTTCTAATTATCGTCTTCGATTTATCATTTTTCAGATTTTGTCATTTTTCAGATATCGTCGAATAAGCAACAGTTTACGATTGGAGAATCAATATACAATGGTCAGATTTTAATATTTCTAATCTGTGGTCGGGCACTCATTGCAGGCGAATTTGCAGCCGTTCCAATTTCAAATTAACGTCTTCGAATTTAAATTTTTTTGACAGACAACAATCCTATTAAGGTCTCGTTATTTCTACGGGAACAGAACCCTAAATAAAAATTGTGTGAGTTGGACTTGGATTTGAATCACTATTCAACAGCCGTTTAATATGGTTTACTCACAAAATGACATGTGTACAGAACCCTCGATGCGCAAATTTAATTCGCAATTGGCCGGTTTTTGTAAAATAAAAAGCAGTAGCTGGAAGCGATTCGTGCAAAACCACTGTGATCCCTACGTAACTAAACCATCCATATCTGGCTTTGCTTAATAAGTAGCTAGAACTAGATAAACAGTAGATAAACAATCCGAGAGTTCCATTGTTTTTTGAATTGTAAAATGGGCATGCATTTTACAATAACTCACCTGATGGTAAGTGACGAGGTTGTCTAAGGTGGAGCACGCTTGCCCATGAGATGCCCATTCACTCTTGACTTAAAAAGACCCAGGTTATATACCCAGGAGGAAACACTGTTGTTGGAAGAGTATAACGTTCCTTGGCCGTTTGGATTATAAATAAAAAAAAATAAAATTGTGGACATTTCACACAGCGCCATCTAGCCCCAAACTAAGCAAAGCTTGTATTATGGGAACCAAATAACTGATACAATACTTAGATACTTATTGTTTGTAAATACATACATAGAATACAATATAACACCCAGACACAGAACAAACACCTATGTTCATCTCACAAATGTTTGTCCTGGGTGGGAATCGAACCCACAACCCACAGTTCAGAAGGCAGGGTTACTACCAACTGAGCTATCGGGCCAGTCAAAAAAATGACCCAGCAAAACGCTAGTTTGTAGTGCGGACTAGGGGTACACTAACGACGTAAGGATGTGAAGAATCACCAAGTCTTATAGTTCTATATGGAATAGATGGAAAGAAATGACGAAATGAGTTGATGAAGGGCATGCGCACACTCTCCATCACACTCTAATCATACGGATATATAATCTGTATCACTTTTGTAATTATAAATTACAAAAGTGTCCACATCATTAAACACACGAAGTTACCACATCATTAAACACACGAAGTTACCACATCATTAAATAAATTTTGCTATCTATAATTTCAGTTTCTATTTGTAATGTTTATTAAGATCATCTCAGTATTCTTCTTGCACCGCTGTGACGTGGTGGTTACTTCTGTAATTTGTTCATTATCTCAACTGTAATAAATCTATATATGTAAAACTCAAAGGTAACTGACTGACATAGTGATCTATCAACGCACAGCCCAAACCATTGGACGGATCGGGCTGAAATTTGGTATGATGGTAGATGTTATGACGTAGGCATCCGCTAAGAAAGGATTTTTCGAAATTCCAACATTAAGAGGGTGAAATGGGTGGTTGAATTATTTTCCTATAGGCCACGCCGCGGGCGAAGCTGCGCAGAAGCTCGCTATATATATTGTAAAAGACAGTAGAAAAAAAATACATCACTGTAAAATTTCTTGTAGCTTCTTCTTTACAGGTGTAATCGAAGCTTCGGCTCGGAGTTTTCTGTACTGCATTGTGCCGGATTGCTTGCACCAGTAGTGAGAAAGAGAAACTCTTTTTTTTTAAACTCATATACAGTAATAGGCTTGCTATATATTATTTGTCAATAGGCACTTTCTAATTTTACAAGCTTAGTAAAATAACTTAATTTTAAGTACCTAATATAATTTTTGACTTGCAAAAGTGAAAAAAGTTGCCTATTTGCAATAAATCTTTTGACTGACTTTCTCTTTGAATAAATAAATAACACCCAACGATGACATACATAGGTCAAAGATCCTGGACCCTAACTAGGATTTCCTGTATCTGGGCCCAGGAACTACGAGGATCATAGTCCCACAACACCCAGACACAGAACAAGTATTTGAGATAATTCTGTGCAGTAACACTTGTCCTGCCACGGGAATCAAACCCGCTGCCTCCGGGTTATGATTCGACCTGCTCAACCACCACACCACAAAAGCTGTCAAGTAAGCGTAAATAGTGAAAAAAATGCATTTGAAAATAGTAACGTAGTTTTTTGGCGGGAAAGCGAAAAAAATTGCGTCAACGCATTGAATTATTTCCAAAACTTGTGTTATTTTCAGTGTTAGTGCACAAAATTGGTGGCATTTTGTTCAATAAGTGCTGGATTACAAGCGTGAGTGTGGGAAAATGGTATAATGATGGTGACACGTTTCTTTTCGTGTTGTTTCCAAAACTCCATAGAAGCTTCAAGTAAAGTTGCCACCACTTTACTAGTATGACTTTGACTTGACTATGACTTGACTTGATGACTTCGACGTGACTTGACACATATTTGCGTGAAATATCGATAACTTGATAAATTATCAATTACTTAACACTGGCTAAATACACAAAAGTGTGGAGCCAAAACATATAAAAAATGGTATCGTATTATCTGGTTCGTCGGTATATAAACTTTTTTTTATCACGCACTCGGTGTATGTTCCGATACGTTGATTGGTGTCCAAACTTACATAGATTATTTGTGGGCGGGGCGAGTAGATGCCAAACAAGTTGTTAACCATTTTAAGAAGACGTGGTATTTGAAAATAATATTGCCGTCGCTCTGCTATCCGTACGTGTGATAGAGACAATAGAACCCGTGATAATTTACCTACATTACTATTACGTCGCGGGGAAAATAGTTTCTACCCTCTAAATCTTAAAAAAAATCATTGTTTTTGGGTAGATTGTTTGAATAGATTATAATCTACTAGTTGTGCCCCGCAGTTTCACCTGCGGATAAAAGGTATTTTTTTGAAGTATTATTTACTCATCCCACGGGATAATTTCACTTTTCCTGGATAAATTGTAGCCTATATGTTAATGTAGTGTATAAGCTATCTCGGTACCGAATTTCATCCAAACCCATTCAGCCGTTTGAGCGTGAAGGAGTAACAAACATACACATATACACACATACAAACTTTCGTCTTTATAATATTAGTGTGATGCCTATACATACTTGTTTTGAGTTTTTTGTAAATGTTTTGTATTCTAATTACTTGTCTTCGTTAATTGCTTAGATGTTTTTTTAAAATGAGATATACATTTTTTTGTTTTGGCTTCACACTTTTGTGTATTTAGCCATTGTCAAGTAATTGATAATTTCTCAAGTTAATTATTACTACATATTTGTGTCAAGTCAAGTCACAGTCCAAGTCATCAAGTCAAGTCATAGTCTAGTCTAGTCATACTCCTAGTAAAGTGGTGGAAACTTTACCAGAAGCTTCTAGTTTTGGAAAAAACACGAAAACGAAAAGCAACGTTTCACCATCATTATACCACTTTCCCACACTCACGCCTGTAATCCAGCACTTTACGAATAAAATGCCACCAATTTTATGCACTTACATTGAAAATAACACAAATTGTGGAAAATAATACAATGCGTTGACGCGATCTTTTTCGTTTTACCGCCAAAACTCCGGGGATACAATTGAAGATCTTTAAGTACATCCTTTCAAATAAAATGTCCCTTATATAAATAGAGGTAACGCGGGTAAATTTCGCAACGGTCTAGAGTTACTGTCGACTTTTCGTCTAAGAATTTCCCCACTCATTTATTACATGTTGCACGCATCTAATTACGGATGCTTATATTACCCGATACTTTAATTAGACAGGTTTCGAGTGCGGCCATTGTTTTAGAAACTCTTTGCTTACCCCATTGACCGTTATGATGCGCATTTAGTAGCAATTAGCAGCGATGCGCTTTCACCCTGTGTTGGTGATCACACTAATATTATAAAGGCGAAAGTTTGTATGTGTGTTTGTGTGTATGTGTGTTACTCCTTCACGCTCAAACGGCTGAATGGATTTGGATGAAATTCGGTACCAAGATAACTCATACACTGTATTAACATATAGGCTACATTTTATCCCGGAAAAGTGAAATTTTCTATTGGGATGAGCAAATAATTAAAATACTTTTTATCCGCGGGTGAAACCGCGGGGCGCAACTAGTTTGCTATAATTGTTAACGAAAAGTGATTTGATACTCGCTGCATACTACATTCATCCATAATAATCACTACATTATCTATTATTATATATAATTTGCCAGGCAGTAGTGTGCAAGCACTACTGTGTTCCGGTTTGAAGGGTAGTGTAGCTAGTGAAATTACTGGGCAAATTAGACTTTACGACCTGATCCCACAGTCTAGTTATCTTATTACTATATTGTGTTGATGTCTCAGGATGACGTGTGCAGTGCAGTGTCAAGCCAAACTGTATACTTTAGAGTTATGAGTGACACTGCAACTGATATGGGCATCCATGTCGCATAACATCAGGCGAACGGTTAGCTCGTCACTTCATTCTTTAACATAAAAAATACATTACATATAAAAATCAATTGCTGCTAGTTAGTCTCGCTAAAACTCGAGAACGGCTGGGCTGATTTAGCTGATTTTGGTTTTAAAATGTTTGTCGTAGTCTAAGGAAGGTTTAAAAGGTGAGATGAGAGAAGAAGAAGTAGTATTCTCTTGAACAGGGTTAGGGCGTAAACCCTTACGTAGCCGGGGCGAGTCAGCTAGTTAATTCTATTAATAAATAAATAAAAAAGCAAATAATAAGAAGAGAACTTCATCTAATAAACCAATTCAACGTGCAACGTGCCCAATACGCTGGCAGCGTTGCCACGTTGAATGGCAATAATGCTCAATCTTTTGCCGAAGTTTAATTACATTGTCGATCATCTCTCCCAACGTCTTGAACGTAAACACGCGCTCGCGCACGCGCCTAATCAGTCAATTGATACCGTGGATAGCATCTATTTCATTCACACTGTAGAAGTTTATTTAGCCACATAAAAACCATCCAGCCAAAGGTTGCCTGGAAGAGATCACTTTTAGTGATAAGGCCGCTCATTATGGTATCTATTATAGCAATGTAATGTCTAGTTTTATTTTATGTTCGTATACGCAATAAGTAGTCTTACTATTCTATTGTATAAAAACTTGAAAACTATAGGATAGTAATGCTGAGAATGCGGCACAGAATGGCCCCAAGCATCTACATAATAATAGGTCTTTACCTATGAAATTGCCGTTTTGCAGTACAGACTTTTTCAAACAAAAAAAAGTTTTGATTGGCTATGAATTCTAAATTCAAATTAATTTTGTTTTAAAAATATGACATTCTATTTACAATATAAGTCTTTTGTTTATTGATTAGCGTTGTATTTTCATTACATTTCAACATTTTTCCTCATAATGGATACTTTGAAATTTCGTGTAATTATGGAATATGAGTTCCGTCGTGGCACCAACGCGGCACAAACGACACGTAACATCAACGACGTTTACGGAGAGAACTGTACAAACGAACGTACAACCCGTTATTGGTTTGCTCGGTTCCGTTCTGGGAATTTTGACTTGAAAAATGAACCTCGTGGTCGTCCGGAAACTTTGGTCAACAATGATGAATTAAAGGCGATTGTGGAAGCTGATGAATCTCAATCTACAGCTGAGCTGGCAGCAGCTTTTGATGTTAGCATCAAAACAATATTGGTCCATTTGCGACAGATTGGCAAGATAAAAAAGCTTGATAGATGGGTGCCCCACGAACTTAACGATCGCCAGCGCAACGTACGCGTCGAGACTTGCCTTGCGCTGCTTAACAGGCACAGAAATGAAGGAATTTTGAACCGAATTGTTACGTGCGACGAAAAATGGATTCTTTTTGACAATCGACAGCGCTCAGCAAGTTGGTTAGATCCTGGTTCGGTACCAAAGCAATGTGCAAAACGAAAAATGACCCCTAGAAAGGTGATGGTCACAGTTTGGTGGTCTAGTGCTGGTGTGATTCATCATAGCTTTTTACAAAACGGCGAGAGCATTACTGCAGATGTGTACATTGAAGAACTGACCACAATGATGGCGAAACTCGCACGTCTGCAACCAGCTTTGGTCAATCGGTCGTCTCCACTGCTACTTCACGACAACGCGCGACCCCATACTGCACAACAGACCGTCTCTAAGCTGCATGAGTTGGGTTTGGAAGCTCTCCCTCATCCGCCATACTCACCAGATCTTGCGCCTACCGACTATTACTTTTTCCAAAATTTGGACAACTTTTTAGTGGGAAAAAAATTCAATTCCTGAGAGGCAGTACAAAACGCCTTTGAAGAGTTTGTTGTCTCCCGTCCTGCTGATTTTTTCAAGAAGGGCATCCATAAACTGCCACAGCGTTGGCAAAGATGCATTGATTGCAGGGGTAATTACTTTGAATAAAAGAAATAAATAAGTCCGAAAAAAAAATACTTTAACTTTTTTCAAACAAAACGGCAATTTCATAGGTAAAGACTAATATTTAAAATTACGAAGTTACTAAAATTCCGTATCAAACAATATCCACAACTAAAAAAAAGTTAAAATCTCTCGTCAAATAAAATATTTTATTGCATTTTTTACCTTATGTTCTTGTCTAGAGGAGCTATGAAGTAACAACTCTAACAACACAAAACAGGGCTGTTACGACGCCCGCTGAGATACCTACAATAGAGTAGGGTTGCGTTAGTCGAGGTAAAGGTCAAGAGGGCAACGACCCTGAAGGGACAATTATTTATGCCGACCTATTAATGGAACGAGTCAATTTTGTGTTAGAGTGAAAATTTTAATGACAGCAAAATTTCTTAAATCGCCTAATTTTACAAACTTGATACTGCGCGCTTTGACATGTTCGTAGTTGCGAAATGAGTAAGTTACCTTACTCCAAAAATAATTATATATAATTAATAATAAAATCCAGAGCTTTGTGAAAAAATTAACCTAAAAGAATTAATAAATATATTTCTTTGCATACTTTTTAACAAACAAAGTGCTTTATACTCTAATAACTTTAAACTGATACCTACTTCTTACCTACTACACAAAACGACTTAATACTACTAATAAATAAATCATACTATATACACTACCTGTTACAAAAATCATTTGGACTATATATTAGCCGCGATGACATGGACAGCCCAAATGTCCCAGCCCACTACCGGTAGATAGCGTACCGAACATGCTGGCAACATTTTGCCATTGAATAGCAATGCTGATGCGTTGTTCCAAATAAATTTATGCATTTTTGTCACATATCGCAACAAAGATCAAAGTTTACTACTTTCAGTAATTACGTACCTACTGCCCAGCGAATAGGCTATTTGACTACTATATTTTTATTACATACATAAATAATATACCTCAAAAAATAGATAACTGTGAAAACAAAACTTGAATATCTCAAAAAATGACTAAGTTACAGGCATTTTAAAATACAGAAATAGAAAGAGACAACTCAAACACGCAGTGACGTCAGTTACCAGTCCTCACAGTAACTCATTACTAAGCTGTGGTAGCTCTACATACAATCTTTTTGGCATGTGACGTCACAAGCCATGACTTCATAGTAGCTGTGAGGAAGCTCAACACGATCTCTGTTTTGCGAGAAAGGGACAGACGATGAAACTTTAAAAACGTACTACTCCGTGATTAATTTACCGATTTTACTTATTTTTACAATGATTACATTCATTTTTAACCTACTTTATGAAAATAATATTTACTTGTTCATTTTTAATAGTAGTCAAATAGCCTATTCTGAAATGACTTTCTATAAGATTTCGTTTTTCAATTATATTGCAACAAATTCCATTTGTCGTCAACGCAAATACGTTCCTATACTCACATGGCGAGAGTGTGTCATAACAATTCACCTCGCAGAGTTTTGGCGGGAAAACGAGAAAGATCGCGTCACCGTATTGTATTATTTTCCAAAACTTGTGTTATTTTCAGTGTGAGTGCATAAAATTGGTGGCGTTTTATTAATTAAGTGCTGGATTACAGGCATGAGTGTGGGAAAGTGGTCTAATGATGGTGAAACGTTTCTTTTCGTGTTGTTTCTAAAACTCCAAAGAAGTTTCTGGTAAATTTGCCACCACTTTACTAGGAGTATGACTTGACTAGACTATGACTTGACTTGATGACTTGACATATACACATATATATTACTAAACTCGAGAAATTATCAGTTACTTGACACTAAATACACAAAAGTGTGGAGCCATACCAACACAATAAAAAAATCATCTAGCCGTGTCATGAAGAACAGACTTATGAATAAACTGAATATTTCATTTTATTCAACGATGTAATATCAATGTCAAATTAGAAATTAACTCTCAAGAAAATTATTCCTTTCACGCAAGGATTGGCGCACACTCTTTAATTAGAATGCCAATTGATTAATAATTACGCCAACTAAAATGTGTCAGTTTCAGTACAACGTCAATTTTACGGCGCGGTAGTGGGTTATAGAACCACAATGGCACATGTAATTTGAACTTTCGAGCTTTAGCATTTCTTTGGCGTGAGGGGTCTTTTAATTTTGGACTTTAACGCTGCAGTTAATTTATGTCAATTTTAAACATCATTCATTTTTGACATGTCAACGCGCGTAAAGGGCGCTTGTCTGTCGAAACGTACATATTTATTTCTGTTCCTAATGGACTTACTTTGTACGTAATTGCTAGCGTGCATATCTAGACGCCTCTATTTTAGTTTTAGAGTTCTCATTACATTAAGAATCAAAAATTACCGGGTCCTTTTCATACGAACGTGGCGAGCTCGTCACTTATCCCTCGTTACCTGGGTGTTAGGCGTCAACCCCGTCTTTTACATAAGTATATTAAATTAACAATTTAAAGACATTTCACACAGCGCCATTTTCTCCCAAACCATAAGCAAAGCTTGTACTGTGGGAACCAGATAACTGATGCAACACTTCTAAGTACTTTTTTTTATTTGTTAATAAATACATAGAATATAATATAATATCCAGACACGGAACAAACATCGACGTTCATCACACAAAATGTTTTTCCGGGCGGGAATGAAACCCACAACCTACAACCAGTCAATTTGGTTCTTAGATAGTTTAGTTTCCTTACCGATATTAACACTCGTTATTAATTAGCGCGCTAAATGCTACACCCTAACTATATCAGTAGAAGAAAAAGCCTTGGACTTGTTTTACAATAAGGTTTATGAATAAAGGCTTTGTTCCGCCGCACTCAGGAAAAAATGTTTCTCATTGATAAGATTAAATACTTAGGACAAAAGTTATCACTTGTTTAAACAATGATTACTAGTATGATTGCTTTGGGGTTAAGTAATACGGTCTTAATTTAATTTTGCAATAATAATTTCCTTATAGAAACAAAGATGTTGAAACGGAGATGTTGAATTGAAACGGAGATGTTGAAACGTCGATGTCGAAACGGGGATGTTGAAAAGCGGATGTTGAAACTGAAATGTTGAAACGGGGATGTTGAAACTGAAATGTTGAAACCAGATAAATATAGATTAAAATAATCCGGGGATTAACTTATTCATTAATGATATTTGCACGGTAAAATAAATACTAAATTATGATATGTTTGTAAAATACCGAAGGATTTTATTATACATTGAGAATGTTTGTTATATTTTTGTACTTGGCTTTGGTTTATGCTCTGCTTACCTAATCGTGAGAGAAACATTATTGCAACGAAAATAACTATATAGGTTGTCTGGAAGAGATCGCTCTGAGCGATAATACCGCCAACTGTTACACATTTGTGATTACAAATTTATGATCTCCTACTTTTAAGGTTTTTGTTGCGCATTGTTTCAATAAAGAGCTCTTGCAACGCGAAAAAAACCTCGTGAGGAGACGAGTATGTTCAAAATCACAAAATAGAATATAAAAGTACATGTGTTATCGATCAACCCCCACTCGGCTAGTGCGGTGAATTATGGCCATAGCTGACCACGTGATAGAAGGCCCACGTCCCAGTAGTGGGATCGCATTAGATTGATAACGGAAATTGTTATATGCGCACTTAAAAAAACGAGTGTGCTTATATACAGAGTGAACCATCAGCCGATCTATATAAAATGTCCATTAAATGCGCTCCGAAACGATTTTTGTCACCTCTCTATTTACTCGTTAGATCTTAGCGAGCTTATATGTACAAAAAGAGAGCAGAATTACAAAGGAATTACTAATAATTAAAAAACGAGTGTGCTTTAGACCACACGAATGAATTAAAACTTCTTTAGTTTAGCTCCATCTATCGGTCGCTATAGCTTTGTTTTTATTAATGTCGCCATCTTGACAATTGTATGCTGTCATTTTACCGGAAATACCCACATAAAAATACTAAGTTTAGGTGAATTTTAACTTTAATATGTTGGCAATGGAGATCTGCGCATTCATCAGCTTACTCCAAAAGTCAAGCGCAAGCGTGCGTAAAGAAGTTTTGCTTCGATATACTTAAATACGATTACCCTCATCGCCAGTGGGGTAAAAAAACGTTGTTTACATTTTCATTCCGCGTAAGGAACACTACCATGTACACATCTCATTATTAGGCTATTGACAGACGTGCGGTCTCGAGAATCGACGTGTCAACAATATGGAAACGGGCTTAATTCATGCGAAGTGACACATTTTGTTATCCAAGTTGTTTTAAATTAACGAAATGATAGTATGCCCAAGGCTTAATGCCGCGAGTAGACCAACCCGACATTTGTCTTAGACAAATTTAGCCGTAGATAATAAAAGAGATAATTCATATTGCACTGTGTAATTTTCACTAAACATTTTCTTCGTAAACTATCTAGTTACCATGACACGTTTTTTTCAGCTGATTAGGACATCGAATAAATTATTATGGTGGAAAGATTAAAATACGCAATGGATGAAAATAACATTATAATGATTGTTTGTTTAGAATATACAATTGCTATATAACCATATAACCTATGCTAATAGTTAGGCGCTGTTATTAAAACAAACTAATTAAGAGTTGACGCCATAATATTGTGATATGTAACTTAATACTTGGGGTTTTGGCGGGAAAGCGAAAAAGATTGCGTCACCGCATTGTATTATTTTCTAAAACTTGTGTTATTTTCAGTGTTAGTGCATAAAATTGGTGGCATTCTATTCGTTAAGTGCTGGATTACAGGCGTAAGTGTGGGAAATGGTATAATGATGGTGAAACGTTTCTTTTCGTGTTGTTTCCAAAACTCCATAGAAGCTTCAAGTAAAGTTGCCACCACTTTACTAGGAGTATGACTTTGACTAGACTATGACTTGACTTGATGACTTCGACTGTGACTTGACACATATTTGTGTGAAATATCATTAACTTGATAAATTATTAATTACTTGACACTGGCTAAATACACAAAAGTGTGGACCCAAAACATAAAAAAAAACTTAATACCTATAATATATGTTTGCGAGGAAAGCTACAGACGATCATCATTTTAATAGCTAGTTTACTGGAGGCAAGATCTAAAGGAGTGCGTAAGTCCTTGTAAATACACTTTATCAATTATTTAAACAAGAGTTAGCGTAATCGGTAGCACCTAGCATTTCGTCACAGATTATAACATTATAAATAGAAATAGTGGCACTGTTTCTATTTGTAATATTTAAATTCTTAATATTTATCGTTGGTAAGTATCTCCTAAGTTACGTTTTAACCACTTTATAAGGCATTTCAGTCATATCTCCTATATTTGAATTCAACCAATTAACACATGTGTGACAAAATGTGTAAATTCACTTCAATTTTTTTTGTTTATTTCAAACTCACAAGAGCTTTTACGTTATTGAAGGGATGAGTTCAAGAAGGGTTGAACTGATTTTTTTTCACAAAATGACTTATGAGTATCGTTGTATTCAGCGTGAAATTATCTACAATAATACATTCTCAAAATACAGAAATGAGGCTTAAATCTTGAGATTGTCGGTCTAAAAACGGTTTATCTGACACAGGAATACGGTTCGCTTAGCATAAAAACATTATTATATTATATTTTTTTAGTAATTGTACGAATTAGTACTATAGTTTTTATTTTAAAATAGAATAAATACATTTTCAAGCAACTGAAACTAACAATAAACCTTTATTCCATAAACTTAATAATCACTCAACATTAAAATGAAGCCGTTGAAGTTTAAAGTCAATTTTCTCGAAACTATCAATTTCACAGTTAAACTCTTTTTGATCTCACCCCCTGAATTGTTTTATATACATATTTTTTTCACTCTACATTAGGTATAATATTCATAGGAACCTGACTTATATAATAATGTATATGTCATTTTTTGCTGATTAACTACATTTTATTAAAATAGGTGTAACTAGGTACTTGCTGATATTTACTGGAATGTTATTGATGATTATTTTATTAACGGTCATACACAAAAGACGGATACGCAGCTTTATTTCTCGTACATTGACTTGTCAAGTATTATATTGTCTATGGAGTCCAACACCAATTTGCCCTACGAAAAAAAAATAGTAATACTATTTCTCTTTCGTAAGATATTTAATCACTTTCGTGAAGGTAGTACCTAACCTCTTTTGGTTATATCTGTCAATGTTAGCAATTATACGGCACAAGGAATCAGCGCAATAGCGCTGCCTGTATATTGGGTACGGCACCTAATAACCTACCGAGAAGTAGAGGGTTTAAATTTGGCCTGTCTATAGGCACAGTTTTAAAATCACCCGGCTTAACTACAAAAGATTTAAACAAGCCTTAATCTAGTGTTAATCTACTGTTTTGTAGTGTTAAGCACACGTTTGACGTCTGTCTAAGCCTTGTTTGGCTAGTATGCTACACCTTCGATCGCATCGTCATTCCCATCAGGTGAAAGCGCGGTCAAATGCTGGACAAGTTTGAAGTAAAAAAAAAAGTTTATGTATTTGTGGTTACACGGATCCAGGGCCACTTTGAGCGGTTGCTACTTTCCTTCTGCATCCATCCACTCCCCGCGGCTATGATCAGTTAGGCGATCACGTATTATAGCAATCAATAGAAACACTAATTTCTATGGATCTAACAATTTCAATGCGCAGTTTATATGTATACTTTGGATATTATCAAATTAGGAATGAAATTTCTCCTCTTGCGTTGCAATCAAAGTTCCGTAATCACCCCCGATCTGGGCGATCACGTTGATTGCAACAGAAAGAAACACAAATTTGTATGGATTTTACAGTTTCAATACGCAGTTTATGTGCATAGTTACTGCGAATTTTTTCAAATTAGGAATGAAATTTCGCCTCTTCACCCCCCAGCTGGGCGATCATCTAACTCGATTGCAACAAATAGAAACACAAATTTGTATGAATTTGACAGTTTGAATGCGCAGTTTATGTGCATAGTTAGTATGGAAATTTCTCCTGTTGCATTGCAATCAAAGTTTCGTGATCACCGCCCAGGTCGTCGATCTACCTAGAAACTAGATGGACCGACGACTTGATTAGAACAGTTCTTGTAATTCTTAGTTGGGGCTGGTCTGCTACGTACGCTTCGTAGTTGGCTGGACTGCAGTCGCGACCCCTTCTCACCCCGGTACGGCGGACGAGGGCTCACGGGGGGGTTTTAGTGGGTTCGATTCCCACATATCCCTCCTCAAAAAATATGGTCTACGCTTCGTCTTACGGTTCGTGATAGCCACTCGATAACCTTTCTTCCCGGGCTAGTATACAGTGCAATCTTTTTTTGTAGTGTAAGTGATGTATTTAGTAGTAGTTGGCATTATTGTCGTACGTAAATTCAGTTCTCGGTATCAACTGCCCGTTTAAAAAGTTACATGCATCATGTTATGGCGTGAAATGCATTTAACAATGGATAATCGGGTAAACTACGGGTGAAGCCTCGTTACTCAACATTGTCCTTATTGCATAAGTAGGTGTTTGCAGTTAGCTAAAAAATCATGTAAATTGTTGATCCGCGCTCACCTTACAGGCGCCAGAGCTAAATTTGCGATTTAAATTAAGTGAGGAACTGGCGACATTGCCCGAGACCAAGTCGACCTGTCAACTTTAAAAATCAAAATTTGTACGCACGGATACAGCTTACATCTGTCCACGTCCATGGCCATGGGCAATCATATATTCGTGGGCACTTTATATTAGACGACGGCGATATGTTGGCCCGAAATAAAGTAGTCGATGCCTATAGTACCGGTGGCAATTTTGTGTCGCGACGACACCTTCGCTAGTGGTAGGATTTTTCTAAAAAGTTCGTTTAGGTAGGTATAGCTCGCGCAAAACTTAATGAGCTCTCGGAAGTTAGCGCGGCTGGCTACGCAGTAAGCATATTATATTACTGTTTGGTTGCTTTTACAATATTTATAATGCACTCGACTGTACCATGCGCGGTTTAGTCCTAGGGCCTAACTTCCGAGAGCTCATAAAGTTTTGCTCGAACTATACCACTGCTTTGCCAGCTATTCTTCCGCCAAGCAATGGTGTGCAAGCACTACTGTGATCCGATTTGAAGGGAACTGTAGCTAGTGAAATTACTGGTCAAATGAGACTTTATGCCCTTAACTCACAGTCTAGTAATATTACTACTAGACTGTGATTGTTGTTGTGTCTCAGGTTGATGATGATCACGCAAAGCTCTATATTTTAGAGTTCCGAGTGACACTGTAACTGATATGGGCGGCCGTGTAGCTTAACATCAGGTGAACGACTTCTCATCACGTCATTCCTTAACATAAAAAACTTATTGGTATCGGAAACAGTACAATTTGCAAGCATTTTGTGGTAAATGTATGAGATTACTCGTCTTCCGATATCGTGTAGGTGTCGTTATCGTCTAATGTAAAAGCGCCCTCAGTAACAGTATACAAATAGGTAGAGTCCCTAAGTGAGCAGACGGCATTTGAATTGCAATGTTTGGGTGACTGTATTTTTCCAAAGGTTACAATGACTTCAAACCAAGATTCTAAATTTCTTAACATTTATCAGTATTATTCATTTGTCTAAGACGCAAGTTTTATTATTTAGAATGTGGTATATGAAAATGAGTGTTCTTTTTTATTTTTCGTTTATTTGTTAATAATAAATAACGCCCAACGATCACATCCATAGATACTGGACCTTAACTAGGATTCCCTGTATCTAGGGATCCAGGAACTTCGAGGTCCATGGTCCCACAACACCCAGATTCTAAACAAGTATTTGCGCTTTTTTGTGCACGAATTTTCGTTGCGGGAATCGAACCACCACAATCGAAACACATCATGGGTTTTACTGATAAACTGTAGTTTTTAATCATCGTTAAAAATGTCCTGTCTCGTTTTCGCCCGTGACTTAGCAACGTACGTATGACAACTCTCAACACCATGTGTCACTTCCCTGTCACGCACTCAAGTAATAATCAGTTCAAATGTGATCTACAACTTACAGCTAAACTAGTTCCCAAAAAGCTGGGCGTTCTCACTAAGGTCAGGCAGTACTTCGCACCTGAACAGCTTCTTAATTCGTACCAAAAAGTTCGATCGTGCATGGAGTACTGCTGCCACCTATGGGATGAGTCTGCTAAATACCAGCTGGAAGCCTTAGACTCTATCGAAAGGCGTGCTAAGAGGCTTATAGGTTGCGACTTGTTTGAGTCCCGACTACAAAGCCTCGACCATAGGCGCAAAGTGCACTAAAAAATGCACTCGATAGAAGACCGATAAACTGACAAGTTTAGAGAGTGTGCATTGGAGTTGCATAACCTGATTCCGCTATCACCGTTCCACCATCGGACAACCAGATGTACGAAAAAGCGCCACCGGTACATGGTTAATATCCCACATGTGCGAACAAAGAGATTTGGCTCCACATTTATCATGCGAACAGCCAAAGAGTGGAACGCTTTACCGGCATCCGTATTTCCCGAAAACTACAACGTTGGAGTCTTCAAATCGAGAGTGAACAGGTATCTTCTAGGCAAGCGTGTTACATCCTAGACCGCATCGTCACTTACCATCATGTGCGATAGTGGTCAAACGCGAGCCTATCAAACAATAAAAATGCATCATCCACTTAGGCATTATCAAACTATATTACTATGTGAATAATACAAATTATTATTATTTACATCACAATTAATAAAAAAAATATATAAATAAAAAAGCTTTTTATTGTTCTCTTGTTATTATTTAAAATTATTTCTTCTTGCTTCTCTGATGGTTCCTCACTTTTAATTAATCACCACGTCATAATTATGAATATTAAAAGATTGTATGTAACATTTTCAGGAAACAATGAGAACGCCGATGTGTTATGTTATCCAGTGGTAGAATATTTTAAATTAAAAACTTTATAGTCCGTAAATTCAATACTCAATATACTTTTAATTTCACGCTTAAATAAATATTAATTATTTGTTTTACATTATAAAATAATCTCGGTTAATAATATAATTTTTTTATCGTTTTGTGGAATGTTTCTTAAGACGTAGTTTATTATAATCTATAGCAATCAGAGTAGGAACTGCAAAAGGTAAAACTCAAATTTTACGACCGCTATACACAGACCAAAACGTTTCTATTTTATAGCTTTGAAGTGCTATATATTGTATCAAAGTTTCATAAGCAGTAGGTACATTCATCACGGGTTAGCTAAATCGGCTGAACCGAATCATATGAAAACAAATGAGTCTTAAGCCGATAACAAACACAGTCATCGTCGTAAAATAACTAGTACCGTTAAATACTAAAAGTAGACCTAAAGTGCCGACACTGAATCACCTGGGGCACCTTAACATCTAGATCTAGATCTAGATGTAGCCGGCACTGAATTCGCCGGACTAGCTTTCCGGATGGCAACGGACAACAGCCTGGTTGGCAGGCTGACAGGCTGTTGAAGATAGTTTTCGAAAGGTACTTAGAAAGTACCGTTCGAAAACTATCCGGATATACATATATTGCTAACATATCCATAAGAACCAAAATATGGTTAGCGTAATTATTTATCCAGATATTACATGTCAACTTGAAACTATAATTATCTTTTCCCTGTCCCAATTCATCTATACTGTCGAAAACAAAGAGATTGTTCTGATAAATCATCAACGCAGAGACGAATTAACAATTAAAATAATAAAAAAAATTGTATCTACACTAGATTATTTTCACCACATTAGAAGGAAATTCATATTTAATAAAAGTTTGGTTTGGCTGACGAAATTCACACAATGAGGTGGTTTAATTTCCACTAGTGATACTGAAATAAGGTAGGTACTAGGTACTATTAATCCCAAAAAATATGTTTTATTGGGTATACTATCTATAGTGTAGTATAAAATGCGGATGTCTTTATTTCTGAAATAGCGGTTGTAGCTACAAAAATTCAACCGGTTTTTGTATATGCCGGTAATAATATGCTGGACATCTAATCACATCTCTATTGAACACTTAACTATTACAAACATAATGAACCTTATCTTTACGAGCATAAGAAAGCTATTGTTCAAAATATTCAAATTTTAAAACGAGTAAGAGTAAAGTTATATAGCTGTACCAATTGATAAAAAATAATTAGGACATATGATATCACACAGGTTTAGATTAAGCGAGAGGGCAGGGGGTCGATGACCGGTTAAATGATGACGTCATTTATCTCGGATTTGGTTTATAGGCGGCATTTAGGCTTTGTGTAATTATGTCGTGTTAACGTTAATAAAAGTTGAATATAATTAAATATAGAGAAGAAACCACTTACGAGGTTAATGTATGAACAGTTCGCGCGGGTGTTTTGTTTTAAGGCAGTTTTTACATTACAATTTTAAGCTGGACGAATTTGTTGTACATTCTTAGGAACTTTTTTATACTTAGTTAGAGTGAACAGATTACTACAATATTATATTAATTTCCGTCACTAACCATCAGCGGTCATTCTGCCTTATTTTTTCTTTCAGCCCGCACCTGATCTTCTTTTGAAAATATTAAGTATCCTTAATTATAACCAAATTTAACTTTAACCATAGAAAGTTTTAACAAAATCCTTCCAACATGATGAGTGTTTAAAGGGACTGACAAACAGACAAAAGCAAATAAAAAAATTACTTCTACATATAATCGCCAGTAAAATTTTCAAAAAAATTTTAGATTACAAAATTAGTTTGCACGGTCAGTCCTGTACCTATACAGGCCATCGCGGCTAGTATAGGTACATTATACCTACTAAAAAATCATTTGGCCTGTACCTATACTAGCCGCGATGGCCTGTATAGGTACAGGCCAAATGATTTTTTAGTAGGTAGTATTTAGTAGTAGTTGTTATATTATTTTAGATTTTAAGTAGTTGAAAAATAAAGGTACTTTTCCCGTTAAAAAAATTAAATTATAATAAACAACAACATAATCTGAACATTGAAGTAATTCTAATTTCTAGCCTATAGCTATGAAGGAGGGCCATAAACGTTATCAGGCCGGCCATATTAACAGAATTAATCGAACACAAATATAATACGTATAATAAATAGCGTTATCGGACGACATAAATTTATTCCGTACATTTTTTCTCATATGTACACCATGTTCTTAGCCACATTTTAATTAAGAAAGTTAATTGAAATGTGTACGGCTTTGTTAGTATTATATGCATTTATTACTCTTTATGGTAATGAAATAGTGGCTAGTTAATACTTAAAAACCTAATTAATAGACTCCGTGATAAAAATCTGATATGAAAAACCAAGTAGTTTATTATATCGTTGATCGTCACACGGCTTTATTTATTAATAAAACTTAATAAAAAAGTTATCTGACAAACGCAAAGAAACAAATACATTGTAGGTTATTTTTGGCGGGAAAATGAAAAAGATCGCGTCACCGCATTGTATTATTTTCTAAAACTTGTGTTATTTTCAGTGTTAGTGCATAAAATTGGTGGCATTTTATTCATTTACTGCTGTATTACAGGCGTGAGTGTGGGAAAGTGGTATAATCATGGTGAAACTTTTCTTTTCGTGTTGTTTCCAAAACTCCATAGAAGCTTCTGGTAAAGTTGCCACCGCTTTACTAGGAGTATCACTTGACTAGACTAGACTATGACTTAACTTGATGACTTGGACTGTGAGTTGACTTGACTTCTGTCTACGTATACGCCGCGGTTTCACCCGCGTGGTGAAATTTTTCTAATTTTCCGCTATCTGTTGAATTTTTTTTATTTCATTAGAACCTTCTCCTGACAATAATAAACACACCAAAAAAAGAATTAACGAAAATGTTCCATACGTTCACGCGTGATGTGATGACCGAGGCAAATAGAAATTCATATGTTTATACCTAGATGTAAAGAATAATTTCTTCTTCCGAGATTGTAATTAACAGCTCTCAATATTGCTACCAAAGTAAAGAAAAGTTGTCAGACTTTTGTATTTCCCACAGAGAGAACCAACGGCCGATCTATATAAAATGTCCATTAAATGCACTCCGAAACGATTTTTGTCACCTCTCTAGTTACTCTACGTTACGTTACTCGTTTTTTACTTAGGTTACTTGGATCTTAGCGAGCTTATATTTATTTACAAAAAGAGATCAGTATTACAAAGGAATTACTGGAGTTTTTGGCGTCACCGCATTGTATTATTTTCCAAAACTTGTGTTATTTTCAGTGTTAGTGCATAAAATTGGTGGCATTATATTCGTTAAGTGCTGTATTACAGGCGTGAGTGTGGGAAAATGGTATGATGATAGTGAAACTTTTCTTTTCGTGTTGTTTCCAAAACTCCATAGAAGCTTCAAGTAAAGTTGCCACCACTTTACTAGGAGTATGACTTTGACTAGACTATGACTTGACTTGATGACTTCGACTGTGACTTGACACATATTTGCGTAAATATCATTAACTTGAAAAATTATCAATTACTTGACACTGGCTGAATACACAAAATTGTGAAGCCAAAACAAAAAAAAAAAATTGTCAACCGACAATGCAGATCAACGTCAACTTCAACTTCCTTGCAAAGAAATTTTATTTCAATAATAAATTAGTTGGATTCATATCTTGGAATGTACTGAAATTAACTCCTTTCCAGAAAAGTCACTAATGATTGATGTTTTATTACGCTACTCTACCCAGCTCTATCGATGCAAGAAATTGAGCAGGTCTTGTCGTAACCAAGTAAACAAAACTTTCATCGTACGATCCAACACTAAGTTCCTTTTTTAAACTCAAAATGTACAAAGACGATATATAAATTAATATTATATTATATTCTTATGTGAATAATACAAATTTTATTATTCAGGTCATAATTTGGGGTTTAGGAATCACAGATCCTATAAATCTGTGCATATAATATTAAAATGTATTGCCTAAATTTCAGTTACCCTATTAATAATGAACGCATTAAGTTAATCTTTTTATTTTTTAATCGTATATTGCTAATTGTAGGAGAACAATTATTCCTTTGTTTAGTAAAAGACCTTGTTTTGGACGTCAAACACTAAACTATACAACTTATGTTACCTAAGTACCCAACAATGGTAGAACAATGGACTGTTACGGATTGTTTTCAACAAAAACCTAGCACATTGTTGTGAAAACTTAGAATGGGTATTTTAAAAGTTTTTCTTTGTATATTTTTCTGCCGACTTCTAAAAGCAGGATGGTTCTCAATTCAGTTACATCTGTTTTTTATTTTTTATGATTTTACTAGGTGGTAGGACTTTACTGCAAAGTTCGTCTAGGTAGGTACCACCGCTTTGCCAGTTATTCTGCCGCCAAGCAGTAGTGCGCAAGCACTGCTGTGTTCCGGTTTGAAGGGCACTGTAGCTAGTGAAATTACTGGGCAAATGAGACATTATGATCTGATCTCACAGTTTAGTAATCTTATTACTAGATAGTGCTGATGTCTCTGGATGACGTGCGTGTCACGCGAACCTCTATACTTTAGAGTTCCGAGTGACATTGCAGCTGGTATGGGCAGCCGTGTCGTTTAACATCAGGCGAACGGCTAGCTCGTCACGTCATTCCTTAACATAAAAAAAACTCTTTTTTTATTAATAATAATAATAATAACGCCCAACGATCACATAGGTACATAGATCCTGGACCCTAACTAGGATTCCCTGTGTCTAGGGACCCAGGAACTACGAGGACCCTAAAATTGAGGTGACCCTATTCAGAAAAGTTTACATTTTCAAATTTTTTTTAAATTTTAGAGTGTGCACCATCGGAATAGTAATCACAAATAATAATAATAATACTATGAGAACTAGATAACTGATACAATACATAGATACTTTTGTAAATACATACATAGAATACAATATAACACCCAGACACAGAACAAACATCAAACTATAATAAGTAGGTACTATGGAAACCAGATAACTGATAGAATACTTACTTGGATACTTTTTTAAATAAAAATAAATAAATATAAGCTCTACTGATAAAAGTTATATTAAAATAATAAATAATAGTTTTTTTTTTTAGTTTTGGCGGGAAATAAAATAAGGTTGCGTCACCGCATCGTATTATTTTCGAAAACTTGTGTTATTTTCAGTGTTAGTGCATAAAATTGGTGGCATTTTATTCGTTAACTGCTGGATTACGGCGTGAGTGTGGGAAAATGGTATAATGATGGTGAAACGTTTCTTTTCGTGTTGTTTCCAAAACTCCATAGAAGCTTCAAGTAAAGTTGCCACCACTTTACTAGGAGTATGACTTTGACTAGACTATGACTTGACTTGATGACTTCGACTGTGACTTGACACATATTTGCGTGAAATATCGATAACTTGAAAAATTATCGATTACTTGACACTGGCTAAATACACAAAAGTGTGGAGCCAAATCTTAAAATAAATAAATAGGGTTTTTAGATTGACTTTGTACCTACTTGGAGAACTGAGACATTGAACTGGGCTTCATGCATGTTAGAGGTGGTTCCTTGTAACTTGGGATACTATTGTATTTTAAATAAAACCACTGTATCTTGACTGACCCGATAGCTCAGTTGGTAGTATTCCTGCCTTCTGAACTACAGGTTGTGGATTCGATTCCCACCCAAGACAATCATTTGTGTAATGAACATCGACGTTTATTCTGTGTCTGGATGTTATATTGTATTCTATGTATGTATTTACTTACAAACAAAAAGTATCTAAGTATTGTATCAGTTATCTGGTACCCATAGTACAAGCTTTGCTTAGTTTGGGGCTAGATGGCGCTGTGTGAAATGTCGACACGTATTTATTTATTATCTCGAAAAACATATTTTGTTTGCTAACTTACGCCTATGAAACAATGCGTCAAACGATACCGTGATTCAGTTTTTTGTACCGTGCGCCTTAAGCGACATCTACAGAGAGAGATAGCGACAGCGACAACAGAAAGAGTTGAACTTTTAAAACCAAATCAAAGTAAGTACCTACCTAATTCCTCTACAATGCCATCGTTATGTGTAACAATGCTACTTTTTTAGAAATTCCCTTAATTTCTTACATTCCCCCTGATAGGGATTTCTTTTAGGGGACCCAATAAATTTTTTCCAATAAACCTTTACGCCATTATCGCCACATGTATTTTAAAATTGATGATTTAAAGTTTATTATTGTTATTATCCTGATTACAAAATAACACTTTAAGTATACCTATTTGCAATTGAAGTAGGTACAAGAATCAAAGTGCCAGTATCGCCGACGTCAAAAGCTTTTGATGTGCAAAGGCCAAATGGGAGTTCGTTGTACGTCGCACAGCAAAAATGAGTGGTTCTAGGTCAACGCACTATTTTACAACATGGCTCCGCCTTTTCACCCGCCGGCAGCCGCGATCGGATGAAAAACGCGGCTTTTTAACCAATCGTGACATGTGAAACTAAAATAACGCCTATCAGCCCCGACTAGTTTCAAACGTTTTATAACCGCCTTATAACCAAACTTTCACAATAACAATAACAAATATTAACACAAAAATTAGCGACGAATCTTCTCATCTTAACCTTCACACATACGTAGTATCGATCCCAAAAAGTACTATCATAAACATAACCAAAAGTTTCAAATAAGTTAGTAACGTTATTTGAAACGGAATGGAAAGTTTGTACAGGGGGAGCGGCGGGGTGCGCGGGGTGCGCGGGGGTGAGCTATCGGCGGGAAAAGTTTTACGAGAGCCGACCGGTCGACGACAGCGGGCGAACTTTATGCATTTAAAATTAGTACTCACCCGTTCTTCCTCGCGGATCATTTCTGCGATGCCGGGGCGGATGTCGATGTCTTCATGGTGCGGCACGGAGGCGGCGGGAGCTGGCTCGGGCGGGAGCATGTCTGCGGGGGGCGAAGGCCCGGGGCTCGCGTGCGGGCGCGAGCCGGCGCTGGCCCGGTCCTCGGACACGCGGCGGCGCGCACGGCCCGCCGGCGAGTCCGGGCTGGCCGCGCGCTTCGCCGCACGGTTCCCGACTCCGTGCCCCGATAGAGACGCGTGCTCGCCGCTCACATCCGTCAACCCTCTAATCTTCAGCGTATCTGCCACTTTCAACAACGCCGGGATCTGATCCTGAGACACGTTAATCTCACCACGGTACATGAAATCTACGGCCGCCTTCAGATCGCAGTATTTAATATCTCGAATGATAATAATCGGGTGCCGGCAAGGGTTCTCCATTAGCAGCGATTGGAAGTAAGGGCTGCATGCGCTCAACACCACCTTGTGAGCCTTCAAGCTTTGGCCTTCGCAGGCGAGGGTGACGTCCACGAAAGACTGCGACTGCAGCAGCTGATCGAAGCAGCTAGTCAGGTTGTTCTGGTAGTTGTTCCACCTCAGGCAGAACTGCTGGGGTGAGCCGGCGTCACGGCCGTCCATGGCCGTGTCCTCCTCGGCCGGCATGGGTTTAGTGTGCGGCGAGCATCTGAAACGTAACGTGCGAGTCGAGATAACGCGGCACGTGCTGCACGGGCGAGGACTCGCGAAACACTGAGCGAGCGGCGAGGCGCGGACGGCGCGCGGGCGGCGAGGGCGCGTAGGCGGGGCGAGTGTCGGCGCGCGAATGGCGGCCGCGCGCCGCCTCCGGGCTCCGCCCCCGCGCCGCCCCCCGCGCGCTCGGCGCCCCCCGCGGCGCCCGCGCACGCATCGCCCGCGCCCGCGCCTTCGACACAACCACGCACACACCAAACAATGTGCACCGTGCATGTGCAACATTAAACAATAATTTATCGATAAATAAATTACAATTAAAATGCATGGATCTCGTTTTTTTTTGTAATAAATCACTATTAGTATTTTTGTCCCAGCTTTACATTTGGTAATTAATTTTTTCGGCTTTATTAAATAAGTAGTTGTAATACTAATTTAAATTGTTACGAAAAAATCTAAAACTATATACCTGTGGTAGGACTTTTCTGCAAAGTTCGTCTAGATAGGTACCACCGCTTTGTCAGTTATTCTGCCGCCAAGCAGTAGAGTGCAAGCACTACAGTGTTCCGGGCACTGTAGCTAGTGAAATTACTGGGCAATTGAGAGTTTATGATCTGATCTCACAGATCTTATTACCAGATTGTGATTATGTCTCAGGATGATGTTGTGCGCAGTGCAGTGTCACACGAAACCACATATTTTGGAAGTCCACTGTTCTGTTATGGGCGGCCGTGTCGCTTAACATCAGGTGAACGACTAGCTCGTCACATCATTCACTAAAATTTTATAAAATCTTATTAAAAATCTAAAACTAACATAATAAAATGAATCAAGGTATATCTATAGGTAGGTAGGTAATGATTCTTTTTTATAGTTAAGTAATCTTTAGTTTAATTTAATTTTAATTTTAATTAGTTTACTTTTGCATAAACCATTTTATGTACCTACCTACCCATAGAGAAACCATTTTATGTAGAGAAACCATTTTATGTAGAGAAACCATTTTACGTAGAGAAACCATTTTAGGTAGAGCAACCATTTTATGTAGAGAAACCATTTTATGTAGAGAAACCATATTATGTACAGAAACTATTTTATGTAGAGAAACCATTTTATGTAGAGAAACCATTTTAGGTAGAGAAACCATTTTAGGTAGAGAAACCATGTTAGGTAGAGCAACCATATCCGGAATTTTATAATTTTGTTCTGTGCTCAAGGGTAGAGCTTTATATAATTAGCCCACATGTTTCCCGTCCGCTGGTGGGATACGGGTCTTCTCTCACCGTTAGAGGGTATATTAAGCTATTCACTACGCTGGCCAAGTGCTTGTTGGTGAATACCACAATAATTTATGTACTTAAGATTTGTAATTATTGAACAAGCTGCACCCCTACCGCGTAACTATTCTGGGAATCAGCTTCGCCTGCCATCCTGCACGCGCCAATTAACAAGTCCACGAGTGCGAGCAAGAGAGAACACGATTACCATCTCCACCAGACTTACGCGGTAAGGCCCCTGATTTCCTCACGATGTTTCCTTTCACCGTTATAAGAGTAAGGGAACGAGCGGGATTCGAACCAGGGTGCATTAAAATGGTATCTACAGAATGGACCCACTCTAGAAAAAATAAAACTGAATGTAGGTATCTATATAAAGAAACTGCACTTCATTCAAAAATAGTTGGTAAATGAACGTTATAAATAAAAATGAAATAGTATGACATTAAATTTTCTATGTTGATTTTTTTTATTTATAACCCCTTTTTAACTACAATTTGGCTTTTTTATTTAAAAATAGTTTAGTTTTAGATTTAATTTAGTTTGTCAATATATAGGTATAATTGTATTATTATGGTATAATTTTATATTATATTACAAGCTGAGCCCCGAGGCTTCAGCCACGTTAATAAAATAATGATTTCCTCATCCCACGGGAACATTTCATTTTTCCGGGATAAAATGTAGCCTATATGTTAATCCAGTGTGTAAGCTATCTTAGTACGGAATTTCATCCAAATCCATTCAGCCGTTTGAGCGTGAAAGAGTAACAAACATAGATAGATAGAGAATTCTTTATTGTTCCAACAATGAAATATAAAAGTGTTACAATCGGCGGTCTTATCGCTGATAGCGATCTCTTCCAGACAACCTTTGGATGGACAGTATCAAATGCAAAAGAGTGGACGGTGGTGTAAGACAATTTAAAAGAAATCTAATAACAATAATTAAATAACAAATACCTAATTTTTAGCAATAAATGTACCTAATATATCCTGATACTTATATAATCATAATATTATATTGAGTATTATAAAGGATTTTGGCGGGAACGCGAAAAAGATTGCGTCACCGCATTGTATTATTTTCCAAAACTTGTGTTATTTTCAGTGCTAGTGCATAAAATTGGTGGCATTTTGTTCATTCAAGTCAAGTCACAGTCCAAGTCATCAGGTCAAGTCATAGTCTAGTCAAAGTCATACTCCTAGTAATGTGGTGGCAACTTTACCAGAAGCTTCTATGTAGTTTTGGAAATAACACGAAAAGAAACGTTTTCCCACACTCACGCCTGTAATCGAGCACTTCACGAATAAAATGCCACCAATTTTATGCACTAACTGAAAATAACACAAGTTTTGGAAAATAATACAATGCGGTGACGCGATCTTTTTCGTTTTCCCGCCAAAACTCAAATAGAAGTTTTCTTATGTCTTCCATAGATAAAGTAATTACCTAGTAACGCCACCTACCACCCACCCGATAAATTTCTTACGTCAACTTCAAAAGCTTTTAAACTGTTGTAGGTAAGTGTAATGAAAATATATTGCTTAGACAATGGCTATTTTTCAAACGGCAACACAGTTGTTCCCCGAAGCCAGTTGTCGATGTTTGGTAAGGGCCTTATAAAATATACAAAAGTGGGCCCTTGCGTCCGTAAACAAATATGGGGCTGCGCGTAGAGGTAGCAACACCATAGACTGGGCCAATATTAAAATATGTGTATTCTAAACTAATAAATAAACAAATGAGTTTTGGTGGGAAAACGAAAAAGATCGCATCACCGTAAAACTTGTGTCATTTTCAGTGTTAGTGCATAAAATTGGTGGTATTTTATTCGTTAAGTGCTGGACTACAGGCATGAGTGTGGGAAAGTGGTATAATGATGTTGATATGTTTCTTTTCGTGTTGTTTCCAAAGCTCCGGGTAAGCTTCTGGTATTAAAGTTCCCACTACTTTACTAGGAGTATGACTTGACTAGACTATGACTTGATGACTTGACTTATATATAAAATAATTTTTCATGAGAAATTATCATTTACTTGACACTGCTGATGTCTCAGGATGATGTGCGCAGTGCAGTGTCGCTTGAAACTCTATGTTTTAGGGTTCCGAGTGACACTATTCTGTTATGGGCGGCCGTAGTCACATCAGGTGAACGACTAGCTCGTCACATCATTCAATAACATAAAAAAAACACACACATAAGTATATTTCTGTTATAGTTTGTATGTTTGAAAAATAACTCGGTAACTTACACTTAGTAACAGGAGGACATATCTAACGTTTTCAGAGCTCTACATCATCAAGAGTAGAAAAATGTGTGGTGTAAGTATATAGAACAAATAGTTTTGGCTCCACAAATAGTTAGTAATAATATTACTTTTCTTTGTTAGTTTGGACCACCAGCAATGACCACTTTTCTATTGTCACTAGTACATCATAGGGCTTTCAGTCGCGATGGACTTCCGCATCGTAAGACGAAAAAATCGACTCTCAGTCCAGTCTCGGAACTGCCGAGGAAAACGCGATTACAGACTTCTTAAAAAAAATTTTGTGCTTTAAATCACACGACATATGTACGTTAAACTTCTTTAGCTCCACTGGTGTACACATAAACACATAATTTTTTTTTTTTTATTATTTTAAATATTTTATTTAATAAAGCATTGTATGACTGGTTGTTACAACACGCATTTAATGGTGTTAAGGAATTTCAAATGTACTGTAACAAAAATATTGTTTAATATTTGCACACTTGCATGCAGGTTGAACACAAAATGTCTAATTATTTTAAGTAACTTATGTTTACATCTCTCGAAAATTAAGTTCTATATTTAATCAAATAATATTTGATTTGATTTGATCCATCCGGTATAACTATACCGGCCGATAGATGGATGTTCTTGATTTATTTAATGTTTATTTCGCCATCTTACCATCACCAATTGTTATTTTACCGGACATACCAACATAATAATACTAATTATAAGAATTTTTATCTTGGTTCTGTTGACAATGGAGATCTACGTTAACCAATAACTTTCAAATTCCGTTCGCCTCGTTACGCATTCACCTGCTTACTCCCCAAGACATGCGTGCGTAAAGAAGTTTGACTTCAATATAATACAGACTTTATAAAAGCCTCTTCTGATGATGAAAATCATTAACCACGTAATTACTTCTTAAATTTTCATAGTAAAAAATATTAACTATGTAGTATCCAGGTATCGAATGGCTGATCAAGTTGCCACATCAAATTTGACGCCCCTTCGTTGAATCTGGTAAGCATAGCATTGCAAATGACGCGTTCCATTTTTGAGCCTCAGTCAATTTGTGTAGGCAGAATAAGTAATAGTAAGTACAAGTAGCGCTGCACTTAGTCCGTGTGGCCCGAAAGTAAGAGCAGCAGCGTGATGCGAATATCCT
The DNA here is from genome assembly GCA_905220475.3 of Ennomos fuscantarius. Lineage (NCBI taxonomy): Eukaryota > Metazoa > Arthropoda > Insecta > Lepidoptera > Geometridae > Ennomos > Ennomos fuscantarius. Next base: position 4,765,384 of record HG992023.1, on the reverse strand, counting down.
TATATTCTTCCAGTTGCCACGCCACTGCCGCAAATATTGCATACTATTTTATTTCATATTATGATTGACGTTCATTACAACCACAGATTACATTTTCTCCAATCTATAGCTATAACCATGATGGCCTATGTAATTCGACCTTTCCGCGTCCCCATAATTCTATAAGCTGAACCAAAAAATGAGGAGTGGCTCAGGGCTCCTAAGGCTGAAATATACTTATTTCTTTGCTCTTGATGATCTACCAAACGTGGTGACAAATGCCGAAATGTCTATGTACGCCGATGATGTGACCGCAGTTGTCACAGCACCAACGGTGCAGCTTCTGGAGCAAAGACTAAACAACACGACCACGCAACTTGCTGAGTGATTCGAGGTGAGCGGCCTCGCATTCAACCTATCGAAAACCATAGGGTGAAACCTAAATAAGAAAGCGAATATATAGCGAAAAATCAACCGAGGATTCCAGTCCTTTTCATTCCACCCATACCTTCAAGTAGTTGCAATGGCAACCTAATGAGGTTAGATAAGTTTAATTTATACAGAATGCTTGTACCTACTACAAAAATCCGGCAACATACATTGAATTAAAATCGATAGATAAAGACGTCTCCCATACCCCTAACTTACCCTTACTTCCGTTGATCCACTTATAAATTTACAGTATGTTTTGGCTCAACACTTTTGTGTATTAAGCCAGTGTCAAGTAATTGATAATTTATCAAGTTAATGATATTTCACGCAAATATGTGTCAAATCACAGTCCAACTCATCAAGTCACTAGTCAAGTCATAGGCTACTCAAAGTCATACTCCTAGTAAAATGGTGGCAACTTAAATAGAAGCTTCTATGGTGTTTTGGAAACAACACGAAAAGAAACGTTTCACCATCATTATACCACTTTCCCACACTCATGCATGTAATCCAGCACTTAACGAATAAAATACCACCAATTTTATGCACTAACACTGAAAATAACACCAGTTTTGGAAAATATTGCAATGCGGTGATGAGATCTTTTTCGTTTTCCCGCTAAAAAACGATTTGGTATTTATTTTGCCATGCTGGTATTCATGGTATTCATTTACCTGCAATCGCTTACAAAATACTAGGTAATTATAGGACCTAAAACAGCCAAAGACGCGGCACCCTCACCCCTCCTTAATTAATCAACAACACATTATTCCATTAAAACAAACACCACAAATGATTGTGATTACAATTTTATGTAGAAACGACAGTACAACAACCATAAATTCGCGAAGCCCTAAATCAAACTCGCGGCGTAAAAGGCATGTCCACTGTAGCTATATGCTATTTTTTCATTATTTTACATCACTCATAAAAGGTATGCGATGACGGCGACGACAAAAGAGCCTTGTGGGTCACGCGAGCCGAACAGGGGCATCAATTAAATTGTACAACATAAAATGGTCTAAATCATAATCTCGGTAACAGCGGCGAGTCTAACACACGTTATTAATTATGTTATAAAAAAGTCATAGCTAAATTAACATATTTATGGAACTATAAAGTTGTAGGTGGCAGACTGGGGCGGTTGGAGCGGGTGTGTTTATTCTAGGGTTCTTGTGTACGTTAGCGCCATCTAGTGGCGATAAGGTTGTCGTGTATGAGGTAGCTGCTGATTGTTGACAGATGTCACTAGTAACACAAAATACAGATGGAGTATAATTAAATTGTACTAGAGTTTTGGCGGGAAACCGGAAAAGTTACCGCATTATATTATTTTACAAAACTTGTGTTATTTTCAGTGTTAGTGCATAAAATTGGTGGCATTCTATTCGTTAAGTGCTGGATTACAGGCGTGAGTGTGGGAAAATGGTATAATGATGGTGAAACGTATCTTTTCGTGTTGTTTTCAAAACTCCATAGAAGCTTCAAGTAAAGTTGCCACCACTTTACTAGGAGTATGACTTTGACTAGACTGACTTGACTTGATGACTTCGACTGTGACTTGACACATATTTGCGTAAAATATCGATAACTTGATAAATTATCAATTACTTGACACTGGCTAAATACATAAAAGTGTGGAGCTGATACTTAAAAAAAAAAATAGTACTATTGTATATTCTGTCACAGTGATGTAGTATCCGTATTTAGGGGTATCAATTAGAAGTTGTAAATTTTTCTTAATATTAACGTCAGTTAAAGTTACTAGTGTAATTTTTTACAGTAACCTTAACCATTAAGTTTAAACCAGCCTGTTTTGCTGCACCATCATAGTTTGTCGTAACAATTATATGTAGTTTACGAACATTATTTCTTAAAAATAATAACAATTCCTTTGCCCGAGAAATACACAATAAGCTTATACATTATTCTTACACAAAAGAGGTGTTTAAAAGCTAGAACCTAGAACGTAAGGAATACTATAGGTACAGTAAAACACACAATAAGCTTTTTAACTATATATAACCTTAACCTTAGCTGTCCAATCTTGCCTAATTGAAGAATTATGACGTCATTTTAATAACGCAAAAAAGGAGTTTCTTTCTAGAGTGACTTTTAGACTAGAGAGAAATTAGCGCTGTAGATTTCTACAGCGCTTAATTTCGATTCAGGCACTTTTTTAAAGGTGTAGGGACAACATCTCTGTTTTAATTTAGCATTATTATGTAACTTAGCATAAAAATAAACAAGTGCTTGCTTATTTTTTTGATAGGTATGTTGCCAAGGTAAGTTAGGTAGAGGTAGTACTTAATACCAAAAGTTGAAACTGACCTAGTTAGGTTACCGATACTAAAAACATTTTTTCTGCAGTGGGGATTGGCTGGTCAAAAATGGTAAGGTGATTTTTTTTTACTTTTCAAGATAAATTTAATGCACAACTTTTAGGTTTTTGTCTCTAGAGGGCTCTGTTAATTGAAAACCATATCTGTGTCAAAGATTTGATCATTCTTTCGTTTTCATTGATTTGTCAGATATCAATTGTCAAACTGGATCTACGTTTGAAACTGTGTTGATTTTACGGTTTTTTGTGGACTAAGTGAAATAGATATATTAAATAGAAAAATTAAATGATGATACAATAAAATTCCATTATTTAATACGTAAGAATGTTCAAATTATTAGTACCTAATCAAACGCATTAATAAAATTCGTATGGGTACAATAGTAAAATGTTCATAAGTATTATAAGTAATTATAGAGGTTTTGGCGGGAATGCGAAAAAGATTGCGTCACCGCATTGTATTATTTTCCAAAACTTGTGTTATTTTCAGTGTTAGTGCTTAAAATTGATGGCATTCTATTCGCTAAGTGCTGGATTACAGGCGTGAGTGTGGGTAAATGGTATAATGATGGTGAAACGTTTCTTTTCGTATTGTTTCCAAAACTCCATAGAAGCTTCAAGTAAAGTTGCCCCCACTTTACTAGGAGTATGACTTTGACTAGACTATGACTTGACTTGATAACTTCGACTGTGACTTGACACATATTTGCGTGAAATATCATTAACTTGATAAATTATTAATTATTCGACACTGGCTAAATACACAATAGAGTGGAGCCAAAACTGAAAAAAAAAGTATTTATAAAATATACCTAGGTTTCTAGGTCCTCGACACAAATGTACAATGTAGGTACTGCGTGCAACTACTTACCTACAGTATGAGTGATATCTTTCAGATAAAACTGACTGATCTTAATTTTGCTTAGGAACCATGTTGGACTGGTGGTAGGTACTTATTGTACGAACCTCTTTACGCCCGCTTGACTTGGGGAGTAAGCTGGTGAGTGCGAGGCGAACGGAAGTTGAAGTTGGTTCACGTAGATCTCCATTGTCAATACAACAAAGTTAAAATTGTAGTTTTACCTCAGTCGTGTGGTCTAAAGCACACTCGTTTTTTATATTATTATTATTATATTCGACAGCCTCTGTGGTGTGGTGGTGTGGTGCGGCGGGTTCGATTCCCGCGGCAGGACAAGTATTTGTGCACAGAAAAAAAAACGCAGTTACTTGTTCTGAGTCTGGGTGTTGTGGGACCATGGTCCTCGTAGTTCCTGGACACAGGGAATCCTAGTTTATCTATCAGGATCTATGTATGTGATCATTGGGCGTTATTATTATTATTATATCGCTAAAATGGTCGTCAGTGTTTCGGAACGTCAGCTCCTTTACCAAAAACACGGAGTGTAGCTGAAACTTTGAACGATCTGTCGATAGCCACGGAGCTTTCCAATTTTCCAATTAACCAGTTGTCACTTTGTCAATACAAAATCGTGGCACTGGAGCAGAAAAAACCTATGCTGAGCTCCAGTAGGAGGGATCGGCGTAGAAAACCAGCACGGATTAAATTTGAATGCACATTTGAGTCTACATTTTTTTTTTTCAAGAATTTGTATGCCTTTATTTATTAAACATAAGTATTTAATAATCGTTAATACAAAACTAAACTAGACCTGAAAAAACTAAATTATACCTAAGAACTTAAAATAAAATACAAGTTATGATAAATTAAAATAAATAAAAATCTTATGCGAGCACTATTTCAACTGCTAATAATCGTCGTGATTATGGCAAACCGAAACTGAAGAATTCCCAATCAGGGGGGCACGCTTCCCGAGGGGGACGTAGAGATGTCAAATCATTTTTATACTACTGAAGTGGCTAACAAGCAAGAAAAAACAAAAAAATAAACAAACTACATTAACAAATAACATTTCTATATAATGTTTAAAATACACTGTGAGACAGGCTTATCTGCTCTAGTTTTAATTAAAACTAGACAGTGAAATCGTCTTGATGTCGATAGCGATGGTAACTCTGGCAAAAACGGAACCTAGAACCAACCAACTGGTACATAACAGAGCATGCAATCTCAAGTGTCTCATTACCTACTCTTATTTTATTTTATTATTGGTAAAAAAAAGAAATATTTTCATTAAAAAATTTAAACTATTAAAGTTAGTTCATTAGAACAAAAATAAAAAGTTTTTTAAGTAAATAATGAGCCTTTTTTGTATGTATTGCAAAATTAAAGGGGGCCATGAAAATATTATTAACCATCCGGAGAGCCTCATTGAAATAAGGTTGGAAAACGCTACCATATGATAAGTGTTTAATATATGATAAATGTTCACCGGTTGTAGATAGATAGATAAGGTAACAAATACAAACACAGGAAATAACTAATGAGTAGGTAACAATGGGCGGTCTTATCGCTAAAAAGCGATCTCTTCCAGACAACCAGTCTTCAGTCAGTCTTGTAGGTACCAGTCGATAGATGAACCTAAAGAAGTTTCACTTCAGTCGATTGGTTTAAAGCACATACGTATTTTTTTTAAATTTAAATTTAACATTTCTTGCATTACAGTTTAAATTTATGTTAAGGACAAGTGGTACCTCAGTATTACACAGTTAGGCATGACGAAATATGTAGAACTTTTTTTTTTTTATGTTAAGGTATGACGTGACGAGCTAGCCGTTCGCCTGATGTTAAACGACACGGCTGCCCATATCAGCCCGCAGTGTCACTCGGAACTCTAAAGTATAGAGTTTCGCGTGACACTGCACTGCGCACGTCATCCTGAGACATCAGCACAATCTAGTAATAAGATTACTAAACTGTGAGATCAGATCATAAAGTCTCATTTGCCCAGTAATTTCACTAGCTACAGTGCCCTTCAAACCGAAACACAGCAATGCTTGCGCACTACTGCTTGGCGGCAGAATAACTGGCAAAGCGGTGGTACCTACCTAGACGAACTTTGCAGTAAAGTCCTACCACCTAGTAAAATGTAGAAAACTTAAAACGTAGAAGGTTGAGTTTCCACGCCAGTATGCGATCACCTCGTCACTCGATGAGCAGTCGCCCCTCCCAGACTTTACCATTTCTCCATAAACCATTTTAATGGAAAATCGATGATATAATTCAATTACTCGACTACCACGCCACAAATCAGCTCTCTCATTTTTACTGCATTTTCTCAAAACAAAACAATGTCTGAAGGGAGTAAAGACTTTCCGACGAGTCATTAGCCAAATGGGTTAAGCACGCCGGGTTTACTGGGAAATATGATTTGCTTTGCTTATCTTCGCTTTTAATGTTTTTGAAATATATTGGCGGCATTTTCCTATACCTTAAAATTTTTAAAGATTTTCAAAGTAACGTCATTGTAATGGTAGATACATCCACCTTACGCTGACGCGCGTCTCGCGTCGAGCTGGTCTACTCGTGGTGTGGGCACAATAGAAATAAGTGTATTAAAACTTGTAATATTGAAAACAAACTATCCCTTCTGTATGTTCCTTATTAATATTTATAAAATATTAGGAAAAATTCAACATTATTTTAACAAAGAGCACTGACCCAGGTGTCTCTAAAAAAACCTGACGCTGTCACGCAAACGCGCCACGCAGCTCTTTATAATGATTTTAAAAAATTACATAAATGATGGAAATCCGAGATAACAAACAAAAGAATACTATCCAATAGGGAACGTCATACACCAACATTATTTCGATCACGGTTGAAAATAAAGAAATAGTATCCCAAAAACAAGACCGTTCCGTATCCAAATCCATTGTTCTAAACCTCACGAATTGGTCCAGGAACGGACACAAATGATTGCCATAACGAACTGGAAAGTGAACTTACAAAATATTCCCGGAAATATTTGCCACAGAAAAAGGCAAACTGGTAGACAGACGCGTTCGGGAAAGTTAGGGAATAATCGCAAAAGTGCGGGAAATGAAAACCTACGAATGTTAATATTGCTACCGACGAGCCGTTGCGACCGAATAGAGGCGCCGCAAGGGACGACAGCACGGTTGCAATGGATGCGGTATAAAAAAAACCATGCGGACAGTCTTTGGGGACTGCCGATGGAAGTGAAAACTAAGTAGGTAACTTGTGAATTGTATATCGTCGAGCTATAAGATTATTATCTAAATATATATAACTCAAAGGTGACTGACTGATATAGTGATCTATCAACGCACAGCCCAAACCACTGGACGGATCGAGCTGAAATTTGGCATGCAGGTATATGTTATGACGTAGGCATCTGCTAAGAAAGGATTTTTCGAAATTCCACGCTTAAAAGGGTGAAATGGGTGGTTGAATTATTTTCTCATAGGTCACGCCGCGGGCGAAGCTGCGGGCAGAAGCTCGTATATCTATATTTTTGTAATGACTTCTTTTAACCCAATCAAATGAAATGTTTGAAAGAGCTTGCATAAAAGACTAAGTAGAACAAATTTCCTCATCGCATGCTATCTTCGAACATCGGTGACTCAGCGCGGCTTCGCTCTCCACGTACTTTTATTCTCTTTGTTACGCTTCACGTTATTATTAAAAACAATAAATCGCTGAGGGCGCCACCTACCACTACAGCTTTCACTTCGCAAAACCCCCCAAACCCCCACCCTACTGGTAATTACTGAAGTTTTTTTTTTTTTTTTTTTTTAATCTATTTTTTTTTTAGGGACTTTGAGTCGTCCAACGACTATGTCAGCCCCATAGTACAAAAATGGTATAATTGACAGAAAAATAAACTTATGTTACATTGTGTATCAGTCTGTACACAGACCGATACAGCAGAGTAGCCGCGTTGGATGTTTGTGCGGATAATATGCTTTGAAAAATACCCACATCTAGGTGATTAAGTTTGAGCTGATTAAATAAATCGTTTCTCATGGGAGCACTCCGAGCACACTCCATCAAAAAGTGATATAGGTCGTCTTTGACCCCACACAGGTCACAATTAGGACTATCTACAATACGCATTAAATGCTTAAAACTGTTTGAAGGGATGTGTCCGGAGCGAAGTCTATGAGCGATTACAATTAGTTGGCGATTCAAATTAATGTTCTCAAACCATGGTATATGAGGAGGCTCACTTTGCATTGTTCGATACCATATGCCTTTTTCTCGAGAAGCAATATCAAAATACTCTTTCCAATTTTGTAGCATAGATTGTTTGTATTTTATGAGTAACTCGGAGTGTTCTGTTTTCATAAAAACTTCTGTTCCATTTGATATTGCGTCTCGAGCTAGTTTGTCAGCCTCCTCATTACCACTCAAGCCGACATGTGATGGAACCCATTGGATTCCCAGAGTCACTCCACGCGACGCCAGCACGAAGACTTTGGATAAAATATTATAAGCTATCGATGCGCCTCTGTGTCCAGAGGCGCACCGAGCTATATGGTGTAAGGCACTTCTGCTGTCAGACAGAATTACTGCCTTTTGTAGTCCCGTACTAATGACGTGAGAGAGAGCCTCCGAGATCGCAAAAAGTTCAACGTACATAATAGAATATTTTGAGTCATTCACAATTTTAAAGGTTTCCTTCACATTGTAACTGGGATTATAGTAGGCTGCACCTCGACCGAATTGTGTTTGCGAGCCATCAGTATAAATTTTATGCCAGCCACTATATTTCTGGGTTAGCATGTATAGAGTGTTTAATTTTAAGAGTGTAGGGTCATATTTATTTTTAGATTGTGTTAGGTTTTCAATTTCCGTTTGGATAATTTCTACATTTATGTTAGACACCCATGTATTTAAGTTAAACATATTTAGTGGATTGGAAGTATTAATTTTTTCGAATTTAGTATCATTATAAACGGTAGTGAGCAAAGGCTTTTTTTTTCTACGAAAATAGGTTGAGTCACTATATCTGGAGAGGGATTCTAAATTACTAATCGTAATATTATTAGACCATGATTGAGATTTGAGGCAATACTTTGTAGCTAGATACTTTCGTCTTAAGTGAAGTGGTGGTAAGCATAACTCGTATTCCATCACGTGAATTGGCGTTGTCTTGATAAAACCCCCTATGACACGTAAGGCTATGTTTTGGACTCTATCTAACTTCAGTAGGTGTGTTTTTGCAGCATTATCGTAAACAAAACATGCATAATCTATTTTGCTTCTAATCAAAGATATATACACTCTGCGCAAGTGTTTAGGATGTACTCCCCAAGACGAACCAGCTAAAATCTTCAGTATATTAATAGATTTCATTGATTTTGCCTGCGTCTCATTAACGTGTCTGTTCCACAACAGTGACCTATCCAGCCATACTCCCAAGTATCTTACGCAATCTACCACCGATAGAATATGGTTATCAATCGATACGATTATTTGGTCTCTTCTTCTTCCTCTACTAAATAAACATATTTTTGTTTTCTTCAAAGAAATATCTAGCCCTATTTGTCCCAGTAATTCAGACATGGAAGTGACACTGTTTTGAATCTGGATAACATTGTTATGGACATTTTTGCTTTGAATATAAAAAACGAAATCATCGGCGTATTGTAATGAGTTGATGCTATTGCTATCAATAGATTCGTATAACCTAGATGTAATTATATTAAAAAGTAGAGGAGAAATCGGGTCCCCTTGGGCCAAGCCTTTACATGTCCATCTCATATAAACACTATCCTCGCCATCTTCAATAATCTTTAAACATCTCGCTTTAAGAAAGGCAAACAAATACCTACATATGGTCGCTCCAACATTCAATGAATCTAGGATCATAGCGAGTTGGTCTATCAAAACGTTGTTGTATGCACTATCTATGTCTAAAAAACATGCCAATGTTGGCATGTTTTGGGCGAACCCTGTTTGTATATGGGACACTAATTACTGAAGTGAAACATGGGGTTTTAAACAAAAATCACCTTCTGGCAGTCGATTAGAGACATGCCACTTGCAGTCGTTTGATTGGTCGCTCGTAATATTATAAAAGAAAACACAAGTAAACAAGAAAAAACTTAGGACTTAGCTCTTTGCTAGCTGAATTGAACTCTATTGCGATCAAAAGCCGCTATTTATTCAAAAGGTAAATAACTACCTATGACGTAATCATCATCTAAACTCCTCTACCCCCCATGTCATCCAAAATAAGCAAAGCAAAGACCGCCCCCCCCCCCCCCCCCTCAGTGCTTACGTAATACTTGAACGGCCCCATATCATATCTTTTACATGTACTTACCTACTATTAACTCCTACATTTACTAACTACCCTAACATTAACTAACTTCTTTAGCTTCATCTATCAGCCGGTATAACATTGTTTTTGCTTTGTTAATGTTCGGCACCTTGACAATTGTAAATTATGATATATATATATGATAATTGTCAGCTTCCTTTCGCTTCATTACGCATTCACCAGCTTACTCCTCAAGTAAGGCGTGCGCGTAAAAATAGTCTTCTTAAAAAGTACTCTGTATTAAAACAGCATAGAAATTGGTGCATCTGTTTACAAGCTACAATTCCACAAGATACGCGTACAGACGTAAGCGTCAAACATAGAACACCCCTCACTTTCGAAGTAGGGGATTGAAAACACCCAAAATAATGTGAAACAAGCCATTCAGGCTCAGTGGGGCGTTCAAACAAGAATTTGGAACTGTTGAGCTAAAAGCTTCTGTAATACTTGGAACCGTTGGGCACAGCTTAAAAGTTTAATACATTTAATGAGCAGTAAGATGTCAAAAGGAGGGTAGTTTTTAATCTAAGATATGTACCTACGAGTATATCAATATCATAGGACACAGAACAAACCCCTATGTTCAACACAGAAATGTTTTTCCTGGGTGGGAATCGAACCCGCAACCCACCGTTCAGAAGGCAGGGCTACTAACAACTGAGCTATCGGGCCAGTCAGTTTATTTGTTCATTTTTAATAGTAGTCAAATAGCCTTGGACTCCAATGTTATTATCCCCTGTCTGCAAACCATCTCTTTGATTTAGGATGGCATGGCTTTCACGTGACAAACATGAAGCGTCATCTAATGAGATATCACGATTAGGCGACTGGTAATGGTAACTTAACACTGCATCAGGTGGTAAGTACTCATCACTGTCGCCACAAAGCAACCGTATGGGGAGTTATGAAATGGTTAGTGATGTATGCGGTGCATTCTCGGACATGCGGTAAGAACAGTTCACGCACCTTTTACTAGGTAGTAGGACTTTTCTGTAAAGTTCGTTCTAGGTAGGTACCACCGCTTTGCCAGTTATTCTGCCGCCAAGCAGTAGTGTGCAAGCACTACTGTGTTCCGGTTTGAAGGGCACTATGCCTAGTGAAATTTTGTTTTTAATGAGCTTGTTAAAATTGTACACACCATTCATAATTACGTCACACGTTAAGGGGGAGGCAGAGGGTCGGCGAGGTGTGACATTGTGTGACAAGAGGCGGGGAGGGAATCACATTTTTTCGAAATATTTTTTTAGTCCAAGTATTACAACACAAAAAAGAAATTCATAAATTTCTAAATTTAAAATTGCAATATATGTGACATCACACTGGGGGGGTCTTATAAATGTGACAAGGACGGGGAAGGGGTAAAAAAAAAATGAAATTCGTGTGACGTAATTTATGAATGGCACCTACTAGTACGTACAATTATTCGTTTTTTTTTTATACATTACGAAATGACATGACGAGCTAGTCGCTCGCCTGATGTTAAGCAACATGGCTGCCCATATTAGTTGCAGTGACACTTGAAACTATACTCTAAAGTATAGTTTCCCGTGACACTGCACTGCGCACGCGATTCTGAGACATCAGCACAGTCTAGCAATGCGATTACTAGACTGTGAGATTATGTGATAAGTCTCATTTGCCCAGTAATTTCACTAGCTGCAGTGCCCTTCAAACCGGAACATAGTAATGCTTGGCGGCAGAATAACTGGCAAAGCGGTGGTACCTACCTAGACGAACTTTGCAGAAAAGTTCTACCACCTAATAGTAGTAGTTGTTGTGTGACTTCACGTACTAGCAGAAGTATTGATGCGTTTTGATTACGTCACGATCTCGCACAAGTAATCTATAGTCTACTCTGTCCCAACACTATTCTACGGCACAGTATAATACAGAGTTACTTACCATCATGTTTACAGTCATGGGGTCAGCTAAAGAGAAATTATAAGCGCATGTCGCATACCTGAGCGTTATGTTTAATTAGAGCTATTAATAATGACTAGTTATATGCGCAGATTTCCAGGGAATAGATACTGCATGCATGAAATTAGCAGTACTCTGATATTGCCGTAGAAAAATCAAAAGGTATCTCATAGTATGTTTGTCAGGAAGTTTTCAAATGACATTTTCTAACTAGTCTTTATTTTCTTATTATTATTAATTATACACCAAGAATTCATCGTACTGTGATCCCCCCTTTTCGTTGCAGCCATACCCAACTAACTTAAGTCATGATCTACTAATGGTGGTCTTAGATTACTCAAAGTTTAGTTAAGTTTTGTCCCTTTGAAATAAAATACGTATGTACTAAAATCAATTATCATTATTTTTATTCTGCCTCTATCTATACATATAAAATTCAAAGTCCTGTAACTGACTGAATGACTTATCAACGCACAGCCTAAACCACTGGTCCTAGACTTGAAATTTGGAGGGTGTGTTCTTTGTAAAGTGTAGGTATCCTCTAAGAAAAAGTTTTCCAAAATTCTATCCCTAATAGGGTGAAATGGGTGGTTGAACTATCTATGAAATATTTTGTTCTTCGTTTCCTATAGGCCACGCGTGCGAAGCCGCGGGCAGAAACAAGTAAATTATATAATGCTTTATTGTGTCTTGGTGAAACAGTAATTATAATTTATAACATAAAGCCAACATATGCCGACGTAAGTCGTGGTTTTTATATGGCGTTTGTTTAGTTTTCTCACACTTTAATGTTTCTTGTCTTTCACTTTCTTGTTGAATGAAGGCAGAGTTGAAATAAAAACACATTCTATATACTTCTATTTCTACCACTACGTTACCTTCACTACAGACTCATACTTGCGGCTTGTATATAGAGCATAGATAATAAATCTCGTGGATTTATAGTCAATGATACAGAGCTACTTAAAAGGCAACAATTTCTACCATAGGTCAATCTCGGACGCAGAAAACAAAGAAAGAACTAGAATAAAAAACCCACACAAGTCACGATCACGCGGGTTTATCTAAACGGTCGACCTTTTGGAGTTGATCGATAAATATGCGATCATGTAATTTTCGAATTGTAATCTGCGGAAAATCAACTGCGGGCCCACAAAATACTGAAGTTTGCGACATTTGTATCGAGTTGTATATAACCACAAGTGTACTGTCGTTAATTCATTACACTATAATTAAATGCCTCGTTGTCTCGTTTCTCTGTTTAATTGCACATAGAGGATAATATTTACAGTCGTATGTCACTAATCAGAAACATTGTTGTAAATATTTTCCAGAATTAATTGCAGGTGGTTGTCAGAAGATAAATTACACATCACTGCTGCGATGGCCTTTGTAGCTGTTGTATTGTTTTGATAGAATTGTATTAAAGAACAGAAAATATAATTCATCTTAAGCTTATCATTGGGAGGTGGGCGATGGAAGGCACATGCGTCAAGTTCGTGAACGGGTGCTGCTTGCGGGAGCTGGTCTGCTCGTGGTGTATACGCAAATAGAAAAAAAGTAATTGATATTCCCGATATATATAGAGTCCAAAAAAAATTATATTTGTCCCCCCTGTTGTTATACATTATTTAAAAAAATTACACAACTAAGAAATATGTAAGTAGTATATTAAAAAAGAACACGGACCCAGGAGTCTGTGGTGAAGCACAATGAATGAAACAACCTCTGTGGTGTGGTGGTTGAGCAGGTTGGCTCATAACCCGGAGGCGGCGGGTTCGATTCCCGCGACAGGACAAGTATTTGTGCACAGAAAAAAAAGCGCAAATACTTGGTCTGAGTATGGTTGTTGTGGGACTTTATTGTAATTCCTGGGTCCCTAGACACAGGGAATCCTAGTTAGGGTCCAGGATCTATGTATGTGATCGTTGGGCGTTATTATTATTATTAATGATTGAATACTTCCACTCTGACTCGCCTGTTGGCCTACAAACAATCGCAATGTCCCACAAATGATCCGTCAGCAACATTGTCTAGTACTTATTATTTATTATTAGGATATCTGTTCCATTGTAAGGGACGGAGACAGATAATAAATAATAATAATAAATATGTGTACACACATAGTATAATACACCAAACACAAGAACAACAAGTACAAGTTTTTATATAGTATGGAAACCAGATACAATACTTAACTTACTTTTTTTGTAAATTATATATACATAGAATACAATAGAACACCCCGACACTGAAAAAATATTGATGTAAATCACACAAATGTTAAGTTTTGGCAGTCAAAAGGCAGGGTTACTATCGGGTCAGTCGAAGATGAAACTTGCATTTCTATTCCCTTTAGGTGACGACGGGAATATGTCACTATTTACCAGTCTTCTCATTTGCCATCTTGGCCAAATATAAACTACATACTCATCCATTAAGAAAACGTAAATCAAGATGCACAACTTAAATCAATCACCTTGTTGAAATTAGTAGGTACAAAAACAGCTCCTGAGAACTCAAATGTATTTAATTTTATGTTTCTCATTGCATCCAATAATCAGCTCGCATCGTGTAATTAAAACACCCTTTGATTCCCGCGACGACACTCGCCCTTGGGGTGGTAATGATTTAATCACTACAATTAGTCATTTGCATAATTAAGTAAATTAATCCAATGCGGAGTAGGCGATCGATTTGTTCCCCGGTGGAGTAGTAATAAGCCGGAGTGCAGTCGAGTGAATTTTTTAAACCAGGTTGATATTTAGGTTGCTCTATCACACTTCGCACTTCACACTATCACACATGCGTGTGTGTTTGTTCTCTTTTCACGTCGCAGTAGGACAAATTTGAACAAAATTGAAGGGGTTAAAATAAAAAGGGTTTAACTGTCGTATTGATAGTTTCGGGAAAATTTACTTTAAACTTCAACGGCTTCATTTTAATGTAGAGTGCTTATTAAGTAATAGAAAAGGTTTATTTAATTTTCAGTTGCTTGAAAATGTATTAATTCTTTTTTAAAATACAAAATATAGTACTAATTCGTACAATTACTGTAAAAATATAATATAATGTAATAGATATAATAATGTTTTAATGCTAAGCGAACTGTATTCCTGTGTCAAATAAACCGCTTTTAGACTAACAATCTCAAGATTTAAGGCCTCATTTTGGTATTTTGAGATGTATTATTGTAGGTAATATCACGCTGAATCCAACCCATAAGTAATTTTGTGAAAGAAATCAGTTAAACCCTTTTTGATCTCAGCCCTTCAATTAGGAGTCGAGATAGGTCACACGCTGTTTTAACACATAGGTATTTTTATCCGTAGGTGAAACCGTGAGGCGCAGCTAGTCCATTTAAAATAGTTATAAAAAACGATAAATTAAAAAAAATATAAAAAAAAAGATATAGGTTAGGTTATCTTCTGCTTGCATGTGTAAGTAAAGTTCCGGACAGTTTTTTTTGGACTGTGCTTTTGTTCTATGTGGAGATTTTCACTAATAGTATATGAATATGACACCTGTGTACAGGAGAAGACGGTTTAATTTTCTTCTTCTGCAGGCAATGTTAGCCCAGAGAAGCAGTAATTTACATGCAGTGGTACCTTTCTGAAAATGGGGCCGAGGTGTCAGGAGTCTGATATGATTTTTAGTTTTTGTCATTTAAGAGTACCATTGCGAGATTCGTGGGGTTAAGGATGGTGGTGAGAAAGTGGTCAAATGTAATTAATTGCCTATAAGATATGAAAAAATATTGAAACTTGAAATATGTACAAGAATTGGGCTTTTTTGTGGGGGTTTTGAATTCTGACTAGATTCTGGTTTAAGTAACGATCTACTATCTTTTGTCCGCCTAAACGATATTTTAACAAAAGTGCTCGTAGTCCAAAAATATTCTAAAGATTTTTAGTTAGATCGCATGAGTTTTTGGAGTATGAAGTATACTACTATAAATATACTATACGTGTCCACTGTTAAGACAACCCTGTGTCATAATCATAATACATTTCTACTGTGAGGCAAATACCGCAAGATTCCATTTCATACCGACCTGTAGCGTTTTATTCTTTTTAAATACAATTTTAAAACTCAACGACCGCACCCGGTCGGCGGTGAAGGAATGGATAGTCAAGGAGACGGTTACTAATTTTGCAATTCCGTTAAGATGTAACAGTAATATTTTCATCAGACATGTTCGTTAAGTGGCTGTTGTTACAACGCTTTTAGGCTCATAATCCATGATATTACACAAGCGTGTTTTTTACTTTACATTACCACGTGCATCGCTGGCGCGGGTACCAAAGAATATATCATGTAATATTATATAGTTCACTTGTCACGGCGCGTGAAAAAAAAGAAAACGTAATACCGTCTTAAGTGCAATGATCAACGTAGGACACTTGTATCATAATGCAGGTACTATTTTTACTCTTTTTATAAAGACATCAAGGTTGATTTTACGCAAACCATTATTTCCAGTCAATATATCTGTACCATCACAATTTTAACCTATAAGAAAAAGGGAAATTTAAAAATAGTAATTATTTTAATAAAGACTTTCTTTGAATGTCTCTCTTGTCTATAAACTCTCCTTTGAATGGCATTATAAAATAGCCTTGTAAAGAGGCTATGTAAATCGATATAAGGCTATTGGACATAATCTGCCGCCACCTCCCTGCCTAACGTCACCTCGCTTTTGCTTTATTTGCGTACTTTCAGTGGAATTAGGACTTCGATATAACGCAAATTGTATTATGCTTCCTCGTGTTGGGCATTTTGAAACAATGCCACAATTGATTTGATTATTTTGCTAATAAATCTTAATTAAACATTGGGCCTGCATTCGTTTTGAAATCTGACTCTTTATTTGTTATATAAGTTGCCTGCTGCAACTGTATTTGCAGCAAGTATGCGAGGGTGTGTTCGTGTGTGTATCCCGTGTGTGTGTGTGTGTGTTTGAAAATAGCTTGGTCAAGAGTACAATAGAGCAGAGGCGAGAAATGTATTGCATCATTTGTATTGCATGAATAACCATAATTAGTAGTAAATTCACAATTGAAGGGGTGAGAATAAAAAGGCTTTAACTGATTTTTTTCACAAAATGACTTACGGGTATCGTTGGATTCAGCGTGAAATTATCTACAATAATACATTCTCAAAATACCGAAATGAAGCTTAAATCTCGAGATTTTGAGTCTAAAAACGGTTTATCTGTCACAGGAATACACTTCACTTAGCATAAAAACATTGTTATATTCATTAAATTATATTTTTACAGTAATTGCACTAACTAGTACTATATTTTGTATTTTAAAATATAATTAATACATTTTACAGCAACTGAAAATGACATAAACCTTTTCTATTACTTAATACGCACTCTACATAAAAGTGAGGCTGTTGAAGTTTAAAGTCAATTTTCTCAAACTATCAATTTGACAGTTAAACCCTTTTTGTTCTCACCCCTTGAATTGAGAGAGTATATCTACTTTCTTCTTATATATCGATAGAGAAGAGCAGAGCAAATAAATTAAAAAAAAAATCTTTATTTTTCTTCTTTATCGATATAACAGACACATGTTTTTAAACAGTAGTTTGGTTTTTAAATTTCAAAAACTGAAAAATATATAGATGACATTTCTCAGTACGAAATAAAAGAATTCCTTTAAAAAAAAAGAGTCCAACTGATTTCAGTCACAGCGCATTTGTTTATCATAAAAATGAGTCATCGTCAATACAGTTAAAGTCGAAATACGCATTATTAAGGATAACTCAAAACTCATCAGATCACGACCAAATTGAAGTGGGACCACAATTTCAAATAAAAAAGAATGATCCAAATCGGTTCACCCAGTCGAAAGTTCTGATATAAGAAATGTTAAAAAACAGTCGAATTGAGAACCTCCTCCTTTTAAAAAGTCGGTTGAAAAGGGAAAAGTATCATGTGGTGCGTAACCACACTACAAAGTATCGTAGCTTTCGGCATAGGTACTATCAATATCGTAATTAGGCGTAGCTCACTCAAGGCAGCGCTAAAATTGTTTAGAATCGCTGCGATGTTATCATTTACCGAAAAAACATAGCAGGATTCCAATTCGTGACCTTATGAATCACAAGTCGCGGTCTTCTGAATCATAAATCACGATCATCGCTTTGAATAGGCTGTAATACATATAAAAGGCTTGTCCTTAATGACTGACGGATGGATCAACGCACAGCCTAAACCACTGATCGTAGACACCTGAAACTTGGATTGTGTGTTCTTTGTATGACGGAGGGATCCGATAAAAAGGATTCCAAAATTCTTTCCCTAAAGAGGTGAAAAACGGAGGCTAAGTTTGTATGGGACAACGTGATTTCTTGGTCCAATCTACTTCAAATTTTGCATAACCTTTTTCAACAGAAATTGATGGAAGACGTGAAATATTGAAATTAATCCGCCAACGGGGTTAAAAAGGTATTTTAGTGATGATTTGCTTCGAAGTTGATATCAATACTCCTTAGCGCTTTTGATTTAAATTACTAACATTTTAATTTGACACATGTTTGTAAACTCAATCCGATTTTTTTATATATAAATCATACGCAAATACTCTAAAATTGAAATGTACCAAAACTCACTTTACTATTGTATATTAGTACCTCATTTGGATGTTTCTAAGTTTAAAGAGGTTATGCACTTTTAGGTTTATATATAAAACAAAATCGTGTTAGTTACATAACTTAACTCAAGAAGAGCTGCACCAATTGTTATGATTATTGTGTTTTTGGATTTATCTTTGTCCGGAATAGAATGTGAAAATAAGTAATAGAAAATCCTAAACATGCACATTAACTGACTGTTAAGCGAAATGAAGTTCGCAGGATCAGTTAGTTTTATCACAATAAGATGTCGTCCATTTACTGACCAATGTTAATGCCAACAACACGGACTGAAATAAACACAACCAACCAACGGACTACATGTAATCAACGGTTTAGGTACATCAGGTTAGCCACGTTTCGGGCGCAATTTCGTTAATTTAAGCGATCAATTATTACCGGCCGCGATTGACAGACCATCAGAAATCTCTGTTTCGTATGCGACGGGTGGCCGCCCACCCCGTTAGAATTTATAATGATCGACCGACGTGCTACTGTGGGCTAGACGTGCGCTGGCTCCCAGACTATGGGGTGCGACTGTGAGCTACGTCTTTATAGCAACTGCGGAATATGATAGACATTATTATCGATTTCTTTCGTTTCCGGTCCGATTATTACTTGGAATGAATTAAGTCTCATCATCAGTTCAGCATTGTTGTCCACTAAATAGCCCACTTTCAGCGATTCTGCGAGCGGTAAGCTCGGCGTTTCCTAGCGTGATAAAATCCGGGATGTGGGGATCCACAGGCGAACTAAAGCCAAACATAGCTTTCAAAATTAGCAAGTTGTAATGGTAATGGACATAAATATTTAAAACTACTTTTTTATGTTCATGAGTGATGTGAAGAGTTATTCGTTCTCCTGATGTTAAGCGACACGGCCGACCATAACAGAACAGCGTCACTCGGAACTCTACAATATAAAGTTTCGCGTGACTCTGCACTGCGCACATCATCCTGAGACATCAGCACAGTCTGTTGTGTGTCACAATAAGTTTACTCGACTGTGCAATCAGATCATAAAGTCTCAATTGCCCAGTAATTTTACTAGCTTAAACCGGAATACAGTAGAACTTGCGCACTACTGCTTGGCGGCAGAATAACTGGCAAAGCGGTGGTATATACCTACATAGATAAACTTTGCAGAAAAGTCCTACCACCTCGTATGTCTAATATTTACTTAAACTTAAATCTAATTTACAGTCATCATATTATGGCCGTGCATTTTTTATACAAGGACATAATATTTAAAATACTCGGTTTAGCTTATTTATTACGAATAACATGCAACTATGGTTTAATTCAAAGCCCTCTTCCTATACTTCTATTACACAGAATTGATTATGTTTATAAAAAGGATTTAATAATTCACAAATTTTATAAAGGATTCATTTCCATCCACAGGAAATTTGTAATGCCTCTCAAATTAAGGCACCTGAGTCACGTAGAAACCACTACCAACTAAACAAACACAAACAATAGTAATAAACGGTTACAATACAATAAAAGAAACTAATTTTCTCATAGTTTATCACATCCTGCTTTCTAGATAGGTAATAAGACCCGGAAAGTGAATGGTGACTGGCAATCTGGCTACCGTGCGGCTGTCCAGCCATCCGGGACAAATAACATGCACTGGGCATGTCAACAGCCTAGTAAAGCTGCCCAGCGTTAATTATATATCGCGGAGCATCGGAGCGCAATCGTTCGTTTCATTAATAAGCAAAGAGGACGTGTGGTGCTACGTTTAGACGGCGCACGTGGGTATTCCCACATAGACGAACCAGGGGCGGAGGATGGCTCACTAAGGTATTGCACCGTTGGGGGAGCCGTCCTGGGAATGGGTCGTCTAAACCTGGTGATCTAAAGTCCGTATTACAGAACGATGCTCAGTCATCGATCAGTGCTCAAGCAGAGATTTCATTCATAACATGTATAGTGAATGAAATCTCTGCACCGATCGATGACTGAGCATCGTTCTGTAATACGTACCTAAGTGATAGGACTTTTCTGAAAAGTTCGTCTAGGTATCGCCGCTTTGCCAGTTCTGCCGCAAAGCTGTAGTGCGCAAGCACTGCTGTGTTCCGGCTTGAATCGCACTGTATCTCATGAAATTACTTGGCCAATGAGACTTTACGATCTTGTTTGGCGGTTCAGCAGGTCTACCTGCAGCGGCGTTTTTGATTTCGGCAGCGGGTTTGATTCCCGCGACAGGACAAGTATTTGTGCACAGAAAAAAAGGGCAAATACTAGTTCTGATTCTGGGTGTTATGGGACCATGGTCCTCGTAGTTCCTGGGTCCCTAAACACAGGGAATCCAGGTTTAATTTTATCAAAATTGGTATTACGGATTTTAAATCAAAAATCCTAAAAAAGAATTAAAATTTAAAAAGTTCAAGTCCATTTTTATTGAAGTAGGTATTGATATGAATATAGGTACTTTAAAAAATAGGCTTAAACTTTAAATTTTTTTCTAGTTATTTTGATTATTAAGCCCTTTCTACCTAGATACGTTTTTCACATCAGTTTTTTTATAATGTGGTACAATATATAACCTGCCTATTAACTACAGTTCTCGGTAGGTGTAGTGTGCAAGGACTATTTTACTGATTCCGGATAAACATCATTGAAGACTCAATACAGGTGATCAAACCGAAAGCTAAAATAACACCCTGTATCGAGGAGGCCTTTTCATCATAACTATATTGTACTATTAACCACTCATTATTTTAACGTAACTTCTCTAAGACGTGACTAGCATAATAGTAAATGATCAAATTTGCATCTAACCTGCAAGTTGCCTAACGTAAGCCAGGAGATTACGTTTTCAGAATATTTTCAGCACATGGAAGATTATATAAAATGTATTTTTTATATAAAGTTTTAAGAAGAATATTAGGCGTTACAATTACTGACGCAAATGCACGAGTGAATTTTAGAAATGTTAAATTTAATTAACAATTTGTTTGTTGCCAGATTTTTCACAAAAAATCAGAACCACTTGTGTTTTTACCTCAGTAGTATACAATCCACGCTACGACCACCGCTTATATTATCGCAAAATAATGTGGTCAGAACATATCTTATTTTAATATTTTATCCTAAGAATCACGAGCAGTGAAAATGTCACGTTTATATCTTTGTTTGAAGCGATACGTACTAACTATTTATTTCCTCAAAATAACACACCAAATACAAATACAAATTATTTACCTAAAAAAACAAATTATTTAATTCTATCAACTATTTTTAAATGAAGTACCATCTCGCAGTTTTGATTATTATTATAAATTGGTTATATCTCTAAATATATATAACTCAAAGATGACTGACTGATTGACTGACTGATCTATCAACGCACAGCCCAAACCACAGGACAGATCGAGCTGAAATTTGGCATGCAGGTAGATGTTATGACGTAGGCATCCGTTAAGAAAGGATTTTTCGAAATTCCACCCTTAAGAGGGTGAAATGGGTAGTTGAATTATTTTCCCATAGGTCACGCCGCAGGCGAAGCTGCGGGCAGAAGCTCGTGTACTTATAAATATACTTAAAATAATTGTCGACTCACCTAATTTCAGGATATCTGGAGAAATGTTGGTAAATGGCAGAGGCTGGTGCCGTGGTGACAGGTTTCACTACTTGTCGTTGAAAAATTACAGTAGTTCTCGTGATTTGACGTGTAGCCCGAAGCGTGATGACTGATGTCCGAAGTTTGCCGCGTGATGCCCGTAGCCGCTGCGTGATGCCCGTAGCCGCTGCGTGATGCCCGTAGCTCGCTGCGCGATGCCCGTAGCTCCTGCGCGATGCCCGATGCACGATGAGCGATGCCCGATGCGCGATGCCCGGAGCTCGATGCGCTATGCCCGTCGGTCGGTGTTCAGCTGTAGTTGGCCTGCTGATTCCGGTCACCAGCCTCTGTTCTCGACCTGAATAAATACAATAAAAATATGCCTTGATGTAGAATATATTTCTTTATTACAACATACACTAAAGAATTATAACAAATTATATTACAACTACTTAATAAAACTAGTGTATAAGTAGTTGTAATTTGATTTGCTATAATTATTTGGAAGACAATATATTTCTCTTAATATTCTATATGCGCAAGAAAGATTTTTCATTTAATGGAACGGATCATCTAGATGCGAAACTACACTAACTATTTTCGTTGCAAAAGAAACATGGTATAAATAATACATTTTTAGTTCCGTTCCATACATATAATATAGGTGGAACAGATGTTGAAATAAGTTAATAAAAGCTCATTCAATTACCTACATTTAAAGATTGATTCATTGTTTCTAGACGTATACTTGAGTTCCCAGCTTAAGATGCGTAGCGGGGAAAATAAATAAAATTCTATTATTTTTCCGCAACCACTCCGAGCTAATATTTGACTTAGAATAGGCTCTTATCTCGTAATAAACTGCACATCTCTGTGAAGCAGCCACGTTGTAGGCGTTATTAATATATAATTATTGGACATTTAATGAAAAGGCTAGACAAAATCATGGAAGCAATAATTCAAATTTTCGGCCCACAAATAATTAATTAATACTGTTTGCGCAGCTTTGCATGTAAGTAAAAAGAAAAAGTAACAATAGAAAATATAAATGAAAAGGGATAAGAATTTTTATTATTTCATGTACCAGGAGAGCAGAAGTTATAACTTTGTATTTTTTTCAAAGTCAACTCACGTATGAGTCGACTTTGAATAAAATACAAAGATTAAACAGAAACATCTACCATGGAATGGATTTTAAAGTGCAACAGTATCCCGTTGGTTGCTACGGTTATTAGGAATTATACCTTTGTTGAAATAATCTTATATTATTTTTGGTGGTATATCCTTACCAAAACTATTTTTTTTTATGTTAAGGAATGACGTGACGAGCTAGCCGTTCGCCTGTTGTTAAACGACACGGCTGCCCATACCAGCTGCAGTGTCACTCGGAACTCTAAAGTATAGAGGTTCGCGTGACACTGCACTGCGCACGTCATCCAGAGACATCAGCACAATCTAGTTATAAGATTACTAAACTGTGAGACCAGATCATAAAGTCTTATTTGCCCAGTAATTTCACTAGCTACAGTGCCCTTCAGACCGGAACACAGCAGTGCTTGCGCACTACTGCTTGGCGGCAGAATAACTGGCAAAGCGGTGGTACCTACCTAGACGAACTTTGCAGTAAAGTCCTACCACCTAGCTTAGTATTTTGATCTAAGGTTCTATTTTCAGTACAAATAATATAATTAGCAACGTATATAACTTTATTGTGAAGTTTAATAGATATACTTTTTACCTTTTAAGACCGAGTTTTATTATTATTATTTTTTTTATTAACTTTACACCTTACGTAGCACGGCAACGAGGAGAGGAAAGAAATATTTCCCTTTGACATTATCATAGACATTATATCCCGCTACTCCCAGCTTCAGAGCACGGACTCGGAAGAAAGTGGATAATATTCTCTTGAATTGACACAAAGCAGAGAGTATTTATCTTCGACTCTTGTAGGTGGGTATAAGGAAGTCAAAGTGTTTTAATAGGCACAAAAATGTCGCGTGCCTATTATAACTATGTTTAATCGCGAGAACTCGAATTTTGGAGCGAAAGTTACACCGGGAGAAGCATTCGGAATACAAGTAATCCCTTCTAAATCCCGGGAAATGAGTTTCAATACAAAAAAAATACATAGCGAAATATTCGTGAAAATACAATTATTAGTTTAGTTTTAATAAGGATATAATTTAATTTACGTAATTAACTTAAATGATGCATATATTTTTTGAGTATATTTTATTATAAAATATATACATATAAAAATTTAAAATATAACTACTACACAATAATTAATCACGTTTTTCCGCTCATATTACAAACAAAATAAAATTTTAATTTAAACTACTCACTTACTCTCACTCATATACATAGTAGTCGTTACATACTCTTTGATTAACACGGAGACACAGACTCAAAAACCTTATTTTTTCTTAATTTTTATATTTTGTCTTGAATCCCAGTATATTTAGCCGAACGATTATCGATGGTTTGATGGACTGAACAAAATATTGAAGCATGTAATGTCATTTTAGTTAAATTTTCTCGTACTGGCAACAATACGGTAGAGAAATCTAAAAACGCTACTCCCGCCGTTTATCCCCCGGATAAAGCTTTCCACTGTCGCGGCCGTGCTCGCAGAGTGGAATAAAGTGACAGTGAGGATAAGTTTGTTATCTACTCCCTGGGGAGAAGTTGTCCACCGGCCGTGCTAGGCCTGCAGGAGAGCAGAAGTTATAACTTTGTATTTTATTCAAAGTCAACTCACCTATGAGTCGACTTTGAATAAAATACAAAGATTAAACAGAAACATCTACCATGGAATGGATTTTAAAGTGCAACAGTATCCTGTTGGTTGCTACAGTTATTAGGAATTATACCTTTGTTGAAATAATCTTATATTATTTTTGGTGGTATATCCTTACCAAAACTATTTTTTTTTTATGTTAAGGAATGACGTGACGAGATAGCCGTTCGCCTGTTGTTAAACGACACGGCTGCCCATACCAGCTGCAGTGTCACTCGGAACTCTAAAGTATAGAGGTTCGCGTGACACTGCACTGCGCACGTCATCCAGAGACATCAGCACAATCTAGTTATAAGATTACTAAACTGTGAGATCAGATCATAAAGTCTTATTTGCCCAGTAATTTCACTAGCTACAGTGCCCTTCAGACCGGAACACAGCAGTGCTTGCGCACTACTGCTTGGCGGCAGAATAACTGGCAAAGCGGTGGTACCTACCTAGACGAACTTTGCAGTAAAGTCCTACCACCTAGCTTAGTATTTTGATCTAAGGTTCTATTTTCAGTACAAATAATATAATTAGCAACGTATATAACTTTATTGTGAAGTTGAATAGATATACTTTTTACCTTTTAAGACCGAGTTTTATTATTTTTTTTTTTTTATTAGTTGCGCCCCGCGGATTCATCCTCGGATAAAAAGTGCCGAAGTGTTACTCCACTACATAAGCTACCTATATTCCAAAGCGTAACTAAAAAAAATAGGATAAAAAGTATCCAATGTCCGTCTCTTGGTTGTTAGCTACTCCCCATCAATTTTCAGCCAAATCAGTTCAGCCGTTCTTGAGTTATAAATAGTATAACTAACACGACATTCTTTTATATATAGACTTGTTGACCCGCCCCGACTTCACACGGGTGAATTAGTAAAACGCGGTCGAACAGGATAAGAAGTATCCTATGTCCGTCTCCTAGTTCTAAGCTACCTCCCCATCAATTTTCAGCCAAATCAGTTCGGTCGTTCTTGAGTTATAAATAGTGTAACTAACATTACTTTCTTTTATCTATAGATTTAGATCGCTTCAACGTTAATTTTAATTCGTTACGTAAACATTAATTAAAATTTTATTCTAGACCTTGATTTAAATTTTTAGACATTTCCGATAACTGGCGATTGCTACAGTGCCAGCAGCATACGATGTATACCGTTATAGTCCTGCTCAGACCCTCGGCAGGGCCGTAAGTAGGGCAGCCTCGGTCTGCACTCTGCAGTCCACTCTAGCCTTGATAATAGCAATCATTTCGAACTTGTTTATTATTTATCCACATTGGGGTTGCATTTAACTTTTTGAACCGACTTTAAGGAATGGGTGTATTTTTTATGTTAGCCGTTTTTAAGCCGATTAAGAAAAACTATTTATTTTAATGATTTTTAAATTTCAAATTAGTCCATACACATTGGCAAAGATATTATTGTTCTTAAAAAAATTAACTTGTTATTTTTTTTAATTAAACTTCTAGGTATAATACTTGATAACTGTACCTAGATGATTACTTGATTACTTCTAAATTCATTTGATACCTACCAAAGATATATTGACAGCGATGACAGATGTAAGAGAAATCTCGTATACCTGTATGAGATTCAGCTGTGCTGTATGAGACACGAGAAAAAAATAAATATTGTTCTATATTAAATTTATAATTACTAATAATAATAATATGTGTGGACATTTCTCACAACGCCATCTAGCACCAAACTAAGCAAAGCTTGTATTATGGGAACCAGATAACTGATACAATACATATACATAGAATACAATATAACACCCAGACACAGAAATCACTTGTGTGTGAAATGTTAATCACACAAATGTTTGTCCTGGGTGGGAATCGAACCCACAACCCACAGTTCAGAAGGCAGAGTTACTACCAACTGAGCTATTAGGCCAGTCAAGATACAGTGGTCCAGTGGTCTAGAACATCACTAGATTCATTAGGACTTACAGACAGGTTTTCATGTAGTACCACCGAATATAGGCAGTAAGTACAGAATCCTTAAAAACGTGAACTGTTCTCTCCAAAAGTTCATTAAACCACTACATAGATCAATCACTGTACCGCTTTCCTGGAGCTTTGAATCATGACTTTGACTTGTCTGTCTAGGGCTTTTACTTTACAGGTTTTGCATTCGATACTCATTTTCTCTGCTTAAAAATTTTTTAATTGATATAATTGTATAACACGAATCCTTTTATTGTATGGAAAAGTACCTACCTAGATACTAATGAACATTACCATAAAATAGATACTTAAGTGCAATTTTATATGTCTACTCTAATAAACAGTGGTAAAATACCCTACATTTAGGAAGAAACTGAATCTCACGACACAGGTCGTCCTAGTGTGGGATTCAGGGTTCAACATTATTTTTGTTATTAGCTTCTTTAGTCCATAACATTCCTAGATGCATAATTATGTGTGCTTTATATTATGTGAACAAATAAATTTATATTATTATTACTTGGAATACTGAAGAACTCTTTAAATTAGAGAAAATATAATTTATGACGCTGGCTAAATACGCTAACAGCGTAGAGCTACACTAAAAAACTTCAGAGTACACGCTAAGAGGTTCACCCAGTATATTATTAATCGGATTATGCGTCCCATTGTCCCCTTAGCCTAGTAGACCTGTCAGGCGGAGCATTCGACGTCTTGGTTCGACACGGGAATTCGATTAGGTGCAGGGTAGGTCGGGCACCCCACGTGGACGGCTCCTGAGAATCTAGTGACTGAGGGCTTACAGTATCCGAGACGATTTGAGCTGGAAACTTACTTACTCTTACAAGCCTCCATCTGAAGGCTTTTAATGACAGGTGTGTTGCTAAATTTTCGACTAGGTGGTAGTACTTTGTTGCAAAGTTCGTCTAGGTAGGTACCACCGCTTTGCCAGTTATTCTGCCGCCAAGCAGTAGTGTGCAAGCACTACTGTATTCCGGTTTGAAGGGCACTGTAGCTAGTGAAATTACTGGGCAATTGAGACTTTATGACCTGATCTCAGAGTCTAGTAATCTTATTACCAGGCTGTGCTGATGTCTCAGGATGATGTGCGCAGTCCAGTGTCACTCGTAATTCTGTTTTGGGGTTCCGAATGACACTGTTCTGTTATGGGTGGCCGTGGCGCTTAACATCAGGTGAACGACTAGCTCGTCACATCACTCAGTAGCATAAAAAAAGAAATGAAAATAATGGGAATCGTTCAAATCTTTTTTATTGTTGTAATTACAAAATCATTTTGAGGAATACCGATCGCTATAATAATAGATAACATAAAAATCATTTTTTTTAATATTCACGTTTTAACCACAAAAGATTTAAACGAGCCTTAAACTAGTGTTAAACTGCTGTCTTGTTTTGTTAAACTTACGTTTGACGTCCAAGCCTTGTTTATGTATTTGTGGCAACATGGCTTAAGTCCTTAAAAGTTCAACTCTTAGTTTTTTTTCAAGTCCTTTCTATGTTTAACTTACCCTAACTTCCCCCTTATACTTTTATTAACAGTAACAAATAAGTAAAGTTAATTATTTATATTACAGGTATCAGCAACAAGATCTCACTGTACTAAATTCATTTAATATTTTGAACATGAACAATGCTACTCGACACTGGCAATAATATCCACGCTCTAATAAGAGAGCTCAATTGCAAATAAAAAAAAATTGCTTTGAGCTTGCCTGAGCTTAAAAGACAAACAAATGCAATTTCCATCTCTATCGGGCAACGAATAAGATCGGATCGGACTGTTTAAAGGGAGTAGAAGCCCACAAAACCCCAATCAAATGCAAGTTCAATGGTTTGATCCATAGGATACGTGCTAATGTGCAATGGCTCACCTATTGCGCTTTGTATGCGCCGCTCGTATGGGTTAGGCATGGACTTGCGTTTGCGAAAATGAGATACTATTACTTACTCTGTGACAAAATGTTACTTAAACGTTTATTAATGTTTTTTTTTAATGTTTTGGCTCCACACTTTTGTGTATTTAGCCAGTGTCAAGTAATTGATAATTTATCAAGTTAATGATATTTCACGCAAATATGTCGAAGTCATCAAGTCAAGTCATAGTCAAGTCATAGTTTAATCAAAGTCATACTCCTAGTAAAGTGGTGGCAACTTTACTTGAAGCTTCTATGGAGTTTTGGAAACAACACGAAAATAAACGTTTCACCATCATTATACCGTTTTCCCACACTTACGCCTGTAATCCAGCAATTAACGAATAGAATGCCACCAATTATATGCACTAACACTGAAAATAACACAAGTTTAGGAAAATAATAAAATGCGGTGATGCAATCTTTTTCGCTTTCCCGCCAAAACTCCGTTTATTAATGTTGCCTACTTCCTATTTTGGTTGTGTACACGAGCTTCTTTTGTTCTGTAATTTTGTTGATTTTTTTTCTATCTGCATTACCACAGACACACCTGGGTCCGTGCTTTTTGTTAAATTATTTTATATTTATAGATTTTGTTTAACATGAACTAACAATACAGGAAGGACAATAAAGCCAATAACAAAAACATAAGTACTTATTTCTAATTGTGCATACACCACGAGCAAACTAGCTTCCGCATGTTCCAGCCATGTTCCATCCCTCTTCGACCATATTTGAGGGAAAAGGTCTACCCGACACACGACGCCGCCGCAAGAACCTTTTTAGTGAGCGTGGATGCTCCGGTGTAATGAGTGTACACATTTTATATACGACACTAGTGGGGTGATCAAACTTTGAATAATTTGCAGCAGAAGATATATCATTCCTAATTTGAAAAATTCCGTATAGTAGATATGCACTTCGTATTGAAACTGTCAAATTCATACAAATTTGCATCTCAATCTGTTGCAATCAAGTTACGTGATCGCCTTGCTGGCAGTGGACTAGAGCATTTGGTCTAATGTCATTTTAAAACCATATCATTGTACCATCTTGTCATTTTACAATATTGTAATACAACGACATTGTAATTTAGCTACTTCCACACTGTCATTATGAGAAGTAAATCTATATATATATTTATAAATCGTGTTAGTTACACTATTTATAACTCAAGAACGGCTAAACCGTTTGGCTGAAAATTGGTGGGTACGTTAGTACCAGAAGACGGACATAGGATACTTTTTATCCCGTTTGACCGCGATTTTCACTTCACCTGAGCGAAGCCGGGTTCATTTCATACACTTCTGATATTATTTGACAGTCTCTTTTGTCTCGATTCTCGCGACAGGACAAGTATTTGTGCACAGAAAAAAAGCGCAAATACTTGTTCTTTCGATGAGTGTTGTGGTACCATGATGTGTCATCGTGGTGGGTCATCGTAGTTCCTGAGTAATGTGATCGTTGGGTGCTATTTATATTCATAACAAGGTTCTGCCCGTGGCTTCACCCGCGTGGCCTGGCCTATAGAAAACTAAGATTTTTTTTCGTAGATAAATCAACCACCCATTTCACACTGTTAGGGGTGGAACTTCGAAAAACCTTTTTCTTAATTGATACCTACAAAGAACACACCTTTCAAATTTCAAGTCTCTAGGACCAGCGGTTCAGACTGTGCGTTGATATATAAGTCAGTCAGTCAGTCAGGACTTTTGAATTTTATATGTGTAGATTTTATTTATAATGGTAAATTCTCGATCGTTTGTGTTTCGTTCGACTATCTATTGTAAACCGTTTTTATACTTGTTCGAATTTTAAATTTGTCATGACTTTTTAAAAGTCGTGGATTTGCCACTTTTGTCAAACGTGTTAATCGTGCACATCGTGACTGTCATACAGAGGTCTTTAACCTCCTCATATATACAATTTATTGAATATCATCTTTAATACCTTGACACAGAGTTTAGGTTAAGTGCCTTTAGTCTCTCTAAGCTATTTCATACCAATGTACCCCCTACAACTTAATGCGGCTAATACATGGTTTTTGGCCTCTTTCTCAATTTGTACACATATGCATCAGCATACAAATGAGGATAAATTGATAAATAACATGCTTTTTTAACACGATAACGCTGTTAGTCTCTACCGACCTTTACAGAATCATTCGCATAACAGCCATCAAGAGTGAGAGGCAAATAGCTTAAGGGCCACATTGGGGTGCGAAGCTCGATTGGGACGTCTAATTTTTGAATCCCTTAATGTTATACACTTGTCTTGAGGAATTATTAAGCTTTCCCTTAGCGCATTCTCAATACAAACACAGTAATCAAAATTTTTAAAAAAAGTTGATTCGACATTAGTCGTGTGGGATTTGAACTAGGGTGCGTCAGTTTGAAAGTAGCACATAAACTGCTAAGTCACACTCGCTCTACAAATACTATTATGCTATTACTGTTCATTATTAACAGTCTGACAACGTATACTGTTGAACACAGGCCTTCCCACAGAGCATGAGTGCCAGAGTTAAGTATATCTAGAATAGTATAAATATTTGACAGCCTCAATGGTGTGGTGGTAGAGCAGGTCGGCTGATAGCTCGGAGGCGGAAGGTTCGATTCCCGCGGCAGGATAAGTATTTGTGCACAGGAAAAAAAGCACAAACTTGTTCTGAGTCTGGGTGTTGTGGGACCATGGTCGTAGATCCTGGGTCCCTAGACACAGGGAATCCTAGTTAGGGTCCAGGATCTATGTATGTGATCTTTGGGCGAAATATCCGCCAGTTTAGTATATCTAAAATATTATAAATATTGCATTAAAGTGTCCACAAATTTTCTTTACGTAGTGGGCACAGATGATTCTATAGATGCAGGTCTAATTCAATCCACCAAGCATTGATCTAAGTAATAGAACCTGTGCCGTCGGCTCTGGCCCTTTGTCATCTTACTTTGTTACGGTAGATGGATACCTGGATTATTTAGGCGTTGAGTCAAACAACTGTGCTTTAGAAGCTACACCTTTGTATATATATGACTATACTATGACGTAGACTCTACGATTTTCTTCGAATGGACCGATAGCTCAGTTGGTAGAAACCCTGCTTTCGGAACATCCATGTTTGTTCTGTGTCTGGGTATTATATTGTATGTATTTTCAAACCAAAAGTATCTAATTATTCTATCAGTTATCTGGTTGCCATAGTACAAGCTTTGCTTAGTTTCGGGATAGATGGTGTGAAATGTCCACAATATAATTTATTTTAATTTCCAAATTGCAAACCAAATTTACTGATATTTGATTTCGATAATATTTCTATGGGACTAATCTAAAAGTATATTTTTTAATCAAAAAGATCTTTCGGAATCTTCTGATAAACTACGGAGATGTGATTACAACATATTAAAAAAATACAACTGCATTGAGAACCCGCTTTTGGAAGTCGGTTGATAATATAAATTAGTTCAGCATGGCTTTTAAAAAACCTAGTTGCCAGAATACCAATAAGTAAAAACGTTAACACACAATAACAATAATAACGCCCAACGATCACATACATAGATCCTGGACCCTAACTAGGATTCCCTGTGTCTAGGGATCCAGGAACTACGAGGACCGTGGTCCCACAACACCCAGACTCAGAACAAGTATTTGCACTTTATGTTTTTTTTTTCTGTGCACAAATACTTGTCCTGCCGGAATCGAACCCGCCACCTCCGGGTTACGAGCCGACCTGCTCAACCACCACACCACAGAGGCTGTCAGACACACATATCTATTCTCCAAATATCTTAACAAAGTGAAGGTTTTACTTTGCGTATACGTCGAGATGTAATAATACGGCCCCACTTACCCACACACCTATCTCCAATTAGTAACCCGACTCGATCCATATTTCCTATTTAAATTAGCGTACAATATACATATGCATTATATTATGTGTGCTCACGAAGGCAAAGCCGGGCGCGCCTATGACGCACGGACGGACAAACACAGCGAATGCCAATAAACTATTACTTTATTGTGCCACCGCCCTTAATCATTAACTGCTGTTAAATATTGGCTAAGCGGTGGCACTGGCGCGTTTTACTAACATTACTGGCTTATTTGCCTATAGATATTTGCTTACCTACTATTTATTACAAAGCTGACAGAGTCAGTACAAAATAGAAGTAAAAGCTCGTGATGTATGTACATAATTTTACAAATCCTTTATTTTAAAACTAAATACTACAATGATATACTAATACTAAACACTTCCTACTACTTTTACTTTCTACTTTGACTGGCCCGATAGCTCAGTTGGTAGTGACCCTGCCTTCTGAACTGCGGGTTGTGGGTTCGATCCCCACCCAGGACAAACATTTGTGTGATGAACATCGATGTTTGTTCTGTGTCTGGGTGTTATATTGTATTCTATGCTGGGTGTTTCTATGTATGTATTTACAAACAAAAAGTATCTAAGTATTGTATCAGTTATCTGGTTCCCATAGTACAAGCTTTGCTTAGTTTGGGGCTAGATGGCGTTGTGTGAGATGTCCACACATATTATTACTATTATTACTACAAAAAAAATGTTATTATATTTCACGACGATTTTATGTTAGGGTTTTTAAAGAAATGCAGTTATTCATCCACAAGAACTGTTTATTGTTATTTGTAAAGCTATATACATTCTAAGAGAATTTACCAAAGGAGATGACAACTTTACAATGCGCAAACATTATTTTCTGCCGATTTTTACAGGGGACGAGGCAAACACGCATAGCACACCCGCAAATCGAAGTCTTATTCATGTTAGCGCACACAACAATTCCGCACATCTTAATGGCCTCGGTTACAGACCAAGTAGAGGATAGCCCCGGTTGCGAGTGAAACTGTTTTATATAACGCGTATGGCCAAGTAGCGCCAAATTGCCAACTCCCCTGTAAATGCTCGAAGTATGAAATACATCAGTAGCACAAGAAAAATCATACCGTAGACGTAGTAGTACAACAACAACAAGTAGACGTAGCGGAAGCATAGAGTTCATATCTGTATAGCAAAGAGTTTTATATTATTCCTTTACTCATAGTTTCTAATATTTTATTTATTTATTTACTAGATAGTGGAGTTCAGAACCTAGTTTATTTAAAGATAATTGAGAACATTTTCCAGTTATTCTCATTTAAAATACAAAGTACCTACTTTTAGATTAAGATTGTACCTAGATTTAGATGAAATTCCTATGTGACCAATTTGAAAGGATATCCTTGAAAAAAATTATATGGTTTATAAATGAAAGATATATGAAACAAACATAAAGAGAAAAATACATAGTACTGAATTTAAAACCTCTTCTTTTTTTGAATTTGGTGGACATTTCAGAGAGTTGAACTTTTAACTCTCTTGGGCTGCGCCACAGAACGCCAACAAAAAATGTATCAATTAGGTACTTCCGCAAAATCTCCGATAATTTTCTTTCTCTTTCTCCCCTATACAAAAGATAAGATCTACGCTATAACACCGGGTGCCATGACGTTGCAGACGGAGGAAGTGAAACCGGGAATCCAATACTATATAGGTAGGGATGAGAGGAAATGGAAATGCTGGTGAAAGGGCGATTCAGCGGATGGCGTCGAAGCCTACTACTCCTAGGTACCAATCGCATGATATCGGATAGCGCTTTTTGTGCTTCTTTATTATTTGTTCCCGGTGTTTCAATACTTACTTTCCATTTGTTTAAAAGCGATCAAAACTTTATTATTTCGACTAGCAGTATGAAGTACTACTAGGTGGCAGGACTATTCTGCAAAGTTCGTCTAGGACTCTACCAACGCTTTGCCGCAGTAGTGTATAAGCACTACTGTGTTCAGATTTGAAGCGCACGTGAAATTGTTGGGCAAATGAGACTTTAGTATCTGATCTCACAGTAGAGTAATTTTATTACTAGACTATGGTTCGTATTACAGAACGATGCTCAGTCATCGATCGGTGCTCAAGCAGAGATTTCATTCATAAAGTGATCAATTAGTGAATTAGTGATTTCGGATGATGTGCGCAGTCCAGTGTCACGAGAAACTTTATATTTAAAGAGTTCTGTGTGTCACTACATTTTTATGAGCGGCCGTGTCGCTTAGCATCGGGCGACCGAGTTTGCCTGTCACACTATTCATTAACATAAAAAAACGAGTGTGTTTTAGACAACACGACTGAAGTAAAACTTCTTTGGCTTCATCTATCGACCGGTATAACTTTGTTTAATATTAGTGTCGCCATTTTACCAACATAATAATACAAATATTAAGTAATTTTTAACTTTGTTATGTTGACAATGGAGATCTACTTACATTTTAAAACTTCGGAGCTCTACAAGTCTGTGTAGAGATAGTAAATATAGAAATAAATAAATATAATAAAAATATAAATAATAAATGAATAATAATAATAATAATATAAATATATAAATATAATGGTATTGTTAGATAAAATTCTAAATATAAAGACACCTTCGGGGGATTAGACTGAAATCAAGACGTGTCGGACACACACCACGTGTGCAGCTTTCATTTTAATGCAGCTCGTCGTCTGCGTCGTTCCACTGGTGAATGCAAACAATGTGAAATGTCCACAGATATTCACTTATTATTTATAGTTACCAAAGGCTCTCTCTCTCATGCTAACCTGTCTTCTTTTGTGAAGAATAAAATTAATATTAAAATTATACTCACTTTTTAAAATTGTTAATCCTTTTTTCAATCCCGATAAATATTTTGATGCCCATTCGATGTGAACGCTAGAGTACCCTGTGGACAAAGAACACAAAATGATAATAGGTAAATAAATGACACAGTTTTGGTAGAAAGAGAAACAACTTGTAAGCATAAAGTTAATGCGACACAAAGTTCCACTTGTACAATATATGGAACTAATAATTGAACGACTGGGAATGTCCGAAATTTTCTAAGATCTTTCGGCAATTGATTAAAGATATATAACAAATGAGAGTCTGCTGTTTAACATCGTGTTGACGTACCCTAAGGCCACTGTATGCTAAAGTTATCTGCAAGTACCCGCGCTTTAAACTGTATTATTCCAAAATCAAATACGGTGGCGTGATTGGTTAGGCGACGCGGTTACCAAGCATACCCTCCCCCTATTGGTTGATGGCAAACTGATATAATTTAAAATATTGTCATTTCGCGACGTCGCGCGTCGGATTTCTCCTTATTGCAATTTATTCGCTTGGGGAAGGTTATCTAATTTGCTCCCCATTAATATACAGATATTGGATGCTGCGGTGTGAGTACATTGTTATATTGAAAGTAAAAAACTTTATGTAGGGACTGGTGAATATAGTAGATTTGTGATAGAACATAATGATTAATTAATTTTTTTGGGACTGAAGTGACGTAGAGTTTAGAATGTGTGCAAAGACGAGAGATCAGTTCTTATCCTGGAACGATCACAAAGTCACAAACTTTCTGTAGTTAGTTATTATTATATAATTTCAATGAGACAGTATAGTTATTATTATATAATTTCAATGAGACAGTATTGATGCACTTACAGGGGTCAGCAAAATGATTTGGATCAGAACGCTGGTCGAAGTTGCTACAAAAGATTTTAGTAAACATGTAAATATTTCTTCTATTCTGACTTCTACTTCTATTTTGACTAGCCCGATAGCTCAGTTGGTAGTAAACCTGCCTTCTGAACTGTGGGTTGTGGGTTCGATCCCCACCCAGGACAAACATTTGTGTGACGAACATCGATGTTTGTCCCGTGTCTGGGTGTTATATTGTATTCTATGTATGTATTTACAAACAAAAAGTATTTAAGTATTATATCAGTTATCTGGTTCCCATAGTACAAGCTTTGCTTAGTTTGGGGCTAGATGGCGCTGTGTGAAATGCCCATAGATATTTATTTATTTATTTCTAACAATATTACTGCTATGCACTTCACAAGAAAGTCTTGTTAATTACACTATTTATGACGGTTATTAAGAAAGGCTGCATCGATTTGGCTGAAAATTGGAGGTAGCTAAGAACCAGGAGACGGGCGTAGGATACTTTATTTCGGAATATAGAGAGCTTATATAGTGGATTAACACATGGGCTGCTCTTTATCCGCGTGCTAAACCGCGCGGCGCGACTAGTTAGTAAGAAATCAGGAACAATCTGCCCTTCGACTGCGCAACGTAAACAAAATTAGGCGCCCATCATTTTCATCAATAATTTAATTTATATCAATATCTTTGTTTTCCGTTGAAAATAAAATCTTATCGAATTTGGTCCAGTAACCCAATACTGTACTAGTTAAAAAAAGGCGGACCTTAAAGTTGTGGAGTTTTCAGTTTTCACACAGCGCAATTTAGCAACCCAACTAAGCAAAGCTTGTACTATTTTAGACTGGCCTGATAC
The DNA here is from genome assembly GCA_905220475.3 of Ennomos fuscantarius. Classification (NCBI taxonomy): domain Eukaryota; kingdom Metazoa; phylum Arthropoda; class Insecta; order Lepidoptera; family Geometridae; genus Ennomos; species Ennomos fuscantarius. The sequence continues at coordinate 4,728,207 of HG992023.1, read as the reverse complement.
CTCAGTTGGTAGCAGCTCTGCCTTCTGTTTTGGAGGCTGTGAGTTCGATTCCCACCCAGGACAAACATTTGTGTCATGAACATCGATGTTTGTTCTGTGTCTGGGTGTTATATTGTATTCTATGTATGTATTTACAAACAAAAAGTATCTAAGTATTGTATCAGTTATCTGGTTCCCGTAGTACAAGCTTTGCTTAGTTTGGGGCTAGATGGCGCTGTGTGTGTCCACAAATATTTTTTTACTAATACACAACATACTTATATATGGGTGGACATCTCTATGGTGGGTACTTGTTTGTAAATACATACATACTTATAAGACAATATATCACCCAGTATAATTAACTAAATGCATAAAACTATTTCCATATGAAAAAGCTAGCGACAGTCGCAATTACATGCGGACTCTGCAAAAAGCAGTCCGCCCAACAGTTCTCTAACAATAATCGCGGGTAGAAATAATAACGGCCACTCGGCCCGTATCCGCTTGCAATAAAAATGTTAAACTCTCCGATAAGCGCCGACGCGGAGGCTCGAATGTGAAACGGTAGGGATGGGACTTTCCCACACTTTGATTACCGTTCGATTTTTTTTTATATTGAAGTAAAACTTCTTTACGTACGCTTGACTTGGGGAGTAAGGTGGTGAATGCGTGACCAAGCGAACGGGAATTGAAAGTTGTTGGTTCACGTAGATCTCCATTGTCAACATACCAAAGTTAAATTACTTAAAATTTGTATAATTATGTTGGTATATCCGGTAAAATAACGATTTACAATTGTCTAGATGGCGACATGAACATTAAACAAAGCAAAAACAGCCTTCAGCCGTGTGGTCTAAAGCACACTGGTTTTTTTTACATCAAACTTGTCTAGCATTTGACTACGCTCTCACCTGATAAGAAGTAAAGAAGCAATGGTGTAGGTCAAAGTAAATACCTATTCACTCTTCTAATTATGAACGTGAAATCAAACCGCTTGGTACGATGGGTGATATTTCTACCATGAAGGAATATCGCTTAGCCGAGCGTCTGGTAGTCCGGTATTGGAATGGTGATGGGGAGTGAATTCATGCAATTTTTGTGCACATTCCCCGTGGTGTAATCTGTGAAAGACGGATAGACTTGCCACTTTACGCTAGGCGCTGGAGTATTTTACCTACCAAACTATCGCTGACAATAAGCTTTTTGGCACACCGTTGTATTAAGTCAAGAGCCTCAAGCTGACACTGCAACAATATTCAAGATCTAATATGATCTTTCATCTAAAACCTTTTCTAGCCGTATTTATAATATCACATGTACTCTTTATAGCACCGTTTTAGCCTTTGACATAAAACTGTGTTTAGTTAAAAATTAAAACTTATGTTTTACGCGGACGCGTATAAGAGGGGGGATAGGGATAGTTACATAAAATAAACGGGATCATAACCTCTGTGAAGTAGGAAGTAGGTATATGTAGGTAGATCGCTCAAACAAAACTACGGTACTGTAAATTAAGTTATTAAAATTTGTAGTAAAGTGATTACAGCAATTTTTTACAGAGTTCACATGGCAGTTTCGTTATTTATCCCCCACCTCGAACCAAAACTTTGGATATGTGCCGGATGTTTCGTTCCACCGTTGTAACATGTCTCGTCAAATAAAAGCATCGACACTACGTGTCTCATCCCTACGTCGTCGGCCTGTTTGAGTTTTTATGTTCGGATCAAACCGCTAGGTATTTTGTCACACAAAATATAAATGTAGCTCACTTCCTTCCTTCATTGGTGGGGTTTATCAACGTGATTAATTGCGCCTTGCGCTGAGGTTTTCAACGAGCGAATGTGGATGTAGCTGTTTGCTAAACCTAGTTTAACATGAATGAGGTTCCATTTTTTGTAATTTAAACGCTGCTATTACAAACTTTGTTTATACCTAATCGTAAAGGTTATTAATAACGATGATTTTTTTAATTTAATTCCTTTGACTATATAGAACTTTTCAGAGATTTATCGTTTTAGACCGTTTCATCGCCTTTGGGGCTTAAAAATAATTATTCTTTATATAGTTATTGTTAAGCTAAATAAATAATAGATGTGGTTAGGATCATTTGGTCAGGGATGTAAAAACCGAGTGACACTGCAATCTGTTATGAATCTAAAAAAATCCAAGTTCAACCCTTTAGAACACATATATTCAATGTTACGGCGTAGCAATTTGTATACTTTTTGGTTACAAACAACTGCCTATAACCTAGCGGCGATACCGATTTTCATGGCTTTAAATTTATTGTATTTGTCTCCGTCCCGGATAACAGATTAATTTTTAAAAACATTGGAAAATCGAAAAATAAAATATTATACACGGGAGACCCCGCGGGGTGCAACTAGTTATTAAATATAATATTATATATATAGCTTACGAGCTTCTGCCCGCAGCTTCGCCCGCGGCGTAAATAATTCAACCACCCATTTCACCCTCTTAAGGGTGGAATTTCGAAAAATCCTTTCTTAGCGGATGCCTACGTCATCTACATGCAACATCTACCTGCATGCCAAATTTCAGCCCGATCCGTCCAGTGATTTTGGCTGTGCGTTGATAGATCACTATGTCAGTCACGCAATCAGTCACCTTTGAGTTATATATATTTAGATTTAATATTGTCGGCGGCACTAAAATCCCATTATAGCACGGTTTCTATTTACCTACTCCCTCGCTAATGCTCGCTATTAAAACTACCTCTTATATAATGGGTCATTTTAGCCCCTTGAACGACAATCTACTATTTAAATAAATACGTAGATATACTGTTTTATAATTATTATCCTTTACATGTTTCAGCCGTCGGTCGATTTAGTGGGGGGCTGGGCTCGTCTTCCGGTTCGTATAGAAACAAAACGCATGCTTGAACTTAAAAATTTGGCAATTTTTGGTAAGTATAGGTGATTGGGAACTTATTTATCCATTTATCATGATAACTTGGAAGATTTTAATTTTGTTTATAATCATAATCGGATTTCCTTAACCAAATCTTCACGAAAATTGTGCGCTTCACGACTGTTAAGAGTAAGGCCTGTAGCACATTTTTTAATTCTTTACTAGCAGCGAAACCCGGCGTTGCCCTGTAGAATATATATGTATATTTAATGGCTTGAGAGAGATCTATTACTTGATTATTCTAGATCATTCTATAAAGAATGTTAAAGAAAATTCTAGACCGATTAGTAGCATTCTGGATGATGACCAACTAGTCTAAGGTCCGTATTACAGAACGATGCTCAGGCATTGATCGGTGCTCAAGCAGAGATTTCATTGATAAAGTGATCAATTAATGAATGAGATTTTAATATAAATATTTTGGCAAAATGTAGAATTTTAGACAAGTCCTTATGTGATAGAAAGGATAGACCAAAACTCATGCCACCCACAACCACCCTTTCCTTCTTCCTTGTAGCGGTCACCCATCCAAACCGTGACCGCAGCGAACGTTGCTTAACTTTACCGATCGATACTTGTTGACATCAACACGACACCCATTACAAGCGATTAGTACATCATAAAAACAGGGAACGTCTTGCTCCGGTTTTTTAAGCTAATGAATGATGTGACCTGCTAGTCGTTCACCTGACGTTAAGCGGCATGGCCGCCCATAACAGTGTCACTCGGAACTCTAAAATATAAAATTTCGCATCGTTAGTTTGCACTGCGCACATCATCCTGAGACATCAGCACTCTGGTAATAAGATTACTAGACTGAGATAAGTTCATAAAGTGTTTGCACACTACTGCTTGGCACCAGAATGACTGGCAAAGCGGTGGTACCTACCTAGACAAACTTTGCAGAAAAGGCGTACCACCTATTAAGGATCAGCACCAGAATGGAATGTATCCTGGTCCTTACTAGGTGGTATTTCAGAATGGAAGGTATCCTGCGAGGATCCGTGGTTTATTTTTTATATGGAACCCGAAAAAGTGCAAAACAAGTGCAATATCGTATACACGCGCGCCGCCGCAGTAATACATGCAAATTGTCTACATATAAAAGCATCTAATTCGAGACGTTTCAAACAAACCCCGATTTAATTTTAAGGCGAGTCGAGCTACCGAGTAGCAGTCGGTTATTACTCGACAATCAAATTGTAAGTAATTTCAATAAATATGGGCGAAGCTTGCCGTCTCGCCACTAGCCCGGCCCTTTATATAGCCAGCTTAATAAACAGTTGGGCATCACGAGAAAGCCGATCCATCCACAAATTGATATGTTTAATATTACTTTCTCACGATCTGGAGATAGAACAGTCTCAAGATCAAATGCGAAATGTTCAAGTGCACTTTGATCCCGTTTTGCAACGTTGCTCGCTGATCAGCGTATTTTATTTTAAGCTTGGAGGTCTACTAGTTTCACGACTGTCTAGCAATGTAAGCTTCGCGCACGAAACGCTCACAGCCTAAAATATACGTAGTTCACATTGAAATAGTTTGGAATTGGATTTCATTAATGACAGCTTCCGAAGTATCTTAAGAGAAAGAGGGAAGTTATTTTTTTATGTTTTGGCTCCAGACTTTTGTGTATTTAGCCAGTGTCAAGCAGGCCTAATTGATAATTTATCAAGTTAATGATACATTATCAAACGTTTCACGCAAATATGTGTCAAGTCATAGTCGAAGTCATCAAGTCAAGTCATAGTCAAGTCATAGTCTAGTCAAAGTCATAAGTGGTGACAACTTTACTTGAAGCTTCTATGGAGTTTTGGAAACAACACGAAAAGAAACGTTTCACCATCGTTATACCATTTTCCCTCACTCACGCCTGTAATCCAGCACTTAACGAATAGAATGCCACCAATTTTATGCACTAACACTGAAAATAACACAAGTTTTGGAAAATAATACAATGCGGTGACGCAATCTTTTTCGCTTTCCCGCCAACAACTCTAGAGGGAAGTTTTGACATTGAGAGCTCTAAATTAAGGAAGTCTAGCCGGCTATCCGGTATCTAGTCCGGCTAGCCCCGGAGGCCTATATTCAGCAGTAGACGTCTCTCAACTAATGCAATGTGAAAATAATAATCTCACTTGCTAAAAACCGCAAGAGTATAGGCTTTTTTCCGTAAATCTGCATGTTAATAAACCATATTCCTTTTCTGAAAGCCGAATAATACCTACGTATTTATAGTTTTATTGCGTGGTGCATATAACGGGTTTAACAATAATTGTCTATCTTTGAGTTATTTCTGCCCTTTAAATGAGAAGGAATAAAACAAAATGCCCCGTTTAATATCTAGGTCGAAACAGACCTATTCACGAATCATGCTTTCTGGTATGTTCCTTTTGCAAGCGGCAACTTTATTACGGGTATTCTTTTTAAAGAACTCCATTTACTTACCTATTACAATATTTATATATGCTAACCTGCTCAAAAAGTTGCCAGTTTATCGGTTTTCTATCGAGTGCATTTTGGAGAGTGCGCATTGGAGTTGCATAACCTGATTCCATCTTCACCTTTCCACCACCGGACAACCAGATGTACGAAAAAACGCCACCGTTACATGGTTAATACCCCACATGTGCGGACAAAGCGATTTAGTTCGACATTTATCATGCGAACAGCCAAAGAGTGGAACGCTTTACCGGCGTCCGTATTTCCCGATAACTACAACCTGGGAGTCTTCAAATCGAGAGTGGACAGGTATCTTCTAGGCAAGCGTGTTACATCCTAGTCCGCATCGTTACTTACCATCAGGTACGATAGTGGTCAAACGCAAGCCTATCAAACAATAAAAAAAAAGATACCACACCATAGGGGCTGTCAAATATACGTTACGATACAATCGTTAAGGTCCAAGTTATAAAAACAAATCTGCAAATATGTTGAATTATACTGCCAGTGGTTAATTCGATAACATAATGCTGCAATTATATAACACATGTCCATTTATTTATGTATTTGTTATTATTAGCTATACTAATTAAAGAAATGAGTGTACTTTAGACCACACTTCTGAAGTAAAACTTCTTTAGCTCCACCTCTTTTGCCCTTACAGTAATATACGAAACGTAACTCTCTCTCTCTCATTCTATCTTCACGTTCAGATAAATATATAGGTACGTACCTATATGGGCTATATACATAGGTATGTACGAACGGAAGTTGAGAGGGAGATAGATATATATATATATATGTATACCTCCCTCTCAACTTCCGTTCACTTCGCCCCATCAATTTCTGCTACATATTCACGTGCTTAAAGAAGTTTTACTACTAAAACTTTTTTTTTATTGGTTGATAGGCTCGCGTTTGACCACTATCGCACCTGATGGTAAGTGACGATGCGGTCTAGGATGTAACACGCTTGCCTAGAAGATACCTGTTCACTCTCGATTTGAAGACTCCAAGGTTGTAGGTTTCGGGAAATACGGATGCCGGTAAAGCGTTCTACTCCTTGGCTGTTCGCATGATAAATGTAGAGCCGAATCTCTTTGTTCGCATATGTGGGATATTAACCATGTAATATAATATGATATTAACCACCTTTGGTACCTTATACCCGTTCAGCGCCCTACCGCGTAACTGTTCTGGACATCAGCTTCACCTGACATCCTGCACGCGCCAATTAACAAGTCCACGAGTGCGAGCAAGAGAGAACACGATTACCATCTCCACCAGACTTACGCGGTAAGGCCCCTGGTCATAGATATAACGTAAATTACCGTCAGTCATACATCCGTTCGTCACAACATCTACAGTGATTGACGCGGATGAATCAATTACCTTGTCGTATCTCCCACGAAACAGGGTTTTGTCATCTAACTCAATAACCCACCTAAGTCGCCGGAGGCCACACCCGTTCGCATTGCGACCCCACCTTTCTTTAATACATGACAATTTGTGCCCCGTATCGGCTTCTGTGCAGAATATAATGTTGCGAGCACCTGGATATTATATTTTTATAATTCTTAATGAGAGAGTTGGCGCTGTAGACACGACTTAACGATGAGAGGTTGAGAAAAAAAAATATGGATACTTAATAATAAATTGTTATTTTTGAAGCAAAACTTCTTTTCCCTTGATTTGGGGATTAAACTGGTGAATGTGAGCCGAACGGAAGTTGAAATTGGTTCACATAAAATTTCTATTTTTAACATAACAAAGTTAAAAATTTATAGGTATTATTATGTTGGTATGTCCGGTAAAATGACGATTTACAATTGTCAAGATGGCGACATTAACATTAAATAAAGCAGTAACAATGTTGGTGTAACTTTGGCCGATAGATAGAGCTAAACTAAAGAAGTTTTACATCAGTCGTGGTGTTTGGCTTTTTATACTATTCACAGGCTTTCCTTCCGTGATGAGGAGAAGTATCGTCGCCGACATAGCTTTCCTTCCGTGATGAGGAGAAGTATCGTCGCCGACATAGCTTTCCTTCCGTGATGAGGAGAAGTATCGTCGCCGACATAGCTTTCCTTCCGTGATGAGGAGAAGTATCGTCGCCGACATAGCTTTCCAAATCAGAAAGTGGAAATGGCAATGGGACCATAGACCATAGACCATATCGCTAGCACCGATAGGAAGAAAGGTTCACAAGTGGTGACCACGAACCGGAAAACACAGATTAGGCGTCCCGAAGCGCGAGGTGCCGTTTTGGATGCAAGATGCCAGTTAGTCCAGTCATTATAGTAAGTTTACCTCGGAATTCGGGATACCCAGCTGTAAGTCTGTAAATACTTGTATATTGACACCCTAAAAGTTGTCTCAAAACCTACATATATATGGTAGGATGTAAGCAACTATTAAATTTCAAGGTCAAAGGTCACAAAAATCGTTTTTTTTGCGCTTTTTTTGGAAATATCTCATTTCCTATGGGTTTTTTGCTATTTGTATTTATTATCAATATTGTAGAATACAAAATTCTCTACAAATTTTGCTTACAATTTTTTTTTATACTGTGAACCGTCTTCGAGATAGAGGGCGGAGAGCGCGCGGTCACAGCATCACTTCAGGTCAACCGGTGCCTCCGGTCGAAAACGCTTCGCAAAGTGCTTATTGTCAAATAATATATAGCAAGCCCATTACAATATATGAGTTTGAAAAAAAGCAGTTCTCTTTCTCACTACTGGTGCAAGCAATCCGGCACAATGCAGAACAGAAAACTCCAATCCGAAGCTTCGATTACAACTGTAAAGAAAAAACTACAAAAAACTTTACAGTGATGTATATAGCCTATGACTTGAGTAGACTAGACTAGACTATGACTTGTCTAAACTATGACTTGACTTGATGAATTGGACTGTGACATACAACATACATATGTATAATATGTATTAACTTGAAAAATTAATTACTTGACACTGGCTAAATACACAAAAGAGTGGAGCCAAAACCAAAAACAAAAAAAGTGTTACTGACAGTGTCTCTCGGTGACAATTAGTGATTATTTTATCACGGCAATTTGTTAATGTATTAATTCTTTTAAATACATACATATGTATAATATATATTAACTTGAAAAATTACTTACTTGACACTGGCTAAATACACAACAGAGCGGAGCCAAAACCAAAATAAAAAAAGTGTTACTGACAGTGTCTCTCGGTGACAATTAGTGAACATTTTTTTTTTTAATGTTTTGGCTCCACACTTTTGTGTATTTAGCCAGTGTCAAGTAATTAATAATTTATCAAGTTAATGATATTTACGCAAATATGTGTCAAGTCATAGTCTAGTCAAAGTCATACTCCTAGTAAAGTGGTGGCAACTTTACTTGAAGCTTCTATGGAGTTTTGGAAACAACACGAAAAGAAACGTTTCACCATCATTATACCATTTTCCCACACTCACGCCTGTAATCCAGCACTTAACGAATAGAATGCCACCAATTTTATTCACTAACACTGAAAATAACACAAGTTTTGGAAAATAATACAATGCGACGTTGCGATATTTTTCGTTTTCCCGCCAAAACTCCTGTAGTGAATATTTTATCACGGCAATTTGTACATGTATTAATTCTTTTAAATTGTATTTATATCTATTTCGCAGTAAAGCCAACAGTATTTCTCTTTACACCTATTATATCAGATAGCCCCCCACAGTAGGTTCGATTACATTTCGATTTTCATTCTAAGTCTGACTGTTATATAATACTGTATTATTATAATATTTTATTATATGATAATTACAGAATAAATGAATATGAATATGAATATGTATGTAGATACATATAAATACAAAAGAAAGAAATAATAAATAAGAGAGTATATTTTATATATACAAGCACTCTCAAGTATATGTGAGGGGTATAAAATCAAATGCAGCTACGAGCACAACCTTCAATTTAAAATTTAAGCTGTCTTTGATGTTTGCATGCCGTTTTTAAGCTGACTTTGACCCCAATGCAGATTTTTAATCCGGTTTTTGTATTATTTTAAGCTGGTTTCGATGCAAAATTATAAATTGAGATCATACACAATTGACAGACCTATATTTTTGCATTCATAGGTCAGATTAAAAAAAAATGCAACTAGCTGCTTTTGATTCTATACCCCTCATGTATATATACACACATATATATATATAAACTCGCATCGCCGTTGACCTATTTTCTCACTCAAACACTTCAGAATCTGTGTGCAAATTTCATCCAAATCAGTTCAGCCGGTTCGGCGTAAATATCACACAAACAAAACAGACACTTTGAATAGTGAAGCATTGCAAACTTGTAAATATTAACGACACCTAAATACTCTATTTAGAACTCTGCCGCTTAAGAAATATGGATTTATTTTCAACACTCGAAGGTAAAGGACAGCGCATACGGTGAGAACCATAGTCTGACATCAATCAAAGTGTGCTTTTGACTCAGATTCGTATTATTTGTCGATATTTATGAGATAGGATTACATGTTAGGGCCGCGAGCCGCGCACAATCGTGAACACCCTTTATAAACGAATTAAAGTTTTTTTTTTGGCTCCACACTTTTAAGTATTTAGCCAGTGTCAAGTAATTGATAACTTATCAAGTTAATGATATTTCACGCAAATATGTGTCAAATCACAGTCGAAGTCATCAAGTCTAGACATAGTCTAGTCTAGTCAAGTCATACTCCAGTAAAAAGTGTAAAGTGTAGTGTAAAGTGGTGGCAACTTTACCAGAAGTTTCTATGGAGTTTTGGAAACAACACGAAAAGAAACGTTTCACCATCATTACGCCACTTTCCCACACTCATTCACACTAGGTGGTAGGACTTTTCTGCAAAGTTCGTCCAGGTAGGTATCACCGCTTTGCCAGTTATTCTGCCGCCAAGCAGTAGTGCGCAAGCACTACTGTGTTCCGGTTTGAAGGGCACTGTAGCTAGTGAAATTACTGGGCAAATGAGACTTTATGACCTGATCTCACAGTCTAGTAATCTTGTTACTAGATTGTGTTGATGTCTCAGGATGACGTGCGCAGTGCAGTGTCACGTGAAGCTCTACTTTAGAGTTCCGAGTGAATAACACAAGTTTTGGAAATTATACAATGCGGCGACAAGATCTTTCTCGTTTTCCCGCCAAAACTCCCTTGATCACGTTCCTCGGATTAACATCGGAATTTCTTCTTTTTTTTATAGCCAGTTAAGAAAACTATTTAGCGTATCTGTGCGTAGGCCACAGTAATAAATTATGTACATATTACTGTACAGTGTAGTGTAACTGTATAATGTTATATATTTAAAAAACGCAATGCGTTAAAATCCGAATACAGTTATATGGGTTTCTCATTGATGCCATTGTCATAACTAAACCAAATTGAAAAAGGACCACAAAGGAACCACCAACTTTCTAATTTTAAAAAATCATTAAAATCGGTTCATCCAGCCGAAAAAAATTTAAATCTAAAAAAAAATCTAAGGTAAAATATTTTTGTTTATTTAATGTATAACCTCTTTTTTTAAGTCGGTTGAAAAGGTTATCTGTTCATTTGCTTGTGTGACAAGCGGCAGAAACAATTTGGATGAAATTTTCACACGGTGCTCTACCGATATCAACATGAGATAGTTATTTCGGAAAATTGTATGCAATATACAGAAAACTGATGAATAGCGACAAAGCTGCAAGACTGCTAGTGACAAAGCAGGACGCATTCATAATATCCCAAAAAAATCAATATCCAACCAAAAAGAATAAGTTTACCATTACCATGCCGTGAAAATCACATCTGAATTGAAATTAAACGAAAATCCGCATCCCAGAGTATCCAATATTCGGTCGTTAAGTCAATTTGAAGGGTGATGGAGCACTTAATAGGCGTCAAACCACGAATCGGCTTTTTACCGAGGTGAGGGGGTGCGGAAAATATGTCAGAAAATGTGTCTAGGGTTTGTTTGCAAAACAAGTCACGAGAATAATTGCTATCTTACACGAGAGTGAAGGATTTGTATCATTTCTTCATGACGTGATAACTAGAGAAACTCGATTTTAACCGCTTTTTTCATACCTACAATCATCAAGTATCTATATAACTATAGGTATGCTACCTACTGGTAGCATACCTATAGTTATATTAGGCTGTAGCGTTTGGACTGTCTATAGGTCATCGCGGCTAGTATATAGACCAAATGTTTTTTTTTGTAATAGGAGTAGGTAGTGTTTAGTATTTATCTTTTGGTTGACCGCATTATAAGTTGAATTTTTCAAGAATCTAAAAAAAGGGACTACGCAGGAAGACATCGTCCTCAAAACCAAATAATGTAACCACCTAGATTATTACAGCGTACAAATTTGTATGCCTTCGTCTTCGCTCGAAAGAATCATTTTTGTTGAAGAAATTAATAGCATAAATTGTATAAGTCCACGCTCCATTTTCACCCCTTTAAACTTATATTTTGATCAATTTCAAGTGCATATGGCATGAACTCGAGGACTACTGCTACGAAACCCCACTGCTATGGCATTAAACGTTGGTTACTCCGCACGGCCCTTTCAGACCGCAGGGCGTACTCTGCGGGTTCCTAAAACGTATTTAAATCAATTCACAACTTACAAACTTAACTTCGGCCACCCACTGCGGCGTGATAGAAAAATAAAATTGGTTGTTATACATTTGGATTGCGAATCTAATTTGAAAGGATGTTTAAATTTTAATAACTGCTTTTATGATAACCTATCTACATGGTTATTATTATTATACATTATACCTATATCTACAAATGCAAAAGCTGTCATAGTTTTGAGTTTCCCGCTTCAGACGTCAATAATAATATTAATATAAGTAATAATAATAGCACCCAACGATCACATACATAGATCCTGGACCCTAACTAGGATTCCCTGTGTCTAGGGACCCAGGAACTACGAGGACCATGGTCTCACAACACCCAGACTCAGAACAAGTCAGAACAAGTATATGCGCTTTTTTCTGTGCACAAATACTTGTCCTGTCGCGGGAATCAAACCCGCCATTTCCGGGTTATTGTTGGAATGGTGTACATTTGATATACTCTGTGGTGGTTATGTCTTATCTATGGCGTGTTACTACTCTTTGTTGTGCTGTGTTATATCATGTCATTAAATGATACAAGAGTTTTGGCGGGAAAGCGAAAAAGATTGTGTCACCGCATTGTATTATTTTCCAAAACTTGTGCTATTTTCAGTGTTAGTGCATAAAGTTGTGGCATTTTATTCATGAAGTGCTGGATTACAAGCATGAGTGTGGGAAAGTGGTATAATGATGGTGAAACGTTTCTTTTCGTGTTGTTTCCAAAACTCCATAGAAGCTTCTGGTAAAGTTACCACCGCTTTACTAGGAGTACGCCTTGACAAGACTAGACTATGACTTGACCTGATGACTTGGATTGTGACTTGACATATACACATATATATTACTTAACTCGAGAAATTATCAATTACTTGACACTGGCTAAATACACAAAAGTGTGGAGCCATACCAACACAAAAAAAAATTCAAGTGTCTTTTCAAATTTCATTTATTTATTTATGTTATTTTTACTAAAACTAATACAAGTTACAAAGGTTATGAGCCGACCTGCTCAACCACCACACCACAGAGGCTGTCAAAAAAATAGACCAAAATAGAGACTTATTGTAAAGAAAAAGTATAAAGAGTTTTGGCGGGAAAGCGAAAAAGATTGCGTCACCGCATTGTATTATTTTCCTAAACTTGTGTTATTTTCAGTGTTAGTGCATAAAATTGGTGGCATTGTATTCGTTAAGTGCTGGATTACAGGCGTGAGTGTGGGAAAATGGTATAATGATGGTGAAACGTTTCTTTTCGTGTTGTTTCCAAAACTCCATAGAAGCTTCAAGTAAAGTAGCCACCACTTTACTAGGAGTATGACTTTGACTAGACTATGACTTGACTTGATGACTTCGACTGTGACTTGACACATATTTGCGTGAAATATCGATAACTTGATGAATTATCAATTACTTGACACTGGCTATATACACAAAAGTGTGGAGCCAAAACATTAAAAATAAAAAAAAAAGTATAAAGTATAGGTATATAATAACAACCATGCATAGACCCCAATTCTTCATTTTCCTTTTGCCGGCACAATAATAATGAAATTTAATGTAAATCGCTCCACGTACAATTTAATATAAATCGCACACGTCCAAGCGCAGCCTCGACGTAGGTAACCTAAGCTAAGACCTATCATTACATCACAGTATTTATAAAACACGAAATATAATTTCAACGTCAGAGCAAAATTTATTTATTGTAAACGGCAACGTATAATTTTTATCGCATTAAAGCCAGCGCAAGGATAAAATATAGGTTGGTAGGTACATTTATATTTATACATAAGTTTGTATGCTATGGTTTTGAGTTATTTTACACTAGTTATTTTAAACTATCTACAACACAATTCTGAGTATTAAATGTTGGTTATAGTTCTGCGTAGTAAATAGTGTCCGATTATAATTTAAAAAAAACCAGTAGAATTCATAAATTAATAAATAAATATTTGTGGACATTTCACACAGCGCCATCTAGTCCCAAGCTCAGTAAAACTTGTACTATTGGAACCAGGGCGGTGATCACGATACTTTGATTACAATGCAATATGAAAATTTCCATAATAACTATGCACATAAACTGCGTATTCAAACTGTCAAATCCATACAAATTTGTGTTTCTATGGGTTGTAATCGAGTTACATGATCGCCTAGCAGGTAACTGATACAATACTTAGATATAGATAGAATACAATATTATTGTGACACGCAGTAATAGAACCAATATCGGGAACATCGGGAATCGAACCCCCAACCCACAGGTCAGATGGCAGGGTTACTACCAACTGAGCTATTGGGCGAGTCATTGTGTACATGAATCTGTAATATTAACAAATCATATCAGTCTGTAACAGTAACGAAGAAATGCGTGTGACGCGCATACCCACAACTGCTGGGCGATCATGTAACTTGATTGCAATAGGTAAAAACACAAAATTGTATGAATTTGAGGCAGTTTACGCGCATATATAGTATGAAAATTTCTCCTGTTGCATTGCAATCAAATTTCCGTGATCACCCCACTGATGAACAGAAAAGGTCGCTATAGCTTCATTCAGAGTCATCACCATCAATATCACCAAGTACCTACAAGTTTTAAAATACATGCCTAGTACGTAGTTTCCTACTTTATCTATATATTGGTATCGATTCTGTGTCGCATTCTCTAAAACTAAAGTATATACTTAAAGTATGGTGGTACTCTTCTGATAAAGGGGAAATGAAAAATCCGGAAATATGATAATTTCCTTTAGCTTTAGAGTATGCGACACAGAATCGACACCATTGTTAGTATTATAATTTACTAGAACCTAGTTCTGCGAACAGTAACAGCGTAATTTGTTTGCAACTTGAAATTTGTTTGCAACTTGAAATTTAACTGATATCGTCGCTTGAATCCACCACATACACGCTACTTAGCGCGATAAAGGTAAAAATGTAATAAAGAATAAAAATATTAGTAGCGGAGTTGAAAGCTAGAATAATGAGAAAAGGTTAGGTTTGATACACCTGGCGCCATCTGTTACAAATGTTTGGAATGACGTGGAGAGCAGCCTTCCCAACGTGCAGCCTTAGCCCTTAGCAGCTTTACCTATTGCAAGTTCATTAGGGTTTGGGAGTTTTGGCGGAAAAACGAAAAAGATCGCGTCTCCGCATTATATTAGGTCTTTACCTGTGAAATTGCCGTTTTGTTTGAAAAAGGTTAAAGTATTTTTTTTTTCGCACTCATTTATTTCTTTTATTCAAAGTAATCACCCCTGCAATCAATGCATCTTTGCCAACGCTGTGGCAGTTTATGGATGCCCTTCTTGAAAAAATCAGCAGGACGGGAGACAACAAACTCTTCAAAGGCGTTTTGTACTGCCTCTCGGGAATTGAATTTTTTTCCCGCTAAAAAGTTGTCCAAATTTTGGAAAAAGTAATAGTCGGTAGGCGCAAGATCTGGTGAGTATGGCGGATGAGGGAGAGCTTCCAAACCCAACTCATGCAGCTTAGAGACGGTCTGTTGTGCAGTATGGGGTCGCGCGGAGACGCGCAGTGGAGACGACCGATTGACCAAAGCTGGTTGCAGACGTGCGAGTTTCGCCATCATTGTGGTCAGTTCTTCAATGTACACATCTGCAGTAATGCTCTCGCCTTTTTGTAAAAAGCTATGATGGATCACACCAGCACTAGACCACCAAACTGTGACCATCACCTTTCTAGGGGTCATTTTTCATTTTGCACATTGCTTTGGTACCGAACCAGGATCTAACCAACTTGCTGAGCGCTTCCGATTGTCAAAAAGAATCCATTTTTCGTCACACGTAACAATTCGGTTCAAAATTCCTTCATTTCTGTGCCTGTTAAGCAGCGCAAGGCAAGTATCGACGCGTACGTTGCGCTGGCGATCGTTAAGTTCGTGGGGTACCCATCTATCAAGCTTTTTTATCTTGCCAATCTGTCGCAAATGGACCAATATTATTTTGATGCTAACATCAAAAGCTGCTGCCAGCTCAGCTGTAGATTGAGATTCATCAGCTTCCACAATCGCCTTTAATTCATCATTGTTGACCAAAGTTTCCGGACGACCACGAGGTTCATTTTTCAAGTCAAAATTCCCAGAACGGAACCGAGCAAACCAATAACGGGATGTACGTTCGTTTGTACAGTTCTCTCCGTAAACGTCGTTGATGTTACGTGTCGTTTGTGCCGCGTTGGTGCCACGACGGAACTCATATTCCATAATTACACGAAATTTCAAAGTATCCATTATGAGGAAAAATGTTGAAATGTAATGAAAATACAACGCTAATCAATAAACAAAAGACTTATATTGTAAATAGAATGTCATATTTTTAAAACAAAATTAATTTGAATTTAGAATTCATAGCCAATCAAAACTTTTTTTTGTTTGAAAAAGTCTGTACTGCAATACGGCAATTTCATAGGTAAAGACCTATTATTATTTTCCAAAACTTGTGTTATTTTCAGTGTTAGTGCATAAAATTGGTGGCATTTTATTCGTTAAGTGCTGGATTACAGGCATGAGTGTGGGAAAGTGGTATAATGATGGTGAAACGTTTCTTTTCGTGTTGTTTCCAAAACTACATTGATGCTTGATGATATTAAAGGGGCACCAAGTTTGGAATATTTTAAGTCAACTCAAACATTGGCTTATCAACCAAACCTTCTACAATTATGCTGAATTATTGGAAAATAATATTTAATGAAATTAATTTGAAGTGACATTGCAATTACATTTTAATTTCAGTTATTAGTGGATTGTTGTGACGTTTTATTTTGATGTTTTTTGATTCATTTTTTTAGTCGTTTGTTTTATTATTGTTATACAATTTAATTGGGTTTAAATTATAATGATAATTATATATTTTATATGTATAGTCATGCGTTTGAAAACTATTGGAATACCTTTGTTTATATTTGACGTGTATTTTTATATGAATAAATGACTATGACTATGCATGACTATGGCTTCTGGTAAAGTTGCCACCACTTCACTAGGACTGACTAGATTAGACTATGACTTGACTTGATGACTTGGACTGAGACTTGACTAGACACGTGTATAACATTAAATAACTTGAAAAATTATCAATTACTTGACACTGGCTCAATACACAAGTGTATAGCCAAAACAAAAAATACGTACATAAAAGACATAAAAACATCTACAATAATTAAAGGCGGAGTTAAATAATTAGGGCACTATGTACGCTCTTAATTGCACCGTAAAACGAAAAAGTACCTACCTACCTAGTCAGTGCTTTGTATTGTCACAAGTACAAGTCTCTACTTGAGTCACAGACAAATCTTGGCTTGAAGTAGATGTAGGTACATACGAGTATGTTACCTATCTATCTCTTACTTTCATTTTTCCCGTGAGAACAACGAAACAAAGAACGATGATAACAATATAGTTTATATACCTTTATATATAGGTAAACGCCGTAAAAATATATAAACCTCTATATATATATAAAGGTAAATGCCGTAAAAATATATAAAGGCGATCGCGGCCAGTATATAGTCCAAATGTTTTCTTTTTTGTAGTAGTAGTAGTAGTAGGTAGTTTTTAGTATTAGTTATTAAATCATTGTAGTATTTATAAAGGTAAAAAAGATATATGTGTTACCTAACCCTACGAATATTATTATAGCTCTGTGTGGTACTTTTGGGCAAGTACCTAAGTCAGACTAACATCAAACCCAGGTCCACAGCAACGCGGCGTTTTGGTCGAAAACGTAGCTAGAGCGTATCGCACGGGTATATAGTATATACCCGTGCGTTTATCTAACGCTAGCGTAATAGTTACCCGACCCAATAATTTTAGTAAAAAAAGTTATTTATTATATGCACTTGCTTAGACTTAAGTACACAAATAATAGAAGGCTCTCATGGAACAGGGTACGTCTAGCTCGATACCACTCGCAACCTGTAATGCATCTCTCCGCGTAGATTCCCATAGATTATGCGGCGCCCAGATATCAAGTGCCAAATGACAAGACTAAAAATATACCTACATTAATGTCATCTAAATAGAAAAACGAAGTTTACTACTATCTACATACGTAACTACGGAAAAAAAAGTTAAAGAAAGAATGAAAGTAAGTAAATGTACTTACTTTCATTCTTTCTTTAACTTTTTTTTCCGTTTTTTATGTCATGTGGTATGATGTCTTGAATGCAAGACATCATACCACATGACATTTTTATAAGTAGGAACTCATACAAGTCAAAACGCTTACGGGACAACTAACTTAGTGACCTATTCAGTTTTATTTTATATTTTATTAACATAGGTACCAAAGTACATCTACGTTCTATGGAAAAGTTTTAGAAACCCAGAGTATAGATTTTTTTTTTTAGATTTAGTAATGACTAAGTTAAGTTGCTTACTACATGTACGTGTATTAAATGTAAACTTAATTCTAATTTCTAAAGCACATATCATTAGATGGTATACAGGGAGTAACAAAAACCCTGTTAAATAAATGAAGTATGTGTACAGATAATTACAAGTAGTCATATAAAAATGTCTAACAATACCTAAGTTATACGTATCTGAAGTTACAGGCAGTATCTAAATACAAAAAAACAATACCATTTCCCAAAAATGTTTGTGCCACAAGCCGTGCCTATTTTTAAATAGCTAAGTAACTAAGGTAAAAGTAAACGCGGAACCGACAAACGGGGGCCGCCTTTGTCGGCTCTTTTGTAGGATGCCGCTCCTGCACCTGTGTGCCTACGGGGAAATGGGGTGCGCGGGCGGTGCGGCATAGGCGCGGCGCGGCCCGCGGCTTACGCTCAGTCGCACGTGCTCTCTCATGCAATTTAGTCGTTTCCAGTTTGACCGTCGCGAATTTAGTGTCGAGTGTGATGTCGTATTCTAACGACGAATACTACAATATGTTAATGTGCCTTGGTAGAAGTCACAATAATTATGCGGCAGCACGTAGAGAATACGAGCATAATTTTTCTATTTCGCGTGGAATTGAGTTACCGTCATTAATGGCATTCCAGCGATTGCACTTACGTGTTTACAACACCGGTAGTGTAACGGGCCGTGATCAGCAAAGATTTGATGCTGGAAGACCACGAGTATTACATGATGCTGAAGAACAGGTGCTCGATATGTTTGTGCAAGACCCAACACGTAGCACACGCAGCATGGCAAGAGAAATTGGAATTAATCACATGCGTGTATGGAGGGCATTGAAGGAAGACGGTCAGCACCCGTTTCATTATCAACGAGTGCAATCATTGTTGCCCAGTGATTATGAGCCCAGAGTGGCAGATGACGCAGAGTTTTTGAGTCGTATTTTATTAACCGACGAATGCTCGTTCGTCCGAACTGGCGTTTTTAACTGCCATAATGAGCACGTATGGGCTGTGGAAAATCCAATCCGCCAAATCAGCATTTTGATTGATTGACTGAACATGAAAATCGCCTGCCGACAGATGTGTTTTTGAAAGCTCTTTTAAGAGCTAAAAATTACGTACTTATCTTGTTTCTTGACAATACAAAATCACACGTGAATTCGATTGTTTAGAGTGTGGCAGAAAGGCGCGCAGCACTTGTGTGCCTACCACTATTGGTCAAAGAGATCTTTTACGTCATTAAGTTCAGTCTCGCAATCCTACAACGTTGTGGTATGTGGTATAGGGCACATAAAAAAGTAATCTGTGGAATAAATAGCTTCTAGTTCCGTCGCAGTAGGTATGCAAGTTGAATAGACTTAGCGTACCATGGCGGGCGGTGCGGGGTGCGGGCAGGCAGCAGGCTGCGTCGGTGGTGCAAGTACCTATGTTGTCAATATCTGAGGTCGTAAACATTTTTAGTAACGGCATAAAAGGTTTTAATAAAAAGCACACGTAAGTTTTGTATGTCTCGTATTGAAATAGAACTAGTATTACTACAACCTTGAGTTGACACTGGATACGCAGCTCGCGGATATAACAGGGTTTTTGTTACTCCCTGTATAACATGTTGTCCTGTCTTATCTGGGATGTTTAGTGTTTGCCCCGACGATAGCAGCCTACCTGGCCGGCTGGCCGGCGCGACGGCGACGCGGCGCGGGCGTCTGCGTCCCTTTCCCTCAAGGCTACCCCACACAGACTGATTTAACCCTTATCACCGCAAAGATAAAGTTGTTTATCAAATAAGCTCAAACCCACATTTTTTTGAGTCATGCCTGCCGGACAACAGTGCCTTTGCAATGTAAAGAATAAAACCTTCGCTACTCAATACAGCGCTACGATAAAATGCAAGTTAAATCCAAAACAAATAACATACCCAATCAAAATAATAGATTGTGATTTATTAGTTTTAGGAATTTAAAGTGGAAGAAAACTAAAACAACAACCTTACCAAAATACGGAACATAAACAAAACCAGCGGTTATCTGTCAATGTCAAAAGTCGATTCATGTTCGCAAGTGCATTAAGTAAATATCGCAAATAAACTGCATTACTTAGGTACTCACCGATAGTCACTATTCCGGTAGTCACTTTGATCACAGTTTAACACTTTTATTATTTTGTTAGAATGTTGCCTAGCAGGATATTATATCGTGGCCGTCGCGGTGCGTCGGCGCGCGTCCCTGAGCTATAACGGAATCGACGCCGGCGCAGGCGCAGGTGAGCGAGTGACGGTGGCGCCCCGGCGACCCCACTAGGCGACCAGACGCCCCCTCCCGCCCCGCATCACCTAGGAAGTTTAATAGAAATACCTGGACTCCAGTTTGCTATGGAACTAAATAACTTTACGTCTTACAAACCTTTATTTTCTAATGCGTTGATACCGGTGGGCGGAGACTTTCATAATTGTTCCAGTAGTTCGGCTCAAGGCGAGCCTCTCGATAGGTATAATGTAGGTATCAACTAGGCGATCACGTAACTTGATTGCAACCGATGGAAACACTTAATTGTAAGAATTTAATAGTTTCAATACGCAGTTTATGTGCATAGTTAGTAAGTATATACCTACCTACTCAAAACCTGGAAACTAATATCTATTATAAAGTTTGATGTTATAAAGCATTGACTGGCCCGATAGCTCAGTTGGTAGTAACCCATGCCTTCTGGACTGTGGGTTGTGGGTTCGATCCCCACCCAGGACAAACATTAGTGTGATGAACATCGATGTTTGTTCTGTGTCTGGGTGTTTCTATGTATGTATTTACAAACAAAAAGTATCTAAGTATTGTATCAATTGTCTGGTTCTCATAGTACAAGCTTTGCTTAGTTTGGGACTAGACGGCGCTGTGTGAAATGTCCAGAGATATTTATTATTATTATGAATGCAATTTGTAGTCACTAGGTGATAGGACTTTTCTGCAAAGTTCGTCTAGGTGGGTGCCTCCCCGCTTTGCCAGTTATTCGGCAGCCAAGAAGTTGTGCGCAAGCACTACTGTGTTCCGGTTTAAAAGGCACTGTAGCTAGTAAAGTTACTGGACAAATGAGACTTTATGACCTGGCTGGCGATCACGTAACTTGATTGCAACCGAAATAAACACAAAGTATGGAAATTTTCAAATTAGGAATTAATATCTCCTGTTGCATTGTTGTTTCCGTAAACGCCTCCCAGATCTCACATTCTATAGTAATCTTATTACCAGACTGTACTTATGTCTCAGGATGACGTGCGCAGTGCAGTGTCACGCGAAACTGAGTTTGGAGTTGCGTGTGACACTGCAACTGATATGGGCAGTCATGTCGCTTAACATCAGGCGAACGACTAGATAGTCATACCATTTCTTAACATAAAAAGTTTAGGATAACATTGATGAGGGTAACGTGGCGATAGAATACCGTTTCCGGAAAGGACGATCTGAAAGGTTAGGGGACGGTGGGGCAAGACGGGGTGGGGGGCAAGATGGGGTATCTAGCCTTTTGTCTTGTTAGAGTTGACGAATCACAGCCGTTTTTACTGCTAAGACGCGCCGCTATGTTGCCATTCAATCGGCCGTTTGACTTCCACAACGTACCACGTTTTTTCATTTCTCGCCAAAAAATCTTTTTTTCTTGAATTTGTTATCGTTTTTTTATGTTTTGTTAGCTGTGTTGCTGCCGTGAATACTTGAGGTGCTGCATTCAGTGATCGTGATTTATTTCTTCTGATGATTGCTCTGTCAGGTAAGAACTTGTTTATCACTCGATTGGCAGCCATTTTTTTGTGACACAATTTTACTTTTTTTTTCGCATGAAGGGGCAAGATGGGATAAGGGTAACCCCATCTTGCCCCCTAGTTCTAGAAATCGAAGTTTAACAAACAATTTTGTTTGTTTCAGCATGTTTAGGAATTACAAAAGAACGACAAATAGAGGGGATTGGTCAGAAGAAAATATGACAAACGCTGTGGATGCTGTCATTGAAAAGAAATATGGGATATTTGCTGGCATCACGAACATTTTCAGTACCGCAAACAACTTTAGAACGAAAAGACAAAATTGCTCGTGATAACGTCGAAAGCAACAGACTACCAGCTAATTTGCAGTAAAAGTTCTTTTAGGCCCTAAATAACAGATATTTACAGAATCTGAAGAAATGTTATAGATAGGGAAAGTCGATTTTACGGCCTTACAGTAAAAGATTTAAAATCTCTGGCTTACAACTTAGCAAAGAAGAACAATAAGGTCCATCCATTCAATAATGAAAAGAAAAGAAGCTAGGAAAGATTGGGTTCTGAGGATTAAAGAGACATCCAGAGCTATCAATAAGGAAGCCATAAAGTACGTCTGCTGCTCGTGCTTCTGGATTCAACAAAGAAGTGATCGACACTTTTTATACGTTCTTAGGCAACGTATACGATGAACATTAATTAAGCCTAGATAGAATTTATAACTGCGATGAAACTGGAATTTCAGTCGTACCCAAAACTAAATCAAAAATTAGCCTCAAATCGTGTCTGCATTGAATTTGACTGCGAATATTATAGCGCCTGCTACTGATTTAACCACACCAGCTATTCGAATGCTAGCTAGTCCAAATGCGGTACCAGAATCCGTGAGAAAGCTTGCAAATGAACAACCCCAACCTGGTTGTTCAATTTGGACTGATAATTTAGGCATGGATCAAAGACCTGTTACTCCAAGAGATTCAATATTTGCATTAACTAGCCCAAAACAAATATTACCTTTTCCGGCAACTCAAAAAACTGTTCATTCCACTAGAAAACAAGGAAAAACTGCAATGATAACTGCGTCACCATATAAAAATGAACTTGAAGAAAAATTAAAGAAAAAGAAGAATGATGATGCCGAAAAAGAAGAAAAAAAGAAATTGCAGTTATCTAAGAAGCAAACCACAGCAAAATCTAATGAAAAAGCTAAAGGAAAACAGAAAAAGAATAAAGCTGTAAAAAGTAAATCATCATCTGAAAATAGTGACAGTGAGGTTCAGAGCACTCCATGTTTTTATTGTTGTGGACGTTATTTGGACTCCACCGAAGGTTGGATTGCTTGTGGAGCTTGTGGAATGTGGGCACACTGCATCTGTGCAGGAATTGATGACAAAGATGAAGAGGCGACTTTTAATTACGAGTTTTGTCAGCAAGAATAAAACGATTGCGTATACCCCATCTTACCTCATAGGCTACCCCATCTTGCCCCACCTATGGGGCAAGACGGGGAAGTAGGTGATTATTTGTAATATGTATTTTTTCTAGCAAATAATGAAAGTTATGTTCTTATTATAGCTCAATTATCAAAGGCTGATTACTTAAGATGATTATTGTAATAAAGTTGATTAGATTTAATGAAATGGTTTTATTTAATTAAGCCGCAAACCTTAAGTACCCCGCCTTGCCCCACCGTCCCCTACCTAATCCCCTACGGCGATAGAATGAGTGGACCCTATCGAAATTCATGAAATAACTATAGAAGTTGCGTCAAGCTTTGCGCAAGCGGAGTCCGATTGTGTTTTCTATACAGTGTCGAAATCGAAAATGTACAGAAGCGAATCAAAGAGAAACCACGCGCTTGGTACTTATATTATAGCCTTTGTGGTGCGGTGGTTGAGCAGGTTGGCTCATAGCCTGGAGGTGGCGGGTTCGATTCCCGCGACAGGACAGTTTATGTAGAGAAAAAAATAAACGCAGATACTTGTTCTGTGTCTGGGTGTGTGGGTGTGAACCATGGTTCTCGTAGTTCCTTGGTCCTTAGATACCTATGCCCTAGTATGTGATCGGTGGGCGTTATTATAATTAGTATTACACAAGTACTACTAATAGAACTACGCAGTAAGACAAGGAGTAATTGATCACTCTGATACTTAGATCGGTCGATGAATAAATATACTTAAATAAACTTAAAATATGTAGATAAGTCGGTAAAACTATAACTTAAAATAACCCCTTGATGGAGGGAAAACGTGTCCCGAATGCTGGCAGCATTACCATGCCGAAAGACAGTGCAATAAACATTACTTTTTGCATTAAAAAAGCTTTTATTTACATATTGCATCATTCTGGTCATTATAATACCTACATTGTAACATTCTGGTATACAGAAGTTTCGTCTAGTGCTTTTAAATTGAACTATTTCGTTGCGTAAGTAAACGGAATATAAGTACCTACATCAAAAGTTAGGTTTTCACTAAAAGTATACACTGAATTGTAAGGCATTTCGGAAAAAAATATAATATACTTATGATTATCAAGTAAATTTTTTGGTCCGTATCGTTTTTGTGGTATTTTTGCATTTATTAAAGCAAATAAAATAATATATTTTCACCTGTCATCCATGTTGTTTATTTACCCATAGTTCGTTTAATATTTATAGGAACTGGTACTGGAACCTTACTACTGGTAGATGGATAATAGTTAGCGTAGCGTTGATAGAGTAGAATAGAGATGAAGAGTAGAGCCGAAGACCGGGCTCAGTGACGTGCTTTGGGAGAGGCCTATGTCCAGCAGTGGATTATTGTAGGCTGATGATGATGATGATTCAAATCTCTACCTATCTTGGGTCTACAGCCGTAGAAAAATGAATTTACACATGGACTCAGGGTGGTAAGGATCCAGCCAGGAATAGGGAGATAAAAAAACAAGCTTCCTTGTATAATAATATCGTCAAATTGTACTTTAAAACTGGTGGATGACGTTTCTTATTTAATTATGAAATATGATACGTGCCGTGCGCGGGAGTCGCAGCAACCGAATGGCCACAGATCAGTAATATGTAGCTAGCGAATGCCACAGATCAGTCTAGCTTGAGTCTAGCTAGCCGAATGGCGATGGCATGGCGGGAGCGAGCCGCGCGGCTGGGCGCGACCGGTTGCTTCGCGGTGTGCGTGCGCCGGCTGGCCGACGCACACTAGTACCTACGTGCGTAAACACAGGGTATAATAACTAGGTAATCGAACCGGGCGGTCCACGGCACAAATTATAAAGGTCCAGGGAAAAGGCCCATTTGATAATCTGTTCCTACTTAGATTATTTACTTGTTTAATCTAAGCGCCTATACCGGTTCCGAAAATAGCTACGAAACTTGTCACGATCTCAGTTGTTTTTCCAATCATTCCTATAAATCAGTGCCTGATTCACAATCCTGCGGGAACATTTCGATTCGAAATCTACACTCTCACGTCTCCTTTATTCTTAACCTACCGTAACCGTTTATTTTAATTGGTTATACCTAGGCTATAACCAATTAAAAAAACGCACACGGCATTGGGATGCCGTGTTTCTGTGTAGTCCGATGAAAGAAAGGAGATGCTGGAAGATATAGAAGATAGAAGGAAATTAGATCGTGTAATTCCTTGGCACACTCTCCAAAGTGCAGTCTATAAAATACCGATAAGCCAGCAACTTTACGACGGTGATCCAAGCTCTGAAGCTTAGCTTCCACCAATGCATCGTCACCACTGAGCTTTCTCGCTTTTGCTGGCTCGTTTCTGAATGCAGTCTCCGTGTCTAAGAGTGGAAGTTGGTATTTAGCCAAAGGTTTGTGAATCAGGCTGCTATAATCATAAGTGCAAGATAGAAAATTTAAGCAGCACCGCACTGTCTTCATTTTTGTTTTGAGCGTGGACGCTCTTGTGTATTTAGGCAGTGTCAAATATTGATAATTTCTCAAAGTAAATAATATTATATGTATACATGTCGGAGGAAGCTAGTTGTCTAGTTGATTGCTGTTTGCATGCATAATGCTCAATATTATTTGATTATATTTTAATTACTTTCAAAATTTTTTTTTACAATTTTTTTTTATTATTCCCGTTAAAAATAATAAATAGATAAAAGATGAAACGGAAAGATAAAACGCCTAGTAGCTATTCTACTGTTATGCAGTGTTTATTAGTAAGGAGGTAAAAGTAATAATAATAACGCCCAACGATCACATCACTAACCCTGGACCCTAACTAGGATTCTCTAGGTCTAGGGACCCAGGAACTAAGAGATCCATGGTCTTATAGCACCAAGACACAGAACCAGTATGTGCTTTTTTTTCTATGCACAAATAGTCATGCCGCGGGAATCGAACTCGCCGCCTCCGGGTTATGAGCGGACTTGCTCAACCATCAGTTAACTTCACAAAATTTTTAGTCAACTTAAACTTATCATGCCTTCTGCGGGGTTACCACAATTTCACCAATGTACTTTTATAGTCTCTATTAATGCTATGTCATCGGTAAAGAAAAACAATAAAGTGGTCAAAAATATTTTTATGTACATATTACAAACGAACATGCGTGAACCTTTTATTTTTACACAATCAAATTTACTTATCAATTACTGAATATCATTAATTATTAAGCATAAAGTAGACAGACTAAATTCATCCCGCTTCAATTCATCGCTATACAGAATCTCATTTAATTGAAAAATTAAACAACAACGATTATCTTATGAAACTATATAATTGATTGAAAATTATTAGAAAGCTTATGATAGATATTGTCACAATTTGCAACAACATTCTCGCTCATCTCTTGAGTGGTCAAAAATATTTTTATCTACATATTATAAACGAACATGGGTGAACCTTTTATTATTTCAGAATCAAATTTACTGATTAATTACAGAATATCATTAATTATTAAGCATAAAGTAGACAGACCGCTTAAATTCATCGCTATACAGAATCTAATTTAATTGAAAAAATAAACAACAACAATTATCTTATGAAACTGTATGATTGATCAAAAATTATTAGAAAGCTTATGATAGATATTGTCACAATTTGCAACAACATTCTCGCTCCATCTCTTGACCTAGTCAAGTGCAACAAAAGCGATGGAAGCGCTTTACGCCGCCGCCGCCACAACACAGGCGACCAACGAAGAGAGTATTATCTAAAAGCGACCTTTTACTAAATAAACCTTAAAATTAACATTCGTCTCAAAAACTTGTGTAGAAAAACTTTACAAATTTATTTCATGACTTAACATTACCAAGACACAAGTCCCCAATTCCACAACGTACCTTATTAAACATTAACCGGTTTATATTAAAATAACGGAAGAAACATAATAATCTTACTACAAATTTAATTGAAGTAACATAGCATTTGCTGGTTGATAGCAAAACC
The DNA here is from genome assembly GCA_905220475.3 of Ennomos fuscantarius. NCBI lineage: Eukaryota > Metazoa > Arthropoda > Insecta > Lepidoptera > Geometridae > Ennomos > Ennomos fuscantarius. The sequence continues at coordinate 4,700,674 of HG992023.1, read as the reverse complement.
GCCATTCTAATAAAAATTACAATGATAAATCAGCCGCACTTTTACAAGGAACCTTAAATGCGAATTATACTCTCCGACTTCGGCGATGGAGTATTTAATCGGCCAAATTTGGAGCTTACCTCGGCGGATTTGTAAATTTAACGCCCAAATCTTTTAGTGACCTTTGTTATCTGTGGACCCGCTCGCAAGTCAACCATTATGCAGCTGTACTGACCTGAGAACCGGCCGACAAATCTCACAAGTTACCTGACGCTTATTCTAACATCACATGTAAAATGTCCACGGTATAAAGCAAAATGAATAAGTGTCATGTTTTTAATAATACCCGACAACCGATCACGTAACTAAGAGAAAAATACAATTGAATCAATTTTGCTACGTTGTACACAGTTGACATATTTATAAAAGAAAAAGCAACATATTATGATACAAGTATCATAAGCATGCACTTTAAAACGCTATGTAACACCAGATTCTTCATGTGGTTTTCAGTAAGGAAGCCACGAAGAATTGTTCAGTCTTTAACTATGTTTAAAATACATAGCTAAGGTATTAAAACAGTTAACATTAACTGCAGCTGTAATAGCATTATTTAAACAAATAGACAACACGTTATTTTAAATACATATATAATCACTATTATCTATTGTATATTTAGTTACCTAAAATAGCTATAAGGCATATATAATACAGATGGAATATATTATACTAAGAAATACTACAACTTATGCAAAATTACAAAATACATAGGTAATATATGCGCCATTAAAGATCTGTAGCGTCTGTCGCTATCTTACTCTCACTACACTTTCGACATACTGATGGAAGAGAGATCATAAACAAAATTCTCCAGGTTTCACAAGAACGGCTACCTCAAAACATTTCTCAATGGATAATTTTTTTTTGTTTAACTGTATGATTACTTTTTGTATGAAGAGTGCAAATATAAAACCAGTTTATTTTTATACTAACAATAGCTATCGATGGACCAAAGAACTTATCGCTATCAGCCTTATATAAAAAAGTTACTTATATTTGATCAACGCTTAAGATGTCCATTCAGCTTCTCGCTGAAATGCCACGAGCAAAAAGGAGATGATACTTTAAGCATTGATTAATAGTAACTATATATCGTTCATAAGGCATAACTTTACGGTCCCATGTAACGGTCTAAGTATCTTAAGAATGTTGTGTTTATTGTTTTTTGAAGTAATTAATTACATAAGATTTTACTATTATTGTTAGATATTTTTCCAGCGTACGTGAAAACATGAATATAAAGAGAAGGGATAATTCAAAATAACCATTATAACATTTTCTTTGTCGAAACCGTAATAAAACCTTGTTTTGTGTTTTGGTGGGAAAGCGAAAAAGATTGCGTCACCGCATTGTATTATTTACCAAAACTTGTGTTATTTTCAGTGTTAGTGCATAAAATTGGTGGCATTCTATTCGTTAAGCGTGGGAAAATGGTGGTGAAACATTTCTTTTCGTGTTGTTTTCAAAACTCCATAGTAGCTTCAAGTAAAGTTTACACCGTTTTACTAGGAGTATGACTTTGACTAGACTGACTTGACTATGACTTGACTTGATGACTTCGACTGTGACTTGACACATATTTGCGTGAAATATCATTAACTTCATAAATTATCAATTACTTGACATTGGCTAAATACACAAGTGTGGAGTAAAACATAAAAAAATTAAATAAAAAAAAACCTTGTTTTCCATACAATACATTACAAATTTTAAAAAATACTGGAAAAGATGTGAAAAGTTCTTTTGGTACAATTCCAACATCGTAATCATTTCAGACCCGGATTTAATATTAAATTGTGGCATAAAATATCAAAATGTGTTGTATGCTTAGAAGATACGGGCGCAAACCAGCCGTTCTCGAGAGTTCCTGAAACATAATCAGTAGCCGTTCTGAATTCATTCCAACCGGTGTGTGACTGCATATATATAAATACAAATTAACCGTCGCCATTCCACTAGCTAATTTGCTTCTCATTTCATCTCCACCGGCAGAAGGAGCGCTATTATAATTCGGCACGGTCTTGGTCTTTGATTACGTCGATGTGTAGCAGCAAATACTTTTGTATAAAAATGTCTCCTAAATCTATGGGAGACCACGGAATAAATTAAGCAGCCCTTTTTCACTACGGCTACTTTGACAATCGTAGATATACACATAGAACCTTTATTTATAGAATTCATTAACATTTATTAATATTCAAAAATACATTTAGGTCCGTTTGACGATGGGTCACGTTAAACGATCACGGCAATATATATAACTTTTATATTCGCTTGTAATCTATGATTCTCGATGCTATAGCGGTCATTCAAGTAAACGATAATCGTGGCTGATTGTCAAATGGAGCATTATCTAGTAAGATTTTACACATTGCATTTTTCACTGTCCAGTTTTCAAATTGTTCATTGTAACGTTGAATAAGAAACGCCCAATAGCGCAATAATGAGAATACTGTACCGATTCATAAAAACTATGTAACGAGTCCAAATGCTCAATTTCATTGAAACTAACACTAAAAAACGGAACGATAAATCATGCACACAATCTGTTAACACTTCAGTTTGAGGGGTAGCGTTTATCGCGGGAGGTTACGTGGTGGAGCAAGGGGGAGTTCAAAGTTGTTGGTGTTATCATTTATTCCCTGTTCTTTAAATAGTAAGTTCCACGGCTGCATTTTGTTTGGTGGGCAGATACCAAACTCGATGGCGGCGGGCAATGGGGGCAGAATAGGCAGTTGCATCGGCAGGAATACGTATGGTGGTTGGAAGTCTGAAAATAACAGTAGCAAATTGATTTCTGATAGGTGTAAATTTTTTTATGTTATGGAATGACATAACGAGCTTTTTTTTCTTCAAACTTGTCTAGCATTTGACCACGCTCTCACCTGATGGGAAGTGACGATGCGATCGAAGGTGTAGCATGCTAGCCAAGTAAATACCTATTCACTCTTCTCTTGAACACGCCCGGGTCATATTTCGCCGGAAACACAGACGCTGGCAGGGCATTCCATTCCTTAGTCGTTCTAATTAAGAACGTTGAATCAAAACGCTTGGTACGAATGGATGGTATTTCAACCACGAAAGGATGGCGCTTAGCCGAGCGTCTAGTACCTAGTCCGGTAGTGGAATGGTGATGGGAGAATGAGATCGTGCAGTTCTTGAGCACATTCACCATGGTGTAATCTGCAAAAGACCGACAGACTTGCCACCTTACGTCGATGTACTAGGTTATGGAGCCTTTCACCAACCAAAGTGTCGCCGTTCACTTGATGTTAAGCAACACGACTGTGCATATCAGTTGCAATGTCACTCGAAACTTAAGTATAGTTTCTCATGACACTGCACTGCGCACGCCATCCAGAGACATCAACACAGAATTAAGTCATAAAGTTTATTTACCGAGTAATTTCAAAAGCTACAGTGCCTTTCAAACCGGCACACTACAGTGCTTGCGCTACTACTGCTATACTACCGCTTGGCGGCAGAATAACTGGCAACGCAGTGGTACCACCTAGACGAACTTCGCAGAAAAGTCCTACCACCTAGTGAATTCATCATCTTATGCTAGACACTGGAAATAAGCCTCTCCTAAAACACACCTTCAGTACCCACCCTTTCCATTGCTGTCACCTGATACGAGCATGGAAGATGGCTTCCAGTTCCAGTTCCAACCCCAGTTGGAGCAGAGCAGAGCCATCGGACTCATCTAAATCGCAGTGATTGGTGAAAACTCAATAAAATTCTCATTTATTGGTAAGTTAAGTTTTCAAGTCATTCAAACCTTGTGATTTGATGAATTTGAGTCTAATTTATTTATAAGCCGCTGTCGGTTTCAGTTGTCGTAATACAACCGTTAGGTAAAGTTAACCTTAGGGCGGCGGGTAAAAAAGTTTGTGCTGGGTCTAAAGACCACACCGCTGGAGCAAAACTTCTTTAGCTCCATCTATCGACCGGTATAACTTTATTTTTGCTTTGTTTAATGTTAATGTCGCCATTTTGACAAATTGTAAATTGTCATTTTACCGAACATAACAACATAATAATAAAAAAAAAACTTTGTTATATTGACAATAGTGATCTACGAGAACCAACTTCAACTTCCGTTCACCTCGCATTCACGAGCTTACTACCCAAGTCCAGCTTGCCTAAAGTTTTTCTTTAAAAAAGTAAATGTTATTGATATTTACCTGTCTTGAATAAATTGTAAAGTTCATGATGCCGGTCAGACTCCCAATCAAGCTTCTGCTACTCGGCTATCCCCACTTCGCCCCCTCCCGCAGCGCTTTTGTCCACAATGCATGAGCGTGCGACCGACGCGAACAACCTTGAACACACGTACAGTTAACAACACACGGAACATAAAGTGAACCCCACCACCAATTACATGCCGCCATGCATCGGCCGAACGATTAGTGACACGAGTGTAAGGCAAGCTGGTCTAGCAATAAGTAGCAATGAAGCGCAGCAACCACAACACTGATATGAAATCGATCAATGAGACACTATACGAGGGATCGCAACCTGTTATACTCCAGTTGCAAGTAACGTTACTGGTGGCCATCTACCTTTGACCGCGAGGCACTGTCGTGCCGTACATCGGTGTCCCCTACAGCGTTGGTGTCTCATTAATCGTATTCATTTAAGACGAGCCGCAGTTCAAAGGACAACTTTTTCGTGCGACTCGTCTGGTTAAGGGTGATAGAAGCTTCGCTATTTTATATTTTATACCCAAAGTACAACAGAGAATGTATAAAAATTAAAACTCATGAGAATCCGATGATGATTACGAAAGGTTATTGAATGAAATAGCGGCGTCCGCAATTTGTGATTACTGATTACGCGGTCCTATCACCCTATATACCAGCGCATATTGAAGTTACAATAAAAACACTTTGGTTTAGCAATTCACTCCAATAATTAAGGTTACAACTTACATTAAGTTCGTCATAGATCTCGGCGACGTCTCATAGAACTAATAGCGACATCAGCGCAATCGTATCCAGAAATCACGAGAAATAACGGCAAGTGGAAATGGAATATATTAAATTTGGGGTTCTATAATTGGGTTCTTTAAGTTATTAGCGTTTGGCTACAAATTAGTGCCGGTGTAAAGACGTAATGTTTACCATAAAGTTATCTACAACTAGTTCGCTGAACTCTACACAAGTTGTAACCTACAGTAACTTAAAAATTATGTTATATCTTCAATATACGCTGATTTTAGATTATTTCCTTTTTAAGTTCCGTGCAAAGCTCAGCTTAGCAATAAATAATAAAAAGAAAGTCTGCGCGAGTTTTACTTTTCTACCCATGCCAATATTTGTGAAGGCGAATCATACGCCACTTGACTCAAATTTTAAAGGTTTATAAAAAGTAAATCAAGCCAACTTCCACTTGCCTCACATTCTTACAAAAGTACTCAAATGCCTAGCTATCCTACCTTTTAGTTTGCTTGCGTTTCATTTCATCTACTTTGCTCTTTAAAAAACTGAAATGAAACGGTAAGCGTGAAACAAAAAAAAAACAAGGTAGAATCAATAAAACAATCAATAAATAAATAGGCCAGTAAAAATAGCCGTTTCCTTTTTTGTCAACCTGGCACTACATTTCCGTTCCATTTTCTTATAGGGTTTACGGTCACTTGCTAAGCATAAAATCACAAAATGCTGACAGTTCCAGGTTGAGCTTCAAGCACCATCTTAAAAAAAAAGTTTACGGCCGATATCTCGGAAACTTTAAGGCAAAAGTTATTCAAGACCAGTTTTGTAGAGCATAAAATTTGGCATCTTTTATGTCCTGCAAACTTTTTGAGTTATATACTTAGAAAAACCGATTCATTAAATGAGCCATAAATCGTAAACGGTAAGTTATACAAAAAAATTACAAGGAAATAAGTTGCGAAATTTTATTTCCTACAATAATGGTTTCAATAACTTTTACCCTAAAGTGCATAGTCTCCGAAATATCGACCAAAACTTTTTTCAAGATGGCGCTTGAAGCTTCCCCTGGGTCTGTCAACATTTTGTTATTTTATGCTCAGTAACTGACCCTAAAACTTATAAAAAGAATAAAACTGGATCGGAAATTTTGTGCGAGGTTTATTTCTATTTTTACTGGCCTAAAAAGAAACTGAACATGTTATTATGAACATTTCAAAAAGTGAGTTGCTGTAGCAACATATATCTTTTCGATTTCTATCTGTATCAGGGCTACCGTTACTGCTTGTAAAAAATCTAATGTATATGACCTCTTTTCGCTACCTCCTCTCGATATTAAGATATATATATATATATATATATATATATATATATATTTTAAATATATTAAAAGATATTTTTATTCAACTGTTCATTTGTTTAGAAAATATTATAAATGTACCTAAACATTTAGCAAAGACTAGGCACTATTATAATAGTACAGTACAATATTATGTGGCGTTACCATAGTAGTATTTGGATCATGTAGCCAGAGAAGAATGGGCACCAAAGAAACATTGTAGAATAATAGGCAGTCAAGAAATTCTTACGACATACGACAGTAGTTTAGTTCGCGATTTTGGAGATTCATCCAAAGTAAGCGTTAGTTGATACTACATTATATTGCTTTAATGGCAGGTACAGAAACACTACTCGTCTGCATTTAAATTAAAAAAATAGCTAGAAGCACCGGTGTCTTCAGGGTGCCATTGTATTAGAAAGCGAGCACTTAAATAACTTGCTTATGCGCAACTTTTCACATAGATGGCAAAGCACACTTTTTAAATTATGTAAACAATCAATGAAATTATCATAAAGTTAATGAGTAATGATTGTAGCGGTGAATGATTTTCAAAAGCCGCGAAGGTGTCTGATCTGTGTGTCTTATTTTTGTTTCCTGTTAAAAACGTCATACATTTCTATGTTGCTATTATAACAAGTTAATACAATAAGTGTTACAACACTAATTATTTTAGCAATTTATATTGCTCACGAAAAGGTAAAGTTATAACGTCGTTACAAATTTAATCGCTATGAAGCACCAACTTAACCAATAAGTGAGGATCAAATCTGGCCCACAAAGTTACTATTTAATTTTCGATTACATCAATTGATCTATATTCATACATTTTTGGAATTATTTGTGTTATCTGTCAAAAAGTAATAACTCCAGAATAATGTAAGTAATAGCAGTTCAAATGGTACACTTTGGAGGCAGGACTGTGACATAACCCGTTTTGGGTCTTGTGTAATGGCTTTTATATATAGAGAATATGTTCTATAGTGAATTATTAACACTATACTGTTTCTTCATAGGTCAAATAGAGCGATGTTTTTAAAATAATTAAATACTGAATTATCCTTTGTTGCGGAATTTAAAGTATAATGTTAAAAAAAATATCAAAAGTGTCGATCGTTCACGGCTCTTATTTAATCAATCAATCAATTTATTTGCTTGTGAAATATCATATAATCAGATGATCCAAGATGTCGCTGTTTAAAATTCATTATATTCGTTATGTCCAAATTCATCTTTAAATTATTCATATTCAACCATTCAATTAGAGATGTTAGTGTTTTATTGATGTCATCATAGAAATTATTTTTATTATTGTCAACGAATTTTTACTGTACTGTCATCCGCAAACAGAGTCATATGATTTGACGTAACATTTGGAAAGTCATTTATGTAGCATAAGAACAATGCGGACCCAGCACAGCCCTGTGGTATACCGCAGCTGACCGCTCTAATGTTCGATTGATATTGTATGTCTGTGTGTGTTTTCGGACAAATCCTTTTTATATATGTCACCTGCTTTCGATTACTGAGATAAGACATAATAAGATCGTGTGCCTTGCCTCTTACTCCATAACAGTACAATTTCTTTAGAAGTATATCATGACATACATGATCGAAAGATTTTGTCATATCCAAATATAGTGCTAATGTTTTTTTCCGTTTCTCCATGTTTGTTGTCACATCATGTAAGAAATTATACATTGCTAAATTTATTGTGACACTTGATATACCATAAATTATTTATTCAGCAAATTCATACGCAGCTAGACGATGTTAACCATGGCACAGTGGCGCCGCCACGCTCCTTCCAGTTACCATAATAAGATTTATAAAAATCGGTCCGTTACTTTTTGCGTAGCCTATATGTTAGCCGGGATAATAAACATTTACCATAATATATTTCATTAAAATCTGTACGGTAGTTTTTGCGTGATGGAGTTACAAAGGTGAAAACACAGAAGTGTCTCAAAAACAGCAGTGTTCCAAAAAATTTCTAAATGGCGCTGTTTGATTTTGTCAACGATAATGCATAGTTTCTATGGAATTTGAGCTAGTTTGTATGAAGTTCTGAATCGCGCAAACGATATTTTCCGTGTGCTGAGCGCTATATGGCAAAAATCTATTTAGTATCCATAATGAATTCGTTCCGACGCGCGTACGATCTCTCCTTTATTATATGTATAGATAACCCTGATTTGTTTTTTGTTAATGTATGAAATACTTTGTGTGATAATTGTAATTGATTTTGTCATTTTTATCACAATAAATAAATAAATCTAAAGATTTACAATTAGTTGCAGTTTCGACTGATTGGCGCAAAAAAATTCAATTTTCTCCTTTACCTACATAAAAATCAACCTTTATGCCATCAACTCTTCGAGTCATCGGTAATTAATAGAAGAAACATACCGCTGTATACGAGGACATGCAATTGCATAGATTGCTGTCCTGGATCTACAATATATCTGCACCCAAACTTACACAGAGATGAGACTTTCCTTCCTTAAGTCATTTTGTAAGCTCCGTGTATGTGCCAATGCCTAAACCACATAAGCATAGTAAATCCAAGATAGAATTGACTGAGATCGAAGAGTTATTTAGCTACCGACACCGAAGGCCTTAAATCCCACAAGACACTTGCACAGCTTTCACTCGAGTTGCGATGAATGCATTATGCATTGGTGCGATGAAACTCTTTGATATTGTGATGCCCGTTGTATAATTATAGGTATATAATGCAACATTGCCCTGTGAATTGTGAAAGGGTGTAGTGCACATGAAATAAATGACAAAGAATAGAGCCCGCGCCCGTATTTCTTATCACGAATTTGAAATACAAAATTATTGAAGATAGAAGACTAATAAACTTTCTGTGTCAATCTGTCCCAGTATGGGAAGTCTTTGCAAAATATTAGTAAATAGTCGCTAGAGTATGCAATTCTTGAATGGTATATTTAAATATTTTCGCTCAAGATAAGCCATTTTAACGATGCTACAAATAGATTCAGTGTTGAATGTTGATCTAAAATTCTGTGTCTACTTATTACCACATCAAAATAATGACATTTGAATGATACTATAGAAAACTAAAGAGTCAATAAAAAGCAAAACTAAGGCCCGTCTGTACAAGTCTATTAAAATACAACTTACCTAAGCAACACTTTCCGCGGGTTCTCAGGGTTTAAATTCGTGTCGACTTGGCAGACCAAATACTGAAAAATCATCCGCTGTCTCACCCAATGAGCGTACAATATTTGGCATGTTGACTTGACACGAGCTTAACAAACGTATCATAACCCTGGAGCTAGGGATTGTAAGTGCGAACTTAGGAGCTGTCAAACTTTAGTACAGACGGGCATAAAGGTTCCAAACATACTTTGAACTGTGATGATGTATTACGATTCTAAATCCTAGGTGGAAATTTTGTATTTCAAAACGTGAGCACAAAAAGGAAGCTGCATGTATTAAACAGTTGCGACCTATCCTAAGTTACCATAACATTATTAAGCTCAGTTTCGTACATATCTTACTATTAGAGTTAATAAGTTAATCTTAATACTAGTGCATTCAAGCAATGTTATAAACACGGGGTTATGACATGCATCTTCCTTTAAAATCTGAAAGGAAGGATGCACCATATAAAAACGCAACAGAGATCACGCTGCATGAATATTCGATTCCTCCAAAACACTGTCATAAAATAAACTAATAAAACAAATGTGACACCAACACAGTCTAATAGCTAAAGTGACTAAAGCCAAATCACATTCACTAGAGCAATAATTTGGAAAAATTGTGTTGAGGAATCGTATAAACCTTTCAGTTTAGGTGCTGTTACCAATATACCTTTCTAGCCTCGACAGAGTACAAGACGTAACAGAATTAAGCAGTTTACTTGATACTTATGTATGTACTTAATAATAGGCATGACGACAGTATCAAAAAATATTCGATTCGGTTTTTAGGGTAAAATTTATACTAAATAACGTTAAAACACTGGTTTAGTTTTATTAAAAAAATTTAGATTACTTAGATTTTCAATAAAATAAAACATTAAAATACTGCGATCGGCCATTTTGACTGAAACGCCAATCACAGCGCATGACGTCATATTTAGATTTTTCCTGTTGTGAATATACGCATTTGGATTTATTTTGTTATTTTGTATTCTTTCACGTGTGATTTATCGATTCCACTCTGCTGTAACAATGGAACCAAGCTTTATTAAGGCAAATAGCTCAAATTTGCCTAGGATTGATGTATTAATGGTGGGCGATTTCCTCGCAACAAATAAGGAATTTTGCTCGTCTGAGTTTAGAAACGTAAAAACTTCCATGTAAATAAATTTTGTATACACCTATTTTTACCCTAGATACAACGCACTTAGATGTAAACAAGAATTAGATATATTTCAAGCTCATGTGAGTTTATTTTATTTTATGTACCTACTTTCATAGATATTTTTAAAATAAACTTGCCTTTGTTTATTTTTGAGGTTAGCTCTTTCACAGATTGTAAGTTGCCATTTTAGAGTTAATACCATGTTAATATGCGATAATACGAGTATTTTTCGGTACAAAAAGCACCTACTAGTACAAGTAATATTTTTCCGCATAGTAAAAACATAAAATCTGATAACTTACCAAGTGAATGTGTATGTATTTGTTCTAATTAAATTCAAATATTTCAGGTCTTCAAGACCATCATAAGGGGATAATGTAATCAGTTATGTGCAACTAAAACGGGACGGAAACATTTTGTAAAGTAAAATGCAAGATTTGCCCAGAGCATAAAGAAATATTATTATATATCATATTATATTATATAATATATTATTCTTGTTTGGAACATGTACAAACACTTTGTTGGACATTCTTATTGATGTGGTTTTACACTGCGGTACTACACACCACTTATAAACTTTGGCATTCATTTTAATCACACGAATTAATTTAATATTTTGTTTACTTTCTTCGCTACGCGTAGACACAATGACATGTTTACCTAGGCGTGACGTCAGAGCCGACGCCATGACACCTGCGAGCTGTTTTCGCGCCGCATTAAAAAAAAATTACGAAAATGGCTTTAATCTTTGTTAAAATTAAGTTTATTACCGAAATAAAGGTTTTTACGTAAATAGTAAATGTATACCCACATTACGGAAGAGGATTTCAAAATCTTTCGTCATGCCTATTGTGGAGATAGAGAAAAGTCCCATAACAGTGCATAATATTTTAAGCACCGTTAACTAACTAGTTCTCCTTGATTACAAGTGGAAAACCCGAATAAATAAGCCTTTGATTTATCAATAATAATTTTAGTTTGGTTGGGTCGCATATTTATTTTGTCAAAAGATTCACAAAAGTTCGACGCTAAAACGGGATAAAAATATTGTGGACTGTTATCAGACCAACCTTATTCCACTGCCATAAGTAGAAGGAACAAAATTTTACAAATATCTTGAGTACAGTAAATATTCAATGAAAACACAAGTAAATCTTCACACAACGGATCTTGCAGGCTTGTTCAATTGCTCAAATGGGTCTCTATTATTTGGTTAAACACAATACGAGATGGAAGAGAGAGAAGTCTAATAAAAAATTACATAACATCCTGCCTGATTGATATTACATGAATCAGATATTTTCTTTAAACAGATCCCGGCTATAAAGATATATTGATACAGCTATGACTATGAAACCGATTCTGTTGCGTTCTCAACTTCAATTGATTTGTTTTTCACATCCTTAGTGCGGTCCCTCCTTCCAGATATTTTATAGATTATGTTTTCGACTATATAATTGTAAAGCGGAGGTAGGTTGTTGTCATACTTTTCGATTTCAGGTGCACAGTGGACGAACTCATGTTGCCAGAACTTATATACTGGGTTCTTGATGAGTTCTATGAACGTGATGAGGAGCCCCCAGGGGTGAGGACGATTGACGATCAGTCTCTCGAGTAGCATCCGGGTGATTTGCTCCTGAATGGCCTCAGAGTTGGCTTCAGCGAATAAATACAGCAACGCACATGAGAAGTAGTGAGTGTGGCTGTTGGGATAACGCAACTGGTTTGCTATTGCGTTCAGGAACAGGTACCTAAAATATGCAAGAATAAATAAATAAATAGGTGTGGACATTTCACACAGCGCCATCTAGCCCACTAAGCAAAGTTTGTGCTATGGGAACCAGATAACTGATATAATACTGAGATACATTTTGTTTGCAAATACACACATAGAATACCATATAACACCCAGACACAGAGAACCATGTGTTCAAATGTTAGACCTGGGTGGGAATCGAACCCACAACCTTCAGTTCAGAAGGCAGTGTTACTACCAACATCTTTAAGTATTTTTTATTTAAAAAAAAACTATCTTGACTTTGGTAGAGTATACAAATAATAAAAAAATTGAAAACTTCCAAGCCTGCTGCCTGCAATTCACATGTAAGTGGATTTGACCCAAAGTCGGTAGGTATGAAAGGCAAAAAGAAAATGCACCAATATCTGATATGCAGATTCAGTTCAGTGCAGTTTAAAGTATATAATTGAACATCTTAATGTCAAATTATGCTGCCCAGACGCCACCGATCTGTAGTAGATATTAATAGAAAAAAGAAGAATAGAATAAGTCATGTGCGGTATTGGCACTTTCTCTTACAGCGTTGGAACAACAAATCGTAAGAAAACATCACAAGATGCGAGGAAAGCCGGTATCATGCAGCAGCCCGCACTTGATCAGCCTGTTGGATTATTACGATCTCTGTGAGAGGAAGGCCATATTGCTGAATGGGCTGCTGACGTAAAACATCACTCACCGTCCTTCATAGTCAAAATCGACGGTAAAGTTCTGGAATATGTCCATGTGAGCAGAATGCGCGATGGTGGACATGCTGGGAGTATTGCCCTTGGATCTGATGAACGCAATTGCCTGGGTTCCCACATATAGAACAACCGCATTCATCAACTGACTGTTGTAGCGGCGTCCAGGGTCGTTCAGTACCTGTGGAGATGAAGAATATTAAATTTGAACAGGTAATTTTAAGCGTTGTGAGGGATCGCCTGCACAGGTGCTCTGTGTTCTTTGCTGATAATAAAGGGAAGCATTTTTTGTTTATTTGGTCACGTGGCTTTCACGCCAAAACTACTGAACCTATTACACTACCGCGATCAATATAGCATACTTTTAATTCTAGATAATGGGTTCCTGCCGGAAAACTAGTCAAATGCGCGTCCAATTTATAATACCAGACGTTTTTCGACATTGGCACGGGACATAGAGAAAATCCTAGTTTTCCTCCACTTTTAGCAAGTAAAACAGAGAGTAAAATGGCGAGATAGAACAAAGTTTTCGGTTTAGCTCCGTACCTGCATATTGCTTCTCAGTTCAGACAAGAATGTAACAGGGGCGCGAGCCTTCAGGTATGCGTCCAAATCCTTCTTGAACTGCGTGTTAGGCAGTATCGTGGCGTAGTTGATGACCGCTCGCGGAGGCAGGGCAATCTCCGCCAGCAAATCCACCTTTAGATTAGGCGTGAAAGGGTCTGGCAGCCTCATGTTACGTGGAAACGCAGAGAGAATCAAGTTCCTCATCTGGATACAGTTCGGCGGTATCTCATCGCAGAAACCGTAATGGTAATCGCAAAGGAACTCGGGGAAGTCGTGCAGTAATACAAGCAACACTTTCAACGTGCCCTTGTATAGCATCATGACTGGCGGCGCTAGTTCCGTGTTACGTAGGAACGGATCCAGAAACTTGAACAGGTCGATGAGTAGTGTCGAATACATTCCCCAGCCCTGTAAACAAATGAGCGTTACTGCGAAGTTACGGGTGTAGCGGCACAAGCGCATTCACACAGCATTCACTACCTACTTCGCAAATTTACTAAGATTTCGACGATCGATACAATACTACTCGTGAACCGAGAAAACTGATAAATCCGTTTGACATGTCGCCACCGCAGCGGTTAGTGCCAACCACGAAGATGTAGGTAAACGTAGAGTTCATCCTTTAAATACCTTTTACATACAAATTAAACCATCGCTATTTCACTCACTGACGCCCGCTTCTTTTTCCGACGCGGTGTACGTCTTTACATTTTCAAACCTTCGTAAGAAAAAGATGATAACCACGGTGTAAAATAGCGATATTAAAATGCGGCACCAGCCAGTATTAAATGTTGAATCCCCATTTACCGTCAGTAACTAACATCTTCTTGGTTACAACGGGATTTTACAGTTAAATAGTGTAGCATGTTGTGCTGAAAGTCATTACAATTGCACCAGCGAGTTGTCTGAAAAGCATTGTCATTGCCACTACTAATTTTAAACTAAAAGAAATGCGAAAACCATAACCAGAAAGAAAAAGAAAACTAAAAATACAACTAAATCAAAAGCTGTTAATATCATTAGTATGTTCTCTGATATCTTACAAGACTAACGGAGACATCCGGATGCCTTGGTTCCATTTCCGGCTCAGCTTTTATCTGTTAGTAAGACCAGTTCTAAAATCTATGTTCATGTTAAGTGTGCGTATCAGGTCTTTACCGAACAAATTGCCGTTCTGTATGATAAAACTTGAATCAAAAACAAATGGATGGAGTTGTTGCTGATGCTTTGGAACTCACCCGTTGGCGTCGTGGACTTATCGGACGATTAAAGTAACTCAAGGGCACACTTGCATCGATCAGAAAAATATATCGATTTGGAAATATTCATGTCATGTCCAATCTATTTATATCCAATCCATCCTCATCATCAATTGGATTTTAATATCCAATCAATATTTAAATCCAACAAGACGTTTTCTCCAAGTGTTAACTCTGATACAAGTGTAGCCTGGTTGAAAATGTAATGAACGAAATCGAAATAAAAACAAAAATTGTAACATTAAAGTTTTAGAAGTAAATTTACGAGTAAAAATCCAAGAAAAAACGTAAAGGTCAATTCAGTCA
Organism: Ennomos fuscantarius; assembly: GCA_905220475.3. Taxonomy (NCBI): domain Eukaryota; kingdom Metazoa; phylum Arthropoda; class Insecta; order Lepidoptera; family Geometridae; genus Ennomos; species Ennomos fuscantarius. Next base: position 4,685,405 of record HG992023.1, on the reverse strand, counting down.
GATCATCAGACAAACAGGCATTTTTATTGGTAACGACCTAATATAATAACGTACACAAGTGTACCTTCTGCTGTGGGGTGACTGCCAATACGCGGTTGATAAAAGCACGGTGCGCGACAATCTCAAGCCACGCGTAAGCAAATCCGGGGGCAACGGCCGGACGTATGATGCGAAGTGTATGGCAAAATGCCGTCAGAACCTGAAAAACCCCGGTCATTAAAAAACTGTCCAATTTAATTAAAAATCATCACATCCATTCATTTAAACAAAAAAAAATTATACATGTATGTAGCCAATTTTCACAATGATAACATAAAATACACATGAATAATGAGTAATTAAACATATATATAAAATTAAAATTTACACCAGAAAGAAAATTAAACGTTAGCAATTATTTATATTAAATTGTAAAAAAAAACACGCCCTCCGATCGTTAACGTTCCGATCCGTTAGTTTCCGAGTAGACTTGGGAACTTATCCTTGCGGGTTTTTCGCAAGTGTTTTATTGCCATTGTCGAGACCGAAGAAGCCAATCTACTCAAACTCCACTTCTGCCGAAACCCATGACATCTTTTTATTAGACAATCATAATAAGGCATGTCCACATTGGTAAAGCACGTGGTTGCATTTTTAATCACACGTTCGCTTGCGTACTACTATAATTTATATTCTTATTGATTAAATTGCTATTTGTTATAGTTTTATTGGAATACCTTTTACTTGACTATAATGGCATATCTTTACAAGTGATTTCGCTGGGCAACTAAAAACTCGAATTGTATGCGCTATTGCAAATTTGGACATACCTTTACAGTGGAATCTCAAAAGCGCTTGGCATTTGTCTAGCAATGAGCGACAATACAAGTGTAGCGAAAATACACGCCTACCACTTTCCATTAAGTAAAGCGCCAAGAGAAAAAAAAATTAAATTAATTATGTAAGGTGTAAGTTTTAACGGCACCGTATTTTCGATTTTCTTGCATCTAGTGTTGCAAAAGACCGCAGTAGTATTAAACTATTGAGTTTAAATACTAGACGTCTGTACACACCGACCAGAATTCTACAAAATTTGTCTTTACTACGTTATTTGGTGGTCTAAAGTTATAAATTAAAAAGGAGTGAAATGTCTCAGACCTGCATTTCTGACAAACATTGCGTAGATTAAATCTGAACACGAGCAGCTTTCTCACCAGCAAATCTTATTATATAAATTAAACTTAAAACTCTCCCGATAAGATTTCCTAAATATTTTATGTTGTATAGAAGTCTCTTGCAACACGATTCATGGCTGAGGCTTACAACTTGATATAAAAATATTATTATATAACATATATATAATATGTAGAAAGAAAGAACTAATTTTTATCTACCGTTTAACATGGCGGTAAACATGCCATTCCACAGTAATCACCATACTAATAAACATTGTTTAACGGAACAATAGTTCTTTTGGTTTTGGTTCCTCACTACCAAATTGGTAATGGCATAGATAGTATAAGACAAAACATTGAGCAGCTATACCACTGTTAAACAGTCTTTATCAGTAAAGGGATGAAAATATAGAAAAAAGCAGTATTTAATAAAATCATTGTCTATATAGACCAAAATAACCAACAAAACATAAACTAAGACAGCCGTGTTTACGTTCTATGTCGTAGGATCTATAAATACATTGCAATATCAGAAAAGTTTTCGAGTGCCAAAAGTGTACTTGATACATTATTTATTCAAAGTTCGATTTTACAAATTTTGGAAGGATATTACTGCCAATAATGATTACGTTCAACCTTGTAGGATGCAATTATAATTTGCATTTTATTGGGTGTCATTCCATTCCAGTCCGATTATACCAACACAACAACATACAGGCTCAATTTAAATAATCCAGGAATTTCTTCAGAATCAATGAATGCCAAAATAACCGTCAGCGCCGCTGGCTTAGAACCAACGGCGCGTCCGCATCAGGCAAACCATTTACGACCGACTACGTTGACTTCAATTTTCACTTTTTTATACATCAATCACAACATCCGTACCGTACATAATTTGAGAAACTTGCTAATTCGGCGACATTGAAACTAGAATAACATGCTGTCGGTTGGAGACCAATTATCCAATCAAACCTTTACATATTCTTAGGGCGCAATGGGGAGTTCAAGCCAACACATAGCCAATCGCAAATTGTTTGCTTAAAGCAAAGTCGCACTGGATAATGCTTATCATTGGAAACTAAACTAGCACATGCTTGTTTGAATAAATATTGCAAAATATAACAGTTATTATAAATGATTTTTTGGTCCATTTGCACGGGGTCAATCCCAACGCCATTTCAATTGAATGCGCGTAACTATAGTCTGCTATACCAAGGACATAATTACTGTTATTAAGTGACTGCTTTAAAATTGAATCGAATATATGACTGGTGATACATAACTGTGGCAAAATATTGAATATATTTGAATAGTTTGCAAACTTTAGAAACAGAAATTGGCCTCGTCTAAATGAACTAGTAGCATTAGCGTCCAGCAATCTTCTCTCTTCTGCGCCAAATTACTCACCCCTGTCCTTAACATAAACAATAATGACTTAATGTACATAATTTTGTATTCAGTATCTTGATACTGTGTGGAACAAACAAATCAAATAATGTAACATGAGAATGATTAGACAATGTTTAAATGAAAAGCAGTCATCATGGTAATGAAGTGTAAGCTGTGGGATTATAAATATACGATATCTCACCTGATAGTTCATAGATTCAAGAACAGGCTCGGCCATGTTCATATCGAGAAATAGAATCAGCAAGAGACGGTGGTACGGAAGCTGTTGAAAGTTTGTACTATGCTCCTCATGGTCTTGGAGCAAGCATCCAGCTATTATGCCAAGGATCTGAAAGCAAACATTTTTATGTTACATTTACCAAATTATATGTACACCTTAATGTCATTCAAAATCCGGTCACTTTGTGATTTCCACGATTGAAAGAAGATACTAAAAGTAGGAGAATAACAGAACCAGAACTGCCCTTCAAATTTGCATCCAATGCCACTTTGCGGGGCAGTTTAGAGCTCGTAACGACGTATGTAAGTCTGTTATTTATAATGCCGATAGTTAATACGTCTTCAATCGATGCAATAGTGTAAACTGCAATGATAAGCACTTTGTAATGTTGTATGCTTACAACATTAACTTCAATTAAGAATTTTAGGCATTCTGATTTTGTATAAACATAACCAACAAGAAATAATTTATGACTGACTTCTTAAGATTTTTACACATTAGCCAGAAGGCATTAATTGCTGAAGATATACCTCCGCAGAGAGCGCACTTTGAATGCCTACTTGCTTCTTGCATCCAACGGCTTTAGACTTTGATATGACTATGATAATTTTATACATGTAAGTAAAGGTAAAAGGTTTTTTCAGATAGTATCTTGACTGTTACTCACTTTATTCAACAGATTCAGTTTCGGCGTTGGGTTTCCACCGTCAGCTGTATTCTTTATCAGCAGTGAAACCAGCTTTATGAACGAGTCACACATCGCATAATATTTTTCCCTTTTCGGAGGTCCCTGAGGTGGCGTCATCCTATCTTCGGACAAAGACTGGTAAACATTCTCTATGCACATCTGCGTTGCTATACGGAAAAATCTTGTGATCATGTCGTCTGACTTTAGGATACCGTTCATGTTCATGCGGTGCACATATAGGTTGAAATTCTGACCGAGTTCGATTTCTGTCAACGGACTGAGGAGTACGTTCCTCCATTCACGAAGAAGGATCTCGGTTTTTTCTTGCAGCCCTGGAGGGTCATCGTATGTCTGTGCCTGGGAATTTCAGAATATTTAGTTAGTTAGTTTAGAGATTTTTATTACAAATAATAGTAAATTTTAAGCAGGACCCATTTTTAATGTCCAAAACTTTCAAATTTTTTACTGTGATTAGTATTGAGAAATTAACTGCATATTCAACAGAAATAATAAAATATTTAAATTTTTTTAACGATCTAAAATCATTTTTTACGATCAAACCGACGATTAGGCCGAATATATTTTTAATACGTTATGGTATTATTTGAAAAAGTCTTATAACCTTTCATATTTTTATTTCAATTTGAAAGAATATTTTGTAGCATGGCCTTTATTTATTTATTACATCATTTAACTGTTTTGAGTTGTCAATATTGTTACAATGAGTAAACTTACCCGAACTTGCATGATTCCAGAATGGATATGTGCTGTGGGTCCAAGAGGCGATCGTTCGCCGAGGTACGCACTTGGGTCCTGATTCACTCGCACCATCTCGATGAGTGAGCCGAGACCTTCCGGCGGCGGTTGGCGAGAGTGGGACATAACCCTCACTAGCATCTCAGTGGTGTGGTAAAGGTCAGATTCGTTCACATATAGGTTGTTCCGATCGTCGACTAGGTACAACTGGACAAGTTGCATCGCAAATGCTACAGCCATGAAATTGTTGCCGTTGTCCATCATTTGTGCAATCGCAATGTCGTACTGTTCAACAAAAAGACGTATTGTTTTATTAATATTAAAGGATTAATACGGGAATGCATTAAATATTAATACACAATAATACCACTGATTGTTGCGAAGTGACTTTCAATATATTGTACTAATTGTACAGTGCCGCTAACACACCTATCATTGATGCCTAAGGGTAAGCCCTTATTAAGCATAAGCAGATTAAAAATCTACACCTTCCCTTCCTTTCAACCTGAATGTAGATGAAAGAGATGGAGAGTGATATTTGAGATGCGGAACATTTCCATTGAATTTTGAATCAGACTGCTGAACCAAGTTACACAATACAGAGAAATTTCCACGGATTAACCGACAATAAAGCACATCGCATTAAATAAACTCTTTTGGTTTTGATAAAGGATTTGCCAAAAAGAATACTAGCGTAAAATTCCCTCTGTTGGGAATTAAGTAGAATACTTGAGATATCATTGCGTTAATGCGTATGATCAACTATTTGTCATCACTCTCAAACAAACCAAGGGTTAAAAGATAACATTTAGAAAGTTTTTTCTCATAATAATTTTACATAGATTCGAGTGTTATTTGTTACCTGAGGCATATTGACAAGATGATTCCTAATAAGACAGTCCACTGCCTCTATATTGTATCGCATTTCCTCCCTGCACTCTGTTAGGCAGCATGTGATCTGTTTGGAAGTCCACACGTGACCATAGACTCGGGCGTCTTCTAAAAGCTTTAGAACTCGTAGATGAATGTCGCGATAGCGGGTCATCATTTCAATATGGTCAGCGCTCATGGCGGATTGCACTAGGTTACCGTCCAGCAGTCCTTCGATAGCCTGCAACAAGCAAATTAAATGTAAGATAAGACAATAATGCCATCTCTTTAGGACATACTCAAATGCGTTGCAACAGATATGTCATACAAGGATAAGTGAAAACTTATCCCTGTATGACATAGGAGCTGGCAAATTGTATTGCAGACACACATTAGTATCACAAAATTGTATAACATTTCCATTTCTTCGTATTCTATCCAAATTCCAAAGTTACATTTTAGATTAATATGTAAATGTCCATATTAGTTATGCTATTACCTTTTGCAGAAGTGTGCATCCAGACATGATATCCCGGTTTCTGCGAGCAAGGCAGAGACATTCGAGCAGAGAGTGCATGTTGGCTGCTTGCACAGCTAGAGTGGCAGTGCCCATGCAGTTTGATAGAAAAATCTCCGCAGTGGAGATCAATGCGCTCATCTCGTCTGTCCCATACACCTGCGTTGGATTCATCACCTGTACACAACAACAAAGAATAGAATGAGAATTAGAATTACCACAGTTTGTTTAAGCTTCGTTCGTTTAATGGCATTGCATGTAAAACTGACAAACAATAGAGAAAGTTATGCATCCAGATTCTAAAATAAATATAAACGATAAGAACTCCAGAAAATTAGAATTGGCGAAAGGTTCTGGATGCTTGGCTCAGCAAATCCTCTTCATCCAAAGATTGAAGAGATCTATAGGGAGACAGACAAACAGAATTTCTTAAAAATTTATGATATTGGACAGTTTTGTGTAGAATAGCTAGCCGCATTTGTAGCTAGCTGGTATGATTAAAGTTTATAACATATGCCACTCTGTCATATGTCCTTCGTATCATATATTTTCAGAATCAGATCCGACACAAATATATTGAATTTATGATATCAGTTATGGCCTAAATATTTCTTGCACATGCTTTACTAAAAGGTGAAAACTTCCGAATCATTGGATAATTTTTCATCTTCTTATCTATATAAAACACTAATACCTGGCTATAAGTAAGTTGCTGTGGCATCTGCGCCTCTTGAGTTGATGGTTTCGGGATGAAAAGACCGGCGTCTCTCACGGGGACAAAGCCAGGGATGTTGCAAGCAAACTCTTCATACACAGATATTTGCATATCTGTCGGTCCGCCGACGCGCAGACGACAACGTTCGGGAATCCTCTCGGTCTGATGAATAGAAAAGTATTAAATCTTTTGATAAAAAAATACACATATTTCAAAATAACGTATCCTTAGACTTTGTTGTTATTTTGAAATCAAACATAGCTTTATTGTTTAACACCTATTTAGTTTCCTTAAAAAGTTTATATACAGATTGAAACCTTGATTATTCCTTTTTCAAAATTTAAAAATTATAATGAGAAACAAATGAAAACACACAAAGTACAGCGCAATTTTCTTAGTATCTTAGTTAAGAGAAGTTACATTGAATTTTTTTCGGGTGTTAAGTTACGATTAACGGTTTAAATTGTTTTTTTTCTTGTGTGCATTGATTGTGTTAAGTCTTTAGCGTTATGTCACGCCGTCATTTGAGTCGAGATGAAATGTTACGAGCAGTTGGCATGTTAGGAAACGGTGCTATACAACGCGTCGTTGCTGAGGTTTTGGGCACAAGCCAAAATGTAATATCCAGGCTGTGGTCACGTTATCGCGCTACTGGAGATGTGGTAGAACAGCACACTGTTAGGTATCGTGTTACCACTCAGAGACAGGATCGTTTCCTACAAATTACCGCCAAAAGACTATCCAACGCACGACGACGCAACTAATGCAAAGGCTCTAAGAGCACCACCAGCTGCTGGATAGCGACTAAAACCGTACGAAGAAGGCTGCATGAAGTTGGTCTTCATGCTCGCAGACCGCTGCGAGTCCCAGCGCTGCGACGCGGCAATCGCGGTAGCCGACTTTCATGGGCTCGTCAACATTTTACATGGAGTGACCAACAATGGTCATTGGTGCTGTTCACTGATGAGTCCCGCTTTGGATTTCATCCAGATTCGCGACGAACACACGTTTGGAGAGCTCCAGGTAGTCAGCCGTCTCCGACATCCACAGAAGGTTCACTCTTACAAAGGCGGGACAATCATGGTGTGGGCAGGAATACGGATCGGCGAACGAACCCAGCTCGTTTGGATCCAGGGCAGCACGACTGCCCATAAATACCGTGAGGAGGTAGTGGAACGTGTTATTGTCCCGCTCAGAGCCCAAACGGGACAATAATTTCAGCTTACGCATGACAATGCACCTTCGCATACGGCGCGGCTGGTATCGGCCGCCCTTCGAGAAAATAGTATTCAAGTGTTGGATTGACCTGCACAGTCGCCCGACTTAAGCCCAATTGAACACGCCTGGGACATGTTACAGCGAAGAGCATGGAGGAATTTTCCACCCAACTCGACAACAGAACAATAACTTTTCAAAAATTTACAAAGAACTTGGGACCGCATACTCCAGCAAGACATTGGCACACTAATTTTAAGTATGGAAAATCGTTGTCGCTGTTTAATTAATATCAGAAGAGGCAATACCGATTACTAACTATCAGATTTGATAAGATTCTTAGTAATTCAATTTCATTTTATTATTTAAAAAGAATAAAAAGTTTTTGTTTGCTTAGTAATTTTCTGACTTTAATGATTTAACACTTTTACTAAATGAAAAGTCAAAATCACATCATGTTGTTAATGTTTAGGTATAAGCCATGAAATTAACTATAATTCTTCCATTTACACTCATAACATATATTTTATAGGTTTTGATATAATCAATGAAATGTTCAATATTTCATATGTAAGACTTTGTTGATGTGTGTAAATGAAATTTTATACATACATTGTTATTTAAATCTATAATGAAATAACGGCAACATTAAAGACTTCCAAATTGGATCAAGCTTGCAATTGTGGACAAAATAATCGCCCACATTATCAACATGAGAAATGCACTCACCTGGTATGTCAATGCGATAGTGTCGTAATATCTGCGGCCCTCTTGGCGGGCTAGTTTTCTCATTTCATAATCGGACATGAGTCGTTTGTCTAACTCAGGCAGGGCCTTTTCCACTGCAGTCTTCTGAATGAAGGCGCAGGCCAGCTCCATGTTATCTGTTGCAAGAACTGCAGCGGCGCTCTCTATCGCGTCCTAAAATAGTTTATGTTGATAAGCTTACATATTACTTAAATTTTGTTTGTTTCTCTGTCCACACGATACTACATTTCTTGGTAAAAAGTGAGTGTATTCATGTATTTGTTCTGTTTAATTTGTACTAATAATAATCTAAATATATATAACTAAAAGGTGGCTGACTGATTGACTGACTTAGTGATCTATCAACGCACAGCCCAAACCACTGGACGAATCGGGCTGAAATTTTGCATGCAGGTAGATGTTACGACGTAGGCATCCGCTAAGAAAGGATTTTTCGAAATTCCACCTTTAAGAGAGTGAAATGGGTGGCTGAATTATTTTCCCATAGGCCACGCCGCGGGCGAAGCTGCGGGCAGAAGCTCGTAATGTATAAAAGTATTAATGCGGTTTAATCAATAGGTAGTCAGGGAAATAACATTTTTTCTACAACTTACAATTGTAACCATTACTGAATAAATATATTGTTATTGATTGATATTGATATTGATTAAGTGAACAAGCCTTACCTGCTGCGGGGTGGCTGGCATCAAGGCCGTAGCGAAAGCTGCCTTCAGGTTAGTGCTGATTGTGCTGATGATCTGTTCTCGGCAAGTAATCATCGCCATTCCAGCGGTGAGATTACGCATCATATGGTGCGCGCATGTTCGCATTCGCACCTCATCCGGGTCTAGTGCAAAGTCTTTACGGATAATCTGCTCACACGTAGTTAAAGCGTACTTTATAGACCGATCCACCACCGGATGGATCCACTCTTGGATAGAACGCTCGATTGCTGGCTTCACGAACTGCTTTAGATGTGGATAGCTTTGGAACAGAATGATGTGTGGATTGAAGCATATCTTCTGTCCGAAAGCAGATGTTGAGGACACGTTGACATCAAGGTAGTTGAAACGCGGCTCTGGTAGTCCCAGGACGCCCATAAGCGAAGGGTCTGACCCCACAAGATTGGTGGGAGTAGGTGCCGACGTGTTCAGATCTTCAGCCTGCATCATTTGCGTTTGCGGCGGCATCATTTGCATCTGTTGCGCTAAAGCTTGGTTCACAGGCATCGTTGGCGCCCCGACAGCTGCCGCTGCGTCCTGCTGCTGCTTTTTCGGCTGAGACGAGAGCTGAAATTCGATTGATCGCGCTTTGTCTGGGTCCTTCAGGTAGATCACAGGCTTGAGATCCGATATGTCCAAGCTGAGGTTCTTGCAGAGCACTTCTATCTCAAACTTGAGATTGAGCTTGAGCTCTGGCTCCTGGTGGAGCTCGGCGAGTACGTTCATGAGGCCCATCGTCCATGGGTTCGGTGGCTTGAACACTTCGCTCTTCGCGCACGACTCAAGAATTTTGGCTACGAACGGTACGACGTATAACAACTCTTGCTGGCCCTTGTGGTACGCCTCTAGTAACAGTGCCTTCAAATCGATGTCCAAGTGTAGAATGGGCAAGTTACGCCCTAAAGTCAGCATTCCGAGCCAGTGGCCTAAATTTTTTAGGAGTGAACGATCCGAAAAGTTCGCTATACCTTTGTCCGAGCGCAAAAGCACTTTTATGTTGCGGAATGTTTCTTTGGTGACAAGTTTGTTCACTTCACGCACCTTGAGAACATCAAGGAAATTTGAATACAACGCGTGGAAGTTAAGCTCGATGGAAGCTCTCTTCATCACAAGATACTGTGAAAGCCACGGGAAGTATTCTTCGGTCACTATTTCCTTGAGCTCTTCGCATTTCGGTTGCAAGTTCAATTGACTCAAATTGTTAAAAATGAACGCTGTTTTGTCTTGTATGGCTTCAGGAGGTGTCGTGATTTTTTCCATATTTTGGTCGGTAGCCGTTAGAAGCGTATCGATGTTTGTGGCGTTGGCGATGGACGGCCGGCTGGCCATCGAACCCGAAGTCGTCATCTTCGATATCACTGATATAGAGGGTGTGCACACCACGGATCTGGGAACAAAGTCACTGCACATTAACATAAACCATTTATTCAGACCATATTAAGACAAAAGCGAATAACGTCAGTTAAAAAACCATACAGACCTATACGCTGCCGTGACTGTCACCACAGGATTTTGGTTTAGCATCGCTGCGAGGGTTGCAGGTAACACTGGTCCCTGGGGTTTTGTCGGCGGCTCTTGACTCTGCAATCCGTACTCTATATATTCAATGAGATGCGGAGGGAATTCGTTGAAGTATGGAATAGCTCTAACGTGCTCGCAATACTTGTGATAGTCCTTGAGACGCGACTTGAAACGATCTAGAGCGGCTATTCCAAAATAGTACATTTTTGTGCCTTCACCTTTTTTCAAACCATCGAGTACGAAACGTAACGCCAGACCGAGCGAAACGTAACTGGGTACCAACCCTTTTTCGATGATACCACCGAACAGCTGAGCTGTGATGTGCAGCTCTTTATCAGGATATTGTGGGAAGAATTTATATTCTTCGAAGAGATTTCGGAGCATGCAAGAAAACACTTCTCGTTCTCTTTTATTCGGAGAGTCCTGGAACTTCTTTAGCATTTCGAGCACCTCGTCTATTGACAAAGTCGGATGCGGAGGATGATTGTAGATTCTCTGGAAGTATCCGTTAGCTTCATCTTCTATCTCTTTCGCCACATTGTGAATAACTTCCGGGTAGTGTATTGGGTCCTGCATTCGCGGTTTTTCCATAGCAGGAGCGGGAGCCATTCTGGTGAGTGTGCCGATATTCGGCACGTTCGGGTTGTGTTGTATCGGCATCATCGCGAAAGGACTATTTGGCCCGGCGCCCATGAGCCGCGAGGGAGATCCCGGAGCGGCGACCAGCGGACCGAGGGTGCCAGGCATTGCAAATGCTGAGTTACCCGGAGCACCTAGTGACATGTTCGCGACGTTTGGTGTTAAAGCGGCCATAGGATCGACGTGAGGAGTAAAAAGCTGCGCGCCAAGTCCAGCTGGGTTAAATGGAGTTTCCAGGACCCGCGTGTGAGGTCGCGCGATCCCCGTCAGGCTTTGACGAGTCTTACTCAACATCAGCGTCTGGCAATTTGCGATCACATTGTAAGTGGCCTCTTGGAGTTCTTGCTGCACGTTGGGAATGCACATCTGCAGACAAGCCAGCATGGTGGCTATAGTCTCGTGTGGCAACTGTGCCGCTTTCGGCAGTTGCTCTTCAGGGCCTTTGTTGGATAGAACGATAGGACATCTTCGTTGTAAGAATTTGACCATTGCTGCGACGAATGTTTCACCGTGGTCTCTAATTTTGTCCGTCAGCCATTTGTCAAGTTTGAGATACTCCCTACGGGATGCGAGACATGCAAGGTCTATTACGAATGGGAAAGACTGCATGTTCAACAATAGCGACAGGGCCTTCAGGTCTTGTGCAACATCAAGGATTCTAGACAATTTAGACTGGTCGCACTCGCCGCGAAGATACCAATCGGCCATGGCGTGCATGATGATAGTTTTCATGTTGGGATTCTGTGTATGCCAAGCGTGATGTAAAATGATTCCAGAGTTGGGATGATTGCCCAAGAATATCGGTATGAGCGTCGTCAATAATTCTTGCCTCACAGGTGTTATCGGTGGACTGATCTGCAGTAAAACCAGAAGCAAAACATCAGGACAATGCTGTAATGGTATTTTGAACAATTCTGAAACTTGCACGTAATAACCACGCTCGGAAGCATACAACAGTAGTTCTACTAGATATAAGCTCCGCCAAGTCCCAACTTCCTTGTTGTCAGTTTCTGGAGGCGATTTCAATAGATCAATGGACACCGGATGAAATGGGTGGTCCGCGAAACTGAATATATCCGGGTGCTTGAGTATGTTGCTGATCAAGCTCATTTGACCTTCCAGGTTCGTCCAACGACGACACAAGTATTCAACAGGGAATATGTTGGCCGGGTATCCCGCACTCTGCAGGCCCAGTCGTAATATGGTGAAGAGCAGGCTCAAGGCTGGCCTATCGGGCACTACGAACTCTTGATGGTCGAGTTGCAATATAACTTCTTTCCAATTCAAGTTAGATGCTAGCTCTTTGAGTGTCTGCACCAACACTTCGGCGTTCCATTCGCCCATGCCATGCTGCATGCCATCTTTCTTATCATGACTCATCCATAAGCTTCCCGGCGTCTGTACTTGAGGCCCATCTTGGAAATTGGTTTGATATCTTATCATCATGGATATGGTTCTAGCCACATCGATGGCTGTTGGTTCCCGCGCTCCGAAATTGAGCATGTTGTTCTTGCATTCCTCAACGGACGCTGTGAAAGCATATCCAATGTCACGAGCAATGTCCGCTAGCGAATGTTCCATCATTGCGGCGGCCATGTCGTCAGGTGTGGTCATTTCCTCAAGAGGAGTTTGGGTATCGTCAGGATATAGTAAGGGTGCGAGAACAATCGGAACAAGTTCCCGAGGGAAATCACTTCTCAATCGTTTTTGAAATAAGTCTTTCGTCACAGATGCTAGTCGAAAGCTCTCATGAGCGAGACTCGTTAACAGGGTCTGCAAGACTTCAGGGCTGCATTCCTGAAGTCCAGCACGCTCCGCCTGTTGGCCGCATTCTGTTAAAAAGTATATAAGTTATAAAACATTTGTACGTAATGCATAAAGCTGTCGCGTTACAACTAAATATAATTACAACCTATAGGTTTCAATTTGACCTAACAAAATTTAATCATATTTAATTTCATTTTAAATTAGTTGCTCGAAGTAAATTTATATTTAACGCCCCGCCCCAATTTTTTTACTAATAATCCGCTGGAAACTAACTTTCCGGGATTCAAAGTATATGCTGCTTAATAGTCTCAACAATTTAAAGTAACTTGTAACTAAAGACGTTATCAAGCGTATGCCAATTTAAGTATTAATAAATGAATTATATGCAAAATTTTACCCAAATGTGATCACTTCATGCAAATGAAAATTTTTGCAATGAAAATCACAAAAACAAACAAACATTTCTAAATATATATAGGTGGCGTGGCCTACGGGAAATTACCCGTAGGCCACGCCGCAGGCGAAGCTGCGGGCAAAAGCTCATTTTCAAATAAAACTAACGCACATTTATAACTTTAAACTTGTGCCTGCCGGCTCGCTAAGTCAATGAATTACAATTATTTTGATCTACTTTCTATACCATCAGTTAAGAGTGGCATGCCTGCGTGTGTTGCTAATATTACCTGCGTCAAGGTAGCACTGAACGAGGTCCAAGAATCTCTTCTTAAGATGCTGTTTTGCTACCGCTGAGATTTCAGATTTCGATGAGGTCTTCCGCAACACTAATGAGAACGCCACATCCTCGGCTGTAGTGAGCTTCAACAACCTTGACAGGCGGTTCAATAATGTATTCGAAGGCTTTAATAGCTGAAAAATATAGTTCAAAATTTACAACTTCTTAAAGCAAAATTATCAACAATTCTAGTTGGGGAGGCAATCTCAAATGACGCTATCGTCACTGATGTTGGCAATCCATGGTCAAATTTAATCGGTGAATGTAAGTTTTCTTTAAATGAGCTTTTCTATGGATGTACGATTCTTTACCAGCAACAATGCGGAATAAACGAGCAGTGATGATAATTGCATCTGGATAATAATAGACATTGACCTCATTTTTTATTGATGTAAAAAAAAATTCAATGTTATTTTCTTCGATATCTTTGTTTTTTGACCATGTATTTAACCATTAACCGAGAGAGATAAGTAATGAACATCATTAAAAACATCAGATTAACACTGAGTTTTTACTTTTTCATTTAAAAAACCCATTAAATATAATAGATATCATTACAGTTTTAACAAACACGATGTGCATGCATTACGTGACAATAGACACATATTATTTATAAAATAGGAAATACAGTACCCGAGTAAAACTCCTACATTTTCAATACGCATTCAAGAATTTCATCTAACTACATTATAATTACCTACTTATAATTTATTATTATTATTAAGACTATTTAGATTTGAGAACGAGCACTTAAACCCACCCGCGTTGTCATCGAATTTAAATGCACGTGCACCTTAACCAAATTATGTAGTACAATAATAAGTTACACGTACACTAGTAAATGTTAACACAAAAACATGCTGGATAAACGTTTGCACATTATGCATGCTTTTATCTTTTACGTCCTTAATACGCTATTTAGAAAGGCATTAAACTTATATGCTTGTTTATTAAAAAGCATGCTTTAATTACTGGGTGCAGTCCACAAAGGAAACATTTTAGGCTATTTGACTATTTTATCGATGAACGGCATACTTGCAGTCGGCAGTTGCATAATACATTATAGTTTTGCAGTTGGAATACAGTGATGGAAGACGAAAGGTAACGATGATAATATCCCCTTTACTAAAAAACATTGTATAGCGAAGGTATAGTTATCTTGATTTGTTACTGCCTATCGAATTTGCAAATATAAAACAAGGGAAAACACTGAGTAGCTATTCTACCGACTGTCTATCAATTTTCTACCAGTTGCGCTTCGGAGAATGCACACAAGAACTTCAGGAGATGATTCCGTCATCTTCGTTGCGACATAGGACTACAAGGCGCGGGGAATCGTTGACTATATTGAAAGAATTAGTAACAGGACTCATTATGCGGTTAGCCGAAATAATGCAGTCAAACATGTACGAGAAAACATTTTCTATTCGCAATGCCATGCGGTTGCCGACTAACCAGACGCCAACCGAATTACGACTAGCCGCTCACTGCACACGTGGCGTTAAGACTAGTTGGCTTAGGGTCGTATTACAGGACGATGCTCAGTCATCGATCGCTGCTCAAGCAGATATTTCATTCATAAAGTGATGAATTAGTGAATGAAATCTCTGCTTGAGCACTGATCGATGACTGAGCATTTTTCTGTAATACGGACCATAGTGTTTAAACCGTGTTTTAATAGTCAAATAGCCTATTTTGCACACCACATAACAACGTTGTGAAACCAAAACTACCAAGTGTGTCAAACCTTTAATTTCTTTCAAAAAATGGGTACGTTACAGTTTTACATATCTTGCCTTAAAAATAGATATTGGAACGAGAGCACGAGAAAGGTCTTAAAGGTTATATTATAGTACGATGAAAATAATGACGTTAATAATGTTGTACCGAGATTAAAACAACAACGAAAGAAAGACAAGGGCCGAGTCTAGCGCTTTGTGAAACACATTTAAGAATTAGTATGGCCATGGGTATATATAGGGTATATCTCCATTTCATTTGTGCTCTGAAGATGATACACATATTATTCCTTCACCTCGGCTAGTTGATAGTTGACAAGAAGATTGTCCTGACAAAGGATAATTGCATCCAATGGCTTCAAGCCGGTTATTCACGATAGCACGACTGGAACGTTTATAGGAACAATAATACTACAACCATCCATTGTTGGACTCCGCAGTTTTCTTTCTGCCGTCCACCACTGTCAAAATAATAAAGAATGGTTGTATATTTCAGTCTTGCTATTCCGAATTTATAAGAATTTAGCAGACTAGTGACCGCTTGGTGATTCTGATTTATGCTAAAGCACTGAAAATGCATGATAGCAGAAAACAATATTACTATACAAGCGTATGCATTCTATGCTGAATAAGGTTTGCTATTGATTGGTCAAAATGCAAACCTTACTCGGTATATAAAATCCTAGCTTTATATGTGTGATAGCAGTCTTAACCTAGAGATGTTATGGACTTTCCCCAACCCCAAACCGCTGGACGTATAGACTTGAAATTTGGAGAGTGGCTACTTTTATAAAAAAATAAAAGAAATGTTAGTATTTAGTTTTTTGAAATTCAATTTTTAAGGGGGTGAAAAAAAATTTTAAAGTTTGTATGGAAATTTCAAATAAAATTACCGTATCATACTGAAATTTGAAATCTGTAAAGAACATACGAAATAAATAGATACGGGTCGCGGCGTTTTTTGGATTACATCCTCTGAAAGGTTTTTTTGGCAAGGTAATTTAAGAGGGTTAATGGGAACGAAGGTTTAAGAACACAATTATTTTAAAAGTCACGTTTGGAAACCCGGTTATTATTAAATTTATATGTGATATGTTTTTCAATAAAATAAATATTACTTACTAAAATATTATTTATTAACGGGATATTTACCGTGTGATTTATTTGTTTTGAGTTGCCGTTATTTGGTAGTTGAGATTATAATCATTGTTTTTAGTGACAAGTGTGGAAGTTTAAAAAGTTATAAGATAAATATGTTAAAATTATTAAAATAACGACTCTTTAGCAAACTCATTTATATTCCTTAATTACAAATACACATCGATGATTAAGTTACATCATTCAAGACTATGGTGGCATTTATATTATTGAAAAGTTAAATAAAAAGTGATCTTCATCGAAATTTCGTAACATTGCGTTCTTTTGGTGACTTAAAATTCTTTGAAATATCCCGTTTTGAACACATACAATTACATTACTTTACTTTAATCATAACATTACTTTGATTATTAACATATTATTTATATAAGTAGGTTTCGATAGTTAAGTTTTGTGATTTTCCTAGATTCTAAATTTTTCTTCGTAATTTGTGCAGAATTTTACACAAAGATTTAATTATTTTTATTCTGAGGTTTTTGCTAGTTGAGTTTTCTTAAATTTCTAGATTGTAAATTCGTTAGATTTAAGTAATGGCTTTCCCGCTGTAAATTTTTCGGTAGGATTCCCAGGCCAAAGATAGTTGGTATATTTAATTATTTTAGTACAAATATAGTTCAAGAGTCATTAAACATTAATTATTATTGTGAAATGGTGAGTGATGCCATCATACCAATTTTACCAACCTTTTTCGATCCCTATCCTATTTAATGTGTTGGACTCAGGAAAGGGCACCAGATGTCCGTAAAGAAATTGTCAGTCTTGTAGTAGCTAACTGGCAAGAATTTGCGATATTGTCATATAATGCCGCTATGAGAAATCAATGCACGCACGAGATTCTAGCCATTTATTAATTTAAGAGGGTTAAATTAATATTATCCCGAATAATGGTTCCTGAGAGATGCCCACGCAGGCGAAGCCGCGGGCAGAAGCTAGTATAATATAAAATTAAATGTGCGTTTCCACCATAGATTGTCATTTTTAGACATCACAATTATAAATGATTACATTAAGTATTATACGTTTATTAAATTGTAAAACAGAACTTGACTTCACGAAAGAATTAAACGACGAATTAGTATTTGTATTCGAAACCGAAACGTAATCCACAACAACCCTAGTAATAGTTGCATCGCAAAACTTACATGAAATGGATGGTCAAGTTCAACTTACCGGACCACAAGACAGCTACACATGTAAATAAAAGACAAATAAACAATATGACAGAAGTGTTTCTCAAGCACATGAATTTGAAGTCTTCAGGTTGCGAATTAGACATTTTTTTATTTTGACCAAGTTAGAGGGTAGCCATGATATCAGTCTATTACACCAAACCAGCTGTATAGGTAGAAACCAAATTTCTAAATTACGGTTTATTTTGAATATTGCCATTTCACTCATGGATTCTCATCTCCTCTCTGTCTTATGTGATATACGGTATTCATGACAATTTCAAAATGACGTGGACCGCGTAAAAATAATAAAATGGAGTCAGCGAGTGAAATATCGATGTTACAATTCAGATAGTAAAGATATTTGTTGTATAGATTCCATACTTACCTACCTACATCTTGATGATACTATGACTTATTGTATTCGAATTGAATTATTCTCAATTGAGTTGAGTCTAAGTTACATTAAAAAATCTAGCAAAGTACCTATTTAACTTGATTTACTGCATGTTAGTTATTTATTTTTAACTAAGATATGTTTCAAAATTACAAATAAACTTGGTTAATAATAGACACAAAAACATTTGTATTTTGAATTGGTTACCACCACAGTGCTTGTTAAATGGCAAATAAGATTATCAGCCAATTTTACAGTGTATAACTTGTTTAAGTAGTAAGTATAAGTTTAAGCAGAAGTAAATTGTTTAAATGTAAACTATTACTATTTACTTTATTTACCGAGTAGCTTGGCGAAAGACAACAGAGCACTTAGTAATCATTAACCAACTTATTTATTATCAAGTAAAGATAAACAAGTTGACTTATTTATTTTTAGCAACAAACTTTGCCGGTTGTATATTAACAAACATGCTTGGATATCATCAAACAAAACTTGGTTATTATTATTAGTTGTTTAAAACGCGTTTTTTTTCAGTGTAGTGGCTTCTGCGGCGTTTTCACCACAATGCACCACAATAGTTACAAAATAATGGACCATATTCAAATCAATGACGCACGAGATTTAGCATTTCAAATTTAGACGAATGAGCACGAAACAAATACATATTTTGATGACTTTTTTGTAAAATTCTCATATTTATTGACGTGCTCTATTGTAACAAAAAGAGTGTGCGAACAATCAAGACTATTTCTCATATTTGATTACTCTTATAAGTACACCGTGAAAACAAAAACAGTAAAACAAAATTAGATTTTCATATTTACTGCGCAAACAATGAAACATCCGTGACTTTAGTGTTATAATTAAAATATACAGAAAAGAACTGTAATTTCCGATCGTGTCTGCCTTTTATTTAGGATATAAAAAGTGTCAATGTGTGATTTCATAACTTGAAGACTTCAAGATCGAAGTGCATTGGCATAGCAAACAATATACCATCACATTGTTTTTACTTTACAACATGTTAGGTACATGTTTTGGTGGCAAACCTGTGATCTGACTTCTATGTATACACTTTAATAAAATTTAGTACTGTAACTTTTATTTACAAAATGATTCAGTTAAAATGTAGCATAAACATAATAGTACAACATGTGCAGCTTGTTATCTCATTGTTAATACGATTTTTAGCTAAAAGCTAGTAAATTACAGTAACTGACCTATTTAGAGGTATGCAAAAAAGTGCGGTTATAATTAATACATTTCCATTACACACCGGTCACCTAGGCCAACTATATGATAAAAAATGTATTTAATCGTCTTTTGTTATCGAACTTCATTTGTTTTTGTATCGGGTGTGTTAACCTTACACGCGTTACGGACCCAGCTTAATTAATAAACATTGCAAGAAAATGCTGTACGTGCTTATAAATTGTACTGCGTCTTTTTCTCCGGTGAGAACATTTATACTAATTGCAATTAGTGTTTTGGGTCAGAAGTACCGACGCAAGAAGTATTACAAGTGGAAGCACCAATAGCATAAAAAAACATGATGCAGCTAATTGGACCATACTTGCTTACCAGAGACTGTTTACTTTAGATAAGTTATCGACCAGTTCGGTCTAATAATTCGCTCATACGGAAATTGGGACGATGACGCTTAGAGCAAGTTCAGTTACGAATCTTGGTTTTGTTATAAGCCAGATAAACGTAGAGTCAAATGTGGATAGGACCCAGAGAAAGATAGATACATTCAGTATAACATTGGTGAAGGGTATTTTTACAGAACGTACGCATCGTAGAAAACAGGTCCTTGACTTACGGCACAGCATGGTACGTAATAAATAATAGACCTTTTGAATCCATTGCGCCAGATAATAATTAATTTAAAAAAAAATTTAGGATTAAAATTTATAGCAGACCAAATGTAAACAGAAATAATTGTAAAGCTCATTAAACATAATGATGTTTATGCTAATTGTCCCTTGTCATTTTTGCGTACCTCTAAATCAGTCCATTAATGTAGATAGTGTGTCAATGATGCATAACTGCTTACCTTTTGTAAAGTCCGTGATGGGTTGTCGACCGTCCGGCAGATGGCCGTCGCCTTCGCCGGGTGGTTGAGGAGGTTCGTAAGGCGCTGCGCGAGCACCGTCGCTTGGAGGTTCAGAGGCGTAGAGCTGGACCGGTCTGTGTCCCAGGCCAAGCGGGCTGCCTCGGTGAGCAAGCACCTCAACACTTGATTTTCAGCTTCCAATCCATGGACGATGACAAGCTGGCAACAAATGCATTTTGTTGTATACAAATCGTTCGACATATGTGTAATATTAACGATCGATCCCTCCATACGAGCTGAACGGATTATTACAACGGTTTAATTGTCCTTTTTGTTAAACGTGACACTTCCGCTGTCGTCTCGCACAACTTGCACAAAGGTCTCTTCGAGAGACACGTGCAAACCTGCCTATGCCGTAATTATTCCGGTTATTATTATCCTGTGTAAATTTCATTTGAAACCCTTTATTTATGGTGACATTTAATCACTTAAATTGTTCAATTCGATAATAATTATAAATGTAACGTGAACAATCACGTAAATTCTTTCATTTTCGGCGAAAAAAATCGACATGTAGCCGATATCAAACTATAATATATAAAAATAAATACGCATGGACATTTCACACATCGCCATCTAGCCCTAACCAGCAGGCTTAGCACGGCATTTGGACAAATAGTCTTTTCCGCTTGTTTTTAATGTTTAACTATGGTACCATTACTTTATAAGTTTAGGACAAAATAGCTCCCTATTTAACCAAAAATGGTTAGATGCACATAGATTCTAAGCTACAAAAAACTATACATAAAATAATACATGGGGTGATTTTGGTAGCCTTTAGATTCGTTGCAAATCATACTTCTTAGAACGTATGTTCTAAGAACTGTATGTTGTATACAAAACCTAGACAAGTGACTTGGTGTGACGTGGGAAGAACGTATTAATCAGACGCAAAGGTCAGTAGCCTGAACATTTTTTAACGTCTGTTTCGTAAAAGTTTGTAAGCAAACAAAATCCCTAATAATCCCTATCACTACCTACTAATATATTTAAAAACTAGAACGTTGTTTTTTTTCTTTTGTAGTTCTTTGTAGTACTTACCGTAATTTAACCATTATAAGTTCGTTATGATCGCCTGTCTGTCAATCTGTCCGTCTGAATCCTTTACGACAACATTGTAACTTCCAAAGATATAAGCGGAAATGCATGAAATTATTTATACCATGATACTGTAAGTATAGATCTCAAGTAAAATGGTATTCGCACATAATGCTCCTTTTTCATTTGTGATTACTGATTGAGCTACATACCTGTGCGTTTACGGAACCCTACTAAGCACGGCCCGCCATGGTCTTGACAAGTAATTGGTCATAAAGCACCCATTTCACTTAACACATATTTTAAAACTTTACATCACTTTATTCTAGCCGTAGTCAGACGCTGCTATGGAACGTATCAAGTTGATAATGAAACGAAAGGTACCATAAGTACCACACACGCCTGATATCGATTCACGACCAGAAACACAAACGCCAGACGCATTAAAACGATTGAATAAAATGCAGTTAGAGTAGTCCACAGGACTAACCCAGGAACGACCGGGACAACCGATCGCTTGGAGCGCCAAACGAACGAATGTAAGAGAAGGCAGATCACAGTACAGCTGGCACATGGCAGACACGGCATTTGCGGGGGAAGGGCGGAGGTTAAATTGATCTCACCCACAGCGCCGCGAGCGGCTTGCCCATAGCAATAGCGAATAATGCAATAACTCGCTTAAAACTATTGAAAAATCGTTTGTCTCATGTTCTTCATAAAAACAATGCTCCGCATTCTCAGCTGTTTAGCAATCAGATGAATAAGAAATTTAGAGAAAAACAGAATTGAATTATCTCAACCTGACCTCCGATTACGACCTCGAAGCGGCTTTGCTTTTGAAAGGATGTCTGACGATGGTGTGTCACCTCAGAATTTACTCAGTTACTCAGCTTGAATAAACACGTTCTTAGTTTGTCTCTGTGCTGTACTATAGAGTATTCTGCGGGTTGGTTCAAAGAAACTTGGGTCAAACTCAGCTACAAGTAACGTTCTTAGTTTGTGTCTGTACTTTACTATTAAGTATTATGTGGTGGAACTTGGGTCAAACAATCGCAAGTCACACCGCCTCGCCTGCCATGCCGCTGGCGGCATCACAATATTAATAGCTACATTAAATTAGATCAGAGATTCTAAAACTTATTTCTACCCACTTTGAAAATCTATTATATATTTTTCAGCACCTCATTTTTGTACTTTTCCGCATCTTAAGAAGCACAATGACATTCATTACCTACTTTAATACACGCATTCATTACTATATTAGTCCGGTCTGGAGTTTAAACTTGTAATGACAAGTTAATAAACGAGTTTTATACCAGTGAAAAATAAAACGCAACTTTATAATATTAAGAGTATCTATTATTCAGATTAAAAGATACATAATCAATTTTAATTTGAAAACTAATATAATGTGAAATATGAATCCTATGACTTTTAACAATTTTGTTGATATGAGGTTCGAATTTGCTCAAAATAAGTAGCAAGTCACCGAGTTCGGTAAAATACAAACAATTCCTCTTTTTAGTAAGCAGCGTTGCAAGCACAACACTAAATCCACGTTCTTACAAACAGGAAGATGCTATCAAAAAAAATTAACAATCCGCGGTATCAGTAATCGGTAATTGCTGGATCAGCTATTTATTTACTCGTTCGTTGTCAGTTCTACAAATTCTTCTTCAAACCGGGATATTGCCGTGTCGAAATTTGAAAAAGGATCCTACACCTACGGCCCTGTTTTCCGATCTCAAAATGTCCTAAAATTGTTCTATGAAATCACTTTGGGAGGTTTTCCCAATATTGGCAGTAGGCAAAGTCGTCGTTATTGCAAGAAACTGATAAATTAGGTAAATTGTGAAGCTCACGTCTGCCGATATTCTTCTTGTGTTCAATTCACCGCTTTGAATTCGGATCATCTTCTACTATATAAAAATAAGTCGGGTTTTCCTTCCTGACGCTATAACTCCAGAACGCACGAACCGATTTCCACGGCTTTGCATTCGTTGGAAAGGTCTCGGGCTCCGTGAGGTTTATAGCAAAGAAAATTCAGGAAAAATTCAGGACAAACCAACATTTTAAGTAGATGGCGCCGGTGCGTGATACATTGTTTTTCGTATATTATAAAATGTTTAATAAATAAACGTCCACCCGAACGAAGCTGGGACGGGCCGCTAGTATCATCATAAAAATTATACAGGTCTGTCTTGTATGCGATATCATTATGTGATGTGATAGATTCAATCGATCAATACCCAAGGAATCTTTCAGTTGGGCGGGAATAGCAAGTATCTAGAGGACTTGGAAAACAAAATCGTGACAGAGGTTGTCACGATTTTGTTTTCCAAGACCTCAACCACTGTCACGATTTTGTTTTCCAAGACCTCTAGATACTTGCTATTCCCGCCCAACTGAAAGATTCACCTTGGATATTGATCGATTGAATGAATATATCGCTACAAAAAAAGGAAATTCACGTATAATATTCGTACAAAAGCAATAAAATATAATCTAATAACATGAACGCAAGCGACAACATAACTACATTATATAAATAAATTAGTTTCGCATGCTGTATGTGTAGGTACCTACACTTGATGTTAGAGAAACTTTGCCGATCTGAAGTTAGTAACAAACGTTGCAAGCTGAGACGTTTCGTAAAAAAAATCGTACGGCTGATACATGCGCCAATTGTTAAACGCACTTCAGGGCGGTAAGTTTCGTGGACATCACTGTAATCATTCAGTTGCAAACAGCACGTACATGTAAAAAGAAACAATCATAATTCATATCACGGCATTTAATTGACACATCTGCCTAGCTATACGTACCTAAAGAAAATAAGTACGCACATTATTTTGAACTGTATTGCTATGTAAAATTAAGACGCCTTTTATATATTTAAAGATGAGACGATCAACGTTTCGGACTGCCCAACCTTAACCATAAAAGCTTAGACTTATTAGTTTTCATGGTTACTAAGGTTTTATTGCACAACCAATCTTGGTCCTTATTTGATATGAATTTCAACTTAATACATTCAGCCGTTCCTGAAGGGTCTTGGTCATATGTACAGAAAAATCAGATAGATGGACTAAAACGTGATCCTACAAAAGGACCCGGAGTGCCTATAAATAATGTCAGGATATAGAAAGCTACTTGAAATCTTACCGCTCTAATTCTTGTCTGCAGTAGTTAGCCAGCTCTTAAGTTCGCACTTATACCCTAGGATGTACCCAAATGCATTGCAAGAGGTCCGTCATAGAAGGATAAGTGCGAACTTAGGAGCAGACAAACTTTAACAGCATAAATCTTTTTTTTTATCAAATGATCCAAGCTAGATCAAAAAGAGGACGGTAAGTAAAATTATATGAAGTAAAAAATAGGAATGTGAATAAAAAATTACGTTTCGAAATGTTTTTATCAAGCAGCATATTAATTGTGAAAGTAATTTCAACACATAAAGCTTCTGAAACTCTTGCCTAACTTCAAAATAAGACTCATTAAGAAACCAAGTAAAATCATGGCGGAATTAAAAATACATTTCATTTATAAGAATTTTGTTAAACTGTAGCAACTAATTGTGTAGAAATCAAGAAACATGACTCTTGCGTACTAATATTAGGTAATAATTTTGATTAGAAACGTTTTGATGAGTGAATGTCGCGTTACCTTATCATACAGTTTTCAACTGTTTAAAGTTACAAGTTAACTAGCAATCGGTCAAATTAACAATTTGACGTTTGAAGTTTGATTAATATAAATTGTATTATGTGCATATTACATTTATACCGAACTGACAGACAAGAAATGTCTAGTTAAGAAAAGTGCGAGTTAAGAAAATTATTTTCATAAAATAATATTTAATATAGTAAAACTTTATAGGTTTATTTGAGTGGCTTTCATACCAGCACAGCCATAAAATTTTGGAAATAAATTTCTACATACATTGTTAGTACTGCAAAGATCTCAATCCTCGCTTTTTATCCATGAAAAATAGCAGATTAAACGGCGTGAGTCCGATATTTCTTGGAAAACTATTTCCCTGATTTTTCTACAAAAATAGATAGCACCTGTATTTAAATACCACTAATTAAAATTAAAATTAAATTAAAATTAATAAAACAAAAATTAAGTAGGTAGGTATTTCAGCTTTTTCTAATGTCTACGAAACAAATGAACTATATGTAAACCAACTTTCGGTGTAATAAAGAAATGTGATATTAAAATTAGAATTCGATAGTTATGATTCGTGATAGACTAAAATCGACGCATTCGAAGCCTCGGGCAACGACAAACAACTACATATACAAGATTAAAATTCTATATTAGTATATTATGTACGAGCATTTGTTTTAAGGTCGAACCGAACAAAAATAGCATTAATTTATAATGCTGATTGTTGATTTGAGTTGATGTTGATTGTATATAATAAAATCAATAATTATAGTTCTTTACTACTTTCTATTGGTTTTTGTCCGACATAATATCAATGTAAGGTAGAAATAAAAGGCGTAACTTTACAACTAAACTTGCATAAGGAGAGGGTAAATAATCAAATATTTAGACTAAGACAGTCATTGGCGTCTTGTATTTGCTTGAACAATGAAATATACATTGTTATCTAATTTCCTACGCAATTGAACTTTATTAAAAAATCTTGGCAAGCATCTTCTAGAAATTATTTCCGATGGGCATAGAATTGGCTTACTTTTTTTTTAGAAAACTGACACGATGACTCTTCGGCTGCGACGTAGCATAATTTGGCAAAGATAAAGTTTTTATACAGCGAACTGATACTAATCAATGTTTCGCTAGTTTTCTAATGCAATGGCCATTGAAGTATGTGTAGTTTTTTTATTTGGCATTTGATACCGGTAACTAAGGCGTGGTATTAGGATTAATAATAATATATTATTAGTATGACTGTATGCATTAGATATATATTTTTTATTTTACTGAATGATTTGACGAGCAAGCCGTTCACCTGATGTTAAGCGCCACGGCTGCCCATAACAGAACAGTGTCAATCGGAACCCCAAAATAGAGTTTCGAGCAACACTGCACTGCGCACATCATCCTGAGACATCAGCACAGTCTGGTAATAAGATTACTCGACTGTGAGATGAGATCATAAAGTCTCAATTGCCCAGTAATTTCACTAGCTACAGTGCCCTTCAGCCCTTCAATTTAGTTATTTACATATCAAAAATCAAAATGTTGTTCATGGTTACGCAGTTGAGTGGTACCGAACATAATGCGAGCGTAGCAAGCTGATGATAACATTCCTTCACCACCAACTGTTCTATTTTCAACAGGGTTGAAAGGAGAGTGATTAAAATGATGTATTCTCTTCTAGAATAATGATACATGTCTTATTTAATATCTGCTTTTATAAATGAGGTTATTTCAAGTACAGAGTACATAAATGTCAATGTCCAAGTAATAAATTAATAACACATCACAGATAAAGCAAACACCTCTATGTTGAAGCGTTATCATATTTATTCAAATCCAGAAGTACCTAATAAATGTAGTAAATATAAACGAGAATATGCATCTTCATCTAGAGAAGCCAGGGTGAAAAAGAAGACGCAATATCACCCATTCCTTTGTTTAAATTCATTTTAACATAGTATAGTAAGAACTTGTTGTTCCAGCCGATTTCTTCAAGAAGGGTGTCAATAAACTGCTGCTGTGTTGGCAAAGATGCATCTATGTATGGGTAATATAGAAAAAAAATATGGTTACAAAACATCAATTTTGTAGGTCCATATATTTACTCTATATAATTAAGCAGTATCTACTTGTTTTGTCCAAAATAGACATACTTATGAAGTTGATCATGGCAAATTAATATTTTAAACCAATTAATCAGGTATTTATCAACATTCCATTGTACCACTTTCTTTGAATAAAAGTGTGATTGCATTGGGCAAGTTACTTGCATGCAACTTGAGCACACCTGCATACAAGCTACAAATTGGCATGTAGGTAGTTTGAACTTGTACACCCTTTTTTTTATTCAATTGCTAAAGCATTATTATCCATCAAATTACTTTATTAATTACAAAGATCACAGAGACAGATCCTGGACCTTAACTAGGATTTCCTGTGTCTAGTGGCCCATGAACTACGAAGACCATGGTCCTACAACACCCAGACTCAGAAAAAGTATTTGCACTCTTTTTTTCTGGGCACAAATACTTGTCCTACTGCGGGGATCAGGGCCGCCACCTCCTGGTTATGAGCCATCACCACCACACCACAGAGGCTGTCAAACATATCTATATCTGACTATCATATAATGCTTGCAAGGTGAAGTGTTTTCATAAATTAAAGTGGCAGAGCTGGGTTTTTTTCTTGATTTTTAACAGAATAACTTAACCTGGGTCTTCAACCTCAGGGCTAGTAACCTTGACCCCGCAGTCTGAGGTATTCTGAACTCAAGTTCCGTAATCTTGACCTGGGGTCGGCAACCTTGACCTTGGTGTCAAAGATGTTGCTCTCAGGTTACGCGTCCTTTGAGTGTCAATATTATTGACCAATTTTAAATTGTTTCTAATCACTTATATAATTACCAATACAATGTACAGTTCAAATACAAACTGTAACATGTAATTAATATATGAGCATATGTATGTAGGAGTGTTCATTTGTAATATCAGAACTTGTAGAAATTATGTGAATACTTTGTTCGGAGCTGATTATTTAGCAAAGGTTCAGCTCAGAATGCTTCAAGGGACTGCCATTATTAGATTTTATAGTAAGATGTAAACAAGTGTCCTCACAAGGTACTATGAATCAAATCAACTGTCTAGACTGGCCCGATAGCTCAGTTGGTAGTAGCCCTGCCTTCTGAACTGTGGGTCGTGGGTTCGATTCCCACTCAGGACAAACATTTGTGTGATGAACATAGGTGTTTGTTCTGTGTCTGGGTGTCATATTGTATTGTATTCTATGTATGTATTTACAAACAAAAAAGTATCTAAGTATTGTATCAGTTATCTGGTTCCCATAGCACAAGCTTTGCTTAGTTTGGGGCTAGATGGCGTTGTGTGAGATGTCCACACATATTATATTATTATTATTATTATTATTATTATTTTACATTTTTTGTTAATAATCTAAATGTACCTTTATAATATTGATTATTTCTATTATTTTAAATTTATTTTACAAGTAAAGAAAACTGCTTTTAATGTCTATTTTGTGGACAATCTAACCGCTGACTATAAAATAGAATGCATGTGCTTATTCAATCACAAAAGAGGGATAAGGGATGAGAAATAATGACGGGACTGTCATTGTTTTAAAACATGGTGACTTAAATTAATAATTTAGAGAAAAAACCATTCGCACAAACTAAAACACATCAAATACAAAGCAGCAAAAGCAAACAAATTACATCAAAATATAGAATACATAATTACTTTGGGCTTCAATGTGTCAAAAAATCTTGGACTATGTTTATCAAAAAAGTTAACATATTACATTTGAATTTGTATTATGTTAAAAGGAAAGCTGGTAAGCAATCAATATCATCCGTATCACTTTATTCTTGGCAACAATTGAATTCTACAAATCGACACGGTTAATTCAAGACATGTTAGACATATAAGCCATTATTATACAAATATTAAGTTCAACTATTTAAATTTGAGTAACATGTCTTCAAGACATTCTTGCAAAAAACATTAGGGTAGAGCCATATCACAAGATAAAAAGATGTTTTGCCATAAGACTACCAAGATAATGCCATGCCTTTGTTGTAAGAAAGAAATAACAAAACTATAAATAAAACACCATGCCTAACCTAAAACAATATCTAAAAAACTAGTTCTTTTGGTCATAGTAGTTAATCATCTGAATTCTGTATAAATACCACATGGTACTTAAGAACAGAATACAAATTAGCAAGAAAAAACTGATTGCAAATATTGATGAAACACAAAAACAGTTCTCAATTTAAGGTAATGAACTTACCTTTATTTTCAAACCAAATACTACAATGATATAATAACTAATAGTAAACACTACCTACTAATAAAAAAAAAACAGGACTCTTACTGGCCGCAATTACCTATAGACAGTCCAAATGCTCCAGCCCACTACCAGTAGGTAGGGAACATACCCAACTTACCTTAATTGCTATATTTATATAGAATTATAGACCACACAAAAAGAAATCAAGCTATTAAGGTAGCTATTGTTTTAAATGCAGACCTAAAACTGCATTTAGCTAAATGGCTAATGATAATATGTGTAGATATAAGTTAGAGTCACCAATGCTTTTACAAACCAAATAGGGTATCTTATCTAGAGTTGTAATGTTGTTTCATATTATCTAATGGCTAATGACAAATAAATGAATGATCACACTGGTTTGCAAAATTACTTTTGTAGCTCAGGAATAGTGATAATAAAAAATAACTACATACAGTTTGGTTTTACCGTAGAAATCTAGTTTTACCGTAGCAATGCCTCATGACCTCATGTAGACATCTGGTGTCAATTAGATGATTTGACATAGCATCGTACATATTATTAGTTCATAGCAATTTGCCAACAAATAGATAAACTTGAGTATTCAGTTGTCGGTGACGATCACAATTACAAACCCAAGGAGAAAATACCAAATCTAACGACGGCGATCGGCGACCTATTTCATTACCGAACGCAATATGGCGACAGACAACAAAGCTACTACCACAGTTACATTTACTCACCTGATTCAATTCTTGAACTGACGACTTGAAGTTCTTCTTATTTAAATTTGTGACCAGATAATTGATTTGCGACAAGCTAAAATATAGAGGGTCCAGGTTCATAGTTCCATTAATGCAAAACCGAAAGCTTCAAACACGTTTGAAGCTTTCTCGATTTTTGACGGATTACTACGTTAAACTTAAGTTCTACAACAGTTTTTTCACGAAATACCAATGAGCCTAACGCCAACATCACCAAAACTATTGTTCACTTTGATAATATCAACATAATTTTAGCACATCACACTTTATTACAAAAATGTGCACGATGACGAAGTCATTCGATCAATCTATCGATTCGTTTTCTTTCGTTCATTTTACATTTGCTGCCAGTACTGCCAACCTCTAAAACCATAAATACGGTGCCGAGCATAGAGATAAGTCAAGTGCAGAGAAGCTTCACTCACACGGCATCGGCATGTAGGTATATAGAATACAACTTCAGAGTAATTATTGAAATAGGATTTGTAATTATAACTCATGAATATGTTAGGATATATTAGGTGTGAAATCAGATTATACGAAATGCGGAACTATTTTATAATGCTATCAATGACAAGTAAGATTACAAATATTTATAGCATTGTCACAAAAAATCAGTAATAGAAATTTTTTTTACTTAGAATATTATAGTTTTAATATTGAGAAGACTATATTTATACAATGAAAGAAGGTGATTTCATTTTAAAGTAGAATTTTGAAGTTTTTTTAGAAGAATTTTTTATAAAGTAAATATACCTATCCTTAGGATACATAATGGAGTTGAGGCATAAAAATTTTTTTTTTTCTTCAAACTTGTCTAGCATTTGACCACACCTGATGGGAAGTGACGATGCGATCGAAGATTTACTTATTCTCTTATTCACTGTTGTCTTGAACACGCCTGAATCATATTTCGGCGGAAACACAGACGCTGGCAGGGCATTCTATTATTTTTTTGATGTTTTGGCTCCACACCTCCGTGTATTTAGCCAGTGTCAAGTAATTCATAATTGTGGGAAGTGGTATAATGATGGTGAAACGTTTCTTTTCGTGTTGTTTCCAAAACTACATAGAAGCCACCACGTTACTAGGAGTATGACTTGACTAGACTATGACTTAACTTTATGACTTGGACTGTCACTTGACACAATATTTATCATATTAATTAACTTGAGAAATTAATTACTTGACACTGGCTAAATACACAAAAGTGTGGAGCCATAAGCAAAACAAAAAAAAAAGATTGCTCCTCAAAAAAAAAGTTACTCTATGACACTAGGCGGTATGCAGGGTTGGATTTTGTACGATAATTGTCGTATTTGTACGATAATTTGGCATAATGTTTTCGTGCGATGAAATAAAACTTAGCAACAGTGGCAACCGCACTATTTAGAACCAATATTAAGAAGAGCCAATGGCAAAAATAATGACGGTATGCAGTTCATTGAACAAGTTGCAGAAATCGAAATAATTTTCGATAAAAATTTATATTATATAAATGAATCTCAATTTGCCTTGGTAATCGCATCATGCGTGAACGGATGGGGCATATTCGCTAATTTTTCATTGGTTGAGTTATTACTGTCAGCAGAAGGTTCTAATGAAAGAAAAAATTAAAGAAGTTAGCGGTTGTGGTAATATAGCCTCCTTCAGTTTGGATGACATGAAAAGGAAGATTATTCTTTGACAGGGTTGTTTTGTACCAATATGTTTATACGTTTAATTCTGTTGAATAAAGCCTAAATAATACAATTACAGGTTTATTTCTCACTACAATTTATTCAACAAAATGGAAAAATATCTACGCCCTGAACGTTTCGACGGAGATCCGTCCTCTAGTCAAGATCTGTCTCCCCAGTGGACACATTGGAAAAATACGTTTGAAAACTTTCTGTCAGCTATATCCACCAAAGAAAAACCTATTGCAAAGGAAGCTAAATTGCAGATTATAACTAACCATCAATCGCCTACTATATATGCTCACATACAGGACTGTATTGAATATAATATAGCTATACAAAAACTCAATGCATTATTTATGAAACCACCTAACGAAATATACTCCAGGCACAAATTAGCAAAACGATCACAACAACCATGTGAGTCAATTGATCAATATTTGCCGGCATTGAAACTCCTTTCAAAATAATGCAATTTTAAGCAAATTACTGCTGAACATAATGAAAGTGAATTCATTAGAGACGCGTTCATTGCTGGGTTGTCGTCGCCATTAGTACGACAAAGATTTCTTGAAAACAGCACTCTTACTTTAGATGATGCATTTAAACGCCGCGCCCTCGATTTGGCCCGTCTACATAATGATGATTATCAACAAGCGGCCTCTAGTTCATTTATTAATGTAGCTTCTACTAATAACCAGAAATACAACACCCAGGAATTATGCTATTTTTGTGGAAATAAAAGACATCCACGACGAAACTGTCCTGCTGCTGGTAATACCTGTCTTAAATGTGGTAAAAGAAGACATTTCGCAAAAGTCTGCAAGGGTACGGCAGCACTTCAACATAGTGCTTTTACTGCCCGCAGTGAACAAAACAAAGAATTTGAAAATGAAGAAGCCCAACCACAACGTCTATCGTGCATTGTCGCTGCTACATTAGAATTGAATAAAGCTATAGTACCAATCACAGTAAACGGATTATTTACAAGTAAAGCGTTGATCGATACAGGGAGTACTGCGAGTTTTATAGATAGTCGATTAATTCGCTTACACAAACTACGGTTGAGTTCTTGCAATCAAAATGTAAGCATGGCTGCTTCAAACTTAAGTACAAAGGTACGCACACTGTGCTCCGTCAATATCCAACTGCAAGGTTATTAATTTCCAGCGGACTTATTAGTTATTGATGATTTGTGTACGGATATAATAATTGGCCACGATATTCTGATGAATCACAAAACATTAGAAATGCATTTCGGAGTACCAGAAGCTCCATTAAAATTATGTGCGCTGTCTTGTGCTAACATTGATCCAGTCTGTTTATTTCCAAATCTACTGCCAGACTGCAAACCAGTAGCTATAAAATCACGAAAATATTCAGAAAGTGACATGCAGTTTATCAGTTCTGAGATAAAGAAGTTATTAGCTGAAGAGATAATTGAACCCAGTCAGTCACCATGGAGAGCGCAAGTACTCATAATAACAAGCGAAAACCACAAAAGGAGGATGTGCATTGACTACTCGCAGACAATAAATAGATATACACAGCTGGACGCGTATCCGTTACCAAGTATTGAAAATCTAGTCTCTAAAATAGCCAAATACAGAGTATACAGCAAAATTGATTTAAATAGCGCCTATAATCAATTTCCTATCCTCGAGGCAGAAAAACCATATACAGCGTTCGAAGCTGAAGGAAATTTATACCAATTTACCCGGATACCTTTTGGTGTTACAAATGGAGTAGCAACTTTCCAATGAGCTGTCAATAATATCATTAAAGCGAAGTTCGATACACTTTTGTTGTAATAGAAGGAGGTCCATAGGTTTGCTGAATTAATGATATGCCGATTGACTTTGTATAAGATATATTAATTAAAAAGATATTTACAAAAACCAAAATGCGGAAAATAAAATTTTCTCTAATGTGAAGTCTCTATCAACAACATTCGTTGCCCCTAGCAACTAGCTGGAAAAGTTCTCTATTAGACTGGTATTGAAACTTTTTCGTGGGCTAGCACGCCACATCACTCCCCTCCAGAGACCGTCCTACGGGCGATAATATTCTGGAAAACGCACTGTTCGTCCTGATCGAGTGGTGGTCACTGGAGCGTCTCGGGTCTCGGGTGCTGCCACGACGGGAGAATGGTCCAACTCACGAAGTATGTAGGCAGGTTTAATGCGGTCGACTGATACCGTGACTTCTTTGCCTTTTATGCGGAGCTTGAAAACTTTATCCCCTCGTTCTATCACCTCATGCGGGCCTGTGTAAGCTGCTTGAAAAGATGGATGCGAGGTGTCATCTCTTAGAAAGACGTGGGATGCTGTTGCTAAATCTTTGAAAATGAATATGGAGCGGTTATTCCCATGGTGAGAAGTTGGTAATGGCAACAAATTTTTGGCGAATGTGCGCAGTCTTTCAGTGTATACTGTCAAGTCCTCTGTGCCATCAGCCGATTGACAAAAAATGTCACCTGGAAGTCGTAGTGTCTCTCCATATACGAGCTCAGCTGGAGTCGCTTGTAAGTCTTCCTTAAATGCCGCCCGGATTCCCAGTAGAACAAGTGGAAGTGTTTCAAGCCAGCTGCTGGTCGCGTGACATGTAATAGCGGCTTTAAGCTGTCTGTGGAATCTTTCGACGAGTCCATTGCATGCTGGATGGTAGGCTGTAGTTCGTCTGCGTTGAAATCCGATGATGTGGGACAAATGCTTAAAAAGTTCTGATTCAAACTGTCGACCACGATCAGTGACGATATCTTCAGGGCAGCCGAATCTGGATATCCATCCGTGAACTAAAGCTTTTGCCACTGTTTCAGCTGTTATCTCCTGTAATGGTATAGCTTCGGGCCATCGTGTGAAGCGATCTACACATGTGAGACAGTAACGATACCCCTGTGAAAGAGGTAAAGGTCCGATCAAATCTATGTGGATTTTCATGAATCTGGCTCGAGGTAAGCTGAATGATGCTAATGGTGATGAGACATGACGTGTTATTTTTGATCGTTGGCATGCTAGGCAGGAACGAGTCCACTCTCTACAATCTTTTCGCATACTAGGCCATACATAGCGTTCCGATATCAGTTTCGTCGTCGCATTTATGCCAGGGTGGCTAAAAGAATGCAAGTTTTCGAACACTTGCCGTCGCATGTCTTTGGTCACATAAGGTCTGGCCACATTGCTGCTCTTGTCACAATAGATTTCTGTGTGAGATCCAGGCAGTTTGATTTTTGTCAAGCGCAGAGAAGTATCGCTATCCAAAAGTTGTTCTAGTTCAGGATCTGTGCTTTGTGCTTGAGCAAGCTTGGATAGATCGATGGGCTGAGTAATCTCTTCGATGCGTGATAAACTGTCAGCCACAACGTTATCCTTTCCTGAAATATGCCTGATATCTGTGGAAAACTGTGAAATAAAATCCAGATGTCTGAACTGTCTTGGTGAGCACTTTTCTTTTCGTGAATGAAATGCGAAAGTTATGGGCTTATGGTCAGTGTAAATAATGAAATCTCTCGCCTCCACCATGTGACGAAAGTATTTTATTGCTTCGTAGATGGCGAGAAGTTCCCTGTCGTAAGGCGAGTATTTCTGTTGACATGGCGAAAGTTTTCGAGAGAAAAATGCTAAAGGTTCCCACAGGCCGTCTCTATGCTGTTGTAAAGCTGCGCCCATTGCTGTGTCTGAAGCATCAGTGACTATAGCGAGCTTCGCTTGGCAGTCTGGATGAGCAAGTAGTGCTGCTTGGCAGAGACTTTCCTTGCAGGTGATGAATGCTTTAGTAGCTTCTTCTGATAAATGCACGGGATGTGAACCTTTAACTGATCCTGTGAGCAGTGCATTCAGAGGCGCTTGATGCCGCGCTGCGTCAGGAATAAACCTTCTGTAAAAGTTCACCATTCCTAGGAATCTTCGCAGTTCTCTGACGGTTTTTGGTGGTGGGTAATTCGCAACCGCTTCTACCTTTGATGGTAACGGCTTAGTGCCAGCTGCTGAGATGCTGTGTCCTAAAAACGTTACCTCTGATACACCGAATATGCACTTGTTCGTGTTGATTACCATGCCGTATTCCTTGAGTCTGTTGAAGAGCAGATGAAGGTGCTTCTTGTGTGATTCCTGATCAGGTGAGAAGATCAAAAAATCGTCCAGAAACGGGAAGCAGAACTCCTCAAGGCCCCTAAGCATCTCGTCCACAAATCGTTGAAACGTTTGACTGGCATTACGTAGTCCGAACGTCATGAACGGAAATTCGTATAAACCAAACGGCGTCGTGATTGCGGTCTTCGGAATATCCTCAGGGCAGACAGGAATTTGATTATAAGCTTTTACGAGATCGATAACCGAGTATACTTGACAGCCGGAGAGACAATGTGCAAAGTCATGTATGTGTCGAATGGGATAGCTGTCTGGTACGGTTCTAGCGTTGAGCATTCTGTAGTCACCGCATGGACGCCAGCCGTTATCTTTTTTAGGCGCAAGATGAAGTGGTGATGACCATGGTGACTTTGAAGGTCTGGCTGTTCCGTTCCTCAACATATCTGCAAATTCGTCTTTTGCGATTTTTAATTTATCCGGTGCTAGTCTTCGTGGTGTGCTGCTTATTGGCGGCCCTGCAGTAGTTTGTATATGATGCATGGTATTATGCTTCGGAACACGGTGGACACCGGAAGGTCGAGTAATCTCAGGGTATTCGCTTAGTATGTTATGATATACGGAATTTCCAGAAATAACTTTTACCGATGAAATGTTCCCAGTTGACTGTGCAGGTGAAGCTGGGGACGTAAGGCTTGTAGTGTTGTCGATTAAACGTTGATTTCGACAATCCACGATGAGGTTGTAAAATGATAAAAAATCTACACCTATTATGGCCTTTGTAACGTCCGCTACGATGAATCGCCAAGTGAAGTCACGGCGCAAGCCTAGGTTCAGCACTAAATGAGCGTAGCCGTAAGTAGAAATGGGTGTACCGTTTGCCGCACACAGCTCATAATTTGTTTTCTCACGACGTTCCTTGAGTGCCGATCGGGGGAAGACACATACGTCACTGCCAGTATCGATGAGAAACTGCATCTTCGTAGCGCCGTCCGTGACAAATAGGCGACCGGAAGTTTGGCAATCGGTCGTCGCCATTACCGACTGCTGTTCGCGTTTCCCGCATGGTAGTCGCACGGTTTTACGCACTTACTTGCTTCATTGCCGAACTTATTATGATACCAGCACACAGGAAATTTTCTATAGTTCGACTGTGATCGTGTGGAGCTAGAACGACCGCGCGTTTTCTTGTTTGAACGATTCGGTGCACGTGAATGCCGGTTCACCTGCGCAGTTAGAGCTTGCACTTGTTTGGTAAGTTCAGCAATCTGTTGGTTCATGGCTTCTAAAGAGCTTCCTGGTATGGCACTTGATGTTGATGCTACGTGCGCTGTAGGCGAAACAACGTCATGGATGCGGTCAGCGAGATCTGCGAGCGCTTCCAGTGAAGACATCATCTGCGAAGCGATTATCGTTTGCGTGCTACTTGGTAGGCGACTGGTCCATATAGTACGTAGAAAATCTTCGGGAACTCCAGGTCCAGCCAAATGTTGCAAATGTCTTAGAAACTGAGATGGCTTACGGTCTCCAAGTTCTGCGTGCATAAGTAATTGCTTGACCTTCTTTTCTCGTGACGCGGACAGTCGTTTGATAAGTTCCGACTTCAATTTTTCATACCTGTTGGTGTCGGGCGGGTTGATGATTATATCTTCCACCTCAGAAGCATACTGCGGGTCTAGTTGGCCGATAACGTAGAAAAACTTCGTATTGTCCGTAGTAATGTTCGATATCGCGAATTGGCCCTCGATCTGCGCGAACCAAATGGCCGGCTTTTCAGGCCAAAACGGCGGAATGCGCACGCCCACACGACAAATATCTTCGTTCTTATCGGTTGAGAGCGACATCTTTATGTGAATCAGTATCAGAATTATCGCAATCAGCAACAAAATCAAAATCACACACATTTACTGCAAACGTGGACTTTCGGTTCAAAACAGGTCACCAGTAAAGCGAAGTTCGATACACTTTTGTTGTAATAGAAGGAGGTCCATAGGTTTGCTGAATTAATGATATGCCGATTGACTTTGTATAAGATATATTAATTAAAAAGATATTTACAAAAACCAAAATGCGGAAAATAAAATTTTCTCTAATGTGAAGTCTCTATCAACAACATTCGTTGCCCCTAGCAACTAGCTGGAAAAGTTCTCTATTAGACTGGTATTGAAACTTTTTCGTGGGCTAGCACGCCACATCATCACCAAAGAGAATCTATAAGGAGTATATGCCTATTTGGATGACATTACCGTCTGTGGTACTGATCAAGCTGATCATGATCAAAAACTACAACGTTTTCTTGATATCGCCAATCGGTATGATTTGACATTGAATCGCAATAAGAGTAAGTTTTCGTTGAAGGAAGTAAGTATTCTAGGCTATACCATATGTGGAGGAGTAATCAAGCCTGATGCGGAGCGCCTACGTCCACTACTAGATCTACCTCTACCTACAGACTCTGCATCACTTCGTCGAGCATTAGGATTATTCGCTCACTATTCAAAATGGGTCCCAAAATTTTCAGCTAAGATTCAGCCTCTAATTTCACAAGGGATATTCCCATTGGGCTCAGAGGCAGCAAGCGCTTTTGAAGTCCTGAAACAAGAGATAGCGAAGTCCGCAGTTAATGCAATAGATGATAAGATACAATTCGTTGTTGAAACCGATGCCTCAGACAACACGATCGCAGGAACTCTGTCACAAGAAGGCATACCCATAGCTTTCTTTCC
This sequence comes from Ennomos fuscantarius, assembly GCA_905220475.3. Taxonomy (NCBI): domain Eukaryota; kingdom Metazoa; phylum Arthropoda; class Insecta; order Lepidoptera; family Geometridae; genus Ennomos; species Ennomos fuscantarius. The sequence continues at coordinate 4,646,877 of HG992023.1, read as the reverse complement.
AAGAAGCCTTCACAGTAGCGAGCGGAATCCTCCAGCTATAGAAAAGGAAGCTGCAGCTATAGTTGAGTGTCTTCGGAAATGGAAACAATTTCTATGTGGGGGACCTTTTAAATAGTTCACTGATCAAAAATCGGTCGCATTTATGTTTGACCAGCATCATTCATCGAGAATAAAGAATGACAAAATACAACGATGGCGACTAGAACTTTCTACATATAATATTGATATAGTTTATCGCCCTGAAAAAGAGAATTTAGTAGCTGATGCTTTATCGAGAGCCAATTCAGTATTAGTTGCGTCTACAAAAAAATTCCGAAAATACGCTAAAAATATTGCACGAGAAACTGTGTCACCCTGGCGTAACAAGAATGCTTCACTGGATTCGAAGTAAAAATCTAGCATACTCCACAGATGAAGTAAGACGCATTACTTCAAATTGCATGGTTTGCGCTGAGGTAAAGCCTCGTTTTCAAGCAAATGTTGCAAAATTAGTAAAAACGTTGGCTCCTTTCGAAAGAATATCATTAGATTTTAAAGGTCCACTTCCTTCTGATTGTTCTGGGAACAATCGTTATATTCTTACAATTGTGGATGAATATTCTCGTTTCCCTTGGGCATATCCATGTTCAAACTTAAGTATAAGAACAGTGATTAACAAACTTATTGACCTGTTATCTATTTTCGGTATGCCGACTTACGTCCACTCTGACCATGGTACTTCTTTTCTATCAAAAGAATTAAAAAAACTTTCTTCACCAGAAGGGCATTGCTACGAGCTATACTACACCTTATAACCCTCAAGGCAACGGGCAGACTGAGATATACAACGGTATAATTTGGCGGACAGTACAATTAGCTCTAAAAAGCCAAAATTTGCCTATAACAAAATGGGAGTTTTAGCCCAAGCCTTACATTTTGTGAGATCACTTCTTTGCACGGCCACCAACAGCACTCCTCATGAACGCATGTTTTCCCAAGCCAGAAGGTCCTCAAACGGTCAGTCGATGCCCTCGTGGCTAACTAATCCCGGAAAAGTATTGATGCGTAACCATAACCGGACTAGAAAATATGAACCATTGGTTGAAGAAGTTGATATGCTGGAGAGTAGTCCTCAACATTCATGCGTGCGGTTGAGCAGTGGCAGAGAAGTTGTAGTTTCTAATCGGTATTGTCTACGGACACAGATGAAGCGGATTCAAATGAAGATGATGACTTCACTGATGCAATGGATGGAGGAGATGAAACCGCTGTAATTACAGAGCCTCCAGAAGATACACAACATACTCAGCCAATGCGACACTCTAAAAGAGTACGCCATCAGCCCACTCACTTGGCTGACTATGTGTTGACACAATAAAGCCCAGGATGTGGTAATATAGCTTCCTTCAGTTTGGATGACATGAAAAGGAAGATTATTCTTTGACAGGGTTGTTTTGTGCCAATATGTTTATACGTTTAATTTTGTTGAATAAAGCCTAAATAATACAGTTACAGGTTTATTTCTCACTACAGCGGTTTATTAGAAAATTTTCACCACATCAGTGTAACCGCGAGGTGCAGCTAGTAATTTATTATTATAAGTTAATTGATAATCTAAAGTTGTTTAATTGATAATTATACTGTGTCGTCCATATTTTCGTAGTTTCGTGTTATACTGCAAGAGATTATGGTATTAAACTGGTGTTTTTTTCCATGATGTACGATCTTTTTTTATAAATACTATCTTTTTAAACGAAACGTACAATATTTTATTATCTATCCAATTCCAACACTGGCGTAATGGTTTCACATTAGGCTACCCAGGAACAAAAAAAAGTTGATTGGTGTGAAAAAGAGACGTCATCTCGGTAATAGGTTAGTTTTTTCGAGAATTCTATTATATTCTACGTATGTATAGTTATCTATTTATGTGTGCTTTTAAAATTATCAACTCATTTTTAATTCTAGTACCCGTAGCCGTACATTTATATCGATGCTTAAGTTATAATCTTCCCTCTTATATTGTACATTCTGTATTGTATTGTATCGTTTCATAATAACAAGTTTAAATCTCTGTCATATATCTATTTATCAAGCCTGTCTTGGATTATGTAACTATAATTTTTTTCTTATTTGTTTTGTATATTACGCAAAAGCGTTGAACGCAATTATGTAATAACCGCAATCCGCAACCACTTCTCAGTATGGTCCTCACACTGTGCTGTGTAACAGATCTGTGCAGTGTATTCACTGCTACCATTTCATAAATCTATATTCATGTGATTGATTGACACACTGAAGGTCAGCTATGCATTAGAACAGACCTAACTTAGTTACATTTTGACTATTTTAAATAGAGACCATACTGAAGTACTGTTTGTTCTGATGTATACTGATGACTTAAATGTATATATCTAGTCCTTTGTTTTAGTTTATGGCGTTGGGGAAGTTTTTCCGCCGCAACCTGGTGAGCATTGCATTTCCAACACTTGCTGTCACACTCATCTTTCTTGACTGGAACCACACAAGAAAGTGGAAGCTTGAGCAAAAGAAATTATAATGGCACTCTTTGGAATCACCACTCGCTATGTCTGGTTTGCTGTCCCAATCACCGGCTTCTTAGTGGGCAAGTTTCTTGATGATCAAGAAACACTGAGGCTGACTATGTACCGTGATAAGTCTTGTTTGTACGGAGGCAATGTTAAGGAAGGCTGCCCCCCATCCTGGCCTTAAATATTCAGTCAATCATTGTAGCAAATATGTTTATTTTATTCAATATATTATAGTGTGTTGAAATTTGGTTTTTACTGAACCCTGTTACAAGGCCTAATACTTAAGTATAAGAGCACATAAATGAGGTCCATTAGAAAACACCCCTATAGAATTATATAAGCAATGTATGTGGTTGCAAAATGAACGATGTTTTTCTCGTGGGCCTTGTCCTTAATCCCTTGAGAAATCTTCAGTTCCCAGTGCAGTGCCACCTATTACTGCTACCAATTACTTGAAAATAAGTCATTTAAGAGTCTTTGCCATTATGTGTTGAAGTCCTATATCATTCTTTAACACTGACAGTCCCTCATACAAAGGCTCCATGGAGAAATAAAGTTTGAGCCCAATAATATGTGTTACAATGGACTTGTGTAGTTTTTCTACCAGGGCACAGATGTGTTACCCAGGACTTTGAATCGTTAAAAAAAAAAAAAAACTTTCTGTAGTATAGTTTAGTGGTCCGTTTGACTGTATTATGGAAAAATATGTTTTTCATAGTACAGTTTATTGGGACTAAAGATTTACCATCCATTAGACCGAAACCTGTAAGATCTAGTTAATAAAATTTGTTAGTTTGACCTATTCGTTAAGTTATTTAGTGGCTTTTGTGTTTAATTTTACCACAATTTGACCAATGTCTATTTTTAGATAACTATATCATTCAGAAGAATATTTTAATAATAACAGCCATGATTTTCTGAATTATTAACTATAAAGTTATTATGTATTTACTTGTACATAATAACTTTATAGTTTGATGGCAATCATATTAAACAAAGCTGTTTAAATTTTAATAGTGAAGCAGCTTGATAATAAAACATGGATCTTGATTAACTCTATGGTTGATAAACAATAGGCCATCTATTTCTTAAAATAATAACGAACAACATCCATATTTATTGTTAGAATTTATTTGTTTCAATAATTCAAATTACATTGTCCTTTTTGCCATTGAATACCACACTATTATAAATGGTGCCCATAGACCAACTCCGAAAAATACACAGAAGAACAGTGTTGCAACATACCTGTAAATAAATCTAAATAAGTAGAAAGGTCATGGATATTTCCAATAGGTACATAATATACAAATTTAATAGTGTTGATTACCCACACAGGCCACTGTAGTCCTGTCACCTTAGAGTTTCACTACGGAATGAAACGGGATAAGCTGAATTTGTGCAAGAACCTTTATTTTGTTATACATAATGCCTCAAAAAGTCATGTGTGACCTTAAATGGATATTTAAGGTCCAAAATAGCAAGTCAGTTCTTTAATACCTGCTTTCACTTCAAATCAATTTTAATAATAATAACGACCACCAATCACATACATACTCAATACTCAATCATTTATTGCAAACATTATTGGTTACATACATAGATACATACATAGATCCTGACAACCAAAATAGCAAGTCAGTTCTTTAATACCTGCTTTCACTTCAAATCAATTTTAATAATAATAACGACCACCAATCACATACATACTCAATACTCAATCATTTATTGCAATGCAGTTTGCATTTGCAATTTGCAATTTTTCAGTTGCAATTTAGGGTCAGGATCTATGTATACAAAATTGCATACATAGATCCTGACCCTAAATAGGAATATAGATAATAACATAGTAGGATGTCTAAGGACCCTGGAACTATGAGGACCATGGTCCACAACATCCAGACTCAGAACAAATATTTGCACTTTTTATTGTTGACCAAATACTGGTCCAGCCGCGGGAATCAAACCCGCCACCTCCAGGTTATGAGCCAACCTACTCAACCACCACACTACAGGCTGACAAAATTTTTCATTAATATTAAAATTGTAGAGCATAATCAAGTACTTATATGTAGGTAAATAATAAAAGCCTTCTATTACGCCATCAAACAAAATGCAATGAATCTGGTAAGTATGTTAGTAGATTTCAATCTACTTCGCCTATTCTACTGGCTCCTGGGAAATCGACTTGGACTTATTTTGGTTACATTTTAAACGATAGTATTTATTTCATTTCAACAGCGCTTAAAAGATTGCCTAATACCCATTGACTATAAAATAAATCCACTTTTTTTTTGGTTTGGCTCCACACTGTTGTGTATTTAGCCAGTGTCAAGTTATTGATAATTTTTCAAGTTAATTAATGTACTTATGTATCAAGTCAAGTCACAGTCCAAGTCATCAAGTCAAGTCATAATCAAGTCAAGTCATACACATAGTAAAGTGGTGGCAACTTTACTAGAAGCTTATATGGAGTTTTGGCAACAACACCAAAAAGAACGTTTCACCATCATTATACCACTTTCCCACAGTCATGCCTGTAATCCAGCACTTATCGTATAAAAAGCTAACAATTTTATGCACTAACACTGAAAATAACACAAGTTTTGGAAAATAATACAATGCAGTGACGCCATCTTTTTCGTTTTCCCGCCAAAACTCCATAAATCCACTTTTATGTTAGGTTTTTTATTATCTTTGCTAATACAAACTGTCTAAATACAAAATAAAAAATATAAACAAAAATAATTAAACGATACGGTTTATGAACATGTCACTTGTAAATCAATTAACACTAACCGAATAGTTTTAATAAATACTTACTTATGTTCATCGAAACTAAGTAGGTACCCATATCATATTTTTAGTGCTTACCTAGTTTAATATTTTTCTATCACTACCTAAGTAGTAGTAGTGAGTACCTATAGATACTAATAAAAAAAAATGATTTTTCTTTAATACCATGCAATGGCATTAAATTAATAAATTAATATGGAAATGTACCTAATTAGTGGTTATTACAACAGAAGCTATAACAATTTATAAACAAAACAGAGCATAGTATATAATATAGATATTAGTACAGCTTTTTCTTCAGCTCTTTAGCTGCTGCGAGCTAAATAGGTCACTCTTGCGGGACCAGACAAGAGATCGCTGAGAGCAATCGTCTTCCCCGCTCTCGATCCAGCCGCGAACTAGTGAACTAGAAGAACGACCTAGTTCACCAACGACCTGCGAACTAAAAGGAGCGCTCCCTGTCGCGAACTAAAATGCGCAAGGCTACTAACCGATTCGGTATATCAAAAGGCATGTTATCGAACGGCTGTGGTGGCCCATCATAGTGATACCCAACTCTTTGGATCCTGGCTGGTGCTGCAATCCTATTGACGATGGGCCTGGCGCGGATTACTCCGCTCAACAAAGACCGTAGTCTGTTCATCCTTATAATGAGTAGCTGGGGTTGCAACAGCAGATTCACCTTTTAAGTATTAGGTACCTAATAAACTTCAGTATAAAGTATAATATAACAAAGATCCAAATTGAAGTTTGAAACGTCAATTAATCTGTGTGATTAAAGTTTTTTTTTTCATTTGAGGTTCTTGCGGTTTGAGGTTATATTATGGTTTTCGAATGAGTTGGCAGATGGACTTAGGTACAATTTATTTATGATTTTATAACAGTATCGCCTTTTTAGCGTAATCAACAGATTAATTTGTAAAGAAATAACATGAATCACGATTGTACAGTTGGTAGTAGCCCTGCCTTCTAAACTGCTGCGGTTGTGGGTTCGATTCCCGCCCAGGACAAACACTTGTGCGATGAACATCGATGTCGTTGTTGCTGATGTGTTATCATTTTGTATTCTATGTATGTACAAAAATAAAAAGTTTTATTAGTATTCTATCAATTATCTGAATCAGTTATCCAATATCCATTCATATAGGTTTAACAAGGTGCCTGACTGACTGTCGTAGACATACCTATCCCAAAAGAGCTTAACCTAGAACTAAATACCATTATATTAAAAATCCAAAAAAATTCTGTATGTTCATTTTAAATTGAGGCGAAAGCAGCGCTGTTTCGAAATAACATAACGCATAATTGAAATCAGAAGTGGAAAGAGCTTCAGCTAACCGAGTGCCATTTTTTTTCTGTATTTGCCACATTTTATGTTCTAGAAAATACGAATGGCTATTCGAGCAATTCATTCCATAATGCGCAAAAAATCACCTTTCTTAAGAATTGTGGCAAAGAGCCATCTATTGTATTTTATAAGAACAAACATGGACTAACTAAACCAAGGGGTTGCCGGTTGACTGTTGGGAGTTGGCGCTGGACATTGGAATGGAATTAGACCATGATGTATGTTATGCCAGTATCTACTTGTTCAAACATTAGCACATAGGTGTCGCTAGTAGTTATTTTATTCCGTTGACCCATAGAGGAATAATATCCATGGAATAATATCCTATATCCCAAATAGCACGATTATCACACGGATAATAAAGATATTAAAAAGGAAGAGATTTTCTATTCGGTTATATTATTTTAAATGTTCGTTGGTACTTAAGAACTCCTTCAATTATTAACAAATTTGAAAAAGTATTATTTAAAAAAAACGCGCAAATACCTGTTCTGTGTCTGGGTGTTGTGGGACCACGGTCCTCGTAGTTTCTGGGTCGCTGGACACAAGGAATCCTAGTCAGGGTCCAGGATCTATGTATGTGATCGTTGGGCGTTATTACTGTTATTATTATTTTTTATATTCTGTGCTTGTGGGTCAACCCTATTGGCTACTGGGTCTACGGCTAAAGGCTCCTTTTGTCACCTGCCATGCTTGGCGGCTAAAGGTCACGAAGGTTGATTTGATTTTCAAAAAATCCTTATTCAACGGGGCAATGCTGCCAGCATGTTGGGTACGCTACCTACTGGTAGTGGGCTGGAGCATTTGGACTGTCTATATCATCGTGGCTCGTGTATAGTCCAAATGTTTATTTTTATAGTTTTGGAGCTAGTAGTATTTAGTATTAGTGTAGTATTAATTTAAAGAATGAAGGAACTTTAACCTTTAAAAAATTTACATGCGCTCTTACAGAGCAGTAGTTGTGTCGAAAAAAATTATACACAGGTACCACTGTGTATAATTTTTTTTTATTTTATACATCGAGCTCATGCAAAATAAATAAACGACGTTCCATTTCATTTTATTCATTTCCAAATACAATATAACATCTATACAATAGTATTTCTACGACTAAATGATTTCATTATAGGTATTGACACATGCATTTAAATTAAAATTACGTACAATAAAATATTTAACTAATCAAAATAAACATTTTCTAATCTATTGACTGGAATCTTTCAATGATCACATGGATTAGCATATTTTAAAATCCTAACAAACATTAACTGCCTAAACTTAAAATAATTTAATTAACACATTTTAAAATAAATTATGCTCAAATGCCAAACGTTTGAATATAAAGTGATAATAAGACTAGGTTGGTAGAGTGTTTATATTAGACGAACCCAATAGCGTACAATAAATATGAATTACTAGGTGGTTAGGTCTTTTCTGCAAAGTTCGTCTTGGTAGGTACCACCGCTTGGCCAGTTATTCTTCCGCCAAGCAGTAGTGCGCAAGGACTACTGTGTTCCGGTTTGACGGGCATTGTAGCTAGTGAGATTATTGGGCAATTGAGACCTTATCTGATCTCACAGTCGAGTAATCTAGCATTACCAGACTGTGCTGGTGTCTCAGGATGATGTGCGCAGTGCGTTGTCGCGCGAAACTTTATATTTTAGAGTTCCAAGTGACACTATTCTGTTATGGGCGACAGTGTACGACTAGCTAGTCACATCATTATTTAACATAAAAAAGAATAAAAGCACGGTTTATAAACATTATGGATATAAGCTCGTCTGTTGATTTTATGGTTGCTTGAAAGATGTTTGGATGGATCTCTATCTCTGTGGTCAAGTCGCAGTTCTACCACAGATTCCAATCATCAAATCATTCCTACTATGCCTATTATTCATAAATTCAATAAAAGAAATAATTAATCTCAAATTATAACTTTTAAAAGACGAATCTTTCAATGTTATACACATTCATTTTATGTTTACTAATTTAATACTAAACTATTTCTAATACGATTGCACTTTAAAAAATAATCTAAACTTTTTTATATACACATCTCGTCCACTTCAGAAATGCTTTGGAAATTAATCTTCCGTCATTAATTATTCAACATTGGCTTTGTTTTACACATGAATATAATACTTGCAATAGACCAATAAAATGGTACACGCTCTCCGCAATGAAAAAATCTACTAAAAAGTTTTGAGCACGAAAAACATAGTTTTAATAGCAACATACAAAACTGTTTAATAAATACCAGTACCATTAGGTAAGTATAGGAAGAAGGGATGACCCCAACATTAATTTAATAGAAGAGAAAGAGAATAAGTTGGTGAAGTGCAAGGTGAGCTGTGCCGTTTTTATGTTCAAAGTCAACCAACATTGACAATCCGGCCACTCATCTGTACGGCAAATCACACAACTAAAGTGTTCTATCACCGGACTATTTAGTCTGCAATGTATTATTTCAGCAGGTAGTTACAAAGCAGCTAAGGGGAGTTTTGGCGGGAAAACGAAAAAGATTGCGTCGCCGCATTGTATTATTTTCCAAAACTTGTGTTATTTTCAGTGTTAGTGCATGAAATTGGTGGCATTTTATTCGTTAAGTGCTGTATTATAGGCATGAGTGTGGGAAAGTGGTATAATGATGGTCAAACGTTTTTTTTTGTGTTTTTTGCAACACTCCATAGAAGCTTCAAGTAAAGTTGCCACCACTTTGCCATAACTTTGACTAGACTATGACTTGACTTGATGACTTCGACTGTGACATGACACATATTTGCGTAAATATCATTAACTTGAAAAATTATCAATTACTTGACACTGGCTAAATACACAAAAGTGTGGAGCCATAACATAAAAAAAGCAGCTAGAGTTTGCTAAATGGAAATAAATCTAAGGGTAATTTGGGTTGGAGGAGCAACTTCCGGAGGTAGCAGTCTTGTCATAGACGCTAACCGATTGCTTGATTCAACACTGTTCCTTTATTCCTAGAGATATATTTAACATATATGAACTTGGTATACAATAAAACGTGTAATGGCACAAAAAAATTGAGCGTAACAGTAAAGTTTTCATGTCTTCACAAATTGCTCTCAGTTTTATTGGAATGCTCCATTCATCACATTGTATCTATTTAATAATTAAAAATAATTTACAGACATTAATAATACTGAATATATTATTATCATCATCGAGGAATGATGAAATAGTATTTTTTTAGTTTGGAATACCATGGAATTTGATTTTGCAATAACATTTGCACTTAGCAAGCAAGATAATTATCTGTTTAATTGATTGTTTAACTTGAATTGAGTAGATTTTTCTATTAAATATACTAAGTACGTAAAAGGTATTATCGGGGATCTTTAAAAGATCGGTCTTGATGTTTCGAATAGAGTCATCTTGGGATATTTCTTATCGAATCAAAATAAGGCTTTTGGATCACGTGGGTCAAAATAATAAATTAAAAATATAACATTTTGTATTAGTTATTTGGCTCTAACAATGAATTAAAGAGCATTATGAATTTATTCTAGAACAATGAATGTTTTTGTATCGTTACTATTGATGTGAGATTACACATTGCGTACGACTACTATATAAAGAGTATACAAAAATGTTTTGAATAAGTATTCCATAAATGTTATTGCAAAATTCACAATAAACATCAAGTATTCGCAATTTTCACATTTATTTACGTCTTACTTCCAATAAAATTTTATTAATAACCTAAATAAATAATTCTACTTAAGTTTAATGAGTATCTATTATGTACATTCTTTGATAAAAGACTAGCCTTGTACAGTGTTTCAAGACCTTAAAACATTGCGATTAAAAAACAATAATAAACAAATCAATCTATAACATAACATTTTGGTTATTGAATAAAATTTGACAATATATCATTATAACTTTCAAGACATGACACAATAAATTAATATGTTCTACTTGACATAAAATATGTAAGTTACAAGTGGTACAAATACGTTACAAATTGAAACAAAATAAAACATAAATTAAAATCTTTTAAACGAGTGCCGTCATCATCTGTAGAGTTAAAAAACAAACCTTCATAATCTTTATTAACATTAAAATATACTGATAAGTTGCGAATATTAGATTAGGTATATTTTTACATTTCATAATCCGTTTTTAGAAAGAGTCCAACCGACTTCAATTTAACTGCATTTGTTTATCATAAAAATGAAAATATCATCAATGTAGTTGAATGAATGAAGGCGAAATACACATTAAGGATAACTCATAACCTACCCATCCGATCTTGATCAAATTGAATTGGGACCACATGGGAAACCAGCTTCATCAAAACAAAAGAATCATCAAAATTGGTTCACCCACTCGAAAGTTGTGAGGTCCTCCTCCTCTTTTTTTGAATTCGGTCGAAAACTCACAAGCTCGAATTGGTACGTAGCATCGTAGCGTTATTGTAGCATCATAGATGTTAGCGCATAGAATGTAGGCGCATTCGTAATGCGCGGTTAATTTAATATTAAAAAATTTAAGGCTTCAATGTGAGTAGGTAAGTAGCCTTTCGGTCGCGTGTATAACTGATTTTTGTGACCTGGTTGGTAAGGTTTATTTTGCCACATTCATAAGATGAATCAATCAATGGTAGATAACTTTAACGCGTTGACTCCGATCAAGGCAACACTGTCTATATACGCAGATTAATATGCTTCGCTGGACTAATTCAATCATGGTTGATTATCAGTGAAAGTACGGTTCAATTGGCCGCTCACTCGACAATGTACTGAAAAGGATTGATATTTGTTTCCGATTTGGATTTATTTTTGACCGAGCGAGCGCGAAGTGCGAGCGAGCTCCGTTTCAGCTTAGGCAAAAATGATAAGGTACCTACGTATGTCCGGCGGATGTCCGACTGCATTACTCAAGCGATTCTTGTGAACATTTTGCGAGCAGTTTCGATAGCTATATATTTGAACATTTTACAAAATTTCGGAACCGTTCAAAAACTTTTTTGTAGTATAACTTTTTTAGACACGCTTGACTTGGAGAGTAAGCTGGTAAATGCCGGACGAGGCGAACGGTAGTTGAAAGTTGTTGGGTAGTAGATCTCTATTGTCAACATAACAAAGTTAAATTTGTATTATTATGTTGGTATGTCCGGTGAAATGACAATTTACAATTGTCAAGATGGCGATATTAACACGAAACAAACCAAAAACAAAGTCCGGCCGATAGATGGAGCTAAAGAAGTTTTACTTCAGTCGTGTGGTCTAAAGCACATTCATTTATTTTTAGTTTTTCAGTTTTGTGCTATGCATAGGTAGACTTGCGAGGTCAATAGCTTATAGAGTGCAGCTTTATTTGAGTTAAGCTTACAACACTAGTTTAATTGGTTACGTATAGTATTTGACCACGGTGTCACCTGAGGGTTGATCACGAAACTTTGATTGCAATGCAACATGATAAATTTCCATACTATCTATGCATATAAACTGCGTCAAGATGTCAAATCTATACAAATTTGTGTTTCTATCGGTTGCAATAGAGTTACGTGATCGCCCAGCAGATGTTAATTGATGACGTTTATATGAGCAAGTAGTAGACGTCCTTTACTCCTTGAGCAGTTATTGAACGATTTGTTTTTATTTCAGTGCAGTCTACCTTTTTATCTGATACAATTGTTTCATTTGGTAAGCTGGTAAGTCATGATGTGGCCGAATATGTGGCTCCTGACCTCATTCGAATCTAGTCTTGAACCATGTTGTGTTTTTCCGTAAACACAGGTGAAGGCAGGTCATTCCAATTACTTACTTAGCTATCAATTGCATGAACGATTGATTTAAATTGATGGCTTCTGTAGCTGTCTTTGAGCATATTAGCTCGCATTCCGGAGGTGCACAGAAAAACAGTGTAATTACTTGTTCTATGCACGGGCGTTGTGAGAACGTGCTTTTCGTAGCTCTCCGTCTATCTATGTAGTAATGTAGCAATAGTTTATCAAAAATCCTAATGACGCTAATACGCAGGAAAAGTGCTAGTTTCATAATTGAATGCTATTAAATAAAGTCACAGGTCATGTCTACAGATGAGACGGCACTCGCGCGCGGTCCTGTGTTATAGTGATGATCCAATCATGCATAGTGCGGGTAGGAGCCGAGGTGTGACGTCACGTGTGGGGGAGCCATGGAGTGGGGCGAGTACAAATTACTACCCCCGCCCCCCCAGTTGCCCCAAGACGCAGATGGGAATATTGAAGCTGGAACAAAGAACCCTGGGTGATGTATCAGTCTATATAGTAGATTATGGCACAAGAGACACAATTATTATGTTATAATTATAGTTGCGCAGTAAAGCACAAACAGTTTAGGTCCAATCTACGTCTCATGAAAGGGAAACTATTTATTCTGAAATAACGTCAACAAAACAGAAAAGCGAGATTTAGGGACGGCATCTTTAAATAACTATATTTATATAATATCATAATATATGTTTTTAAATTGCTAAACCAAACAGTCTGGTGCAGGTGACCAGTATTTTAAACCAATTGGGAGGCGTAAGGCACTATTGGGTACCAATAACAAACAGAATTTACAAAAATTGTCAATTTTTATTGCTTTATATTTTATTATTGATCCATTACGACTTTTGAAAGTTGCCTTTTCTGCTTTGGACGACTCTAAATCTACTTAATAATACGCATTCATTAGCACACTATTTAAAACGGCAATTTTTAGTTAAACGTCTGGTTACACGAAAACAATTGAACAATTTAGAACACTCAAATTATTTAGTCAGACTTTAATTAAAATTTGCCGTTTTGGAACCAGTTAAAATTCACCCTTATGCGAACAAGTTCATATCAAATCAGACGAATAAAATGGATAGCACGGCACACAAAACCTGTGCCAACAAACCTTCCTATCTGAAGTCTTATTTGCACATTTGCTCCGACAATAGACACGGTTAGTTTTGTTATAAAATAGACAAAACCTTTTGTGGATGCTTTGATTATTTAGACGTAAATAATCAAAGTGTAGACGCAAATATGAATTCAGGTAAATGTAGAAAATAAGACTGATCAATTCATTCGCTACGCCAAACGAGTGCCAAAAAAGTTTCTTTATGTGACACTAATACTGCGTATTAGTATGATAGTGTTGAGATGGGCTACTATATAAATACACGTTAGACATACGTTTTCTATGACGTCATAACACAAACCTAGAATCTACCTATCTATATTCTTATTTAAGTCATGAAATGGTATTTCTATACGTCCTTGTTGTCATTTTACCATTTTTAAACAAAATAAATAAATAATGATTAATTAAATAATTTATTGTGATCTTGTGTAGCTTTAATAAAATTCAAAATATATTTTACGTTAATGTGTCAAAGACACTATCGAGAAGAGCCCGTACTCTGTAACACTGATCTTATTTCTGATCCGATACCTACGTGCTACAACTTAAATAAAAAAATACACTGTAAAACTTAAAAATTTTCACAACCTCATTGCAAATATTTCCTACGTAGGTATTTATATAGTTGTTTTGTCATGTTACTATAACACTATTTTGGCGTGACCCTGTTGTTGCAGGGTCCACAATTACTACTTAAAACTAGATGTGTAATTACACTTTTAATAAATTAATAACCTCAGCGAGGGGGCGGCTTTGGTGTGTATTAGAACGCCTAATGCTACACCAATTTCAAAGCTTTTACCTTGTCAAGTTACTGTCCTCATCGTAAATACCCAGACATTTAAATTGTGAAGAGGTTCGGGTTACCTCTTGCCAGTGACAAGTCGTTTGGAGCGCTAAACAAATATTAGACGAAGCGAGTTGTCACGATACTGAATGTAAACTGGCAACCCTGCGACTGAAGGGTGCATACTATTACACTGGCCACTTAGGGAGACATGTTTTTTTAAAATAATAATTAAGCTTTTTGCGTGAGATAACTTATTTATTTGTAAATAAATCTTTTTTAATATAGCGTGTGAAATTAAAAATACCTCCGCGTCAAATTGTCATTTAATAGCATTCAAATAAAAAATAAATAAAAGATTTATGCGTTCGGGAGCTAACGATGCCACTGATAGATATTATAACAAACCTGAGTTTGCATTGAAGGTAAAAAAATTACTTGTGAATATGAATGGTTGTAATTTTGCAGTTATGTATTTTCAATCAGTTCCATTGAAAAGGACTCAGCAATTCACTGAAACCGTTTTGGCACCAAAAATATACGCAAGTAAAAATTCGCCGCTTTCAAAAATATCCATAAAGTTTTTTTTACCTGTAGATGTCGGCATAGCTGCGTGTGGGGCCATGAAAGACGAGAGCTTGGCCGAGTGGTGGTACGAGCTCATGAACAAATCGCTCTGGTACTTGTAGGCGGGGTCGCTGGCCGCCGGTTGCGTGGCCGCAGCCAGTCCTTGGAAATCGAATTTGTAGGCATACCGCTTGCCGTGCACTTTCGTCATTATGTTTTTGTCGTAGTAGTATCTGCACAAAGTCACAAGACCGATCAAAAATAATAAAACATTACAAACACGCGTTAGTCGATTTCGGTCACAAACTTCTCGGTTTCTTTGCTGTGATCAAATCAGACGAGTATGGCATTTTGGTAGTTCTGTAAACTGCCTGAGCTTAAAGTGGTCCGAAGTAGGTCCATTAAATAACTGATGTAAAGTCGAGAGAAGTTGTAACAGCAATGACCATGTTAACACTAAAAGAAACTGTTCTTCCACGCGACTGTCATTTGTTATGAAAGGTAATTTTGCGTTCCGTAATTGATGCGGTGATATGTATCTCTTCAGCTTTCCAACAAATAACACTCGCGTGTTGAATGCTATAGTTTGTCGAAGACTAGTTTCATAGTGTTTTGGAAAGAACATTACCGTATACCACACTCTTAAACACAAGAAATGCATAGAATTTGCATCAGCGTTACAAAGGTCGCATTGCATAGATCGGGTACCCGGAATCTCGCTACGGCACGCACCACCTTGTCTTCAAGTTACCTGAGAGCACGGCTCAGTTTGTCATAGTTCATGTTGGGCTTGGACTTCCGCTCGCCCCACCGACGCGCCACCTCATCTGGATCAGTCAGCTTAAACTCTCCGTTGGTGCCTTCCCATGTGATGCAGCCGGCATTGCTGGAGTCGCTTAGAAGCTCCAAAAGAAATTGCCACAGTTGAATCTGCCCTGAACCTGAAATGGGAATAGAAAGTGAAACGTAACATCAGCATCATAAACAAAAGAATTGCATTGCAATCGAACATCAACCTTTTCATCGCTGGGATAGACTTCAAATTTCAGCTAAGCGATCACGTAAGTTGATTGCAACCATTCAGTCAGCCAGTGGGGAACGAACAGTTGAGAATTCAAGTACAAACTGGTAGGATTTTTTGTAAGAACAGTAAGAAGTTTTTGTTAAGAACAGTGAGAAGTTCTTCACAAAAAAAAAAAACTAACTGTAATGGCAAAGCGGAGTTGTTGAGAATAATGTTGTGGTCTTTTCGTGTATAACTCACATCTATATGGTTCACTATCGTTAAATTATAATGTACAAAAGGTTTTATACTTTTAAGTCTTTTCAGTATGTCTGAAGTTGTCGAGAAGCTGCACTGCCTCAACGTTCACATGGTGGTGAAGCCTTCGTTCATGAGCTTCAGCGAACTTTTTTATAACAATGACGACAATATCTATAGGTTCCGATGTAGATTTTCATTTCTAATGTTGAAAGATCTATCTATGTATTATTTGACTTGGCTCACAAGTGAATATACTATTAATCCATATTGACATGAGAACTTGTTTATATTACAGTATTTTACTGTGCACTGACAACAAACAGTGGAATTTACTAGGTGGTAGGACTTTTCTGCAAAGTTCGTCTAGGTAGGTACCACCGCTTTGCCAATTATTCTGCCGCCAAGCAGTAGTGCGCAAGCACTACTGTGTTCCGGTTCGAAGGGCACTGTAGCTAGTGAAATTACTGGGCGAATAAGACTTTATGACCTGATCTCACAGTCTAGTAATCTTATTGCTAGACTGTGCTGATGTCTCAAGATGATGTGCGCAGTGCAGTGTCACGCGAAACTACACTTGAGTTTCAAGTGTCACTGCAACTGATATGGGCAGTCGTGTCGCTTAACATCAGGCGAGCGACTAGCTCGTCATGTCATTTTGTAACATTACAAAAAAAAAATTAGAGACGTTGGAAATATACCAAATAATCGCCTTAATTATATAATATATACTGCCCAATAGTGGAACAGCTACTCACGATCTCTTGTTTCATCTTTGGCCATTTCAAATTCAGTAGACAAAAACAAAACACGAAATTATTATTCCTCTGCTACACAATGTTTAGGTGAGGTTAGAGTTCAAAGTCCTTTCGAAAACTTTCTGAATGCGAGTGGCTGAACTGAATACTGGTCCGTGAAGTCAATTCTTTGAGCGATATAATTTAGATGAAACATGACCTGCATTGCGCTGGGCTTACTCACCAATGAAACCAACGAGGTCCTACGCCCCTGGTGAAAGTATCATAAAAAGCGTATTCTTACACGGTTCGCAGCAACATAGGTTAATGGTTAGGGTCGGCCCCCACTTGTCGTATATTGGGCGGCTATGTTCGCCTCCGCACGATCGAGTCCGCTCGCGCACTCGTGTGGAACGAACCTTATAGGGAGGTGGATTTTTTTGGAATTGTTAAAGTTTCTTCAATTTCTCCGTGTGAGAGAAATAACAGTTATTCTTAGGAATTTGTTCCTTTATTTATATCTCGGTATATAATTGTTTCATACCACTCAATATTCTAATATTTTATGCAGTGATTTCGTTGCGATTTATGTGACTTCACAAAACGAGATAGTTCTCAATATTTTTATTACTCCTTCAATTGTGACGATTCTTTTGTTATTTTATAGAGCGTGGTAGTCTCATGTAAAGATGAAGTGAAGATAATTATCAACACCAACACAATAGCCAAGAACTCCACGGTATGATTATGATGAATGATCGTATAGTTATTAATTTACAGATCATTGACCTGACCACGTACTTTGAAGATACCTTACGGAAATCCTTGGGATTGGTGATGACTGACTAAATACAGTACGAGTTTTGACGTATAATCCAATACTTCTGTTATTTTCAGTGTTAGTGCATAAAATTGGTGGCATTTTATTCGTTTAGTACTGAATTATAGGTACAAGTGTGGTAAAGTGGCATAATGAAAGTTCCTTTTTGTGATGTTTCCAAAACACCATAGAAGCTTCTGGTAAAGTTGCCACCACTTTACTAGGAGTATGACTTGACTTGACTAGACTATGACTTGACTTGATGACTTGGACTGTGACTTGACTTGACACACACACTTGAAAAATTATCATTTACTTGACACTGGCTAAATACAGTAAAGTGTGGAGCCAAAACAAACACAAAAAAGTATACAGTATCATGTTCTCTACTATTTTCTCTACCGTGCTCTCTGCTACATTCTCTTTTATGTTTTCTATACTATGGTTAATTGATTTTTACTTTGTTGACTGGCCTGATAGCTCAGTTGGTAGCTCTCTGCCTTCTGAACTGTAAGTTGTGGGTTCAACTCCCACATCAACATTTGTGTGCTGAACATAGATATTTGTTTTACGTCTGTGTGTTATTTTGCATTTACAAAAAAAATATGTGTTCTATCAGTTATTTGGCTTCCATAATACAAGCGTTGCTTAGTTTGGGACTAGATGGCGTTGTGTGAAACGTTCACAAATATTAGTTTATTCTATTTATTTATGGTGTGTACTATGTTCTTTTCTTTGTTCTCTACTACGTTATCTATGTTCTCTGTGACGGAACTAACCCCACGCGAGACACTATAAAGGGATGCTCACACGAGCGTGCATCGTGATTTATACTGTTTTCATGGTCCCTGTCACAACATTACCAGTTGCAGCCCGCGGCTCACTTAGCTCATTCACAGTATTCGCATGTCGTAAGAGTCACAACGTTTGCAGCTCTCGGTTCACTAGATCCATTGTGCTTACGGCTCATCCGCTCATCGGTTTTATGACTCGCAATTAATGAGTCGATCGCCAAAATATTGTGCGTGGGGCGATTAATGTGGGAGAACTATTATTTTTTTGGTTGATTTGAGCCGTTTGATAAATTGCCTTTATCTTTTCATCGTAGAAAATGTTGTGCCTTCATTGATTTCTTGAAAATCGTGTTCTTAGTTCAGGTTTTTTTTAAAATGTGGTGTTATGTATAATCGTTTGCCTGAGGTACTAGTAATTTATGGTATGTCTAGCAATTGTAAGCCGATTTACCAATTATTCGTTTGTTCCGTAGAGTATATACTTCTAAAGTTATGTAATAATTAATTGGTGTCGATCTAATGATGGAGTATGGAATTGAAATTGAAAATTCCTTATGGATAACAAATGCATCGCGAATAAAAGAAATCGCTTCAAATTGGTTATTGTGGGACCTGTCACTAGTCTTCTGATTTGACTAATGATTTTAAAGATACTGGATCGATAGAGGTAAAGAGGAACGGGGTAAGAAGCGTATAAGTAGAGTCCTGACACTGTTCAGTACATTTTGGTTGTATAGCAATTATTCTATGATCATAAAAACATTAACCGCGGTAAATCTATTCATTTAATACATTAATATTTGCCCCCGTCATGTAATTGTATCCGCACACTGTACACAAAGGTAAACGAAACGTCAGCTTTACTTTAATAACCGCGTGAAAAGACAGGTAAACACAGGCGAGGCGTGTGAACGGGCCCTAATTGCCAGGGCTGCCACGCGCCTCAAATTGTTTTTATTTTGAAATTGCCTCACACATTTATAACAAAATTACACGCTTTGCTACCCAGGTGCAAGGAGGCGTGCCATAGTTATGTTCGGTAATTATTAAGATTTCATTTTAGGGTCATTATATCGCAATTATGGTATTCGGTGCAAACTGCATGTATTGGGGAAATAATTTTGACAGTCCGTGTGGCGAGGTGGTTCACGTCAGCTTAGTATGATGAGTGACGCGTCCAGGCAACTAATAATGCAGCCAAAACCCCCATGATAAGATGATAAGACCTTGTTCTGTGTCTGGGTGGCGTAGGACCATACTCTTCTTAGTTCCTAGACACAGAAAAGGTCTAGGATCTATGTAGATGATTATTACAATCAATCTACAATCCATGACCCAACGTTTTCGTAATTTTGTAAAGCGATTTCGCCTTATTGGATAATGACTTAGGTCCTTATGGATGAGAGTGGAGGCTTATGGCCATCACTTCGAGTTGTGGTCGATCCACGGGTACGTTTCCAAGTCGCCATGCCCTCAACGACTTAGTACTTAGAGTTTTCATATATGCCGCCGGAGCTGAGCAGGCTGTTGCGGAGGCTTGGTGGCTGAGATAAAGCGTAGGCTGGCCGAAAGATCAGGTAACGTAGCTGGTGCAAAGGTTGGCCATTCCAATCCAACGCGGCAAGCGTTATTTGGGCAACTTTGCACTGGGAACAGTAAGGGGTAGGTTGAGTGGTTATTTTTGGGTTGTATGTAACGATTTATTAATTGTTTGTATTAATTGCTTTTTGTGTTAAACTATAACTAACGTAATATTATGGAATGCAATAAACACAAATTCAAATTTGAATTTTTATAAACATGTAATGGAAAAGTAATGGTGTAAGCTTTCCATCTTATGATATTATTATTGTTTTCTAACAGTGTTTTCATACAATGTATTTAGTTACATAAATATTATTGAAAGTTAGAAATTACTCCAAAAATATCGTTTTTAATATTATTCGGTGTCTATGTATGTTTGAGACCATAATTCATCAATAATGAAGCAATTAGCATTTTGGTATAGCCATTACCTAAGGTTTGGATAGGATAGGGCATAAGGAGAAATAAAGAGGGTTAAAAAGAATTTGAATTTAGAGCTCAATCCAACCCCAATTAACACACGCGTTAGCGCACTGGCCGCTGAAATATATCAAAAATTCCCCATTTCCCCCTCCCCATGTCAAAAGGTTTTCCTTACGGTAACCGACATTGGGAACTTGCGATCTGTCTGATGTCAAAGTGCAGTTTTACTGTGAAATTAGTAAAGAAACTTGGTACGTTCAATAAAGCAAATTGATACTTTACGTCGAAGACTTGTACTTTAAGTAAGTTATTAAGTAAGTTATTTTAAGTAAAAAACCCAACCGCACGTGACTGATTTCCTTTCGAACGAAGCACTCAAGTCTAATATTTCAATTCATGTATGTTCAATGTATTATTTCAATGTGGAATGAGCTCCCAGTGGTTTTTCCGCTAAAAGGAGGGTTAAAAGAGTCTTACAGGATAAGCAATGCATCAATGCCACCTCCTTACAGGTGGATGTCCGTAGGTTAAGGTGACCGTATTCAATTTAGTGAGCTGCTGGTTTAAAATTTAAAAAATTATCCAGAAGGGCCACCAACAATGCAGTAAAACAGTTTATTCCCATAAAGCAGGTGCGTTGAATTGCGTGCCACTTTAGTGTTTAGCCTATTAACATTTCGAGGGCTGATCAGACAGATAAAGTTGACGTGAGCTAAGTTTGTTCCCACACGACGTGACGCGGCTGGCGGGGTGAGATCATGTCGCGTGTGACTCGTTTTATGGCGGCAATTGTGACAGCCCTACGTGTTTTCGATGTCGTGACGTGATTGGTTTTGGAAGCGTACTGGTTTTTGGTTTATTAAGGATTTGTTATTGGATATTTGCTTTAGGATTCTAGTGATACTTTGAACCTACTAGGTATTGGTTTTACCTTTAATAAGAAACATTATGCACTGACTTTAATGGTTACCCTTATGCCATGCTTAGGTTGCCATAAGCCAATAGTCGTTTTAAGCAAAGTCAGAAGCAATTGGGTAGCCTAAAAATTTTGACACCAGAACTGACTACTTGTCTACATGAAATGAAGTTAGTTATCTGTGAATAAAATATGTATTATCATCTATTTTTATTTATTTATTTAATAAATTTTTAAGAAAAACAAATAATCTTACTAAATAATTTAATGACATAAAAGAAAAACAGCCCTATTGTAAGTACCTACATAATACTTTTCATATTTTTTATAATGAGAACAAGAAAAGTAATTTCTATTAATGTCACCTTCAACCGATTTGTTTTTGAACTAATCAATTCAATTTAATAGGATGCTCTTTTGCTTGAAGATAAATAACACTAGTTTTTTAAAGTTGGGAGGTTTTTCAGTTAAATTGTTATAATTAGGACATTTAGCAAGCAATATATTTCATTATAGTTTTTTAATCTTACTGCTCATTATAAAAATCCAATCATGTTACACAAATAACATGCATTCATTTTCTTCACATTAACATGAACTCTATCGATAATTTTAACGTCTAATATTCTCTTCACTAAAAAAATTGCAATTATAAAATTAAATTTTATTATCATGTTAAGTTCATTTATTGTGACTAATTTGCGGTCGACAACTAAACTATAATTATAGAATATATATTATAATACATATTATAGCACTTTAAAATAGCAGTTACATAGATATATTGTAATGTATAATGAATTATCAACCAACTGTATTTATAGGTCCCATCCAGACGATGGGACCTATGAATACAGTTGGTTGATGGTTGAATCAGACATCTACCAATCCTATCAGCTACTCCTTTGTCCCCAGGACCCATAGTAGTATAATGTCGGACAGGGGGTCTTGTCCGTTATCTCGCGTGTAAGTCACCCCACTTTCTCAGGGGCTACCCTATTTGTGAGAGCCAATTTGGCCACCCTATTTACGTTAGTGACGTGATATCGACTTTTGACTTTTTAATTTAGAGGTAGATAGTGACAAAATTAATTAATAATGAGAAAATTCACAGGGCATAGCATACCATAGTGTGACAGAAAAAAGACCTTTACCAAACAATGATATGAGTTCATGACACTAGCAGAAAAGAATGCAAAAAGTGTTAAAAACCTAGTCATCAAAAAAGAAGAAGAAATCATTTTGTAATACTAAGATAAGCTTGCGTTGGGCCGCATTTCTATGAGTTATTTATATATAGTTATTGATATGAGTTGAATGACACTGGCAGAAATTAACGCAATAATCGTTAAAAACGTATCAAAAATAAGAAGAAAGTATTTTTTAATACTAGATAAGCTTTATTTGGGCAGCATTTCTCCTGATGTTAAGCGATAATGTGGTTGACGATGTGGCACACACAACTATAAAAATTGTATTCCCTTTTTTGAAAATGTCCAGATTATCGCTATTTGGTTCGATAACAGCTGGTAAAGAGTCCCGATCATTAGCCATTCGCATTATAAAGGTCGAATTAGATTGCTTGGTACGTATAGGAAGGATGGCAACAATGTATGGGGAATGACGCCTTACGTCTCGTCGTCCGATGGTGGAATAAGGATGGGGTAATACTGAAGGATTTAATATATACTCTAAATGGCATAGACTTAGTAGTAGCAAAAATATTGTTGGTCTGTACCATATGGAGTTATTTATAGAAATTTTACCTTTATCTCAGCTTTAATAATAGTTTGCAGTAAAAGGTGAAATCGCTTTCATCAAATCAATCAGTTTCTTTATAGACTTAGAGATTTGGTGCTACAAAAATAAGGTACTAGTTAACGATGCATCTACTCTTTAGGAGTTAGGGAGTAGTTCAGACAAATATTAATGTTTGTACGACCGTAATACGCGTTATTGTATTTTTGTAAAGCTCTTATGGTTACGTTGAATTTATAAGAACCAGGTCTTTTTTAGTTGTTATTTAACTAAGATCTGAAGTTTTCGTGAACCTGCATGCTACACTTTCGGCTGCATCTTTGCTTACCATCAGTAAAACGCTGACTCATTCTACAAAAAAAGGACATTTTGTTTGCACAGACTTTTTACAACCCAGACGATATGACCCGCTAACGGTAATTTGTCACAACTTTTAATATTCTGTACTAAAAGCGCCTGCGGTTTCACCAGCTATCCACCCGTTTCCCGCGAGATCTATTAATTTTACGGGATAAAATCCTATGTTGACATCGGTAGTATTAGCAATTCTTGTGCAAAGTTTCAACCAATTTAGTTCAGTCATTTTTGCATGCCAATCACATAAAGAAACAAAAAACAAACAGACAACGTTTCACATTTACATATTAGCATGGATAGGATAAGAAATTATTCTGTAATGATATTATAAGTTACAACTATTACACGGCTAAAACTCACGAGATACAGTCGAATAACTCGACCGGTGTTCGGGCAATAAAGATGCCCATCCTCAAGGAGTACACGCGGCGGCGGTGGTGGCGGCTCGGCGCTGACTGAGGATGGGCATCTTTATTGCCCGAACACCGGTCGAGTTATTCGACTGTATCTCGTGAGTTTTAGCCGTGTAATAGTTGTAGTTATGAGTACTACTCACGTCAGTTTCTATAATATGATATTATAAGTTACCTGAATTCGCTAGCCGACTGCTTGTTGGACCGAACATCTGATATGGATCTGGAACAAGAATATAAATATGAAAACTATAAAGATATATAAAAGCTCACATATTAATAGCATTGCGGGAAAGTAGTAAGTATGCTATCCTCGAATAACATATTTAAAAAAAGATGTTCTCACCAATTTAATCATCAAAATTTCATACTGATAAGTACTTGGATGACATATTTTGTTTTTGATTAATACAAAAACGATTTTGATGATATTTCTATGAGACCAATATGAAAGTATATCGTTTCAATAACAAAATATTTTCTATATATATGTTTATAACGACGAAGACCGATGTAAAAAAACATTACGCATTATGGAATTCTTCCGGATGGTGATATCGATGATGATGACGATGGTGGTGATGATGTTGACGATGGTGGTGATGATGATAACGATGATGATGATGATGTCGATGATGATGATGTCGATGATGATGATGTCGATGATGATGATGCCGATTATGATGATGATGATGATGATGATATATAGTATGGACAGTTTGATTAGAATAATAGGAATAATGATCTACAGTGTCACTGTCATCTCTATTTGTCACTTAGCATCCTCATGGTTCCGACCGACGGTTGTTAAGTCTATAGGCGATGTGGCATGCCCATTGCCACATCAATTTGCTGATTCGGATTGGTGACTTAAGTTATATTGTATTATCATCACATTTAATAGATTTAACAATATTAAATTTTTAGGTATTGTTTAAAATTAGTTTTATAGGTAAATTGAAGAAACAGAATAAAATACCTAACTCACTTATGTATTATTATATTATGACTTCATGTGGTGTGGTGGTTGACCAGGTCGGCTCATAACCGGGAGGCGGAAGGTTCGATTCCCGCGGCCAGGACAAGTATTTGTGCACAGAAAAAAATCGCAAATACTTGTTCTGAGTCTGAGTGTTATGGGACCATGGTCTTCATAGTTCCTGGGTCCCTAGACACAGGTAATCCTAGTTAAGGTTCAGAATCTAGGTATGTGATCGTTGGGCGTTATTATTATTATAATGAATATTATCATTATCATATAATGATTTGCATGCGATAATTTCTGAGACGAATCGATATTGCTTTTGTTAATTAAAAAGAAAAACTTTATCATACCTAATGCGGAACGTGGATGAGTGCGAGACATAAATAAACGATTAATTAAAATAACATTTTCTCAATAAAAATAAAACAACGTGTAAAAATAACAAAAAAAACCTCTCCATGGCAACCGCAATTTGTCGAGAACATATAGATTTATTTTTATTTTATTTTATTAAGGTTGGGGGAAAAAACAGTACAATATTCAACTTAATAAATTAATATTACTAACACTTAAACTAATAAAGTTTCTACATATTTATAAATCATTAATGAAAGAAAGAAAACACCTTATTAAATATAAGTAGATAGCTACCACCAATACATTACAATTTTAAATTAAGAGAAAAAGGGAAGTGATTTAATAGATTGCTCGCACACATACCTCCTTGCTATCCATTTATTTAGTTACGAGTTACAACATATTATACTATTTCAAGTTATAAAAAGTGATTATTGCACTCGGTCGTATCGTGCACAATTTCATAGTTTTGAACAGGCTCAATTGGTCATAATAACCATCGAGTATCCATAAACGCGAGCGTCTTGCTTGGTCAGCATAAAAACACCCATAAATATTCTAACTCTCATCCACCTGCCCCCACACTAGATCACCAAGACACCACAGATACCGTTGTCATGACGATTGGCCTACAACACCAAAGGAAAAAACCCAGATATACTGCATAGATTGCATTTCAAGTAGCCGTAATGAGGACTGGGGACCTCCCGGATTTGCATAGATAGTGAGTGGTGGCGACGGCTAACCCGCCTGCTCGAGAATTCTCTAAAGTATGCCGAGGTTTCAAGAGTCCATAAGTTCCAAGACTTTCAAGCACGTTTGATTCATCTTTATCTTTTCGTCACGCGCTCAAATCTACCAGTAATGCAGCTTGCACACTGCATGCTAAACTAAGCTGCTAAGCTAAATTGTATTTTAATAGATTTTAGTATACAGACAGGCATTCACCTTTTTAGTTTTATTTAATATGTTACTTTCCTTCAATGTTTTTGTTTTTATGTGGATATGAAAATGAATTCTAAAAACTATCGGATGGAATCAGCATAGATTATCATTTTTATTTACTACTTTACCCAATAATTATGGGTTAAATACAAAAGCCGCCGACGATCGACGGGCATCATAAGTTCTTACGTCAATTGCGAGGACATTGTTAATACGATGGCACCAACAATGTCCTCGCAATTGCTTGTCCTTTAAAAACCAATGACAATGTCGTAAAATAGTTATCTTTGACTGACTGTACAACAAAATGAACAAACGTTATATGACTTGCTTTAGGCTTCGAGTGTATATAGTTGTACGTGCATGTCACGAAGCGGTTTCGACACGGTCCAGTTTCTATCCGGCATCAATCTTGTATAATCTGGAAGCTTTCAAGAAGAGAATGAACATGGTTTCTTGTAACGAGATCGTCAACCATATTATCATTTCACTTTAGGCAAAATGCAAGGTCATTTTATATATTATAAAGAAAGAATTAAGTAATGTGGAGCCCTTTCCCGAAGCTATTAAGCTATAAGCCATTTCCATCGTCACTTACCATCAGGTGCGATAGTGGTCAAACGCGAGCCTATCAAACAATAAAAAAAAAGCCGACACTATTACGGTGATCGTCGCTAGCGCCTACGGCTTAAGTGTAGTGTGTGGAAACATTTTGAAACCATCTCGTGTGAATAAATAGAACGTATATGGGGACTGCAAATAGTAGTAAAAACTAAGTAACTAATAACATATACCTCATGGAAAGCTTTCGGTGATGCTGAAGTGAGTTTCACGCTTTTTTTTCACCCAAAAAGTACACATATATATATATACAAAGTATACATATAGCTCATGGAAAGCGTTCGGAGACGATGACGCGAGTCCAGGATTTTTGTTCACTTCAAAAGTGCTCAATGCGCCTAAAGAAGTTTTCACTTCAATAAAACAAATATTTGTGGACACAGCGCAATATGTGTTATAATAATAACACCCAAACACAGAAAAAACACCTACGTTCACACACAAATTAATGTTTGTCCTTAGTGGGAATTGAACCCACAACCTATAACAGACAGTTCAGAAGGCTAAGCATATACTGCCTGCCAACTAATGGGCCTTATTTATTCCGTTCTGAGAACGTTCGTAAAGCGGACGCACCATCGAGAACTTTGCGACCAAAACCGTAGCGTCGTTAGACACTCCAAAACTTTCACCCATAAAAAATCACCCCACGATTTGATACGTTCGGAGTCTATGCAAATTACAGTCATAATTCGTGGCACATTCAAATTGAAACAAAGGCGCCCCCTGACGACAGTTCGCGCCTTTTGTAACATTATAATAAAGTAGTAACTGCTAATGACACTTGTGTCCGCTTCCAGATTATTAAGCGGGGATATTGTGACTAATTTTCGACCCTTCGCAATTAAGAATAGTTAGTGACGTCATTATTACTAAGTCCTGGGGCCATGACCACTTATAAGTACGTTACTGGTTACTGGTTCTTACTAATTTATCAGTAGGTAAGTTGTTTTTTAAACCAAATTATCTTCCTGACACTTGTACCACATCGTCTCTTCCCATGCTCAGGGATTGTGCAGCAGCATTCTCCTCTATCTTTATTATAATTATTTTAGGCACAGGCGGAGATGGCTGGACAAGCAGGGGGCTTACCGCGTAAGTCTGGTGGAGATGGTAATCGTGATCTCTCTTGCTCACCCTCGTGGACTTTTTAATTCGCGCGCGCAGGATGGCAGGCGAAGGCGATTCCCAGATCAGTTACGCGGTAGGAGTGCTGTACTCGAGAGGAAGGATTAGCTGCAGAAATACTTTGACCGGGAGAAGTGGAAGGAGGAGAAGAGGCCTTTGCTCTGCAGTGGAATGGCCATGAACAATTATTAAAAATAATGGCTATATCATTTCTTGTCTTCTATTTCACTAATAATATCACCTATTTGTGCCTATTTTCGCTAAACATCCACAAATTTAAAAAGATTGTTGAAGATCTGTGATATTATATTGATTTTTTAAATTAATCACTAATTTTTAAATCTAATAATAATAATAGTAAAAAGTAATATCTTTAAAATTTTATTATTAATTCATTTTATTTGCTATCAACCGTTTTTATTATTGTTAAGGATCAATACTACAACTTTAACTATTTATTCCTAGTGTTATATCGATTCTTAGAACAGCTGTTACAAATCACTCTTTTTGAGTGAAAATATTTTTCTTTCTTTTTTTATTATGTATGCAGTTTTTGCCTTTACCTAACTGTGATGACACTGCAATGTTTCCTTTTTAATAGTGTTATCGAATTTGGCTACGGTATACATTATGTTGGTAATCCTTATAAATAAAAAAACCAGTGTACTTTAGACCACACGACTGAGGTAAAACTTCTATACGAAACGTAACTCTCTCTCTCTCTCTCTCTCTCTATCTATCTTCACCAATTAATATCTCCCGCTCAACTTTCGTTCGCCTCGCAAGATTTCCTTAACGCTCTCGTCACGCATTCACCAGCACTCCCCAAGTCAAGCGTGAGTAAAGAAGTTTTACTTGAATAAAATAAAATAAAATTACTCTCTAATTATCTTATCATTGCTACAACAAAATATCACAAAAAATTTATAATGATGATAAATTGCGTGTTACCGCGTTCGCTCATGACCCAAACCAAAACAAATAAAAACGCTCAACACGCTAACCAGCACGAATACAAGACAAGTACCTACTTAATTGTGTATTTTCGTTACATAACGTGCCGGGTAATAACCCCCTAACGGGTAAATCGTATCCAAGCCAAGTTCTTGGCTTTTCATCGAATTCCGCGCACTTATCAAACGTTGAAAAGTGGCGGTTCTCGTGCAGAGCATGATTTTTACGTGCCGCGTTTTATTCTTGTATAAATATTTTGATTGAAAGGTTTAGTAAACTTGTTTATTATTCTGCTGTGTGGTTCCGACGTAAGAGTAGGACTATTAGAATTCTTAATTAGACCGGCTAAGGAATAGAATGCCCTGCCAACGTCTGTGTTTCCGGCGAAATTGACCCGGGCGTGTTCAAGAGAAGAGTGAATAGGTATTTACTTGGCTAGCATGCTACACCTTCGATTGCATCGTCACTTCCTATCAGAACCCCTACCGCGTAACCGTTCTGGGAATCGGCTTCGCCTGCCATCCTGCACGCGCCAATTAACAAGTCCACGAGTGCGAGCAAGAGAGAACACGATTACGATCTCCACCAGACTTACGCGGTAAGTTGAGAGCGTGGTCAAATGCTAGACAAGTTTAAAGTAAAAAAAAAAAAACTATTCCATACCTTCTCGCGAGTACCGTAAGAACTGGCTAAGGGTATATCCAGAAATACCTAGGGAATGGGCAGCAAGCAACATTTTATCGGCTTGCATTATAATCTAATGCGATTACCAAGACGTAGTGATTATTGCAAATCCCTCTAATGGGGTAACCTTATGTTCAGCAGTTGAAGCTCTGCTGATGATGTGATGTGAAACTTGATATTTGGGTCTTGGAATAACACAATTATGGAAAATTTATTAGTTCCTGTAGATGTGTTTTACTAGGTGGTAGGACTTTTCTGCAAAGTTCATCTAGGTGAGTACCACCGTTTTGCCAGTTACTCTGCCGCCAAACGTGTGTTCCGGTTTGAAGGGCATTGTAGCTAGTGAAATTACTGGGCAATTGAGACTTTATGATCTGATCTCACAGTCGAGTAATCTTATTATCAGATGGTGCTGATGTCTCAGAATGATGTGCACAGTGCAGTGTCGCGAGAAACTTTATATTTTATATATTAGAGTTCCGACTGACACTTTTCTGTAATGGGTAACCGTGTCGCTTAACATCAGGTGAAAGACTAGGTCGTCCCATCATTCATTACCATAAAAAAGGATAGGTGATCACTGACCATTGGACAATCAGTCAGTTAGGACAGTCCTTTTGCGTAAGTATTTTTCTTTGTCATGAGCATCTATCTCATTTTTATCCCATAGAACTATTGGGACCAAATAGTGTAATGGGACATCGCGATGGGTCTAACGGAATAGACCCATCAGTTACTGTGTGTAAGTGATATAGTTTCCAATAACAAATCGCAACGCGTTGACATGTTCCTTTAGACTCACGCGTGACTTACGTCACTCCCCAAACTTTGACGCGCTTTATTTCGCAGATAAAAAACCCTTTATCCCCGGACAAAACCGACATTCACTGATCGCTACGAAGTGCGAACGTGGAGTGAGGATGCTAGCATCTATACCCGAGTTTCGAAGCTGTTGCGCCGCCATTGTAGCGATGGCATAATTTTAATTATAATAGGCGTGAACTGTCTTAAATACCTAATCGGTAGTTAGGTATCGGGAAGGCTGACGACAGCCACGTCATAGCGTGTATACGGCGATTAGTTCAGTATAGCTACATAATTATTGATAAATACTGGAAGGGCGGACTAGAATCCACGCGGTTGGAGTGTATGTACGCTTATTGGAGGATTTTTATACGGCGTGGTAATTATACATTTTGTCGGTGTCAGCAGCGGCGGAACGTCTGGTAAGGCTTTTAGAACTATCTATAATTATTAACAAGATATAGTGCAATGGCGGTTGTGCGTAATCGCTCGGCTGTTTGTTGCTCTTGCTGGATCCCTGCTGGATGCCAAAAGAGCTTTGCTCTGAAACAAGTCGCGCATTACGTGCAGCCTTTACAGAACGGCAGTCTCATTGACTTCGTTGTTAGGTGTGTAAGCCTTTCAGTTACATCCTTCGATTATTATTGAATAGTCAAAGGTTAGATCTATCGGTATAATTGAGCGTTTAACGCATTCACCAAACAAAATGCAGCACATCAAAGCTGTCAAATTACTGCACAAAGATGAAAGATGGCGATTAGTTGCAACTCATCGCCGACTTATGAAAAGACAAGTTCTAGTCGAAAACACGTAATGGCTGTTAAATCGAGGGTGGTTAAAAAGGAGGGTTGATGGGGTGGGCGATATAATCGGCATGATTATGATGGATGGAGCGAACGGAGCGGAGCCGAGCGGAGTCATTGATATGCGGAATTGATGATTGCGAGTTTGTATTTTGACGAAGTAGCTTACTTAAACGGCTCTTGTTTTTGAGGATTCAAAATTTCAGTAACGATTGTGATTTGATAATTTATTAAAGTTCAATGACTTCTTTCGGTTATCCACCGGAAAGGCTAAAACAGATCGCTGGAAATTCAATGAATTTAAAGAGGATTGCCAAAACGTAGTTTCCTCTACGAAGATTTACCGTATCGTAGACATATAAAGAAGTATTTTCCAAGAGATTCGCAACTCAAGTTCATAATTTTCTATTTTCTCTGCGAATGTCTAATTTATGTGTTCCATCGGTTGATTCAAGGTTATGACAACAAAAGTAATTTTAACACCGGGAAAATAAAATCCGATGGCATATCGTGCCCGCCGAAGCACGGCAACTACCGGATCTAATCAAACTGTGTTACATCTAGATTCACGCTGAAGCCAAAAAGATTTCCGATTTAAAATAAAATCTGACCTGATCGTTTAGGAAAGCTGCACTATCTTAGAAAATCAAACTCCGCTTGGAGTTTTGGCGGGAAAACGAAAAGGATCGCGTCGCCGCATTGTATTATTTTCCAAAAATTGTGTTATTTTCAGTGTTAGTGCATAAAATTGGTGGCATTTTATTTGTTAAGTGCGGGATTACATGTATGAGTGTGGGAAGTGGTATAATGATGGTGAAACGTTTCTTTTCGTGTTGTTTTCAAAACTCCATAGAAGCTCCTGGTAAAGTTGCCATCACTTTGCATGCAAATGAGCATGACTTGCCCTAGACTAGACTATGATTTAACTTGTTGACTTGGACTGTGACTTGACTCGACTTGACACTATATAATATTAATTAACTTGAGAAATTATCAATTACTTGACACTGGCTAAATACACAAAAGTGTGGAGCCAAAACAAAAAATAACTCTGCTTGATTATCGATGTCAGGGCTTAAAAATAAGTACACAGATTAACAGAGCAAGAGCAGATAAGACAACATATTCGCGATTCGCAACTATAGTTGCCTTGGCCCGAATAAGGGTTAGATTGGAGCGACACATCCGCTCCATTTGGGTCCCCAGTCGCCTATTAGAGTTAACTGCAGCTTGAACGCTTCATCAAGAAAATACATCTAAGCATATTAGAAAACCAATAACAAAGATATATTAATTTTGTGAACTAACTTTATTACCCACTGAAATAAAAGCAATTAAAGACCACACCTTAATAATCCATAAGAAACACGCAAGCGCAAGACACTTGAAGACTCGTGAACATGGCGTTGGTAAATGCATAAGACGTGCGGCGCCATGCAATCCTCGAACGGAAGAAAAAAAACTTAAACTACAGAGTTTTTAATTCGATTCACGAGGAGTTTTGGCGGGAAAACGAAAAAGATCGTGTCACCGCATTATTTTCCAAAACGTGTGTTATTTTCAGTGTTAGTGCATAAAATTGGTGGCATTTTATTCGTTAAGTACTGGATTACAGGCATGAGTGTGAGAAAGTGGTATAACGATGGTGAAACGTTTCTTCTCGTGTTGTTTCCAAAACTCCATAGAAGCTTCTGCCAAAGTTGCCACCACTTTACTAGAACTTGACTAGACTAGAATATGACTTAACTTGATAACTTGGACTGTGACTTGACTTGACACATACAACATACATATGTATAATATAAATTAATTTCAAAAATTAATTGCTTGACACTGGCTAAATACACAAAAGTGTGGAGCCAAAACCAAACCAAAAAAAATTCGATTCACGACATAACAGTCAACGGCATGTCAAATGAACAAAATAAAAATGTGATAATATGAAAAAATTAGACACCAATAACGTTCAATCAAATCAATAAACTCTTTGATATTCATTCAGAATGAATGTTATGAAATTGAGCACCATTCTTTACCATCATTGTTATACTGGAAAATCTTCCGGGAATCGTAAACTACCGATGCTATCATTTTGAGTGATTGAATACACATTACACATGTCAATCTGAACTGTAGCCACTAATATTAGTCTAGGTGTGGCAACATTATTTCGTGTTTTGACATTTGTTATCTGTCAACTCGAATTAAGTTCGTGGTTAATTGAGCTTATGTATGTTTTGTGTTGTCATATTTGTTCCAGGTAAAACCCAGATTCAAATAAACGGCCGAATTTTTTATATCTGCTAATCAATCTTCATCGTGTGTTATCTACTTTATTCGCGCAACCTTGGCAAAATTGTGGCAGCCCGGAAAGAGCCATAATAATAAGTAAAAATTGAAAATTTAAAAACTTCTGTCCTTGTAATCTCGACCTACATAAAAGAGACAGCAACATTTTTAGACCTGTCACGTGTGTAAACGTATAGTTTTACGGGATAAATGACTAATATAACAATAAATAATATATAAAAACCAACAAAACAAACGTACTTTACACATACTTCAGAAGCCAAATAAACAAAGTTATAGTGTATATTAGTAAGGATATATCTTGAATTCGATTGTTTGCCTAAAAGTTTGTCCTGAAATTTGTCTGTTGATTCACAACAGCAGTCACCTGCAGGGACCAAAATTAAGTTACGTCCCGTGAACAGTCAAATAGAATTGACGAAAGTCATTACGATTTCGATTTAGAGAGAAATTGGTGGGACGTACGGTCGGGCCGGCCTTCTGTGCAGAAACATACTGTGTGAGAAATGGCGGGACGGCTGCAGGGCCATATGGGGGCATAGTAGACTTTATTTTTATTGACAAAAGCAAGCCAACGATTAGTCCTTCTTAGTAGAATATGAAGGTTATGAAACAGCAGTTCCTGATTGCTCATCTTGGGTTCTCGTTTTTGACAAATTCTATTGAAGAACGCAACAAGCGGTGCCAACTATTAGTTAATCTGTCTGTAGTACATTATTTTAAATGTATTATGACATGATATGAAAATTTTAAAAAATATGAGCTTGTTGCTATCATAGTGTTAGATGAAGTGAATGACATAGTTAGTATTATCTATTAAAATGAGACTACCAGTCTCAAATTGATGTCGAGCTCAAAATTTGGACTCGCGTAATATATAAATAAGGTATTGGATTAAAAAACGTTAATTGTAAATCAATTTAAAACCTGACAATAGAAAGACAAAGATATACATATCTGTTGCGAGCAGGAAAGTGTGGTTGACAGTTGATAATGCATGTCAAGTTCAATGTCAAAGTCAATGGATTTTATTGCAAATATTTATTCTAACAATAACCACATTGCAGGTAACTTTTAATTAATATAAGTATTCTGATAGTAACTTGTGAAAGTGCTAGGTAGCGTGTAATAAATTATTTGACTTAGACTTAGGTATAATAAGAATAATAAAAAAATGATGACATTTGTATGGCAGACGCAAATATTTACGCCCACCCTGCATACATCTCTGTCTAAAGCCAAAGGTGATTGATTGTTTTTCTGTTCTGATGGTCGACTTGATTTGAATCTTATGATTCAGGTAATTGGCAAAGAAGATTATATTTAATTTCTAATTGTATTAGTATCTATTTTTCTATAAGTTTAAGTTGTAGTTTTTATGAGAAAAGGCGTAGTTGCCTATGCCTGCTCTCTATTCATGTGAGAGAAGGCCCGTATCTCAGTAGTGGGAATGTTTAGGCTAATGATGATGTGTGAATGATTTAAAGAAAAAAAATTATAAGTGTAAGTGATTGGAAGACGTTATGTAGGACACCCTGCGAAGAGATACAGTGACGATATAAGCAAGATTGGATTTGAACTGAAAGAGTAGAGCTGAAGATCGAGCTCAGTGGCGTGCCTAATTCTGTGTAATCAATCTACACATATGATGTGATGATCATGTACGTCTAAGTAATAAGTACAACAAGCTTTATAAACGTACCTACTTAGGAAAATAATTGGGAGTTTTGGCGGGAAAACTAAAAAGATCGCGTCACCACATTATATTATTTTCCAAAGCTTGTGTTATTTTCAGTGTTAGTGCATAAAATTGGTGGTATTTTATTTGTTAAGTGCTGGACTACATGCATGAGTGTGGGAAAGTGGTATAATGATGGCGAAACGTTTTTTTCGTGTTGATTCCAAAACTTCATAGAAGTTTCTGGTAAAGTTGCCACCATTTTACTAGGAGTGTAACGTGACTTAACTTCATGACTTGGACTGTGACTTGACACATATATACGTGTAATGTTAATTATCTTGAGAAATTATCAATTACTTGACATTGGCTAAATACACAAAAGTGTGGAGCCAAACCAAAAAAATAAAAATAAAGGAAAATAATTTGAAAAATAATAAACCAGGTTTGATCAATGAAAACAACGCCAGTAAATCGACATTTGACTCACATCCCCTCACAATAAATTTCGGGAAGAAGACGTTATGTTTGCCGACGGTATGTTTTGTTGACCGAGTGGTAGGCGATGGACCGACGCCGCGCAGCAAACAGGGGTCCTTGGCTGGGGTCACCAGCGGGGGATGATATGAAACTTGGCAAATACACTATATTCTGCAGAAATATATTTTTAGCCTTGGATTTTAGCCTAGATATGGTTTCGTCGGTATGACTATGATATATACTAATAGATGAAGTGAAGAATACCATTAGATGAAGTGGTGGCCCAAAAATTATCTCAGTTAATTATTTGCTGAGTGTTTAAGCAATCGCTAAAGACATTACAGCCTCTGTGGTGTGGTGGTTGAGCAGGTTGGCTCGTAGCCCAAAGGTGGCGGTTTCGATTCCCGTGACAGGACAAGTGTTTATGCAAGGAATAAAAAAAAGCATAAATAATTTTTCTGTGTATACCCATACACAGAAAAATGATTTATGCTTTTTCTGTGTATGTGTGTGTGTGTCCATGGTCCTCGTAGTTCCTGGGTCCCTAGACACAGAGAATTATAGTTAGGGTCCAGGATCTATGTATGTGATCGTTGGGCGCTATTATTAGTATTATTTAGCAATTAAATCAGCTTAATTTTTTTAGAGGTACGGTGCTATGACCTAGGTTTTATTTTCATGCTACAGACCTTAAACCATACATATTAGAGGAAAAACAATTTACCTAAACTTAGAATATTATATGTATAGATGCTACAGACGGGTACACATTCATACAAACACTCACAACTCCCCTCTATAGAGAAATAGAAAGCTTGGAAGTAATTCCTTTCTTCCTTTATTTTTAATACCCGATACATCGATACATTTGTATGGGGGTAAAAATAAAGTTCACGTTCTATTTCTCATAAAGCAAAAAATTGACAAAAAATCACCTGATTGTTCAACTCTAATTAATAATCATTAATGGCCGTAATAAATAAAACTGTTTCCAATCGACTTCGAAAATGGATTACGTTTGATATCTCCGTCATTTATAAACCTCGATTACGATTCGATTTCAAAAATTATTATTTTTATTCGAAAGAATATACTTTCAAATTGATCTCATAGAAATTTCATCAAAATCAGTTATTTCATTTGTTTTTTTTAATCTAAATAAACGGATTAAGTTTGTATTATACTATCATCCAAGTATGTTCTCAGTTTTAAATGATGCCGATTGAAGTCAGCTAAGTCCCTTTTTTATTAAAAGATATTCTTACAGCACCAATTTTACCTGACCACCTGTCACCAGATGTAACCAACGAAATGTGTTTAAAAACTCACACGCTACAAAATTGGTAAGAACTATATATAAAATACGTGAAAGATCATAAAATCATACTATAATGAAAACTAAAGCAATGGTTTCTAGTTAGGGTTCAGATTCTATGTGACCGTTGGGCGTTATTATTATTAGGTATTAAAATAAAGTATGAATTATTTTAATTTACAGAAGTAATGCTACTAGAAGATTGAAGGTATTTCTATACATCGAGCTCTGAAAATGCGGCAGGTGTACAGTACGTATCCATTTGATTGGAATTCACATCACCCTGATTTCTGTCTAGTGTCGAATGCTTCAGTTAGGAAGTGGCCAAGAGTCTTCAAAGTTGTTTGTTTCTAAGTGAATCAGAGAATGCTCACATTAACTGAACCCTCCGCACTACCACTGATTGGTGCCGCCAAATGAACCTTACGATGTTAGCCTTTTCTACTGTAATTACGAACCATTACCAGCACTAATCTTTCGCCGACGGTGTAAAAATATACCACTCAGATTTTAAACCCTTTCTTCGCTACATAGAGTAGAATATCGCTTGGCGATTATATAAGGATATACGTTTGAAGCTAGCTGCGATTTCGTTCTTACAGCTTTAGGTGAGAATCGAAAATTGCGTGACGTGCGATGTATCAATGAATAGTGCGTCTTATGTGGGTCGGCTAGGGTGCCATTTCATTTGAAGGGTGGTTTAAGTGTGGGGTATTGCTGGAGGCTTGAACGAGTTAATGTGTGAGGCACAAAGGACCAAATCACTGCCCTACGTGCGGCCGCCGGCAAAGAGCAAATTTGTATTCCAATTATGACGCCGGTACAGACACGCCGACAATCGATTCAGGAGCATTTTTATGATATTGACGCGTGCTCGATGGAAGCTTTTAAGAAATTAGCTCTGTGGTGGAAGAGTTGACAACAACTTTTTGTGAGATATGTGATTTTGCTGAGAGCTGATGCGTGATTTGCTTATATAAACGTAGCACAGTTTTATAAACTTTGGTTAATCTGCAAATCGTACTCGTAACGCTACAGGGAAGTGAAGCTCAACTATTCGTTTACCAATAAAGTTTGCTGCGATCACTATTTGGTTAGGTGACCACAGCAAAACAAAAGTGTTTCTTACTAATGAACATTACCGTGCTTTAGAGCGCACGTAAAGCCACCGGTTAAGCCCAGGCAGAACCTTTAGACTAGCTTAAAAGTCTGACAGCAGAGCTAAACACTTGCCTACACGAGCAAGAAATGAAGGGTCATATTTAATCGGAGCGGTAAATATTAGTGCTTTTTTGGGAATACTTCATTCATATTTAGGACAATTAAGACCAAATACAACATATGCTTTTACGGGACTTTAAGTACAAAGCGTGTCCTGAGATGATCTTAACAATTTATTATACTTGCAGTTTTAATTTTCATTTTACGCTAATACTGAATCTAATTAAATAATTTTCATTTCACTTATTACAAAAAAAAAACTTGCATATATACAAAAGTCACATTTGTACAGAAGAAATGTGTAACAATAAAAGCAGCAGTGAGCCATTAAATAATAATAAAGGGATAATCAATCGATCTTAGTGCATTACAAGCAACCCTCGGTGGTGGTTAAGGTGTGGTTCTACTGTTAGCGGTTGACGAAAGAAACGACTAAAGGAAAATGCAATTATAAACTTAAGTCGTAGTGGCTAGGTGAAGAAGTAATGAGGAAGAATTTAAGCGGTTGGCTCAAAATTTTTTATCACTGTCAGGGATGACCGCTTGCTTACACAAGAAGAAAATAAACAAATGTAAATAACGCCCAACGATCACATAGATAGATCCAGGACCCTATCTTAGATTCCCTGTATCTAGGAACCCAGGAACTACGAAGACCATGTCTCACAAGTATTTGCTTCCATTTTTCTGTGCACAAATACTTGTCAAGAAATCGTAAACCTAGAGTAGATCATCAAACTTGCCTGCGTACTTTAGTACAGGCATGTATCGACTCATTCAATGGGTACTGGACGGTCATGTTAAATGTATCCAAATCCAAAGCCAGGCCAGAAATCACAAGAATCAGTCGCATCGACCTCGATTGCAATTGTAATGGCCCCAACGACATTAGCCGTTGATTGCAATCGGCCCCCAACCTGGGATTCAATAACGTTCCCCTGCAGATATATTTTGACATTTCTATTTGTTAAGACGCATGATTATTGGACGGTAATTGTTTCGGAAGATCTATCTGTTGTGAGGGAAAGAACCCCAGCCTCGACTTCTTCATTAAAAGACGATTTCGATCTTCGCTTACTTTTAATGGTATATGACGTAATCTATGAAAGCATATTGCCTTATGCAAAGTCCCAAAAGTATTTATTTTGATGCTGAGAACATCATTATACTGATTCAATCGAAGCGTGATGCCACCTTCGGCTATATTGCTAACATCAAATGACATACTTATTACAGCAAAAAGCTCTAAAATAAAAAAAAATATTACAACAAAAATTTCGCAGAAATAACTGTATGATTAAATGATGTGATAGCATTAAAGACGGTAACAGCTCACTTGCTAATCCACATTAAAAGATTTTTTTTAATAAAGAGTATTAAGAGTTGTGAGGAGGCGTCAATAATTACGGGCAAGGTTAAATAAATAGGCAAAATCATATAGTTCACTGCAAATCAGAAATTTAGCCACTTTTTGTTAGCAAGATATCCGACGTCACTACTTATTCTGGTAACATATATAATGATCAAACTATAGTCGATTAATTGATTTGTTCATTCACAATCACAGATAAGAGAAAGACAAATTGACTAAACCCTGTGTTCGCGGCCATTCAACATAGACTACACGTAGAACAAGGCTCTTAAGACCACGGCTACGCCTTGTGTAATAATTGTGCAGCATGCAGAGTGGATTGAAAATTGAAGGGGTGAGAATAAAAAGGATTTAACTGATTTTTTTGACAAAATGACTTATGGGTATCGTTGGATTCAGCGTGAAATTATCTTCAATAATACATTCTCAAAATACCGAAATGAGGCTTAAATCTCGAGATTTTGAGTCTAAAAATGGTATATCTGTCACAGGAATACAGTTTGCTTAGCATAAAAACATTACTTTATTTATTTTGTTATATTATATTTTTACAGTAATTGTATGAATTAGTACTATATTTAGTAATTTTAAATAGAATTAAAACATTTTCAAGCAACTGAAACTTACATAAACCTTTTCTATTACCTTACAAGCACTCTACATTAAAATGACGCCGTTGACGTTTAAAGTCAATTTTCTCGAAACTGTCAATTTGTCAGTTAAATCCTTTTTATTCTCAACCCTTCAATTTGTACATAGTTTTATGGCACACCAGTTTATTTAGTGATAGTATTTTTAAGTCTGTATAATTAATTTAGGTTGAACAGCCAAGCGCTATGGCCATTAGGCATAAAAATCTTATTTGAAGTTATAAAAAATGACAAAGTATGTAAGTATAGTACTTTGTCATTGGATTTTACTGAACTCTTTAGTTTGTGATACAAGAGAGCGTTGTAAGTAAATTGTATTTCAGCGGTCGGATTCCTTCATCGGGCCTCAATTGCAGGCGACGTCAATATTTCCGTTCTCACGGTGCGATCACCGAGTTCAAGATGCAATTTGTTCATAATACATAAAAATGATTTGCCATTCCTTTTCAGATTCAATTTAAGTGGATAAGAAGTTTAAAATTTCTTCAGCTATGGTCATTTATTTCCATTACAAAGTAACGTTTGGTAATCGGTTGTCTAGATGAAAGGAAAAACCTTCTTACATCACCTCGTTATCAATATAAAATTAATATTTTTCATTAGTAGTTACAACGAAGAGACCTCTCTGGGGATCATCACTAAAAAAGTATTCTACAATGATGTTATAGTTCTTAAGATTTTCGCAGCCACTGGGACATGTAACTATAGATCAGTTGGCGCATATATAGAGCATATAATCCGATGAATTGGAAGGCGAGGGTTAAGTCCAGCTAGTTGCAAAAAAACATTTGCGTCTATAATATCTTTGTAGAAACCTTTCAGTATAATAAAACAAGCAAAAAAAATGTAAGAAAAAATCAACTAAATCTTTGATTTTATAGGGTTGCTTAAAGAACCAAGTTACAGAAGATTTTTTTTTTTAATCTGGTACCAACCGACTCGTCATGAATTAATGATAATATTATGTTTTCTCTTGTTTAATCATTGCCTATTTCAAATTCGATAGAGAGAAACAAAATAACTATTCTTTGGCTACACAATCTTTATTTAGGTAAGGGGTAACAAAAACCCTGTTATATCCGCGAGGTGTGTGGTCAGTATCGACTGAGGGTAGAAATATTTTTTGTTTAACTTTAGATTGGGACTAGGTGACGCAATGCTTGCATATTGAAAAAATCCACAGATTAGACAATAGAACGATACTTAGGACAATGTTCGTTTGTTGACGTCACTAATTTTCCAGTGCACTATGATAAAATTAGTAGTGTTTAGGAGACGTTGCTATACTATTGTAGTATTTAGTGAGTTGAAAGAATAAAGGCACTTTGGCCGTAAAAAAGAAAAAAACAAAAAAAATTAGGTAGCACGTGGGCTTGTTTC
This sequence comes from Ennomos fuscantarius, assembly GCA_905220475.3. Classification (NCBI taxonomy): domain Eukaryota; kingdom Metazoa; phylum Arthropoda; class Insecta; order Lepidoptera; family Geometridae; genus Ennomos; species Ennomos fuscantarius. Next base: position 4,605,184 of record HG992023.1, on the reverse strand, counting down.
ATGAAGTGACATAGTAAATACTTGAAATAGCGTAAGAGCAATTGAAAGTTTCCTAATTTATAAAGACAGATTCTGTGGTGTGGTGGTTAAACAGGTCGGCTCATAGCCCGGAGGCGGCGGGTTCGGTTCCTGCTGCAAGACAAGTTTATATTTGTGGACAAAAAAGCGCAAATACTTGGTCTGAGTCTGGGTGTTCTGGGACCATGGCCCTTGTAGTTCCTGGGTCCCTAGACGCAGGGAATCCTATTTAGCTCTATGTATGTGATCGTTGGGCATTATTATTAATTTTCTTAAGGTCTTACTTCCACAATTATGCTCCATTTCATACTTATTTGAGTGGAAAGTGTTGCATGTTTCGAGGCCATACTGTAACACTAACATTTCAACCAGTCACAAATATTGCCGGGCTTGTACCTTGTCGTTGTAAGTACTTATATACGTATTTCCTGAATTCTACAAACAATGCCTGCAGCCCTTATTGTTGTAAGGTTCTACGCTGTTGCCTCAGTAGCCACGTTCAAAGCGTTGTAAGAAGGCGCCTTACTTACGTTTACTACACGGAATGCTATGTCGCCGTCGCGTGAGGCACACATTCAATGTTGTCATACAAGGCTTTGTATTAAATTGATTTATAAATATGTGAGAAAACAAAATGGGAATTATTGAAACGTATTTACTTGTGAACAAATTTACTTACGACGAAGTTGTTTTTTTTTTGTATATTTTGGCTCCACAGTTTTTTGTATTTATCCAGTGTCAAGTAATTTGTAATTTATCAAGTTAATGGTATTAAATTAAATATGTGTCAAGTTACAGTCCAAGTCATCAAGTCAAGTCATAGTCTAGTCAAAGTAATTGTTTTGGAAAATAATACAATGCGATGATGCGATCTTTTTCGTTTTCCCGCCAAAACTCCCCGATATAATTTTTCACCCACAAATATCTGTAGTGTTGCCATTTTATAATGTCCCATTTTTTTTATTACACTCCGTAATCCGAGAAACACAGATTAAATATTAGTGACTTGGATGGTGTCGCCTGTCAAGCCACGCGGCGGACACGAGTGTAAACACGTCAGCAAATGTTTTCTCATGAATCGGACGCCATTTTTAGAGGGTTGGTGGATTGTTTATTACAATAAGTATGACCTTCCAGTGGTCAACTGACTTGACAATGTGCTTGCAAGATATACTATAGGTAGGTATATTGTATGGTTCATGCCAGCCTCTGTGGTCTTCCTCATAACCCCGGGTTCCATTCTCGCGAAGGACTAGAAAGGACTAGTGTCCTGTCCCGCCACCTCTGACAGATACTAATCTGTGCAAATAGAAAATAGTCCTACAACACCCAGTTACAGAACAAGAACTTGCGCATTTTTTTGGACCACGGGATCTTCACTTTTTCTGGATTCCTAAATACAGGAATTCCTAGTTAGGGTCCCGGATCTATGTATGCAATCGTGGGGCGTTATTGTTAATATATATTTTATTTTTCTCAATATGGTCACGTAATTATAAGACGATGGTAATATTTTCCATACAAAAAGCACCAATGTTTTTTATCGCAAACTTTCATTACGACTTTATTTGTTTGTTTGTACGGCACAAATCTTGGAAAAGATTTTAGAAAGACTTTCAGCGGTCCGATCGGTTTAAAATTAGGCAGGAGCTGTTTTATTCGTTCCGTCCGTTGGAAATTATCCGTTGGTGGGAATAACTTTCTATGGTGTTTTGAAAACTTGAAGCTGATGATGACAAATTAATAAAATAAAAATTAAAATTAAAATTTACTTTTTACCACAAATAAATACACATTTAAAAGATCATATTTTGGAAGCAAAATTATGCAAATACAACTTCTATTGTTATGCAATTTCTACAATCAACCCCGAGTCTCTACTCGGGGCTATATGTTTTCTTAATGTGTGATAGCCGGTCGTACACCATAACTCCAAAAAGGTTTTAACATGAAGGTGCAAAACCCCTTAATATGTATAAAATTCAGAATAATATTTATAAGACTAAATTTACGTTAACACGCAAAGCTATTAAAATAGGATGAATTAATGATAAAATTAAATAAAAAACAACATAAAAAATATTTTCCTCCAAATAAAAACCTGCACCAAAATTTTTAAGCCTGTGATTATACTACCTTTAAATGTTATCCCAATTCAAATTCAAAAGCTTATTATATCCTCTCTTTATAGCCCGAATTCTATAATTTTTTTAGAGTGTTATACAAATTGAAAAACAATGGTCGTAGGCTATTTTTAGATTATGAATATTGTGAAATTATGACGAAGAAAAGTAGTTTTAGTTAGTATACAAATATAATTGTATTAAAAAATCTAAAAGTAAAGCGTAGATTATAATCTATTCAAACGACTGACCCAAAAAAAGGATTTGATAAGAATTAGTACGTGTTTCACTAATTGGATCAATTGTCTATATCGAATGTACAGAGCGACGGAAATAACATTTTCAAATAGGTACCAAGTATTTTATTTTACAATTGTTTGAGTAGTATTATAACCCGGAGGTGGCGGGTTCGATTACCGCGACATGACAAGTATTTGTGCACAGAAAAAAAAAGCGCAATTACTAGTTCTGAGTCTGGGTGTTGTGGGACCATAGTCCTCGTAGTTCCTGGGTCCCTAGACACAGGGAATCTAGTTAGGGTCCAGGATCTATGTTTGCGAACGTTGGGCGTTATTCAAATACAAAATTCAAAAATTCCTAGGCACTACGGAATTAAAAATTATTTAATCTATATAATTTTTTTTTAAATACGTAATCACCATCGTCTTCGCCCACGTCTTTGGACGATCATCAGACTCTTTTAGCCCTTCAGGCTCAGGTACCGTTTTCAACACCGGTACAGGATGCCAGCGTAATATAATCAGACGGCAAACTCACCGGTGAGGTCGATTTAACCCCCTCCCCCCTTAAGTTAGTCAGAACGACGCCTTTTCATAGGAATCTATCAGTGAACGCAGTCTTATTGATCCTCTCCTCCCGGCAATAGCCCTAGGTATAGGCTCGCATCGCACGCCAGCAGAGTTGGCATTAGATATAAAAATCGACATAGATTTTCTCTCGAGAAAGTGTTTGATCACCTAAAAGCAAAGCTTATGCGATTGACACTGTAAATATCGGTAAAGAGCAACAGCAAAAAAATAATATATGTTGTTGAACTTGGTACGATTTTTTTATGTTACCTGGCCACATGTAATGATGCATGAATAAACCAAAATGATAGGTTTGGAAACGGAAAATTGAGACTTCTCACTGGAAACTGTGGGTGAACACACGGGGAGCCTTTGTATGAGCTCTTGTATTATAGGAAATACATTTTTGTTAATTTTTAACAGAAAACGTTAAAAGCCAAATGCTATCTAACGAAGTATAAAGAAACCGTCACCCGAGGGTCGCCAAACACTCGCTGTTTGCAGGCCACGGTCAGTTAGCCAGGGCACATAAAGCTTATTTGTATCCTCGGCCTTATTGTAACCAAACATATTCTTTTCAGTTCCAGAAGAGAAATCTTTTGTATTTTGATTCGAAACGTGCAAAACGTGCAAATAAGTTTTAAGGTAACAGATTTTTTAAAATAAAATGATGACCTCATTTTTTGAAGTCCGAATATAATTGAAGGGTTGAGAATAAAAAGGGTTTAACTGACAAATTGATAGTTTCGAGAAAATTGACTTTAAACTTCAACGGCTTCATTTTAATGTAGAGTGCTTATAAGGTAATAGAAAAGGTTTATGTAGGTTTCAGTTGCTTGAAAATGTTTTAATTCTATTTTAAAATACTAAATATAGTACTAATTCATACAATTACTGTAAAAATATAATAATATAAATATAAAAATGTTTTTATGCAAGCGAACTGTATTCCTGTGACAGATAAACCGTTTTTAGACTCAAAATTTCGAGATTTAAGCCACATTTCGGTACTTTGAGAATGTATTATTGTAGATAATTTCACGCTGAATCCAATGATACCCATAAGTCATTTTGTGAAAAAAAATCAGTTAAACCCTTTTTAATTCTCACTCAATTAGGACCATAGCTGTTGTGTAGTTTCATGAGCCTTTTTTGAAAATATGCCATTCCAAATTAACGTTAATTTTTTTTTAAATTTTTTTTTTCTTTGAATTGTATTTGCACTTCAGATCCAGATTTCTAAACCTTGTGTTGTGTTGTTGTAATTGTTGACTGTCAATCCTGACACCCTTTCTCTTTTAATCAATAACTAAATTACCAAAGTTCGACTAAATCAGCTGTTCGCAAGTTTTGTAATAAAACGTTTGGTGAAAATTTTACAAGCCATTTGTTCAATGAAAAACTACGAATTACAAATATTATAATAATAATAACGCCCTAAGATCACATACATAGATCCTGGACCCTAACTAGGATTCCCTGTGTCTAGAAACCCAGGAACTACGGGGACCATGGTCTCATAGCACCCAGACTGCCCTGTTTTTTTCTGTGCACATATACTTGTCCTGCCGCGGGAATCGAACCTGCCGCATCTGTGTTATGAGCCGACTTGCTCAACTTACCTCACAGAGGCTGTCATGGGTGGTAGAACAAACATCGTTCATCTTTTCGACTTACACCCTTTCATAATCTACTATGATCACCAAGGTGCCTGCTAAGCGTGGGTATAAAACAAACTCCTTATGATAAGCATCCAAAGTCGGGAAGACCTATGTTCAGCAGTCGACATCTTTCGACTGCTGATCTGTGGTGTGATAATATGAAAAAGGTTATACACAATTAGAACGTTTTGACTTACCTGGCTGACGTAGGTGTGTGTGAGCATCCAGTGTCGTTTTGGACATAGCTGATAACGTGTTGCTGCCATAGCCTAGAACAAACAAATAATCTATAATACAGCAGCATAGAAGAAAAAACATGCGAGGCAGTCTTTGGGGACTGCCGATAAAGGGAAAACTAAGTTGTGAATTGTACGAGCTATTAAACTATCATTTTTGAATGCTCAAGGTGACGCGAGTTTCACAATTTTTTTACCCAAAAAGTGCTCAACTCCCCTAAAGAAGTTTTCACTTCCTAAACTTTAGCAGGACAACCTATTATGAATTGTTAGTGTTAAATCATAGAAAGTAAGTCGGGGGCGAGTTGGCTGGACTGCAGTCGCGACCCCTTCTCGCCCCGGTACGGCGGACGAGGGCTCACGGGGGGTTTTAGTGGGTTCGAGTCTCACATACCCCCTCTGGCACTCCCCTGCCAACACCCCCGTGCGAGGGCACTTCCCCCTCAAAAAAAAATCATAGAAAGTAGCTCTCTTAAATACCTCTTCAAATTATTTGTTCATACATTTTTATTATAAGGTATTTCCGTAAATATTTCGAGGTCATCAGTTTCGTAGTTCCGAAATTACAGACATCAGTATTAGGTCCAAATTACTTAAAACCCGGAATGTATGATGTAGGTACGTGACGTAATCCATAGGCTACGAAAAAACATCGTTGGCAACGAAAATAAAGCCACTCCTTATCCTGTATTGAAGAAGAGAGAAGGGAGTGGGAAAAAATTGGGGAAAAGAATGAATGGATGACGCTCAAAAGATGAAACGCTAACCTGCCTCCATTCGCCGTTTCATCCATTTATCATTTTCCCTCTAACTTCTCTCTTCCTTTGGGCAGAGTTAGGTCTTATAACTAACTAACCCGTGAGAAGCTGGGGCAGATCAGCTAGTCTAATTAATAATATATAAAAAGCAGCATTTGTATAATTGGTGTGTACTGCTCGTGTCATTTATTACAATTAACTTATCTGTTATTTTGTCTATTCTTTCTAAATTATACTGTATTCTCCTATAATGTAATGTAATGTTGTGCGATGTCCTGAATAAATTTATTTTCTTTCTTTCTTCTTTCTTTCTTTCTAACTTGGAATATTTTTTTAATGTATACACTGAAAATTATATAATTTGTCATTCCATTTTCTATTTCTTCCAATTCATGTTTTTCAGTTTAATATAATGATTATTGTTTGAACAGTGACTGAATGAACCAATTGTGTCCAAAAATTTTGATATGGATCCGCCTTGCCGTAGATTGTGGGCATTGAAACTGTCATATAGAAAACCGTCCTGGTAGCTTCAGAAAAACACAGAATGTGTTTTTAGTGACATATCATTACGTCCATGGTTTTTTTTATATAGCTTAGTTAGATTAAATATCTACTAATTATTGGCCGAGCGAAGTGAGCGAAAGTCTCTGCTTTAACGTCGTACTACGTACAGGACGCATTTTTAACGAATCTTGTAGAAAATTGGTATACATGTTCTACACATCCATGAAATTTTTAAAAGCAATCCATACCATTCATAGCACTACACAGTTTTAAAATATACATTCAAAACTAAACTTAACTACCTAATGAAGAGATGCCACTATCACACATTAATTTTCATGAATCTGGCTCGAGGTAAGCTGAATGATGCTAATGGAGATGAGACATGACGTGTTATTTTTGATCGTTGGCATGCTAGGCAGGAACGAGTCCACTCTCTACAATCTTTTCGCATACTAGGCCATACATAGCGTTCCGATATCAGTTTCGTCGTCGCATTTATGCCAGGGTGGCTAAAAGAATGCAAGTTTTCGAACACTTGCCGTCGCATGTCTTTGGTCACATAAGGTCTGGCCACATTGCTGCTCTTGTCACAATAGATTTCTGTGTGAGATCCAGGCAGTTTGATTTTTGTCAAGCGCAGAGAAGTATCGCTATCCAAAAGTTGTTCTAGTTCAGGATCTGTGCTTTGTGCTTGAGCAAGCTTGGATAGATCGATGGGCTGAGTAATCTCTTCGATGCGTGATAAACTGTCAGCCACAACGTTATCCTTTCCTGAAATATGCCTGATATCTGTAGAAAACTGTGAAATAAAATCCAGATGTCTGAACTGTCTTGGTGAGCACTTTTCTTTTCGTGAATGAAATGCGAAAGTTATGGGCTTATGGTCAGTGTAAATAATAAAGTCTCTCGCCTCCACCATGTGACGAAAGTATTTTATTGCTTCGTAGATGGCGAGAAGTTCCCTATCGTAAGGCGAGTATTTCTGTTGACATGGTGAAAACTTTCGAGAGAAAAATGCTAAAGGTTCCCACATGCCGTCTTTATGCTGTTGTAAAGCTGCGCCCATTGCTGTGTCTGAAGCATCGGTGACTATAGCGAGCTTCGCTTGGCAGTCTGGATGAGCGAGTAGTGCTGCTTGGCAGAGACTTTCCTTGCAGGTGATGAATGCTTTAGTAGCTTCTTCTGATAAATGCACGGGATGTGAACCTTTAACTGATCCTGTGAGCAGTGCATTCAGAGGCGCTTGATGCCGCGCTGCATCAGGAATAAACCTTCTGTAAAAGTTCACCATTCCTAGGAATCTTCGCAGTTCTCTGACGGTTTTCGGTGGTGGGTAATTCGCAACCGCTTCTACCTTCGATGGTAATGGTTTAGTCCCAGCTGCTGAGATGCTGTGTCCTAAAAACGTTACCTCTGATACACCGAATATGCACTTGTTCGTGTTGATTACCATGCCGTATTCCTTGAGTCTGTTGAAGAGCAGATGAAGGTGCTTCTTGTGTGATTCCTGATCAGGTGAGAAGATCAAAAAATCGTCCAGAAACGGGAAGCAGAACTCTTCAAGGCCCCTAAGCATCTCGTCCACAAATCGTTGAAACGTTTGGCTGGCATTACGTAGTCCGAACGTCATGAACGGAAATTCGTATAAACCAAACGGCGTCGTGATTGCGGTCTTCGGAATATCCTCAGGGCAGACAGGAATTTGATTATAAGCTTTTACGAGATCGATAACCGAGTATACTTGACAGCCGGAGAGACAATGTGCAAAGTCATGTATGTGCCGAATGGGATAGCTGTCTGGTACGGTTCTAGCGTTGAGCATTCTGTAGTCACCGCATGGACGCCAGCCGTTATCTTTTTTAGGCGCAAGATGAAGTGGTGATGACCATGGTGACTTTGAAGGTCTGGCTGTTCCGTTCCTCAACATATCTGCAAACTCGTCTTTTGCAATTTTTAATTTATCCGGTGCTAGTCTTCGTGGTGTGCTGCTTATTGGCGGTCCTGCAGTAGTCTGTATATGATGCATGGTATTATGCTTCGGAACACGGTGGACACCGGAAGGTCGAGTAATCTCAGGGTATTCGCTTAGTATGTTATGATATACAGAATTTCCAGAAATAACTTTTACCGATGAAATGTTCCCAGTTGACTGTGCAGGTGAAGCTGGGGACGTAAGGCTTGTGGTGTTGTCGATTAAACGTTGATTTCGACAATCCACGATGAGGTTGTAAAATGATAAAAAATCTACACCTATTATGGCCTTTGTAACGTCCGCTACGATGAATCGCCAAGTAAAGTCACGGCGCAAGCCTAGGTTCAGCACTAAATGAGCGTAGCCGTAAGTAGAAATGGGTGTACCGTTTGCCGCACACAGCTCATAATTTGTTTTCTCACGACGTTCCTTGAGTGCCGATCGGGGGAAGACACATACGTCACTGCCAGTATCGATGAGAAACTGCATCTTCGTAGCGCCGTCCGTGACAAATAGGCGACCGGAAGTTTGGCAATCGGTCGTCGCCATTACCGACTGCTGTTCGCGTTTCCCGCATGGTAGTCGCATGGTTTTACGCACTTACTTGCTTCATTGCCGAACTTACTATGATACCAGCACACAGGAAATTTTCTATAGTTCGACTGTGATCGTGTGGAGCTAGAACGACCGCGCGTTTTCTTGTTTGAACGATTCGGTGCACGTGAATGCCGGTTCACCTGCGCAGTTAGAGCTTGCACTTGTTTGGTAAGTTCAGCAATCTGTTGGTTCATGGCGTCTAAAGAGCTTCCTGGTATGGCACTTGATGTTGATGCTACGTGCGCTGTAGGCGAAACAACGTCATGTATGCGGTCAGCGAGATCTGCGAGCGCTTCCAGTGAAGACGTCATCTGCGAAGCGATTATCGTTTGCGTGCTACTTGGTAAGCTACTAGTCCAGATAGTACGTAAAAAATCTTCGGGAACTCCAGGTCCAGCCAAATGTTGCAAATGTCTTAGAAACTGAGATGGCTTACGGTCTCCAAGTTCTGCGTGCATAAGTAATTGCTTGACCTTCTTTTCTCGTGACGCGGACAGTCGTTTGATAAGTTCCGACTTCAATTTTTCATACCTGTTGGTGTCGGGCGGGTTGATGATTATATCTTCCACCTCAGAAGCATACTGCGGGTCTAGTTGGCCGATAACGTAGAAAAACTTCGTATTGTCCGTAGTAATGTTCGATATCGCGAATTGGCCCTCAATCTGCGCGAACCAAATGGCCGGCTTTTCAGGCCAAAACGGCGGAATGCGCACGCCCACACGACAAATATCTTCGTTCTTATCGGTTGAGAGCGACATCTTTATGTGAATCAGTATCAGAATTATCGCAATCAGCAACAAAATCAAAATCACACACATTTACTGCAAACGTGGACTTTCGGTTCAAAACAGGTCACCAGTTAAGCGAAATTAGATACACTTTTGTTGTAATAGAAGGAGGTCCATAGGTTTGCTGAATTAATGATATGCCGATTGACTTTGTATAAGATATATTAATTAAAAAGATATTTACAAAAACCAAAATGCGGAAAATAAAATTTTCTCTCATGTGAAGTCTATATCAACAACATTCGTTGCCCCTAGCAACTAGCTGGAAAAGTTCTCTATTAAACTGGTATGTAAACTTTTTCGTGGGCTAGCACACCACACATGTTCTACACATCCATGAAATTTTTAAAAGCAATCCATACCATTCATAGCACTACACAGTTTTAAAATATACATTCAAAACTAAACTTAACTACCTAATGAAGAGATGCCACTATCACACAGTACATGCAAAATTACCCCAAAACCTATTATATCAAAATTGTTTTACCAAATCGTTTTATAATTAACAGCTTTGCCAAAAATTCCAAATCCATTCGATGACAATATTAGCCATTTGTTCTTTTTGGGGATAGGAACCCTCCGGGCGATATACGATTATCTAACAAAGAAAAATGGACTATACACCAGCAGAGTTATGACAGTTTTTTGTCTGAAATGGTGACAATAGAGGATTATATTCTCTTTGATGCTCTCAATAAGATTTCATGGGTAGTTAGTGTTAGAGCAACACTGTGGAAGCACTTTGATTTCGGTGTATTTTTGATGCCATGTTTCACGGTTTCTTGAACCCTTTGGGGGCAGGAGGTAAGATAGAGCTTCCTTTTTTGAATTTTTTTACGTGATTGAGAATCACAACGAATACAGAAATCTGTGAAAATATTAAGCGGCAATCTCAACGGTTTCTTGTAAGTATCCTTAAGCATTAACTTCTTGGCCATTTTTCGCCTCTTTGAATCGATTTTCTAAAGATGCAAGGATGCGTAGTTTGGTCGTGATTGAATCATCGAATAACTTTTCTCCGATGATCCTTTTCCTCACGAAGTTCCGCAAAATGGATCATATATAAAAAAAAAAGAATAAAACGATATATTTATTATATACACACACATATACACACGTGTACACAACATATATTTATTACACAATATTTATTTAAAACACAACGCCATCTAGTTCCAATTGAAGCAGAGGTTGTATTACGGAAACCAAATAACTTTTTGTTTGTAAATACATATATAAAACACAATTTAACATTTGTATTTCTCTGGTCGTATCAATGTCTGGATACTTCTCCCGGCTGCAGCACTTGTAGGTTCGGATTGCCAACGCCCTTGAACGATTCACTGACTCTAATTTGACAATCGTACTGACTGCGCCAATTACGAAGGCTACAGCCGTAGAATCCAAAAAAATACAAAATTATTTTAACGTACTAAATAAAAAATATTGTTTTATATAAAAATTACAAAGTTAAAACGTAAGACGCGACACGGTGCAGCGGGTGCGCTGGCCGGTCCGATGGATGCGCTGCGTCGGCGCCTCGTGTTTGCGTGACCGCGTTTCAGTCGTTGCGCTGAGCGAGCGTGTTGCGCGATTGTTGTACTCCGTAAGTAGGTGACTGCTACATCGGCGACGACTGCTAGGTGTGGTTGTGTAACACCCAGACACCCACCTGAACCAACACCCTCTCTGTTCTGAGTGGGAATTGAACTCAGAGAGATTGAGTTCAGAAGACAGAGCTACTACTACCAACTGAGCTATCAGGCCAGCCAAACGTATACAATTCGCTTAGTTTCACAGTGTGGACTTTCCCAAAAAAGTAAAAAGAACCAATAAAAGTCAAGACAAGCCAAGTATAGCTCAAAGTAAACAACGAACATGGAAGTTTTACTTCAATATCGTCCTGTCGTGTGAGCGATAGTGCTTTTATAGAGAAGATTGCGTTACAGCGTGATGGATATCTAGCCCGGGGTCGATAGTGCGTGCGATCGACGCGTTCAAACAAACGGCATGGGGCTCGATACCTTCTGAGAGTTGTAGCGCCGATCGGGAGGCAAGAGACTAGCATATATCCAAAGAAAATAATCTAAAAACAACAAAGCATAAATAAATAAATATGTGTGGACATTTCACACAGCGCCATCTAGCCCCAAACTAAGCAAAGCTTGTACTATGGAAACCAGATAACTGATACAATACTTAGATACTTTTTGTTTGTAAATACATACATATAATACAATATAAACACCCAGACAAAGAACAAACATCGATGTTCATCACACAAATATTTGTCCTGGGTGGGAATCGAACCCATGACCTGCAGTTCAGAAGGCACCAATTGAGCTATCGGGCCGGTCAAAAAATTCAATTGTTTTCTCAACCAACGCTGATGATTAAAATTTTTGAAGTGATAAAATCTATAGGCGCGTTGAGCACTTTTAGGGTGAACAAAAATCATGGAACTTGGCGTTATCGTCACCGAACGCTTTCCATGAGCTATATGTATACTGTGTATGTATGTGTACGAAATTATGGCGGTTGAAATCAGTTTGACTCCCTTTTTAAAGGATAATATTATTAGACGGCGCCTGGTTCTTTTTTTGTATACATAATCTACGTAAATTGAAAAACATGCTAATTCACGTTCGGTCTTGAATGAGATGCGCATGCACCGCGCTCTGTAAAACGAGTCGGTCGTTGTACTTCACCGCGCTCGCACCGCATCTAAGTTTCCCTCAAAAGTTACGCTGGAAACCTTTGAATTTAAGGGTTGATATAGCCCTTCCCCCGCACCGCGACACCCGCTTTCTTTTAAGACATTACTCAAAACAATCCGCTGTGAAATATAAGTGCAGTGAAAGTGTAAAGACTGTGCGCCCCCGCCGCAACCGCGGCGTATATATTTGTTAAGGACTGTACCTAGGCACTCTGGAATCTCTGCAGGACGACGCTGTGTTGGTATGTACAATTTGCCTAGATTTTTGTGTCCAAATTGAGAACCAATCCTTCGTCAGGTCTTCCAGGAATTTCTTACGCTTACCTCTGTCATCCGCACACCATAAAAAGAATTTGGATTCAAACCAGCCCCCCGCATCCCGCGCGGTAGGAAATATCTTTTTTCCCCCATTTCTGGTCCTTCGAGCCGGATTTGTGTCCAAATTCGGTGTTTTAATGTTCAAGCACGTGCGTTGTCGCAGTGCATTGAGCCGCCATCTTAGTGCCTACCATTGCAGTTGTTGACAATATATTCGCATATTTTTATAATCCTTTCGTTATATAACCGCTACGATATACGTATTATCCATATTTGTCGTAATCCCGCATTTCTATTTTTAAAACCGCATTCCATCGCATTCCTTATCTCTTAACTATAACTCATAATAGGTTACCTAAACGCATCGTGCCACAATGGCTCCTTCCGCAAACGAACAAAAATTAACAGTTTTAGAAAGTCATCGCGAGATACTTTTTGAACGGTTGCAATCAATTTACGATAATTCGCGCCGCGATCTCAGTGATCCCGACATATTAGAGGATTTTCTCTGTTCTGTTATAACTTTAGACGAAATTAGAGAAAACTTTCAACAATGTATCAAAGAAATTAATACTATTTCCATTAAATTGAATGAGGAAGCGAAACCTGATTTTAAAGCATGGCTAGCTTTCGAAGATCTTTATTGTCGCATTAAACGTAAACACTCTTTGTTTTCTGATAAACCGCGTAGTGATAATAAGTCACTACCCTCCTCTTTTAGTTCAAAACACGGTGTCAAGTTAGCACCCATTGAGATTCCCGAGTTTAACGGTAATCCAAAAGATTGGCCACTATTTTACGCAACATTTCACAATGCAGTTCATTTAAATACATCGCTATCTGATACAGAAAGAATATACTATCTGTTAGGTAAATTAACCGGAAAGGCAAGGTCGATTTGCACCGGTATTGTGCCCTGTGGTGAAAACTATAATGCTATTTACGAGGCGCTAATTGCAAAGTATGATGATAAGCGCAGCATAGCCGTTTCGTACCTAGATCAGATGTTTTCGCTAAAGCCTATTGTTTCCGCTACCGCTAATAACCTTGAGTCTTTTATAGATCAGTTCGCAAACGCACATTTAGCGTTAAAAAACCTAAAGTTACCTGATTTATGTGACTTTATTCTATCTTACATCGCGCTGCAACGTTTAGATAAAGATACCGCTCGATTATTCGAAATGGAAAATAGATCCGCCGAAATACCTACTTTGGATAGTTTGATTTGTTTTGTACGCGACCGCATTAAAGTTCTCACCCGCACCGGGGATACCTCCCCAGGTTATAATGCTTTAAATACTAAACCTAAAACGTCAAATAACACCGCTACAAAAAATAATGTACGTTCATTTGTTGTAAACAACAACAACCGCTCTAATTGTTTACTGTGTGATAAGTCAGATCACGATCACTTGTATTTGTGTTCCCGTTTTCAATCGATGTCACCTCGCGAACGTTATAAGTCAATTAAAGATTTAAACGGTTGCATAAACTGTCTTAGCACGAAGCACGCCGCACACTTATGCAAATCACCAACTACATGTAAACAATGTCACAACAAACATCATAGTATGTTGCATTTCTCGTCACCCCGCGATACGAAGAAAGAATCTTCTTATCAAGCCGCCGCGAATGCGAGTAGGCCTACATTACGTAATAATGACGACCACCGCATAAATAGTCAGGGAGCCTCTGGTAATAATATTTCCGTGACTTCCGACTCGGCTTCGTATAAGCCCCGAGATAATGTAGTCTCACTTTGTAGTATGTCCGCGAACTCTGACCGCCCGCGAAAAACCCAAAAGGTTTTATTAGGTACAGCCCTAGCTGATGTTAAAAGCAAGGACGGATCTGTCGCTCAAGTTAGGATCTTAATTGATAACGGATCTCAAAACCATTTTATAACTCGACAGACTTGCAAACGCTTAGGTATTCGTATCTTTAATGATTGTTCAGAAAGATCCGTAATGGGAATTGGCAACTGCTCCCAAACTATTTGTGGTATAGCAGACTTAACTTTATTTTCGAGATATGATTCTAACTTCTGTTTGCATATACAACCGCTTGTTCTTAAATCAATTTCTAGTGACCTGCCCAGCTGTGCAGTTGATACCGCGTCAGTGACCTACTTATGTGACGTCCCGCTCGCTGACCCGCATTTCAATACTCCTGGACCGATTGACATTTTGTTAGGCTCCGACGTGTTTATTGAAATATTGCGACCTGGTAAATTACTAGGACCTCCGGGACAACCCGATGTTTTAGAAACCGCTTTCGGACATGTAATCATGGGGTCAATAACCTCACTACCGTGCCATACTGATAGCTCGCAGAATAATAATGGCAACCGCGTCTTTTTCTCATCAGGTGATGAGTCAATAGAAACTTTAGTCTCTAAGTTCTGGCAGCTTGAGTCCGTACCTACTCAAAAGCACTTGTCTAATGCTGACCAGGAATGTGAGCGAATTTTTGTGTCTAGCACGCACCGCGATAATGATTCTGGACGTTATGTCACCGCATTACCTTTTTCAAAACCTACGTCTATGTTAGGAAATTCTTTTACTACCGCTTCGCGCTGCTTTGCTTGTCTTGAGCGTAGATTCCAGACAAATAATATATTAAAAACCGAATACGATAACGTAATGAGAGATTACCTTAAAAATAATATTATTTCACCCGCGCCCGCTTTAACTGCTGATCATGATTATTATGTAATCCCGCACCATGGTGTCTGCCGCCCCGACAAACCGGTCCGCATTGTTTTGAACGCCAGTGAGAAATCGAGCGACACAAACATTTCCCTTAATGATTGTTTACATTCTGGGCCGAACTTACAGGCCGATTTAACCGCGATAATTTTAAAATTTCGTCTTTTTCCTGTAGCTTTAACCGCTGACATTAAACAAATGTTTTTACATATTGGAATTCGAGAAGAAGACCGTCGCTTTTTAAATATTTTATATAAATTTGATAATAATGATTCTGTTAAGATGTACCGCTTTAACCGCGTCTGCTTTGGACTTCGTTGTTCGCCGTATCTTGCAATGCGAACGGTGAAACAACTCGCACAAGATGAAACTGACCTTCCCCTCGCGTCCAAGGTCGCGTCTGAGGATTTATACATGGACGATTTAGGATCATCAGTACGCACGACCGAGGAAGGAGTTCAGCTCGCCCGCGATTTAATTGATTTATTTAAACGAGGAAGTTTTGACTTAGTTAAATTCATAAGTAATTCTTCTGAAGTATTGAAGTCCATTCCGCCGGACAACCGCTTGTCTTCAAATGTAGAATTTGATAAAGAGGATCATTTAAAGCTGTTAGGCTTAGTCTGGTCACCAGCTGAAGATGAATTTTCTATCGCAATTAAATTCAACCCGCAAACTAAATGCACTAAACGCCTAATGCTTTCGACTATTGCAAAGTTATGGGATATTAATGGGTTCTGTGCGCCTGTTATATTACATGCAAAACTTTTGATAAAAGCGTTATGGATAGCTAAGATTGATTGGGACGATCAGCCGCCCCACGATATTTGTGTTGCTTGGAACCGCTTTCTAAGCGAACTGCCCGCATTACAAAGCTTTAAAATACCGCGTTTTCTAGGGATTGTTCCCGATTCCCGCGTCATTTTATTAGGATTCGCCGATGCCAGTGAAAAGGCAATGGGCGCCGTGATATACATCTGTATACAAACCGCTTCTCAACCTAATCAGGTCAATTTAATTGGAGCCAAAAGTAAGGTAGCCCCACTTAAGGTTGTATCCTTAGCCCGCTTGGAGCTCTGCGCTCTCTTGTTATTGACGAAGCTCTTTCGATTTGTAATCGAAACTGTTTCCGCCCGCTGTCACATAGATGACATTTTCGCGTTTACCGATTCGACAGTGGCCCTCCATTGGGTTCATTCGTCCCCGCATCGCTTCGACACGTTCGTAGCAAACCGCATCTCTCAAATACAGGACAATCTCGATCCTAAACATTTCTTTCATGTAGAAACCGCGCTAAATCCTAGTGATTGCTTGAGCAGAGGGCTTAGCCCCGCTCAGTTATTAAACCACCCGCTTTGGCTCAACGGTCCGCCGTGGGCTCGTGACGAATTACACACTTGGCCAATTAATAGATTCACTTTTGACTCAAAACAAGATGAAAAATTATTAGAGCTTAAAACCAAAACACAAGTCTTCATCAGTACTGATGAACCACCGCAACCTTTTCTTTGCACGCTAGCAGAAAAAGTGTCTTCTTGGTCCAAGCTACTTCGCATCGTAGTTTATTTATACCGCTTTTTAGGAAAAATTCCGCGTTCTGATAAAATTGAACTTTCGCATCTGCAGTTTGCCGAAACTTCTATAGTAAAAGCTTTGCAGCAGCATTACTTCCGGGAAGATATAAATGCCTTATCAAAAAACCGCAAAGTTTCTAAACCGCTCATACCGCTATCTCCGTTTTTGAAAAATGATCTACTCCGCGTCGGTGGCAGATTAGAAAAATCGTCACTAGACTTTGATAGTAAGCATCCAATACTGCTCCCCAAAAAAGATCACATTGTCAATCTCATCATCGATTATTATCACCGCAAATATTTACATTGTGGTCCGCAATTATTGTTGTCTTTACTAAGACAAAAGTTTTGGATAATTTCCGGACGTAGTACTGTGAAGCGACGCTTTCATCTTTGTAATAGCTGCTTTAAAGCACATCCGCGAACTAAAGCGCCCTTCATGGCTGCTCTCCCCGCTCCCCGCGTTAATGAAGCCAAACCCTTTCTTTTCTCGGGTGTGGACTATGCCGGTCCCATACACATATTAATAAGTAGGTACCGCGGTGGCCGAAAAGTAAAAGCATACATATGTCTTTTCACATGTTTTGTGACCCGCGCCGTTCACTTAGAGTTGGCCGTCGACCTAAGTACGGATTCGTTTCTCCGCGCGTTTCGACGCTTCATATCCCGAAGAGGAAATTGTAGTTCGTTATTTTCAGATAACGGGACAAATTTTATAGGAGCGAAAGCTCAACTCGATGAGTTGAATGGATTTCTAAAATCCAAGTCCTTTTGCGATTCCTTTGCTGAGGAATCTCTAGCTCAAGGTATATCCTGGCACTTAAACCCGCCTAGCGCTCCGCACTTCGGAGGAATTTGGGAGACGAAAGTTAATCTCGTGAAAAATCACCTTCGCCGCGTCATAGGTGAAACTTTACTCACTTATGAAGAACTACTTACCGTTCTCACTCAGGTTGAGGCAGTACTCAACTCTCGACCGTTAACTGTGTTGAGTTCCGACCCCGCAGAGCCCGTAGCTCTAACGCCCGCGCATTTCTTGACCTTAGGCCCGGTAAACTCCTTTCATTCGGATTCGCACGTTAGACCAATGTCTGTAGATTTAATCCGCAATAAACATATGATTGATCAAATAGTTCAGAGATATTGGAACCGCTGGAGACGTGAGTATCTTAATACATTGCAAACCCGCGCGAAATGGAATACTCAATCGAATCCTGTAACGAAAGGAACTGTAGTTCTTATTAAAACGGAAAACTCGCCGCCGTTACAATGGCCTCTAGGCATTATTGAGAATATACACCCTTCATCAGATGGTATAGTTCGAGTTGTAACGGTACGCACTAAAACTGGCCTCTATGTCAGACCTGTGGTAAAACTGTGTGTTTTACCTTCCCAATAAAGTTACTTATTTTTATAGTTTCGCACACCTTTTTATCGAGGGTGTTTTCCTAGTTTAAGTATTAGTTTAATATTTCTTATTTTGTAATCTCTTGAGACGTCTGTCTTACACATGATGCTCTCTCACCGCACCGCACCGCGCCGCATACCAATTAGGCACTATTTAGTTCTCCCTTGTCTCTTGTTGGTTCAGGAGACATCTTTATCTCCTGAAGGCCGGGGGGATGGTTCTTTTTTTGTATACATAATCTACGTAAATTGAAAAACATGCTAATTCACGTTCGGTCTTGAATGAGATGCGCATGCACCGCGCTCTGTAAAACGAGTCGGTCGTTGTACTTCACCGCGCTCGCACCGCATCTAAGTTTCCCTCAAAAGTTACGCTGGAAACCTTTGAATTTAAGGGTTGATATAGCCCTTCCCCCGCACCGCGACACCCGCTTTCTTTTAAGACATTACTCAAAACAATCCGCTGTGAAATATAAGTGCAGTGAAAGTGTAAAGACTGTGCGCCCCCGCCGCAACCGCGGCGTATATATTTGTTAAGGACTGTACCTAGGCACTCTGGAATCTCTGCAGGACGACGCTGTGTTGGTATGTACAATTTGCCTAGATTTTTGTGTCCAAATTGAGAACCAATCCTTCGTCAGGTCTTCCAGGAATTTCTTACGCTTACCTCTGTCATCCGCACACCATAAAAAGAATTTGGATTCAAACCAGCCCCCCGCATCCCGCGCGGTAGGAAATATCTTTTTTCCCCCAGCGCCTTTTATTTTATTTTAATTATTAATTAAGAAAATAGGAAAAATAAATTCCTCCTGTATATAATAAATAATAATAATAACACAATAACATAACTAACAATATGTTAGTAGTATTTTAAAAACGAGCACGTTCCCAGGAGACTGTGGTAAAGCAGAATAAAAAAAATATATAATGAATAAAAAAAAAATAAATAACGCCCAACAATAACACACATAGATCCTGGACCCTAAAAAGGATTCCCTGTACACAGAACGCGCTTATTTTTCTGTGCACAAATACTATTCTTGGTGCGGAAATCGAACCCACCAAGTCCGGGTTATGAGCCGACCTGCTCAACCACCACACCACAGAGGCAGTCAATGGAAAAACAGAAAATAAATGTAAAACAAATGAGATTATTTTCCAAAGCGCTGTGCAATCTGCTCATCCCCGGCTTCCGGTATCGGTAAACGGAGCTGTAGATAGGTTTATATCGCAATGACAAAGCCCATAATGTTTCAACAACACATACAAATAAACCTTTCGAAATACAACATTTAAATGTTTACAGGCATTCATGATTTCCTTTTAGTTGCCGCTTTATTAAAATTAGTTTCAGTACAGATAATTTAATGCTAGTAGCTACATAGTTTCGGTAATATATAAATAATAGGAATTTCCATATAAACATCCACCTTACCCGCTTATGGAGATTTTGGAGATTTTCCGATAGTTCTGAAGTTATAAAATCATGGATAGATGGCTCTGAGGAGACACGATTGTCTTTTCTATTTTTAAAAACTTTAAAAAGTAGGAAATAAAAGGTTCTCAATTCGATTGTATTTTTTAATGGCTCAGAACTTTCAATCGGGTGGACCGATTTTGATGATTATTTTTTTATTTGAAAGCTGGTGTTTTTCATGTGGTTCTATTTTAATTAGATCCAGTTCAGACAATGGCATTCATGAGAAAACCATATATGTCTGAATTCGGTTTTTTACGCTATGCGTATGTTATTGTAATAAAGCTACGGATACTAACAAACTAACAAATTGACAAAATGGTGTCATTGTATATAGGTCAACAGGTCAATCAATAAAAATATCAATATCTCAGTTTCACAGTTTAACAAACGGACGTAAAGTCGAATTTTCGTCGAAAGTTGTTAATTGATTATAGCGTGTGTTACATTAATAAAAAATATCCAATTACTTTTTTTCATCTCGCATTTTCTTTTCATCTCTTTAAAACTATTCACACGATACTGTTTACATACTGGCCCGATAGCTCAGTTGGCAGTAACCCTGCTCTCTTGATGAACATCAATATTTGTTAAATATTTGTGTCTGGGTGTTACTTACTGAAACACAGTGAACACTAGTTCAGAAGTCTATGACTCCTGAACGACCACATAAATTTTTCACCACATAATTTTTTGTAAAAATATTTATATTAATGAATGATTTGTATTTGTATTTGTCTTATGTATTCAGAAACAAAAAGAAGTATCTAAGTATTGTATCAGTTATCTGGTTCCCAAAGTACAAGCTTTGCTGAAAATATCAAACGATCAATAGCTACCTACTGGTAGTGGGCTGGAGCATTTGGACTGTCTATAGGTCATCGCGGCCAGTATATAGTCCAAATTTGTTTTTGTAGTAATAACAGCTAGTGTTTAGTATAATATCATTGTAGTATTTAGAAAATAAAGGCAGCTTTGCTTAGTTCGGGGCTATATGGCGCTGTGTGAAATGTCCACAAATTCTCAGTCTAACAGTAAAGCGATCATAATAAAATTTGCATTGAAGAATTCTCGACAACTCGAGCGTGATGTTTTGATAACGTTTCACACTCCGTGCTTAGAGAATTCGCGTGAATTGGCACCCTTTGAACAAAGCATTACTTCCAGACCAGCTGACCTAATGTTGGTTGTGACAAACAGACCTACTTTGATGTCGGGCAATGAGTAATATATTGTGGTTGCGCACACCCCTGTGGTTCAATTTAAATAGCTGTTTATGAGATTTTTGGGTGTTTGTCTATTGGGAGCTGTGGGGGATTTATCATGTAAATAACTAGCTTCTGCCCGCGGCTTCGCCCGCATAAGCTATAGGAAACGAAGAAAATTTTTTCATGGATAATTCAACTACCCATTTCACCCTCATAGGGGTGGAATTTCGAAAAACCCTTTCTTAGTGGATACCTGCACTTTACAAAGAACACACCCTCCAAATTTCAAGTTTCTAGGACCAGAGGTTTAGGCTGTGCGTTGATATATAAGTCAGTCAGTCAATCAGTCAGTCAGGACTTTGAATTTTATATGTATAGATTAACAAAACGCAAAGCGTAAATAACCGACTTTAGACTGATATGGTTTCGCTAGTACTTTATAGCGTGAACAGTTAATGAATAGTACAGCTTGCCGGCGTCCTTGTTTCCAGTTAACTATAAACCTGGGAGATTTCTAGTCAACAGTGAACAGGTATCTTGTAGGCAAGCATGCCTCATTTGAGACCACGTCATTGCAACATCAGCCGGGGCAATGATCAAGTGCATTTCCTATAAACAAAGTATGGTCAAAAAATCTAGTATAGGCAAGTAAGGATGAGCCGGGGTTAGATATTTTTAAGAAAACGTTTGGTGGAAAGCATAAAGTGACCATAATGCCAGCTTTTATGTTGCTCAAAAAATATGCATTGCCATTCAACGTGGTAATTCTGCCAGCATTCTGGGCAATTTTCCCTTCACCAACGGGTTATTTAATAAAATAGTATTTATACTTTTTAAGTTCTTAGGTATAGTTTTGTTTTGTATTAACGTTTAATATATATAGACAACAGCTCGACACAGTTTTGGCGGAAAAACGAAAAAGAACGCGTCACCGCATTGTATTATTTTCAAAAACTTGTGTTATTTTCAGTGTTGGTGCATAAAATTGGTGGCATTGTATTCGTTAAGTGCTGGATTACAGGCATGAGAGTGTGGGAAAGTGGTATAATGATAGTGAAACGTTTCTTTTAGTGTTGTTTCCAAAATTCCGTAGAAGCTTCTGGTAAAGTTGCCACCACTTTACTAGGAGTATGACTTTGACTAGACTATGACTTGACTTGATGACTTGGACTGTAATTTGACTTGACACTTAATTAATTAACTTAAAAAATATCAATTACTTGACACTGGCAAAATACACAAAAGTGTGGAGCCAAACAAAACAAAACAAAAACAGCCCAACCATTTGAGTGTAAAAGAGTAACAAATATACACACATAAAAACTTTCAATTTTACGATATTAGTGTGACGAATTTAGTAATTTCTAACTGTAATAATAATCATGTACTTATATATATCTCCACTGATTATGGCTGGTAAGCAAGTAGTATAAACTTAATACAGAAACTTAATCAAAATTAAAGTTGTTCACTAGTAGTAATATGATTTAGAAGCTACTATGCACTAACATTTTTAAATGCTTCAAAGAAATAACAAAATCAAAATTAATGAATCCGTGAGGATGAAAAGGTTATAGCCCCAGGTCCATGATTGCGGAGACACCAAAGCGTCCAATAATACAATGATTTTCACCGCCCCTGCGTGTATATTCAGAAATTTCGAATTTGCAATCATCTCTGTCTAACTTTACCACATATACAGTTTGAAAAGCTTACCAAGGGTTTTGAACTTTATGCGCATGGGATAAGGCTTCAGTGTTGAGACATTTGTGCTGACTGAATTCCAGTTTTCACGATGCGCAAAACAATAGGGTGCTTACTGCTTCCCTCCTGACGCCTGAAGCGGTTTTTCATCTATCTCCTATCCCTTTTGCTCCTATTGGGTTGATGCGAGTGTGAGGAGAGCGAAAAATCACGACAAAAGCCACTTTTAGCTAATTTTCTTCGCCGCCACCGCGTCGTCATTTCATTGTAAGCACGTCGCTCGCTTCAAGTATTACTTTTTTTTACTCTGTTTTATCACGGATATTATTGGATTTAAAAAATACGAAGTCTTCTGTACTTAAATCAAATAACTCTATACAGTAGAAGTTTAAAAGACAGTATAAAGAAAAATATTATAGGTCTTTTTATGTTAGAAATCACACATGCGCTATCATGTTGAGCTAGTCGTTTATCTGATGTTAAGCGACACAGCTGCCTAATGCAGTTGAAGTGTCACTCGGAATTCTATAGTATAGAGTTTTGCGTGGCACTGCACTGAGCACGTCATCCTGAGACAGCACAGTCTAGTAATACGATTACTAATCTCACAGTCCAATTATAAGATTACTAGACTGTGAGATTAGGCCTAATTTTTCGTGTAATTTTACTAGCTACAATGCCCTTCAATCGTAACACAGTAGTGCTTGCACGCAGGCAAAATAAGTGGCAAAGCGGTGGTACCTACCTAGACGAACTTTCTTTATGTACACAGACTCCAGCAAAAAAGTCCTGCCACCTAATAAAAGCTAGAAGGATACATACACGATGAGATCTACTTTGATTTTAGTAAAAATCATTAAATCCAGCAAGGTTAAATAGCATTGGTTGTCCTTTTAAATATTTCAAACGTAACGTTGGACACCTAAAATGCCATGACGCTTATTAATTGAAACAAATGAGTAACGCTCACACAAACGAGCAAACATAAAGCTAACGAACAAAATCACGGCAGTGGCACCTTCGAAAGCCGAGTTAATAAATAACGTTTAGTTTATAGATGCCACGGGTTAGTTATTTAAAGTTCATTTGTAGCTGGGGTGGCCGGGCAGGGGTCACGAGTTCGATTACGGACACGCTCGATAAAATGTCGCGCGACTTCGTTACGGTTCGCTCGCCATGGTAAGAGTGGGAATTTATAATTACTTATTAATTCAGGTTTTTGTTGAGTGTTAGTTTAACTTGGGTAACATGGTAAGGCCACATAGTTCATTATTTTTTCTATTTGTATGTGTGTATTAAGCTTGTAACGCAACAATTTTAGGTTTATCTTTTTGAAGTAAAACTTTACGCACGCGTTTATCGTATATTTAAGGTTCTGTTTGTCTTTTCTGCGTAATAGAAATATTCTTATTCTTATTTTTATTCTTATAAATTTGTATTAATATGTTGGCGTGTCCGCTAAAATGACAATTTCCAATTGTCAAGATGGCTTCATTAACATTAAACAAAGCAAAAGTTATACCGGCCGATAGATGGAGCTAAACTAAAATAAGTTTTACTTCAGTCGTGTGGTTTAAAGCATACTCGTTTTTTGTTAACACACACATTAAAGCTCTCTCTCTCTCTCTCTGTTATCTCTCTCTCTCTCTGTTATCTCTCTCTCTCTTTTCCCTTCTAAATTATTAATATACCAAATTCAGATACAAAAATTTATTTTTTATAGTTGATTGAAATCTATCGTGTAAGTACCGCTAAGCATTAAATTCGTTTCGCGATGATATCGAGTGGCTTTAGAATTACAGTGATAATCGAGCTCAGGGGAGCGTAAGTTAAATCGCTTGTAACGATTGTCCAGGGGCAGAAGTCGTCACGGGCCGACACAAAACCGGCGGCGCTCTCTGGGGAATAATGATATCAAAACAAATTAACTCTACGTTTCAATATTATAATGTTTAGGTCGTCATGTTATTGATAATTTTACTTTACTTACTTTGCCAATTATTCTGCCGCCAAGCAGTAGTGCGCAAGCGCTACTGTGTTCCGGTTTAAAGGGCAATGTAGCTAGTGAAATTACTGGGCAAATGAGACTTTATGATCTGATCTCACGGTCGAGTAATCTTATTAGCAGACTGTGGTTTCACAATAAGGCTGGATTCCTTTGGCACGAATTTTATGTTCATCCAAAAACTCAAGTTTTATGCAAGTTTTTTCATCATGTCTTATAATGAAATTGGATTTGAAACGGAACATAATAACTATAGGATGTATTATCATTTTTTTAAATTTATATTGTAAATTATTTCGTCCTTTGATGATCCTCACAAAAATGTGACTAATTAATTTTGACTTTACTACATATTATTTTAATAACGAACTCGAGAGCGTATCGCAAACAATAGGACGTATCGTGCGAAGCGTGCGACATAATGGCTCTGTCGCATTTCTTCGCGCCGTAAAGCGATAATCATCAAAATATTGCATCACTTATCGAAATATTGTAAGTGTCAATCAAAGAATTAAGTTCGTATTGTTATGTTGGCAGTGGCGCGTGTGCGGCGCGCGCCATTACGGTCGGCTGAGCGTCGCGTGCGGCATTTTAGGGACCCATTGTTTTGATTTTCGCGCGTGAAATGACATGACGTCACAGCGTGTAGAAACTGCAAAACGTGGTTGGCGTAGAATAATAACGCGAAATATTGTGTATAAGTGGCAAAAGGTTAAAATACGATAATCCAATCAAAGTATAAATACTAGTCTTCTCCTTTTACCTTGGCCTAGACCGTGGGTTAGGTAAAAATATGATAGACAAATCGTTTGTTGTTGTTGAATGTGTGTACAAATTCATATTTTTATTTTAGGTAAGAAGTAACTAAAAAAAATTAGAATTTTTTATTTGAATTTGACGAATAAACCAGTCAAAGAAGTAGGTATTTGTGCATTTAATATTTGAATTTTATAGTTTGTAGTTTGAAGTAAAGAGTACGTAGTTATATAAATATACAAAATATCTTACCTTGCGTACCCTGTGACGTAGCGTGTGATGACCATGAGCTTTTGTATGATGCATCTGAAAATAAAAAGCATTTTTATTTTCACTAAATAATATCTTACTTAATTATTATACACACTATATCACACTATCACACTAATATTATAAAGGTGAAAGTTTGTATGTGTGTATGTGTGTTTGTGTGTATGTTTGTTACTCCTTCACGCTCAAACGGCTGAATGGATTTGGTTGAAACCACCAAGATAGCTTATACACTAGATTAACATATAGGCTAAATTTTATCCCGGAAAAGTGATATTTTCCCGTGGGATGAGTAAATAATTAAAATAATTTTACCGCGGGTAAAACCGCGGGGTGCAACTAGTATCAGTATATATCAAACTAAATTATTTCGTATTATTTTAATAGAATAAGATATACCATAGGTTTGATAGGTTAGTTTTTTTTGGTTTTGGCTCCACACTTTTGTGTATTTAGCCAGTGTCAAGTAATTGATAATATTTTAACTTAATTAATATCATATAATGTATCAAGTCAAGTCAAGTCACAGTCCAAGTCATCAAGTTAAGTCATAGTCTAGTCTAGTCAAGTCATACTCCTAGTAAAGTGGTGGCAACTTTACCAGAAGCTTCTATGGAGCTTTGGAAACAACACGAAAAGAAACGTTTCACCATCATTATACCACTTTGCCACACTCATGCCTGTAATCCAGCACTTAACGAATAAAATGCCACCAATTTTATGCACTAACACTGAAAATATCACAAGTTTTGGAAAATAATACAATGTGGCGATCTTTTTCGTTTTCCCGCCAAAACTCGATGGGTTAGTTCAAAACCAACGGGCTATGGAGAGGGCTGTACCCTGGGGGGACCCAGTATAGCGTAAATCTGGTATGAAGATATCCGCAACAGAGCTAAAATCACCGACATAGCTTTAAAAATAAGAAGTTGAAATGGCAATGGGCAGGCGACATCGCTGGCAGAAACGACACCCTAGGAGAAAAAAGGTTCTTGACTGCTGGCAATCGCAAGTTAGTAAAAAACCTTGAAATATTTAATTTTTATCCTCGTAGGTATTTCAAGGAGGTCGACATCCATAGTGCACAACTAATAGGTACTAACGTAACGTATATAACGTACGCGGAATAAGAAACGTGTCCCCATACGCTACGCTAACACATTATCGGTAACAAAGATGAAGTCACTACTCATACTGTCCAACGGAAGTAAGAAGGGAGAAGAAATAGATAGAGGAAGGAATGAATAGATTAGACGTGGAGCGTAAGCAAGTAGAATGTAAAGAGAAAAGATAGGGGGAAAAGATGAATGGATATTACATACGCAGAATAAGAAAAGTGTCCCCATACGCTACGCTAACACATTGCCGGCAGCAAAGATGAAGTCACTACTCATCCTGTCCAACGGAAGTAAGAAGGGAGAAGAAATAGATAGAGGAAGGAATGAATAGATTAGACGTGCAGCGTAAGCAAGTAGAATGTAAAGAGAAAAGATAGGGGGAAAAGATGAATGGATATAACATACGCAGAATAAGAAACGTGTCCCCATACGCTACGCTAACACATTGCCGGCAGCAAAGATGAAGTCACTACTCATCCTGTCCAACGGAAGTAAGAAGGGAGAAGAAATAGATAGAGGAAGGAATGAATAGATTAGACGTGCAGCGTAAGCAAGTAGAATGTAAAGAGAAAAGATAGGGGGAAAAGATGAATGGATATAACATACGCAGAATAAGAAACGTGTCCCCATACGCTACGCTAACACATTGCGGCAACAAAGATGAAGTCATTACTTATTCTGTCCAACGGAAGTAAGAAGGGAGAAGAAATAGATAGAGGAAGGAATGAATAGATTAGACGTGGAACGTAAGCAAGTAGAATATAAAGAGAAAAGATAGGGGGAAAAGATGAATAGATGAGACGGCCAAGGGTCACCTGCCTACCTTTGCTCCTCCATTCGCCGCCCATACATTCATCCTTTTTCTTTATCTTTTGCTCTCTTCTTTCTCTTTTCTCTTTCACAGAGTTTCTACGCCTTAAAATTAATTAACCAGTGTAAAGCTGAGGCAGGTCAGCGTAATATATATATATATATATATATTATATTTTTTATTTTGTTGTGTCAAGTAAGTGCTCTAGCGCGCCAGTACGCTACCTACTGATAATAATGGACGTAGTTAGCAGTAGTTAGTATTAATGTAGTAGTTAGTCCAAAGAATAAAGTCACTCCAAAAATAGCTTTTTATTATGTGCACCTGCTGTATGAATGACGTATTTATTTCATAAGAAGTGTAAAGGTTTCTCCACAATTGCGATGCAAAGTTATTTATTAAAAGAACTTGTAATTTTTTCCACAATATTTGAGTTTATTATCGGAGTTTTGGCGGGAAAACGAAAAAGATCGCGTCATCGCATTGTATTATTTTCCAAAACTTGTGTAATTTTTAGTGTTAGTGCATAAAATTGGTGGCATTTTATTCGTTAAGTGCTGGACAACAGGCATGAGTGTGGGGAAGTGGTATAATGATGAAGAAACGTTTCTCTTCGTGTTATTTCCAAAATTCCATAGAAGCTTCTGGTAAAGCTGTCTCCATTTTACTAGGAGTACGAAAAATTGAAAAATTATCAATTACTTGACACTGGTTAATTACACAAAAGTGTGGAGGACAAACCAAAACAAAAAAAGTTTATTATCAAAATATAAATTAAAAATAATGCAGTAGCAAAACTTATAGGCGGCATTGCCCCGTTGTATGGCATGGGCCTTTGGGCTAAATGGAAGGCCAGCATTTTATTCACATGTTGCCTTGATCACTCGTTCCGAAAGATCTTTGTAAATTTTTATTTAATTTAATAAATCTATAATATTGATGTTTATTGCTGCTGTTGTGTTACTGTATAGTTGGAGTCAATTGGTTAGTGCATTAAAAAAGTGAGATAGTAGTAAAACAAAAATCTATCGAATAATAAAAAATAATAAAATGTAAATTAATTAAAGAGTTTTGTAATGTGCAGAAGAATACAAGGTTCTAACTCTGTGTATTAGAGGTGCTAAATTATCTAAGTAGTACTTAATTAATATATCAATAATTAATAAAAGTAATTATTGATTACTAATTATATTTATTTGACTTAGTGCCATCTTTACCGCGGCTTTGTAATACATTTTTGCAAGTGCGCGATGCACTATATAACTGGACAACGGTTCAACAGTTTTCGAGGATGAATAATTCACAGGTTGTTTACGGATTCGATGAACTGGAAAGTGTTATAAAAGTCGTTGTATGTAGGTACAAGTATCTTTTTCACAACCTTTTTTATTAATTATTAATCATTTAGCGGCTTTATTTTTGATCTTCAAGAACTTGTTCGTACTTAATTTCGTTTATTTATTTATTACATTAAACATAAATATTTTATAATCGTTAATACAAAACTAAACTAGACCTAAAAAACTAAATTATACCTAAGAACTTAATATATAAAAAAAATAAAACTAAAAATTGTTTGTACTTAATTGTCTGTATTATTATTATTATTAATTAATTATTCATATTTTTTGTATTCAATAATTGATGTCGTTTTATTTTATAAGTATCAGCATACCTAGATTTCATACTGAAAGCTCGTGCTCGTATAGAACTCAAGCCGCCAACTTACAACAATCAGTTAAAATATCGGCATTTAAAGAAATCTTCATGAATAAATTGTATAGAATTCAGCGTTTTAAGCGGCAACTTACAAAAGGGATGACAGCCCCTCTTCAACAGCTTTCAGGCACTTATGACACTTCGACGCCCCTGAAGTGCTATCATCCCTGATGCATCCCTCAATAGTCGCTTAGAGCCTTTGAGTTTGCCATGTGTGATCTCAGAGCTGATTACTGACAGATTTGTGCACAATACGCCCTTTTATAAATATAGGTTATAATGCATTTTCTTAAGTTTGGGTTCACGTTATTATTCTATTTGGCCAGTGCCAAGTTAACATTATATCCAAGTATTACATATAAGTTTTTAAATAATTACTTTAGACCGGGAAATTGCCTTTGTTTTGCAACTAAATACTACAGTGATATAATATCTAATACTAGTCGCTACCTAATAAAAAAACTTAGACTATATACTGGCCGCGATGACCTATAGATAGTCCAAATGCTCCAGCCCACCACCAGCAGGTAGCGTACCCAACATGCTGGCAGCATTGCCCCGTTGAATTGCAAAGCTGATTCAATCAATCAAATTAAATTAATTAAATTCAATTTCATTGAGTTTTATAATTATTAGAATAGAAATATTACTAACATCATATCTAGTACGGTCAAGTTAAGCTTAAGTAAAGAGATGGGTAATTTGTTTGTATATGGGTATAATGGTATAATGGGTAATTAATTTTTTTCTTGTCGGCGGAATAATCGCATTTGTTCTCGGTCTTCGGGCAATGTTTTAACCTCCTTGTACAACATGACATCTTTTATTTGACCTGTATAAGCTCTTCTAGGTCTGCCTCTTCCTCTCTTCCCTTCTATCTTTCCTTCTATGAAGTTTGTCATAAGGTTTTCATGTCGTAGAAGGTGGCCAAACATTTTTCCTCTTCTCGCTTCTATTGTCGCTAGTATGTTCCTTTTTTCTTGAACCAGGGTAAGCACTTCTTCATTGGTTTTTCGCTCAGTCCAGCATATTCTCTCCATACGCCTCCAGCACCACATTTCAAATGCTTCCAGCCTTTCTCGGTCTCTTTGGGTCCATGTCTCGCTTCCATACAAAGCAATGTGCCAGATATAAATTCTTATTAAGCGTTTTCTTAATGATTTTGAAATTTTGGATTTAAAAAGGTGTTTTTTGTTGTTGAATGTTCTTTTTGCTATTGATATTCGAGCTTTAATATATAATGTGCATCTGGCGTCATTGCTGATAAGGCTTCCTAGGTACTTGAATAAAGCTATTTGTTCTATTGGAATATTGTTTAATTTAATTTGATTTGTTGTAGGTAAGTCTCTGGTTATTGCCATTGTTTTTGTTTTGGAAGGAACACTAAAAACACGTTTTTTGTATGGTCTTATTTTCTTTTATACTTATACTCATTCACTTAAATAATGTATTAGTACGAGTTTAGTGAGTTAATAAGTTTGTTTTTACATTACAGTACTCGCTATTGACTATTGTTAAATATTTGTGTATAATCTTTAGTGACGTGTATAGTTACCGCTGTGCTGAATTTCACATTAGTACATTATGATACAAGTGTGCTAAGTTCATTAATTGAGGCGGTATTATCGCGATTAGAGAGCCGAAAGTGTAATGGTCGATGTATGCGTTTCACACGAACTTTTTCATCACACTTGCGAGGAAAAAAGTTGACTTTTATATTATCAGGTTTTCTGAAAAATGGCGCGCAGGATTATTTTTTCCATCAGCATTACCTTGTAAAGGTTTTATAATCTTTGGCGCCCATGCCAGTGATTTGCACGCAGGGCGCGAAACACAGATTAGAGAAGAAACCATATTGCACAAACGAAACCAACAAGCAGCCGAAATTAAATATATCTAGAAAATATAAAATTATGAATGAGCATTGCCATTCAACGTGGTAAGGATAATGAAAAAATATTAATTATACGATACTCGAGCAACTACAGTAATATTTCTTTGAATAAATATGTTCGACGTATTGAAATACAAAATTTACTTGCCCAATTTTTATATTAGTAATCTACATTGTGTAGGTACATATGTGAAAATATTTTAAAACAATTATCAACTATGATGTACAATCAGGGTCTAAAAATGTTTATCAGTTTTCAAATTAAATTGTTTAGCACACTGTGCGAAGTAAAGTCTAAAATGCTGTATCTATCTACATATTACTTTTTAATAGTTGTACCATCGATTCTTACATAAAGAGTATTCATAAATTTTTGATGATGAAACTCTTTTTTAATTTAAAAGTTGACGCTTTAACATTAATTGTTACAATGACATTCAAATACTAGTCTTTATGCCAGATATTATTTTATCATATTTCTACAAAAAAGGTTTTCTACCTATTCTAGACGATGATCGTGAACGATCAATTTTCGTTGTAATAAATAAATCTACCTTGTGACATCCACCTATGACCTATCATCGACCTTGTGACATCCACCTATGACCTATCATCGAACTTGTGACATCCACCTATGACCTATCTTCGACTTTGTGACATCCATCTATGACCTATCATCGACCTGTTGACATCCACCTATGTCCTAATCAACGAACTTGTGACATGCACCTATGACCTAACATCGAACTTATGACATCCACCAATGACACCATGCATGTTTCCTAAAATATATGAGATATATTAAATTTATTTAATTTACACAAGAGAGAGAGAGAGATTATGAGATATTCATGTAATATATTATTAAAGCAAAACTTCTGCACGCACGCTATACTTGGGGAGTAAGCTGGTGAATGCAAGCGAATGGAAGTTGAGGCTGGTTCACGTAGATCTCCATTGTCTACATAACGGAGCTTAAAATTTATTCATATTATGTTGGTATGTTCGGTAAAATTACACTATACAATAGTCAAGATGGCGGCATTAACATAAAGCAAATCAAAAATTATACCGGCCGATAGATGGAGCTAAACTAAAGAAATTTTAAGCGCATTAATTTTTCAGTCTTTTTCTATGAAATTGCCGTTTTTTACGAAGTAAGTTGTCGTAAGTTTTGTTATGAATTTTTTATTTATATTGAGCTCAGTAATCAACCATTACATCTTTGTCAACGCAATGGCAGTTTATTGATGATACCCTTCTTGAAGAAATTAGCATCAAAGAAATGAAAACCGAAAAGGAGACAGCCAATTCTTCAAAGACATTTTGTACAGGTATGGTATATTTTCTCGCTAAGAAATTATTTAAATTTTGGAAAAAGAAGCCAGGTTCGGTAAGTACCTGGTGATGGAAAGCTTCCAACCCCAACTCTTGTAACTTAGATACCGTCTACTGGGCATTATAAGGTTGCGCGTTATTATTATTATTTATTGCACTAAAAACAGTACAAACGGAAGACTTAATGCTAAAGCATTTTCTACCAGTCATCCACTCATAGTTTGAGAAAGAGGGATGTAGGCGTGCATCAAAATTTGTATGAGTAGTATTGTCATAGTCGCGTTGTCGAGCTGGAGCAGCGAAGATGAGCGATTGACCAAAGCTGCACCTCTACCGCGTAACCGTTCTAGGAATCAGCTTCGCCTGCCATCCTGCACGCGCCAATTAACAAGTCCACGAGTGCGAGCAAGAGAGAACACGATTACGATCTCCACCAGACTTACGCGGTAAGGCCCCTGGTCAGAGACGTGCGAGCTTCTCTATCAGTGTGTTCAGTTCTTTCATACTACACATCTTCAGTAATGCTCATCCCGTTTGGCAAGAAGCTGGGATTAATCACACCACCGCTAGACTACTAAATAGTTACCATCACTTTTCTAGGTGTAAATTTCGTTTATGGCATTGTTTAATTGCTGAGCCAGGATTCAACCAACTTGCTGAAGGCTTGCGATTGTCAAATAGAATCCATTTTTCGTCACAGGTAACAATGCGGTCCAAAATTTCTTCGTTTGTGTACTTGTGGAGTCGTGCAAGACACGTCTCGACGTGTACTTTGCACTGACGATCATTGAGTTCGTGGGGCACCAATTCTCAAGCTTTTTACTTTGCTAATTTGTTACCAATTGACCAATATTGTTTTGATGCCGACGTCAAAAGCTGCTGTTAATTCAGTCGAAGATTGGGAATCAACAGCTTCCACAATAGCCTTTAATTTTATTATTTCGACCAAAATTTTCGGATGGTTCATTTTTTCAGGTAAAATTTCGAGAATGGAAGCCGGCTCACCATCCGTAGCGCGTTCGTTTATACTGTTCGCTCCGTAAATGTCGTTGATGTTGCGTGCCGCTTGTGCCGCGTTGCTCCTACGACGGTACAAATATTCCGTAATTACGTATCCATAATGACGAAAAAATTTCCGATGAAAACATTACGCTAATTAATTAACAAATTACTGATTTAAAACAATTCAAGTTTGTAAAATAAAATTTGAATTTTTGGGCACACAAACAATATTTTGATTTGAAATGGTTAGTACTGCAGAACGGCAATCATAGAGGTATTCACATAAGTAAAGAATTATTAATTAATTTATAATCTGCGGCTTCTTTATGCTAGGATGAAAACATATAGGATCTGCCATCCTCTTGTTGAAATAAGTGAATTTACAAAATTTGTGCTCATGCGAAAAAATAAATGTAATAATTTGACTAACTGTAACTTGCAAATTAGTACTGATTCCAATACTACTATACCTACAATAGATCTACTATATTAAAACACTGCATATTTTTAATGCATATTAAAGCAGAAGTGTAAGTAATTTTATTATATTTCCTGTGATATATTTATTCAAACAAAATACGTGATATATATATACACACAATTACAATTAAATAATCCATTTTCATGTTATCTCTGATTAAAACGATCGTTTCTTTTTGTAAAAAGTTTTTTGTTAATTATAATATAACAAAAGTCAGCTTAAGATTAAACTTTTGGTTGAAAAGGAATTATAAATGAATGGGTAAGTACTGTTCTTGCTAATGCAACCATGAAGAATTTAGTACCTGGCTTGCCTGAAACACGGTGTTGCAAACAAATTCTACCTTACCGAATGCTGTCACAGCGCTGAGCCACCTCTACATCTAGCACCGTACTTACGACAGAAGTACCACAACTATTGTATTAGGAACCCTTCACACCACCACAACACGTGTCACTGCACCCACGGTTAATAAACAAAAATATATTCACCAGCAAATAGCATAGAGAAGTTGGTAAAGGTGCCCGACCGACTGAGGTAGTCGGCGGAGCTCTTTATGTCGAGCATGGTTACGGTGAGCACGTTGTCCGCATGGCGATGAGACGCGGTGACGCGGCGCGCTCGTCTGCCGTGCCCGGGACTCCACGGGGGCGGCCCGGCCCCGGACACGCCCACACACGCCCCTCGCACCCCCACACACCACCCCGCCAATCGCACAACACTCCGGCTAATCTTTATCTCAGAAAAATAAACATGGTGGGCGGGAGATAATGACGCTATGACGGCACGATAATCAAGAGGCTTTGTGGCGCGCGACGCTCCGTTACCGAGCGGCTTATCCGATGCCAGACTGTTTGGCGAAAATTGAACGGTTCGATATTTTTTTCTTTTGCTCGAAAGGCTTTCATTAAATGCCCATTGAGTGTCGGAGTTGGCACTCGGCCGATTCGGCGACTGTTTGTCACGGGCGCATATTGTATTTTTTTAATTTCAGCGCGCCCGGTCGTCGGGACAATGTCCGCGCTCGGCGGCTATTGTACTGAGGCCTTTATTTTTTGTTGTGAATCGGTCGACAGCTCGGCCTTTCCTATCTTGATAATTGTCCATATAATTGGTCGGGCTTAGGCGTATTGTCCGCTGAATTTCAGCACAATGGTTTTCCAGGTGTTGTCTGGTCGAATGATTTTGTCATCCGTTCTGAAATTCATCCATTGTCAGGTTTAAAATATTTATTTGGAAAAGGAAAATGGTTAGACATAATCAATGGTTAATTAAAACGCTTTTCAGTTTATTTATTTTGTCACTGGTCGATAAATATGAGACCTGATAGATTTTTATTAGATAGCTAGGCTTGTGTAAACATAGCTTAGTATAACTAGTTTCCACCGGTGGATATCAAACGAATCCATCCAGCCATATGAAGTATAGCACATCACTTCTGGAAAAGCAGCTTTAAAGTATTGGTAACGACACATTGAAAAGCTTAAATTATAATTATCTTTATCGTTAAAACGTACGTACCATAATTAATCACACAAATATTATAAAGGCGAAAGTTTGTTACTCTTTCACGCTCAAACGGCCGAATAGATTTGGATGAAATTTGGTACCAAGATAGCTTATACACTGGATTAACAAATAGGCTATATATATGTTAATCCAGTTAATATATATTTCATCAAAACGTGAAATGTTCCCGGGGGATGAGCAAATAATTAAAATACTTTTTATCTGCGGGTGAAACTGCGGGGCGCAACTAGTACAAATATTTACTTTAGAAAAAGAATCCATCATTAAAGAAGCAGTTTTAACCAGAATTATATCCCTAGACGACCAAACGATATCTACTAGCACTTTTTTAATATAGGTTTATTAAGCCACATTACGTAACGGCACCAATCCATTCCAACCACCCATTGTGAACACGGCCACGGTCAGGTCAGCCACGCATTGACCTTTGTGGTGTAGCGTCATATTCCATAGGTATTATAGCCCTTATGCAGGGCCAGTTTAAATACAAAATGAAATAAGAATCTAGATATTCTTATGTGATTCCGCTAAAACCAAATAAAAGTTTATCTATATTGGGGTGGTTGCAAAGGATCATTGTACGTAAATTAATGATAACACCTAAAAAACCTTAAAAACCAAAATATTATTATTATTAATTTAAATTTAATTATTATAAATATAACCTGAAATTGAAATAACAAATTAAAAATATTATTATTATAAATTAACTATTATCTTTATAAATACAACCTGAAATTATGATAACAAATTATAAAAAGATTATTATTATTAAATTAATAATTATAGTTATAAATATAATATATACCATATATATACCAGCTTATTGGGACCAGCTTATTTTAGGTAGATTTAAGTTTGGTTCGTGGGACATTTTTATTTTTAAATCTTATCAAGGATGCTGGAAGGAAGCTGCAGCCGTCGATCTTAGTGGTGGCAAACTTTGCGGAAAAAAAATCAAATGCAGTTCAAATGGAAAATGCCATTTGTAGGGGCACAAAATGCTAACTTGCATGCCAGAAATTGTTAACATCGTAATGCACCAAATAAGAACACGCAAAAATGTGAATACTAGGAACAGATCTTATTATCACACCATTTTAGGGCTCGCGCTTGAGGTTTACCTATTTAATCGTACCTAAGTTCCTGTTTCATTTATGACCATCACGATATTTTAATTTGAATTTCGCATTGGTTTGATATCCTTCGGCCATTTGATTTTGCAATCTTTTTAATGTTGCCAATAAGAAAACTGTGATTTTCTTTTAAATCCTTTTCAAGGCTTAAAATGAAGACACTCCAAATACCAAGTCTCTATACTTCCAGCGATTTGGGCTTTGTTTTGTCTGTCAGTCAGTCTCCAAGGACAAATACTTTTATTAATACTAATTTGGGTACTATAAAACTAATGAAAACTTTTCTCTTTTTCCTGCGCCGGACTGTTGGTGTCGGCTGGTGGTAAATTTAAATAAATTTGAATCATAAGAAAAATTATCTCCAATATCTTTCTTTCTTCATCCGTAACAAGTTCTGCCCGTCGGAAGTAGGCATTCAAGTCACTTTGTATAGTCTATATCAATTTAAATGTGTCTATATCTACATTGTTTTTTCTCTAATCTGTAGTCTTTACATTATTTTTAAATTATAGTAGGTTTACATCTCTCAGTTTATTTTTTCTTTTATCTGTGTTAATACGTTTTATCAAAATTATAGTAAAGTCAAAGTCAAAGTCAAAGTCAAAGCCAAAGCCAAAGCCAAAGCCAAAGTCAAAGTCTAAGTCAAAGCGAAAGTAAAAGTCAAAGTCAAAGTCAAACTAAAAATATTTATTCCAAATAGGATTTCAGAAAGATTGCATCTCTCAGCTTATAAAGTTTTATGTGTATAAATATTTTATTTATTTATCTAAATCAATTCGAATCGGCTAAACTAATATACTGTTAGTATAAGTCATCATCATCATCAGCCTGTGTTAGTCCACTGTTGGACATAGGCCTCTCTCAAAGTACGCCATTGAGGCCGGTCTCGGCTCTTCTCATCCAATTACTAAGCCATACTGAATACGTACAGTTCTATACTGCGCCTTTAATTAGTCTACGTATACAAATCAATATGGCCATGTGCCGTCTGGAGGTCATTCAGCAAAAAATGGTACGATACGATCTGAGTAAGCAAACTCGCGTGTTGAGGGTTCCCACTATGTCAAAAAACCAATATAGCTTTTAGTTCAACTAAAACTTAATTTGAATGTAAAATACTATACCCTAAAAATTACTTTGGTTTTTGACTTAAACGCGAAAAACCGTCAACACGCAAGTTTCATGGAGATATTTGTATTTTAATAATAATAATAATGTTTGATTTATTTTCTTTATGTATGTAAAGCTTATGAAGTAAGACCGTAATGTAATTACGTAGAGCCATAAGGCGTCGTAGAAGCAAAGACCCGTAGCTGAGTTGTAGAACTGTAGAGCTACGAAGAAAACGGCCTAGGCGCTACGTAAATTACTGCGGTAAAAACTTTAAAGTTGTTTAAGATTGTTTAGCGCTATTTTTAATTTATATATTACAAAATATATCAATCAGTTTTTTAATGTTATATCATTAAATTATATCTAAAATAAATCGTTGTTAAGTTTTTTAGTATAATATCATACTTACTTAATCCTTTCACATCAAAATGTTTTTTTTTTTTATAAATTTTAAAATTAATTCAGCATCATCCATGCTCATAATATTTCACGTATTAGTCCAACCAAAGGTGTCAAAAAGGAATCTAAGGTATCTAATTCTCATTTCTGAATGTTTAACTGACGATGTGACGTGTAAGATGGGCAACTACGCAGCCCAAATACCTGAGTTATTCGACTGTGACTAAATAGTGCCTGTTTACTAATGTAGTAATGAATACTATTAACATTAGTTTCTATAATGTAATATTTATATCTTGGTTTTAATAAAGAGTTTTTGTATTGTATGAGTTTGTATGAATGATTCCTCGTCATGTAGGAATTAAATATATTTGCAAAGATATAGGTTGAATCTAGCACGGATTGAGAAACAATATTATCTGTTCTGCCAACAATCAAAAGAAGTAACCTAATAAAAATTCATCTTGATTTCGGCAAGCTTTCGCCCTTCAAGGCGCCGCGTAAGTGTGTGCGTGACGGGTACAGTTGCGCCAGTGTGCGTGTGTGAGCCATGATCGATGCGGGGGCGGTGTTGCCGCTCCGCTCACTTCCGGTGCAGCGACGTTGCCGCTTCTACCGTTAGGCGGCGTTACTGAAATCGTAGATAACTACAACCTGTATTTATCACTCGATTGTGTTTTTTAATGATTTTAGCTGTAATAAATATAATAACTAAACACTAAAAACAAAATAGCATAAATAATTACTACATTTAATTTGTTTCTCATAGTATAATGTTTAACTTATTTTATTTTAAAG
Organism: Ennomos fuscantarius; assembly: GCA_905220475.3. Taxonomy (NCBI): domain Eukaryota; kingdom Metazoa; phylum Arthropoda; class Insecta; order Lepidoptera; family Geometridae; genus Ennomos; species Ennomos fuscantarius. Next base: position 4,566,227 of record HG992023.1, on the reverse strand, counting down.
GTGTTATAAGCGATTAAAAATAATGTAGTGGTAGTAACTAATCGATTGACGTTTGCGGTTCTCCTATTCCGCAGTAGCAACTATAATCATCTCTATTTTCTTATAGTCCGTAGCAGGTCTACGTCTGTCTACAGAGTACCTTTTATGTAGCCCGTAGCAGGGTTACGGCGGACTGTATAACCGCTACAGCCAACTTTTAACCTAAGGCCTAGGAGAAATTACCTGCTGACGGATCGTGGAATAACGTTGATACTAGCGTGCACTATCATGTGTCGGTTAAGCTAATGGATAAACAAAAAGTGTCAAAATAACATCTTTTTACGGCATACATACCATATTTATATAACCGCATTTGATATAAATTTCATTCCAATACAACGTAAAACCACTAAGCTTGTGGTATACAATTAGGTACGTGAAAGAATATCATCACAAATAAATTTGTTTTGCCTATTTTATTAGCAAACTATTATATATAAATAAAAATGTAATTAAAAATGTGGTTAGTTGAAATAACCTTTTTAGGTTATTAAATATATGTGGACATTTCACACAGCGCCATCTAGCATCAAACCAAGCATAGCTTGTACTGTGGGAACCAGATAACTGATACAATACTTAGACACTTTTTTAGATAGATCTTATATTTTTGTTTGTAAATATGAAAGTTGCATGTAAGTATAACATATAAAAAAGTAACTAAAAAAAATTAAGTGTTTTTTAATTTTTTGTGTTTACTTTACATATAAATATATTTTAAAGTATTTTAAGTTGACAATCAGTTAACGATGTGTCCATAAATGTTTAAATTAAACAGATATTCTCGTTGCCAATATATAATGTAGATATATCATATTTGATATATAAAGAGATTGAATAAATAGCACCAAATGCTTATATAAGTCGCGGGATATATGTATTATAAACATGTTTGTTCTAGCGAATTGACAGCGCTGTCCATGTTTAATTTAAAATTAATACAGCCAGCCTGTAGGCCGGAAATGAGCTTAGACTCCAAGGGGTGTGACAGGGGCAGGGTGGCGGGGTAAGGGAGGGCTGCACAACCTGCGAATTAACAGGAATCGACAATTTAATTTCACTGCGGAGTTATGAAAATATGATTTCGTTTCTTTTTTCATTTGGAGGGTTAAATTTTTGATTTGAATCTCGAGAAAAATTATTTTACGGTTTTATTATATGTAAGTCTATGTAATATGACCGAAAATATTAAAGGTCTAATTAAATGCTGAGTCGGAACTTACCTATGACGTCACGCAACGTTACGTGATTTGGTACAAATTTATTTTTTATCTAAGCTTTTCATATTTCGTGTACTCCGTTATGTGTGATATTGTTTGATGTCCTAAATGAATTTATTTTATTTTATTCTTTCCAATACAGAAGGTCAGTTACCATTTGCTCCAGGACTCAATTCTTCCAAATGCCACCAATTTCAAAACATGCAAACTGTGCAAATCTCAATTTATCCAAGTAGGGATTACTATTTTTACCTTATTAAAGATATCCAGGTTTCATTTATCAGGAAAATTGAACTATGGCAAGGAATTCCACTTTTCAATCCAACTACCAAGGAGATTCTCGATTCGGTTGCATATTTTATGTCATTACCACAGAACTCTGTCATTTATATTTATTTGAAACGATATAGTTCAATATTAGCTCCATATCAATTTATCAAATACAGTTACATGCTTACAAATAACTGAAAACAAAATATGTCAGCCGATTACAGTATGAAATTAAGGGAATCCAAGTCGCTTCAACCCTTTTTAAAAGAACATGAAGTGGACGCAAAACGGTTCTTCCGAATACGTCGAATATCATTGAATAAATGATAGTAAAACCTGTGTGCATTACATGAATTGGTGAAGCCTAGCCGCGAGTTTGGTCATTCGACCATGAAACGGGAGCTGGAATTGCGTAGTTTAACTAGACTTATCTAGTAAAACTACGCAATTCCAGCTCCCGTATTAAAATGATTCTGAAAACAGCTAAAATTCTGATTTTCTCACTCCCGCCACTGCGCTGTAGCGGGACTACGAAGACAACCAAATATTTAAGTATTGTATCAGTTATCTGGTTCCCATAATACAAGGTTTGCTTAGTTTAGGGATAGATAGCGCTGTGTGAGATGTCTACCCATATTATTATTATACATAAAATTAAAACCTTTTTGTTTGTTAAGTATATTTGTTTGAGTAATTTTGATAAAATTTTGTATTCAGATTGCTTTTACTGCAGATATTAATCAACATAAAACTGATTTCCTGAAGGGTCTTCACGGCAAAACAGTTGAGCTAATATAACAAATATGAGAGTTACATGTATAGATAACTAAAGATCATACACTGTAATATATGAACAGAGAGGCTTCACATCAAGAACTATTAGTTAGTACGGCTCCATTTAGAGCGTCCGAGGCCATTGTTAGCTTTAGCGAGGATTATACGGTACGGTATTGCGGACGGTAAAATAATCAAGTTTGCAGTGTGGCTGTCGTAGAAACAGGCCTGGCTCCGCGTTTTAGATACGACGCTATAAGTACGTAAGATGAGTTTTGGCGGGAAAACGAAAGCTTGAATCACAGCATTAAATTATTTTCTAAAACTTGTGTTATTTTCAGTGTAAGTGGTTGAAATTGGTGGCATTTTATTCGTTAAGTGCTGAATTAGAGGCATGAGTGTAGGAAAGTGGTATAATGATGGGAAACGTTTCTATTCGTGTTGTTTCCCAAACTCCATAGAAGCTTCTAGTAAAGTTGCCATTACTTTACTAAGAGTACTTACTAAGAGTACTTGACTTGATGACTTGGACTTATCATTAACTTGATAAATTATCAATTACTTGACACTGGCTAAATACACAAAAGTGTAGAGCCAATACACGAAAAAAAGTGCATATGACCGGCCCGTCGTATCGGGTCACTCCAGTACGCGTAACGCATCAGTAGGTAACCGTTTATTGCGTGCAAGCGCTGTGCAAGCTGAACTACGCTTTATTAATTTGCAGCAAGAGTCGCAAATTGAAATTTGTTTGAGTTCACTAAACTAAGCAAAGCTTGTACTGTGGGAACCAGATAACTGATACAATACTTACGATACTTTTTTGATAGATCTTCGATATTTTTGTTTATAAATACTTAATTAGAATACAATATAACACTCAGACACAAAACAGACATCGAAGTTCATCACATAAATATTGGTCCTGGGTGGGAATTGAACCCACAACCTACAACTTAGTAGGCAGGGCTACTATCAATTGAGCTACCAGTCAGCCATAATTATGATATATAAACGTCACGTAATTACGTCATACCTACATTAAGTCACGAACGCACAGTTTAAGTTAGCAATCGTTAATCGTATGTTTCCATTTCATAGACAAACTTTATAATGTCTGGTGCCACTGACAAGGTAGTCCACTTGTGTCCTAGAAATAAAATTATGTATATGATTTTGTGTTGTATATACATATAAGTATATACATATATATATACTATAATATATATAAGTATATACTGTAAAATATATTTATAATACTCTAGTATCATTTTATAAAAATATAATTAAGATTATAAATGATACCAAATTATATTTAATTACTTATACATAGTTTCTCAATGTTTTCTTACCATAAGATATACTTATTTATTGTGAAACAAACTATATTAAATTTCGCAATAAATTATAAGTTTTTAAACAACTAAAATAATATTAAAAACTATGCAATAGCATAACTTAATCTAAGAAGCCGCTACCAGTTGGCAACGTGCCCAAAAATGCTGGCGGCATTGCCCCGATGAATGGCAAAGGCAAGACTTTGGGTTTAAATAGAAACCAGCATTTTGGTCACGTGTTGCCTCGATCAGTCGTTCCAAAAGATCAATATATAATACAAAGTTGGTATCAATTTACGTTTCGCTTCAAAATAATATAATAATTTATCGCCATTTAATGTTTGCTAAAAACAGTTAGTCTTATATAATTTCAAATAATATAATAATATTAATATACATACATTGTATATATAATATAAAATAATATATAATAAGTCAATATTAGGGTTATACAATAAAATAACCGCTTTTGAACGCTTATTTTGAATCTATGGTGTGGTAGTTGAGCAGGTCGGCTCATAACCCGTGGGCGACGAATTCGTTTCCCGCGACAGGAATATATGCACCGAAAAAAAGCGCAAATCTTTGGTCTGAGTATGGGTGTTGTGGGACCACAACGTAGTTCCTGGGTCCAAGACACAAGGAATCTTTGTTAGGGTCCAGGATCTATGTAGGTGATCGTTGGGCGTTATTATTATTATTTTCTATACCTCATTTTATATTGTTTTTATGTATATATGATCTGTATTTTATTTAAGTCTTTCCATCTGTACGTATAAAATTCAAAGTCCTGACTGACTGACTGACTTATATATTAACGCACAGCCTAAACCGCTGGTCCTAGAAGACGAGACTTGAAGTTTGGAGGGTGTGTTCTTTGTAAAGTGCAGGAATCCACCAAGAATTTTTTTTCCAAATTCCATCTCTTAGAAGGTGAAATGGATGGTTGAAATTATCTATGAAAATTTTGGGAGTCAGAGCGTTTATAATGTTTGTTTCGGCAGAAAAAATATGGCATACGTTTCCTATAGGCTACGCGGGCAAAGCCGCGGGCAGAAGCTAGAACTGTATATATATGTCATGCAGTGCCAAGTAGAACAAACCGACACGTAAGAGTTAGCGAGCAAGCTGCCCCAGCTGATCATTCAGAAACTTTTCACTGCGCACTTTAATTAGTTTACAGAGACAGTTCGGGTAACTCCGGGCAGCTTGAGGCGCTATCGTACGCTCGCTGCTTCTTTAGATGGAAAAAGTTGCGCATATCATATTGTGGTAGCCCCAGGGTCCATAGGATTAGGGATCAGCCTGGAAGGAGTGGCTTTGATTTTGTTCGACGAGAAAATCACGGAGTTAGGAATGCGCTTTCGAGTTTATGTACGAAACAATTCTTCAGTTAAATGGAAGTTTTGAAGATTGGTAGTGGTGTCAATTAAAATCTCAAGCTAGATTTGAGATTTTAATTAACAGATTTCACTATAAAACTACTTAGCATTGCTTTTCAATGAATAGTGTAAAATATTGGTCACAGGTATTTTTTCGTTGTTGCTTGAATTAACTACTATTGTACAGAGTTAATTGATGAAAATAAATGAGAAACCGTTTTGTAATTGTTGCAAAAAGAGAAAGAAAAATGGCTATCGTCCATCCATCAAATCTATTCGCGAAACGCCAGAAACGTTTCTAATATGGTATTGTTGATAAACCAGTAAAATCTATGCATATTATATAGGTATATGTAGCTATTTCCTGCTTTCCGCTTTACCTGCCACCTACAAAGCTCATTTCCGCAGCACACGACAAAACGCAAAGTTGAGAGAGACTGTAGGCTAGTGTTGTGCAGATTAGTATAGCAACGCACTAAAACGCTACATAATCCTATTGGATCTGTCTTTGAACGTGGCGGTTTAAAGTTGATCGTTGCCTGACTGTCAATTTCCTCCCTCCTCCATCTCTCAGACTAGTGCATTAGCATTGTGACTGATATTTTTAGTTTACATCCAAGTGTAGGTAAAAGTCTCAGCCAATTTTGGCTAACTTTACCGATCAGTACAGAGCGACTAGTCCAGCTTCGATTATGACGCTTATGATTTTTTTACCTATTTCTGTAACGAGCGGCCTTTGCAAGAAACAAGTAAAAAACATCCACTTTTCATTTACAGAAGCGAACATGCTTCCATTTGCCCCGTACCGATGGCCACACACTTAACAATTATCCACAGCCGCAGACAAACAAACAGCCAAGTAGATTAGCGGTAAGGTATAAAAGCGGGGCATTGTAGTCCCGGAGCGGAAGTGCCCTCCGCTCTTTCCGCTCGCTCCATCCCCGCTCGCACCGCTCGCTCGGCTCGTTCTGCCCTCAGGAAGCGGTGGCGCGCAGCGGAGACAGCGGTATCCTGCGAAACCGGCACCAATATACGCTGGAACCCGGTTAAGACGATCATGGTAATATAAATTTTCCGCGTATATGTGCCATTGTTCATTGGACATGTTGATGAGCGTATCCTTTTGATTCTTGGACGTTTGAAAGCATATTTGGCTCTTTAATTAGAAACATATATCGATGGGAATCTGATTGAAAACTTCGCAATAAGAAAATCAATAGTCTTAGTTTCATCACTTTTGAATAAAACTCAGTCGTTTAGTTTGTCAGTATGATTAATCTTAGATAACTTTTTCAATCATAATTTTCGTTGTATTATGTCATATAGGTGGTTTGAAAATTCGGGCACAAGAGCAGGTCACTACTTACTGAATTAGAATTATGATTAGACTAGGCTGTTATAATGTGTTGTAACATAGTACTAGTACATAACGCGATCTACAGAAGCATAATTATACGAGTATACAGTAAAGTAGCTTAGAAAGTAACAAAGAATTGAGCAGATCAGATGTCAAGATAAAAAAAAAACTGACCCACTTCTAGATATCCGCATTGAGTGGAGCACAGCGGATCCTTATTTAGTTATATCTGTGCCAGAAGCATCTGAGTTGCAAGTAACTTTGCTATTGGCACTTCCTTTCACTTGAGCCTATTGGATTGGTTAAAGAAGTACTCAGGTGTTTCGAGTCAAGACAGTGCAATAAAGTACCCGATCAAACATTTTCTGATAAAAAAGAATTAAGGACAGTACGTGATAGTGAAATCATCGCCATCTTTAGCAACACTTACTTTTAACAATTTGGTACAATTCTGCTAGTGATTTGTACAAAAAAAATAGCAAAAGGACAATGCATTTTCTATTTTATCATTTGTGACTCTGGCGCCCTCTATTCTTGTCCATTAAAACTGATCCTTTAAAATAGCGCCATCTATGTTAATTATTCAGAACTTTATAGAGAAGTGGAAAACTGTGAGGGATAAAATCGCCACCCTTGTAAAGCTCACCCCAGTTTGAGTTATGGAGATACCGCTACGATGGCGCTGATTTTTTGTACTGTTAAGAATATTATTATGCAAGTTCAAATTATCTGGTTGCAAACGGTGTACCCGTTGATGTGAACTACAGAATAAATTTCCATGATGCAAACCTACCTACGTTACATTGATTTAAAGACGGCTAGATCATATTTCTGTGCTGTTTATCATACTCTAGTGAAACATTTTGCTCCCAATTATTTTCTTCCTTCTCGTGTATTGGTACTTGCTACTCTCGGTATAGGTAGATCTTAGCGACAAAATCCTAAGTCTATGGATAGGATAATCCAAAATTATAAAGTTATTAAAACATATGTACTGATAATAAGAATTATATTACCCGTGTCCACAGTGTTTTATCTAAGTTACAGTTTTAAAAAAATTATAGATTAAGTATAACACTTATTTTGCAATAAAAATGCCAACATAGTTTTGGAAATATACCTTCACTCATCATTACTTTTACATTTTTCAAATATTACATCAAACACTTATGAATTTAGGGTTTTTTCTTTTTCTTATCTGCCTTTAACTTGAATGCAAGCTGAGAATCTAACATTATCATATAATCCTGGTATTTCAAACCCATTGGAGAATATCCTAGATACCAATCTTTGTACATCTGATACTCGAAGTCTTCAGTTACAACAACGTCTTCAGACTCCAACACAGTTTCCAGAATCTCCATAGGGTCCAAGGGCTTGTAGTACAGAGCGGCAATTCTTTCGCTAGTCATCAGACTGTCTACAGCTTTCCTTATGGTATTTATGTCATACCCCCTCAAAGCCTGCGCTACACTGTGAACGTTGAATTCACGATCCACACCGTGGTACTTCATCAATAACTGCGTCAGTATAGACGATATGCTCGCGTAGTCCGACTTAGGTATCAAAATTGTGGACGGAAATACTTTAAACATCGTAGAGTTTTTAGCTAACCATGGCTCTGCCGCCGTACCTAGTACTAACACTCTATCTTCTGCGCCTAGAGGCTTCACGATTTCTTTGAAAAAGTCTTTGGAAAGTCTAGTGGGGTCAAATATTTTCTCTTCTTTTGGAACTTTCTTGTAGAACATCTTATCTGCGTTTTCTACCAAAATTACAGTTGGCTGCATGATTTTACTAATTTTGTTGACATACGATAACATAATTTTTAAGTTTTTTGGCCCAGGAAACTTGTTGTAAACGTTCATAGGGGACAAGTCAATGAGAATGGCATTGGTTTCCGTAGCAATGGCGTATACTAAACTACGTTTACCAGAAGATTTTGGGCCTACCAGTAGTTGTGATCTAGCTGCATTGTGACAACAACATCCAAGAGTTAAGAGGCAACGAACTCTAACCTGTTCTCTCACGTCACCGAGACATGGTGGTGGGAATGACGGTGTCCACAACACTGCTCTCATATCAGCAGCCGCAAAGTTTTGTTCACCCCAGTAGTCATCTAATGTTATTCTTGGATATTTTCTAACAATACCACTATCAACCAACCGTTGGAACATAACTTCTGGTTTTAATTTGTCTGGTTTGGGAGGTTTCGGCTTTTTGGGCTTTTTTCGTTTTTTGGTTAGTGGTTTAGGGACTCCAGCTTGTTCATAATCAAGCTTTAGGGATGCTTGTAGTAATTTTAATTCCATCCTCATCATTTCATCAACGATCGGTCGAAGCTCCAAATTAATGTCTCTATAAACATTTTCAGTTATTAGTGCCATTATGTGTCCTTTCATGACATTTAAAGGCGCATCATCAAAATCGATGCCTTTCCATTGACATTCATATGAATTCCATGATTCCAAAACAGGTTGTAAAGCACGACCAATCTTGAGGTAAATTCCTGGATCACCGTCAGGATTCAATCGCGATTTTTTGTAATCCAATAGTCGTTTTTTTTCTTTTAATTTAGCTTCCGCCGCTAATCTTTTTTTTTCTTCTCGAGCAAACAACTTTTCCGCTTTTATTTGATCTTTACTTTTTGGATTACCAGCTTCAGCTTTTAATCGTTTTTTTTCTGCCTCTAACCAGTCCAAATATTCATACACGGTAAAAGTCTCACCCTGGACGATGAGTATAGATCCTCCTTCTTCCGCCCAAGGAAATTCATCAAATACTCGAACCTGATTATACCAATCTTCAAACCATGATTTTATTTCAGTCGATATATCTTCCATGATGTCACCTTCACGGAGTCTTAATACTCTTGACTTTTCTTTGATATTCTGTTGTATCCATTCCTCATAGTATTTGCGACGGAAATTTCGCCTTACTTCTTTTACTTTTTCTAATTGAGTTTTTGCTGATTCAGGATGCCGCGATGACACTATCATACCAAGTTTATTTTTCAATCTAAAATTTCTATAATGATCTCTTTTCAATTGCATAAAGTTCCTGTAAACATATTGTATTAATACAGCAGCTTTTTGTTGAAGATTATCTTTAGCTTGCGGTTTTTTTTCACCTGATAACTCTAAATATAGATTGAGATCTTTATAGAATTTTTGTACTTTTTCTCTTATTGTCACTCTGCTGCGTTCCATTCGCTGAATGTTATGAATGTGTCTTTCATATTCTTCTTGACGTCGCATTTCGTCGAGTTGCTCTGGAGTGTAAACAATTTCATCGATAGAATCTAGAATGTCTTCACCCATCGCTAGTTTTCTCTTTAATTCCGCTTCTTTCATTTCTTGTTTGATTCTTTCTTCTTCTAAACGTTGCTCTTCAGCTCTCTCTAACTCTGATGGTGTAGGCTCGGGATCACCAAGGCGGTTACCAGCAAAGATTTGATCGATAATGTACTGCATTTCTTGTTGCCTAATTTCGAATGGGTAAAAGAATGGACACATAACTTGTATATCCTGAGGCACCATAAGCATTTGCTGTAAAGCATTTTCAGGATACGTAAATTCAAAAACTTCTACTTCTTCTAGAGTTGTTTTGAGTTCAAGTATTCGACACGTCACAGCATCTATAATCGTTCTTATAAAGGGACGTCGCTGCGCTTGTTGCATTTGATCGTAGCAATCGCATAGTTTATTGTAGATATCACAGTATTTTGCGTATGTTCTTGAGACGATTTCCACAGCTGTAGCTTGAGGTTTGATGCCCACCAAGTTAGTAGCTAGCTCTTGCAGTCGCCTATCTTCCGCTACTGTTACAGCTATCTGTTTTTTTAATTTGAGCCATCGTTCATAGTACTCTTTGTTTGCCATTTTTATGAAGGACTAAATAGTTATTAATAATTTAATTAAAAGAAAATAATAAAAAATCTATAAAAACCATTACTCAAATGTTGACTTTTTGACGACGACTATCTGACAGGTGTCACTTAGTCCAATAAGATTGTCATCCAAAACATTGCAGCAATTTGCAGAGAGGTAAACCTTATTTTTCAGTTTCCAATATCTTGCTGAGCATTAGGTACACACTTTGACTGTACAATACTGGAGCCATAGCCGGCTTCTATGTTTGTACTACTTATAATGAAATGCCTATTTACCTTACACCATTTAGTAGACTTTTACGCCGTTTAGTCTCATTTAAATTAGAACCAGACTTACTGACGTAATAATAATGACTACTACTATTTTCGACAAACAATGACGGCTTTTATTTAAAAAATCTCAGCTCTGAAGTAGGTGAGCGAGTTTTAATTGCGGTGTTAATTCCGTCCAATTTGATACGAGTTGAAAAAAGCAGGACTTCTGATAAAAGCGCAGCCCCTTTCTGATACAATAAATGTTTTAAGTGTGCCTCCGACCATTGAATGACGGTAGATGCGCGTACGCTCGCTCGTCGCGCGCTTCCGGCGGGTGACACGTGCCGCTTCTTGTTATGTGGTCTGAGCAGCGAGTGGTTAGCGGGGTTGATGGTGGAGCGGTCGGCAGTACGATAGACGACTTCTTTATCTATCTATTTTTCAAAAAGTTTACATAAAATACTACGATTTATGAAAAGCGTAGAGCGTTACAATGGTTGATGTCAATGAGATAAAAGTATTTTCATTACCTATGCTCGGAAAGTAGGTCTGAAGTTGCCTGAGAAGCGGGTTGAAAGTAATACTTTTCAACCTTAGGGAGATTCGTTTTTAACTGACAACTGTCAAATTATAAAAAACTAGTTCTATTTTCAACCATGCTCCAACTTTTTTTTTTGTTTTTGTATGACTCCACACTTTCGTGTATTTAGCCAGTGTCAAGTAATTGATAATTTCTCGAGTTAAGTAATTTATATATATATGTGTGTCAAGTCAAGTCAAGTCACAGTCCAAGTCATCAAGTCAAGTCATAGTCTAGTCTAGTCAAGTCATACTCCTATTAAAGCGGTGGCAACTTTACCAAAAGCTTCTATGGATTTTTGGAAACAACACGAAAAGAAACGTTTCACCATCATTATACCACTTTCTCACACTCATGCCTGTAGCACTTAACGAATAAAATGCCACCAATTTTATGCATTAACACTGAAAATAACACAAGTTTTGGAAAATAATACAATGCGGCGACGCGATCTTTTTCGTTTTCCCGCCAAAACTCATGTTCCAACTTTATCGGAAAAAAGCGGCAATCCGTTTTCATTTATTTTTTCGAGTTGTAGATTTTTGTTGATACTTCCGTATAGCAGAGATATGTATTAAATCATTTTTCTTTAGCCAATTCATGTTTTTAATTTTACTTTCCTGGTATTCGTAGTGAAAAGCAGTATTTACCGTTTTCGGGTTAATAACTTAGATATTTATTTACCATAGGTACCAACGAACTTTATAAGTTACTTTCATCCCTAGTATAATAAATATAAGTTATTGCGTTCAAGGTATAGTTCGCACGACTTCCGAGTACATCATTCCATTCCTCTTTCTGAAGTCTATAAGTCATAAATATTATCGTAACACAACATTCAGTTGTAACGCTGTTGGTGCACTAAAAATTGACCTCAATATTTGGAACTTCTGGCAGATTCATTATTAATAATGTTTAAACAAAATCGCATCTTCTTGAAGCTTACGCCATAGCCGCATCGTCTACACCCAAAATGCAACGTAACAATGATTTATCCACCAACCCCTGTATTCATTAAGGGTGTAGAAATTTAAGCCATTTATTTTGTTAACTCTCTCCCGCCAATAAACTTGCTGGGGTTGGGGGGGCGCAGGGTAGTTTGTAATCTTAATGTTTGTATTGATATCGCTACTAGCAGTTAAACAAATATAATGCGAAACTAAAAATAATAATTTATATCATAGTAATGTAAACGAGTTGAAACTTATAAATAGCTAAATGTTGGGATTCACTTCATTGTTTTTTGTTGTGTCAAGTAATTGATAATATCTCAAGTTAATTAATATCATATAATGTGTCAAGTCAAGTCAAGTCACAGTCCAAGTCATCAAGTTAAATCATAGTCTAGTCTAGTCAAGTCAAGTCATACTCCTAGTAAAGTGGTGGCAACTTTACCAGAACCTTCTATGGAGTTATGGAAACAACACGAAAAGAAACGTTTCACCATCATTATACCACTTTTCCACACTCATGCCTGTAATTCAGCACTTAACGAATAAAATGCCACCAATTTTATGCACTTACACTGAAAATAACACAAGTTTAGGAAAATAATACAATGCGGCGACGCTATCTTTTTCATTTTACCGCCAAAACTCCCCTTCACTTCATTTGTGGATGTGGATCATATTCTAAGCAATCATTAGCCAGATCTATTCGATGTTTCTTTTTTATTAGATTATTTTGACAGTGCCTTTAGTAGCTTAATCTTCAAAAATAGCCGCTAAACTTTATCGTATTCAAAACGATTTTTACGGTCCTAATATCTGACCTTTTTATAGTGATTGTTTATATTTATTATTCTCAAGATTGTACTTATACTCACAAAATGATATCAAAGTATTATAAATAAACAAATAAACGGTTCCCAACCGGCATTTTATGCCAGGGGATCCGTGTCGAATGGCCCCACCTACTCGACTAGCGATCTGAACCCGCCGGAAGTTAATGACAGACGATGGTCTATCTACTGGTTTTGTATATATCTCAGAGATGGCGATATAATTTGTAGCCCAGATCATCATTATCAGCCTGAAGACGACTGAACATTGGCATTCCACGTAGACCACCAAGGCTGCTTGCCTATTGCATCCAATGGCACCTCGGGGTTTTGAGCTGATTGGTCATTGGTCCACCTAAAGCGTGCCAGCCAGTGAGGCCAGCTTACGCTGCTCTCTTAGTTCGTGGTTAATCTCTTAGTTTCAATTTGCTGATTCGAAGAGCTATGTTAGAGAACTAAAGAGTTCTTCAGCGTATCTTCTTAGTTATGATCATATCTCGCGCCTCTTAATAGACTTAGGTCCGTATTACAGAACGATGCTCAGTCATCGATCGGTGCTCAAGCAGAGCTATCTCATTCATAAAGTAATCAATTAGCGAAAAGAAGAGTAATACGGATCTTAAGAGCTTAATAATGTGCCAACATTCACTTTCAGTGCGATTGGTTATTACTCGCGCTCTACCTTTGTCGGGAATATTGATGGATCTTTCAAATTTACTCGTATGATTCCAATGCAACAAAGAAATAAGTTTTTATGGAACAGAGATCGAGCGAAAAATTAGTACGGTTTATCCAATACAATGAACATTGGAAAATACAAACGTTGAAAGTATTAATCGAGTTCAGTTAATTTAATTTTACCCGTCCTTAATTCTGTTTCCTACAAAAACTATTTTGTCTTAATATATACGCGGAAGCTTTACATTGACTATAGGAGCCTTTATTGTAGTTTCCGTCTAGTACTGAGTTGAACACAGAGGCTCGCTTTTAAACATTTCTCTTGACAGAACGGAAATAACATTCATGCGTGTATAAAGTGAACGTTATGTTAAAATTATTGAAAATTAAGTTGAGGTAAATATTTTGCTGGTTTTTGTACACAATACTAGACAAATTGAATAAATTTAGTAACCAGTTAACGTAAACCATTTTAGCTATTTTCAGACAGTTGCTTCCTAAAACTTGTCTATGGAGCAGCGTTAGAAGTAGCGCCTGTAAATCTTTGTCAAACACAATGCTTGAACAAAAATAGGTGTAATAAACGCTAGAAATTGAAGACGCAACTTGAAATACAAAGATGTAAATGTTATAGTAAATTACGTCAAAAACATTTATTTCTGCTAGTCATTCATGCAGAATGATAAACCCTATTTGTAAAAAACACGTAAATCAACTTCCCATAGCAATTTCAAAGTTACATCACAATCATAGTGACAATGCGTAACAATTACAGTGTGCGTTCAACCCTGAATGGTTATCTCTAATGGCATGAGAAAAAATCAGAGCTGTGCATGGTTGTCACCGCAAATTGGGAGCGCGCGCGCATTCGTCACGGTACCATCCTCCCTCGTATCGAAAGCACTATATTAAAATATGTACTCCATTAGTGTACTTTATGGACTTGTGGCAACGAAACGTGGTCTCTCACTGCCTTATTAGTACGCACGAGCTATGGAGAGAGCCATGCTTGCGGGATAAGATCCGCAATGTGGTGATCCAAAGAAAACTTTAGTTACCGATATGGCTCTTAGAATTTAACGCTGAAACTATAGCGGGTAGGCCACGTTTCTCGCAACACCAAGAGTCGAACTGTAATTGAGTAATTGTAAAAACCGGATTCTGGGGGAGAAATGTCCGCGATTGGCGACCACGAACCGAAATACCCAGCACGTATAGGCCTGCCCTTAGCCCGTTCAAAAAAAGACCTGTGTTATTTGAATCAGAGTTCAAGTCGAAATTTTACGACAAATTAACAACATAACAATTTTTTTTAAATGTTAGTGAATGATGTGACGAGCTAGTCGCTTGAAGTTTCACTAGCTACAGTGCCCTTCAAACCAGAACACAGTAGTGCTTGCACACTGCTGCTTGGTGGCAGAATAACTGTCAAAGCGGTGGTACCTACCTAGACGAACTTTGCAGAAAAGTTCAACCACCTAGTGAAATGGGAGAAATAAGTAATGAATTATTTCATAAAAGCCGTGGAGCTAAAAGCTGTTTGTTATGTTAACATAAAGGTACATTGGAGGTTATCAGTATTATTCCAATCATTCTGTTTATTACATAGATTTAATTAATAACTAAATAGAAACATTAACTTAACAAAACAAACTATAACTTAACAGAAACATTTTTCAAATCTTGTTAACCAGTAAAAATATATATATATATATTATATATATATAATATATATATATTATATATATATTGTACTGTACTAGTTTAGTCACAGACACGGACACAGACAGGTCATAATAGTCAGGTAATAATAACTAGTATATATTATTTAACATTAAGCACTTTGTAATTTTATATATTTAATGCAATAGCTTAGTTTAAGTATTTTAAGGTATTTCATTATGACCTGTAGAAGAGCTTAAAATAGCCTATTTCTAACACAATTCTTTGAGAAAAACTTTGAGTCTACCTTTTAATGGCTTCGATATATAATATGCCGGGTCTTCGCCCCTAACATCAGTGGTCTGTGGGACCAAGTGGTACTTAATTACCGCGGTGCATGTCTCGACGCGTGGCAGTTTAGTTACGGGTCTTGATGGTCCCTGTGGTCGTTTGTTTTCGAGTGTCCATGATTATGTCGTTAAATAGGGCATCGTCAGCTATGGGTAATTTAAAGAGCTCTTTTTGTAACGGATGGGAATGCTTCTTTAATAATTTGACTCTGCAATACCCGGAAAAACGTGATACTATAATATTTTTTGTATTAATCCAAGGAGTATTAGTAATTGGCACCATCGCGAATTTAGTTTCGAATTTTGTTCCAATAGGACCAACTTTTCCAAGTTATTCTATGGAGCAAACATGAAAACGTTTATGAAGATTTGGAACTGTTTTAATATTATCAAACTTAGTATTACTTAAGTTTATTTTCTCCGTGAATAAAATATATAAATAAAATACTTTTTTTTTGACGCAAATGCGAAAGTAATGATATTATTCGTGCCGAGCAATAGGCGCGGAGCGCAAACACTGACACAAGACTGGATACATTTTATGTCACCACAGACAAAAGGTCCGGTGGTGTAAACAAATTAGGTGTTAATAAAAATAACAATTTTTTTTTTATGTTAAGGAATGACGTGACGAGCTAGCCGTTCGCCTGATATTAAACGACACGGCTGCCCATATCAGCTGCAGTGTCACTCGTAACTCTAAAGTATAGAGGTTCGCGTGACACTGCACTGCGCACGTCATCCAGAGACATCAGCACAATCTAGTAATAAGATTACTAAACTGTGAGATCAGATCATAAAGTCTCATTTGCCCAGTAATTTAACTAGCTACAGTGCGCTTCAAACCGGAACACAGCAGTGCTTGCGCACTACTGCTTGGCGGCAGAATAACTGGCAAAGCGGACCTACCTAGCCTACCGGCCTACCTAGACGAACTTTGCAGTAAAGTCCTACCACCTAATACTACCACCTAAAATATAATGATACATTGTTTCTCTATTACTTACCCGTAACACTATAATGATGAAGATAAATAACCTACAATTCGGGGTAGGATCGGATAGATCGGTTTGTTGTCGACACGGCTGTAGATTAAAGAAGAATAACACATATATAACAATACATTTTTACTGAAATCAATGGGTATCATCAATACATCAAAGAGTATGAAATCATTCTCATTCAAAAATCGTCCAACTGTCAACCAGATCTGATACAAAGCTGAGGGATGTTAAAACGCTGAGCAGCGGAGGGCGACATCAAAGGACGTAGTGGTAGATGGTACAATTAAAAGTTACCTTTGTGCTCTCAAAGTAGTATCATTGCGCTCGGTCGCGCGGGTAAACTGCGGCTCGCTTACAACTCCTTGAATCGTTAAATTGGTTTCGAGAATGAAATAATTTGAATGAATCACGTTAACATTGCGGTTCTTGGCTGAATCAAGATTACTATACAGTAATAGATTCTAAACTCACGCCCGGCACAGTAAAGTCTATTAAAATACAACTTCGCTAAGTAAATATAACACCAAACACTAAATGCTCATTGTTTGCCTGATCATCGACTGTCTTCGATCATCGGTCGACTTGACACGTGTTTGACCAACGTATCGAGAAACTGGAGAGATAAGTGCGAACTTATTTGTCAAAGTAGTAGTTTTCGTAGATTTCCATATCCGAACTACATTTTTTTGTCAATATGGCTGTGGAATAAGGTCAACGCCATCTTCAACATTACTCCTGAACTACGTTGATCACCGCCATAACGTCCTGTCATTGTTTATGCTTACAATGATATTCCAGAGTTTTGGAGGAAAAGCGAAAAAGATTCCTAAACTTGTGTTATTTTCAGTGTTAGTGCTTAAAATTGGTGGCATTCTATTCGTTAAGTGCTGGATTACAGGCGTGAGTATGGAAAAAAGGTTTAATGATGGTGAAACATTTCTTTTCGTGTTGCTTCCAAAACTACATAGAAGCTTCTGTGTGAGTGTTTTTATATACAAACTTATTTGTATATCGTCTGTAGATGTAAATGTTGAGTTCAAAAGAATTTATAGTGTTCTTGTCAGATGAAAGTTTTGTTTACTCGGTTACGAGAAGACCAATCTTGAATACGAACGTTTCCTAATAAAATATAATTTTTTATACTGAATACACGCTATTTCCACTGCTGCTAAACCCTGTTCCTAATCTACAATTTATTGGTTGTTTTATAAAAAAACAACGTTGTAGTTTTGAGAGATTAGAAAACTGGCAGCAAATAATTTCAAGTAATAAAAAAAATGTCTTGGAAACCTTTTGTTTATAGTGAAATGGACTTGCGTTTGACAACAACTCACCTGATGGTAAGTGACGGAGTTATCTAAGGTGGAGCACGCTTGCCCATGAGATGCCCATTCACTCTTGACTTAAAAAGACCCAGGTTATACCTAGGAGGAAACACTGTTTTAGGAAGAGCATTCCATTCTTTGGCCGCTCGGACTATAAATGACTCAGCAAAACGCTTAGTTTAAACCTCCAATAAATAGATAGAGTTGGAAGTAGATTTGTTCTTCTTATTTAAGTGCTAGTCTTATCGGTTCGTCTTTCGCCAATGCTAACATCCTGATAAGTTATGACATTCATATTTTTCTTTTATCTGATCTGTACAATAATAGATCTGGATATTCACTTCTAGGTGCCTGTAAAGATGGTTTATATCTAGGGTTGATGCTGCACTATGTCGGTAAATAAAAATGGTATTGCGGTGCACGAGTGTATTGTTCGGCTTCTACATATTATGTTTTTGCAGCATTTTGCATTTGCAGCACAATTAATAAACAACCTCCAGATATGTTTCCTGTTTCACAGTATATCGGCAATAGTTTCGTGATATTCACTCCGCTGCCGAAGACCAACTGAACTGCACTAAGCAACGTTCTACCCTTTTTAAAGAGGCGACGGAACAAGTTTCGGCCATGACAGTCGACACAATGCCACCTAGTGGCAAGTCAACGAAACGGCCACAAGTCAATTACACTACTCAATACCACTCTTTTGACGATAGATATTGTAAATAACTTGACTAACTATAGCAACTCTTTTACATTTCATGTGTGTAATGTGTAAATATAAATAAATAAATAAATATCTGTGGACATTTCACACAGCGCCATCTAGCCCCAAACTAAGCAAAGCTTGTACCATGGGAACCAGATAACTGATACAATACTTAGATACTTTTTGTTTGTAAATACATACATAGAATACAGTATAAACACCCAGACACAGAACAAACATCGATGTTCATCACACAAATGTTTGTCCTGGGTGGGAATCGAACCCACGACCTGCAGTTCAGAAGGCAGGGATACAACCAACTGAGCTATCGGGCCAGTCATATCAAATAATCCTATATTGTTAACATACATGGTGACTGTAACTTAGTACTAACTTATGCTACATTGACGACACTATGTATGTCGGGCGTGTTATACACTGCATGCCTCTCTTCTCTTCTCTTCTACTTTCCTTATTATAACTGGATTTATGAAGTAGTCAGGACGGATACATCAGGGATACGAGGATATGTTGGTAGCCAAATCGTTCCTGTGTCGCTAATATGTCCTTACTAGTTGCGCCCCGCGGTTTCACCCACGGATAAAAAGTATTTTAATTATTTACTCATCCCACGGGAAAATGTCACTTTTCCGGGATAACATGTAGCCTATATGTTATCTAGTGTATAAGCTATATTGGTACCGATTTTCATCCAAATCCATTCAGCCGTTTGAGCGGGAAGGCGTTACATACCCACAAACACTCATACAAACATTCTAATTATATTATTATTATATATTGCTGATAATATTAGTGTGATTTTGAGGTAGATTAATTTGCAAATCCTCATCTTCATAGTACTTATTTACAAAGTAACTATTGTCTAATCTGTGATAGAACTAAAAGTAGCACTAATGACCTAGCACTGCCGATGAGGGTGGTGGGGCGTGACGTCATTCATCTGTGACGTCACACAGGCGAGATAACTTGCCATCATGACCTCGCTTATTTACATAGAAAACCACTTAGATTTGTATGCGAATACATTATCGTACCGGGTGCATAAATGTATATAAAGGAGTTGGTCGAGTATACGTACATACTCGATTAGTAAATAACCAACAACATTTAAATAAGTATGTATCGACTGTGTATATTTAGGGATTTATCTATACATATAAAATACAAAATCCTGACTGACTGCCTGAATGACTTACATATCACAGCCTAAATTGCTGGTCCTAGAGACTTAAAATTTGGAGAGTGTGTTCTTTGTAAAGTGTAGGTATCTATTAAGAAAGGGTTTTTCTAAATCCCACCCCTAAGAGAGTGAAATGATTGGTTGAATTATTTTGCTGGCTGTCTGGAAGAGATCGCTCTTAACGATAAGACCGCCCATGGTGCCTATCTTATT
This sequence comes from Ennomos fuscantarius, assembly GCA_905220475.3. Lineage (NCBI taxonomy): Eukaryota > Metazoa > Arthropoda > Insecta > Lepidoptera > Geometridae > Ennomos > Ennomos fuscantarius. Next base: position 4,546,199 of record HG992023.1, on the reverse strand, counting down.
ATTTAATTCTCATTTCTACATATTTAGTTTTGGTGTCAATAAAGCGTTTTGTGTTGTATTGTATTGTATAAATGCAATAAAAAGTTTTTATATACCTACCTGTTTTTATCATAGTCTAAAGTAAACTTAGACAGCCTTATTAATCAACACGAACTAGCTTTAGACTAGTTACACTATCTTTTGTCTCTTTCGATCCAGCTAAATATTCCAGTAGCAAAAAAAGGACAAAAGCTGAAGTAACTAATCCGAGACTAACTAATCCGACGAGACGAGACGAGAACTAATCCGTTTATTAATAAGGCTGATAGGTATTAACATAAACTGCTTCATGAATGTCCATTTCCACAGTTTTATTTTTATCCGAACTATTATTTCCTTTAATTTTTTTTTACATCTCACACAACGCCATCTAGCCCCAAACTAAGCAAAGCTTGTGCTATGGGAGCCAGATTTCTGATACAATACTAAAATACTTTTTATTTGTAAATTCATACATATGATACAATATAACACCCAGACACAGATCAAATACCTATGTTCATCACACAAATGTTTGTGGTGGGAATCGAACCCACAACCCACAGTTCAGAAGGCAGGGTTACTACCAACTGAGCTATCGCGCCAGTCAATAATTTATATATTAATAATACATTTTAATAGTGTTGTGTTACGAAAAGCAGTGACTTACCTGTACATTTCGAAGCTCGAAGTGTGTCTGAGAGTGACGGCGTTGAGTAACCTTTGCTGAGGGCACCAGAAATTTTATCCGAACCTGAAAAATAAATAAAACATACTTGGTAATAATCTAAAATTAAAACGTTGTCGTTTTATTACATTTTTGATAATATTGAATACAGTTATGTACTATTACTGGCCCGATAGCTCAGTTGGTAGTAATCCTGCCTTCTGAACTGTGGGTTGTGGGTTCGATTCCCACCCAGGACAAATATTTGTGTGATGAACATAGGTGTTTGTTCTGTGTCTGGGTGTTATATTGTTTTCTATGTATGTATTTAGAAACAAAATTAATATGAGTACTGTATCAGTTATCTGGTTCCCATAGTACAAGCATTGCTTAGTTTGGGGCTAGATGGCGCTGTGTGAAATGTCCACAGATATTTATTCATTTATTATTTATTTATTAAAAATGTTATCTTGGCCGTGATTGGAATCATTTCCTTCTAGTTTCTTAAATTAGTTTTCACCCTAACTTTAATTTACACCTATATCTAAATATCTAATCATTACCATAAATATTTGGCTGTTTATTGTCCTAAGCATTTTTTTAATGTAATTTCAAGCTATATCTCGTGCACTTCTTTAAACTTTCCATTTAATATCTTTGCTTTTCCCGTTATTCATAAATAATTGCCATATTTACGTTTATTTTAAAATTCAGCCGTAGGATAAAAATAAACATACGAGTAGTCGGGTAATTTTTTCAGGTAACTGCGAAATTAGGGAGTCTCAATCTTTAGTGCAGACGGGTTATGGTACTTAAGTGGGTATTTTTTAAATTAAATTTTGTGTTTTTGGAGGAAAGGAACAAAATAATACATTAAAAAAGTTAAAGTTAATTTAACTCGTCTAATTGTATTAAAATAATTCAAGCGCGGCTACCCTACTTTTACAACACTCAAAACTCGTAACAAAAAAATCACAACCCAAATTCAAATGAAAACAAAATAATCAAATGATAATCCCTCGGCTCCCACGCGTAAAGTCAAACGTATCAAATGATGCTACAATATGTTTATAGCTATTTATTTCTACAATAAATATGTTAGGGTCCTTTCGACGGGTCACGGCGTCCGCATAAATAAAAAGAGGGGTCCATATCGCTATCATTACTGATGTCTATGGTACAATTATGATGGTATTGTCTGCGCCATGGTTCCCATGAAATGGCGGCGGGTTTAAATTGGCAAACGCCGTAGATAATGGTGATCGTTTGGAATGGATTGCTTGTAATGTTTTAAGCTTCGAGTGGAAAAAAAACGATTTTGATTTAGACCATACGACTGAAGTAAACATTATTTAGTTTAGCTCCATCTATCGGCTGGTATAACATTGTTTTTGCTTTTTTTTGTGTTGGTATGGCTCCACACTTTTGTGTATTTAGCCAGTGTCAAGTAATTAATAATTTCTCGAGTTAAGTAATATATGTGTATATATGTCAAGTCAAGTCACAGTCCAAGTCATAGTCTAGTCTAGTCAAGTCATACTCCTAAAGCGGTGACAACTTTACCAGAAGCTTGTATGGAGTTTTGGAAACAACACGAAAAAACGTTTCACCATCATTATACCACTTTCCCGCACTCATGCATGTAGTCCAGCACTTAACGAATAAAATGCGTTTTCCCGCCAAAACACCATTGTTTTTGATTTGTTAATGTTAATGTCGCCATCTTGACAATTGTAAATTGTCATTTAACCGGACGTACCAACATACTAATAGACATTTTTAACTTTGTTATGTTGGCAATAGAGATATACGTGAACCAACTTCCGTTCGCCTCGTATTCACCATCTTACTCCCCATATCAAGCGTGTGTAGTGATACTTCAAAAATTTATGAGTTGGATGGTAGATAGATTTCCGCCTGAACAAAACTATTTTCATCAGTCAGTGACTTCCATAAACTCATTGTTATTAGTCCATATGTTTTTTTATGTTAGTTGATGATGTGACGAGCTTGTAGTTCACCTGATGTTAAGCGACACAGCCGTCCATGAAATAACAGTGTCACTCGGAACTCTAAAATATAAGGTTTCACGTGACTGCGCATCATCCTGAGATATCAGCACAGTCTGGAAACAACATTACTATATTGTGAGATCAGATCATAAAGTCTCAATTACCCAGTGATCTCACTAGCAACTGTGCCCTTAAAACCTGAACACAGTAGTGCTTGCACATAACTGCTTGGCGGCAGAATAACTGGCAAAACAGTGGTATTTACCTAGACGAACTTTGCAGAAAGCCCTACCACATAGCATATATGTGTCACATATCAGTTTTTTTTATATAACAGATACAGAGCGTAATATTTAGGTACCTACAGTCGTACTGACAATGATCTACGGTGGCTCGCGTAGCCAACATGCAAAGGGGGGCTGACTGTCATTTGTTTTAACGCAGTACATCTGTGTTTGTGTTTTTGTCCATGTTCTTTGTGTATCGCCCCTTTCATTTGATTCAGCAAAGTATGGATTACCTTCTAAATATATATAACTCAAAGGTGACTGACTGATTGGCTGACTGACAGTGATCTATCAACGCACAGCCCAAACCACTGGACGGATCGGGCTGAAAGGTATGCAGGTAGATGTTATAACGTAGGCATCCACTAAGAAAGGATTTTTCGAAATTCCACCCTTAAGAGGGTGAAATGGGTGGTTGAATTATTTTCCCATAGGCCACGCCACGGGCGAAGCTGCGGGCAGAAGCTCGTTTTTACATATAGTTGTTCAGTAAATAGCGCAAAATCATTTCAGTATCTCATTTTTACGTCTTGATATAATTTAGTCCGAACACCACCAAAACAATGACTTTGATATCATTTTTTGACAAAAGTAAGCATAAAAACAACTTTTATTTATCCGAAGCTTATATGTCATTTGCGAGCCCTACTACAAGTTTCAGTAATAAATTATGAGAACGCGTCGCTACCATTAAAACTCTCGACAAACCCCTTCAATATTTGGATGCGCGCGCGCCAGCACGCCACCTATTGTCAACTATCTCGCACTAAAGTCACCATAGCTTTTATTATCGTTCCTGATTTATAATTCTCGCACGATTGCTCATTGATTGTGCAATAATTGTTTGTTTGGGAGCTGTGGGAATCGAGTGCGGGATTAGAGCAGGACCGACGCAAACGCTGGTAATCTCTGTTAAGTGTTTTGCAAACTCGGTGGGTGGTGTTCATGATTAGTTGAATTTTACCCTTTTGTGTACTTAACTATTATTAAGTTATTAATAGAGATGCAATTTTGTACATGGAAGATGTTACTGAAGTTAGTTTATTTTATTTAGAGGTCAATACATTCAAGTCTGTTTTAAGTTTATTAGTAGGTATAAGTTTGTTTATAAGTAATAAAAACTGGTTTATTTAGTTACGTTTTTTGGTATTATGTACTATTTACTTAAGGATGGTGTAGTTGCCATACAATACAATATTTCTTACCACCATGCTATCAAGGGTTTAATCACGTTTTTCTTTCATCGAAAACTCAAGCTCATCATTAAAACTCGCAGCCTCGGATCAAAAGTTAACGTCACTACCTACTGGGTTATCATCGCTTATATGAAATTTCTATCAACTTATTGTTATATGAAAATATCTAAAGAGCTTAGAAACGTAAATCTAAAAGGCCACCAAATTCTTTATACCTGTTTAGGATTAACAATTACTCTTTGATTATTAAGCTACGGTCCGTCAGATTGTTGTATACTCTGTGTAAACTTTGTCATTCCTCTCTTACGATAACTTTTTTTAGTTGGGTTTTGGCTTCACACTTTTGTGTATTTAGCCAGTGTCAAGTAATTGATATATCTCAAGTTAATTCATATCATATAGTGTATCAAGTCAAGTCACAGTCCAAGTCATCAAGTTAAGTCATAGTCTAGTCTAGTCAAGTCATACTCCTAGTAAAGTGGTGGCAACTTTACCAGAAGCTTCTATGGAGTTTTGGAAACAACACGAAAAGAAACGTTTCACCATCATGATACCACTTTCCTACACTCATGCCTGTAATTCAGCACTTAACGAATAAAATGCCACCAATTTTATACACTAACACTGAAAATAACACAAGTTTTGGAAGATAATACAATGCGGCGACGCGATCTTTTTCGTTTTCCCGCCTAAACTCTTACGATACCTTGCGTGTGCATTAAAATCTGTCAGTCGCTATTGTTATAAAAAATACAGTCCACTTCATTTTAAATCTTTGATTATTATTTAAAACCATTAAAAATATCACCCAATACCTAATCGATTATAACTGATTATATTATGATGATATTTATTTATAACTAGCTGCGCCCCGCGGTTTCATCCGCATGGTGAAAATTTTCTAACTTACTTAGTCTATTTTCTTCCATAACTTTCTCCTAACAATAATAAACACAACAAAAAAAAGAATTTGCAAAAATGTTCCATCCGTTCACGTGTGACGCAATGACCAAAGGAAATAGAGATTTATTTTTATATATATATAAATATTATAATTGTATTATATTTATAATTATATTCATGTTCTGTTATTTATTATATTATAATTATTTATATTCTTTTGGAACAACTGATCGAGGCAACACGTGACCAAAATGCTGGTCTCTATTTAGCTCAAAGACTAAGCATTGCCATTCAACGGGGCAATGCCGCCAGCATTTTGGGCACGTTGCCTATTGGTAGCGGCTTCTTAGATTAAGTTTTGCTAATGTATAGTTTTTAATTTTATTTAAATTTTCTATTTATGTATAGTTAATAGGTGGTTAGGTTAATATTATGTTGAAATAAATATTATAATTATGATATATGATAATTATTGATAATGTCACCACTAGTACAACTTTATTTGAATGTAATTCCTTTAAGTACCGTAAAATATTTATATCCTAGTACAGTGAACCCAGCGGTACCTAAAGGATTATATTTATTTTCTTTAATGTTAAGAAATGACCTGACGAGCAAGTCGTTTGCTTGATGTTAAGTTATACGGCTGCCTATATCAGTTGCAGTTGGGAATTTTAAAAATAGAGTTTTGCGTGACACTGCACTGCGCACATAATCCTGAGACATCAACACAGACAACAACACACTAGTAATCCCACTACTAGACTGTGAGATTAGGTCAAAGATAAGTCAAAAGATTTATTGCAAATAGGCTAATTTTAGCACTTTTACAAGTCAAAATTATATTAGGTACTTAAAATTAAGTTATTTCACTAAGCATATAAAATTACAAAGTGCTTATTGTCAAATATCAGGTCATAGTCTCATTTGCCCAGTAATTTCATTAGATACAGTGCCTTTCAAACTAAAACACAGTAGTGCTTGCGCACTACTGCTTGACGGCAAAATAGCTGCCAAAGCGGCGGTACCTACCTAAACGAACTTTGCTGAAAAGTCCTAACCAACTAGTAAAATACAATTATTTAACCTTAATTTCATACAAATATTAGAAGTCACTCGATATTGAATACAACGTACATTCGAACAAACTCGTATCAGGGGACAGCAGAGAAGATGGTCCATTAGTTAATCGAGTTCTAACTTCCAACCGGAGAGATCACCTGGAAGTCTCAACTGAACACTTCCTTTCGTATCTACACGGACGGGGCAGTCCACTAATGAATATAAATTGTACATCCCCTCGGCCCTTTGATATTAAAAAAATCAATATGCGTATCGGACCAGTTGTAGCATGATTTATAGATATATATTTCATCGAGATAACATCTAAAGTGTTCCATGGTAATTGATGACAATTGTAGTACCAAAGATTTTGACTCGCGATACGTGGGGTTGGCAATCATATTCGTGTTAACAACTCTTTAGAACCCTCGGCAGTTATTACGTATAAATTTTAATATGTTCCTCTTAATGAATGCGAGATTAGGGAGCCGTTTTGCAGTTATTCGAGTTTTATGGAAATGTATTAAGGAGATTGCTTTGTTTATTCTTCGCGCGTTTCGCGTATCAATCATGAGTGCGAAATGGATAACGTAATCTTAACTTTAGACGATTAGGGTGCCAGTACTTAGGATAAGTAACCATGAAGTGAAGCTAGTCAGGATGTCAAGAATAAATAAGGAATCAACATGTTTCTAACATAATTTCTAATAATAATTTCTAACATATAATGTAATAAATATATGGATTGCAATCGATATGTTCAAAAATACATGGGGCACTTCAAACGTCGGGTAAATAGAGTCTTAAAAGGTAGGCAACGCATTGGCAGCGCCCCCGGTGTTGCAGGTGTCTAACTGCTTACCATCAGGCGGGCCGACTGCTTGTTTGTCTATGTTATAAAAAAAACTTAAATAACGCATATTTTGTTTTTCATCGAATATATTATACTGTTTCAGCTTCTATAGTCATAAACAAGTTGTCATTGTATGTTACGTATTAACACTGTATACATTAAAAATTACAAAGACTAAGCCCAAGAAAATGTATTACAACCTACCACCGCATAGTTTTGGAACACTAAAACAAGACGTATTGATTTTAACAATACGTAATTGCAATATATAAGTACTGCAAAGTTTTATCACCTACTTAAGCATTTTATATATGGATTACTGCTTCTATACTATAGCTGTGCCCCACAGTTTCACCCGCGTGGTGAAAATGTTCCATACTTTATTAACTTTTTCTTTCATAAGAAAATTCTCCTGAAAATTCTAAACACAATAAAAAAAGAATTAGCGAAAATGTTCCATCCGTTCACCTGTGATGCGACGACCAACAGAAATAAAGGTTATTTATTATATATTACGATAATATGCATCAATTTAAACCATTTTTATAATAATTTAAGTCACACGCAAGATGACGTTTTGCGTATATAAAATTTTCTATTTATCTTCCTTCTATAATGCTGGGTGCGAAAAATTAAAGAAAAAAGGTTTTCATTTAAGGGCCGTAGCGGAAGGTTTCCATCTTCACCTTAGGGACAGAGACGGTGCCAAGTCTACAAAGAGGGTCGCCACCACGAATTAGCATTTTTAAGGTTCCGCAAAGACATAAAGGTTCCCGTATATTATAAAAGTATCGTATAGCAAGTAAATATAATACAACTTGCCCTCATCACGCTATCTATTAGTAAAATTGCCCGTGTGAATTCATAGACTGTTCTGAAAATTGAATTTAAGCTAGAAACGCAGTAGTTTTCGTTTAATTTATGTTGCTAGTGAGCTAAGAACCCTTTTGAGAAAATCTATTTAAGCAAAGGTCAAATTTTAGTTGATAGTTCATTTCCGTACGTGAACCTTTGTGTTTTGATCGGAAGCTAATAAAAAGAAGAGAATACAGTTTAGTATTACAGTCATTTAGAGCTGCTACTATTATACAACTCCTATTTGGCTAACTGCATTCTAGAAAATAATTTAACCAGTTACCAACTCTGTCAAAGAGACATTGGTACGTTTGCCCTTGATCGGTGATCCATTTTACTAATCAAACAACACTATAATCAGAAAGAGGAAAATAATGTAGCATAATGTTGTAAGCTTATGTCTCAAATTAGATAAAGATTTTATTCATATTATTCCATTTTATTTTGACAGCCTCTATGGTGTGGTGGTTGAGCAGGTAAGCTCATAGCCCGGCGGTGGCGGGTTCGATTCATTCCTGGGTCCCTAGATACAGGGAATCTTAGTGAGAGTCAGGATCTATGCATGTGATCGTTGGGCGTCATTTGTTATTATTTATTTACTTATTATTCCAATAGAACCCTCAACATGCAATTTATTCACACTTAGCGGATTGTGAAGGTATATTTTTTTCATATTGTAATCTTTTTAATGGCAAATGGTATTGTCTTTGAGCATCTCTTTGTCTGTAACTCTTTTGTATAGCCAGACCTCTGTACCTTGGGGACATAAAAATACTTTCCTCCTAAAATTGTGTACGTCCTATCAATTTCTGAGGACGCTATTATTCGCATTTCTAACTATTAAAACATAGTAACAATAAAACTAATTTAACATTTTCGATCAAGGTTGTATTAGTGTAGCACCACTTATTCATTGTGTCAATCCTCTTTCTACACTCTATTTAATTACAGGAGATTATTATGTCATAATTAAAACAAAGTTATGAAGCATGGATTAAAATTGAAACCTTCGTATATCTTTTAATATTTATTTTATAAAAGAGAAATTAACGACAACATTATCGATAACGATGTAGAGAGAAGTATAAAAAATACCTGAAAGTACAACCCTATCTACGCATTTCCATAGTAATAATTCATGCGCGCAAACAATGTAAAACTAAAGAAAAACGGGGGCCGCATTACCCCAGGCAATAATACAGACACATCCAGCAATAATCTGTTCATTTACGAGCCCGTATACTACCTTTATAGCCTCAAAGATAAAAACACGTCCATTTGTTCTCACTAACCGCCAAAAATCTCTTTAAAAACTTGCATCGAAAATGCACCGCGGCTTTTGAAGCTGCGATAATTCCCCTCGTTAGAGGGAAAACCCGGCTGCCGACCAAGTTTCTAAATAAAGAACTGTATAATAAAAAAATATTTTCACAACTTGTATTTATGAAGGCGCACAGGCTTCGTGCGATGATCTGTAGGGCGGGGTTGGGCGGTCGCCATGGCAACATGGGTATGTATCCCACTCGCCCCTGATTCTCCCGAAGCGATTGTCATCTGTGGAAGATGTTGCCCCCACCTTGCCTTTATACCTAGGAGTGTCATGCTTAATCTAAAAGGGTTCTATCTCACTCGTGCGCCAGAAACAGGACCGTAGTGTGTAGTGTTACGATCTGTTTTAGCGTGTTTGCGCCGGCAAAGAAGAGGCAATCGATATTCTTTGTTAAGCGTCTACACTACGTATCGGATGGTACAATGCATTACGATATCATTGTTAAAGGTGTAAAATTTTTAAGGTAGCGATATATGTGCTTTATCGCGACGTTTTGTGCTTGGTTTAAATATAGGTTGTTGGAAAACGCTTTTGAAATAAAATATTGTTGCTTTTGGATGTGTATAAGTGAACTTGAGATATATACGTTGGAACTTGAAACGCCCGTTCGATACTTTTACTAACGTACGTTATATAATACTTATCATATTTTTCTTGTACTTATATTTCGTTATCAACAACTTAGCTCTGTCAAGTCCACAGTGTTGAACATAGACGTCTCTCAAAATATAACGCTCAACTTCAGCTCTATTTTAGTTTATTCAGAAATTATCAGATTTAGGTCGAATAACTGTAAAAATAACTCACCAACATTTTTTCCTTTGTCCATAGAGCCCAGCATATCCTCATTCCTTGTCCTACCGAAGCCAAGAGTCGTGCCCGAAGCATCCTGACCAAGTTGCCCTCCATAGAAGTCACCGAAAGCCGTCGCCGATCCTAACAAGCCAGATCTATCTTGCAAGGCGGCTTTAGCTTTCTCGACGCTTTGTTTGAGCTGTTCGAAGGTTGATTGGTGAAGGCGATAGGGAGGCCACTCAGTGGCAGGCCAGGGTTCTTCTTTCAAGGCACTTCGCTTTAGTTCTAGGGCTCCGGCGTAGGAGCAGCTGCTTTCGTACATTGCAGCTTTGAGCCCTTGGAGTGCAGATGCACACCGTAATCTGCGGAAGTCAACCCTGCGGGTAAGAAAACGAGTTTTTAATGACTGCTACCATTAGAATTTAGACCTAAACTATTAGAATACTCTATTTATATGATAGACCTTCTAACCCTTTTTATTTGGCTAGCATGCTATATTTTCGATCGCATCGTCACTTCCAATCAGGTAAGCGTGGTAAATACTAGACAAGTTTGAAGTAAAAAAAACCTCTTAATATGATTGATATTTCTTCAACCCACAGAAAGCATTTCGCTTCAAACTTTATAGAACGAAAAGCTAATAGCTACTTATCGGAATCATTTATTACGTTTAATCTGGGAGTATTCCAGTCAAAACTAGACAGGGGTATGTATCGCTGAACATCAGGTGAGACAGTGGTTAAATGATTTATGAGTATGAGTCCATAAACAATAAAAAACTACAATACCAATATTTTTTATCGCTTACTAAACCATAAAAGTATGTTTTTACAATTACCTACAGGGGTGAAACTCTAATAGCTAAGTTTATTGTTGACAAATGGAGCTGAGGATGTTATGATATCTCCGCCATTTTTGTACCGGTATGATGATTTTATACTCCTTCATTTACCTACATTCAAGTAGATCCCATATAAATACGATGGGCATCTAATGATGGAATTCTAGATGAAAACTGTAAATTGCTCAGTCGATCATAGCGTAAATTGTTTTTTTTATAATAGTGAAAATTCCTTGAGAACAGTGCTCAACTGACCTAATTATGAACTCCGAAGATACTCAACGGAACTCTTGAACAACGAACAGCTCGTGTAGCGCAATTGAGGTGTAGAATTGGAAATGACAGGATATAGCTATTAAGGTACTTGACAGTTGAGCAAACCATGAACTTTGGAGATATTCTATACGGAACTCCTAAATGATAAACAGGTCATATATCCTAAGTCACTGTGTCAAAGGAAATAGTTGTTAAAGTGCTCGTATTCTATCAACCAGAACATGTGCTTTGAAGATACCTTACAGAACTTCTTAGTATGAAATTAAGGCGATATGAAGTCGCAGAAAACCCCTTTTTATCAACGCCACACTTGCTCGTTTGATCAAAAAGAAATTCTTTATTTTAAATTTACAAATACCTAAAGCATGACGCGTATCCCCTTCATTTGATAGTATCACGTGGAACGTAAACGCATTTTATCTGGCCCCAGGATCTAAACCTACTTTATTAGTGAAAATTAAGTCTAATTTAGAAGCTATTAAAATCTGTTGATTTCATCGTTCATTGTGCTACTTTCGTTTATTAATTTAAACCGATAAAAGCTTTACTTGTATCGTATATATTTTTAAGGTAAGTGTCAAAAAATCATGCCGACGGGTAAATATAATTGCAACATGTGCACGATACGTATCGGTAAATCAAGTCCCTGAATATTGTGCATTTCTTAGGTACCTATTTAATACAAAAATCTTCCTATAATATTACAATGACTCAACCAAAGTTGGTAGTTGCTACAATATCCATCAACTTGATTCTTGAACATGCGCAATGTTTTTCTACACCGTCGTAAGAGTGTCCAAATTGCGCATAAAACTTGAGAAGTCATTGGTGCCAAACGAGATTCATTTCATGGTGTTGGTTTGGAAGACCAGCTAACACTGAGCTGAGCGCTTGAGCTCGTTCCGTTTCGAACGTCCGAGCATAAGTAAAATCTTATATAAGTTTTACTAAAACTCCTCAAGTTGGAACAGAACTGTATCTAACTTTGGGTTGAATAGGCAAATCGGTCTACCTATAAGTCTAAGGCCCGTACAAGTTGATTGATGCTCAACGATAGAGATTTCATTCATTATTTGTCAATTCTGTGAATGAAATCTCGTCTTGAGCAGAGATTCACAATTTAGCGAAGTTCCGTATAACGGGGCTAAGATCGTTATTTGCAAATCAGAACACACCAGAATGCAGGTAAGTTGCTGGTGAAATAGCAAGGCATCTCTATATAATTTAATCTTATAAAGAGAATTATCAAAAACTGTACTACTGAACTATAATAATATATACCTTACTGTAAAGAGAGTATAAGAAGATAAAAAAATGCTCAAAGGCTACTATGATTAAAATTAAAACTGTATGTTAGACTTAGATTAAAGTAAAAACTGTTCTCCTTTTGAGCATGCAAATCAGTTGCATTGTATATTTATTAATGCTGAGAAACTGATAGACTATTTGATGTGACGTTACGAGCATAAGAAGAGACTAGAAAAGAGAAAGAAGAAGGTCAAGAACATTTATACAAACAAATCAAAGAAAGCTTCGAGCAATAACAAGCATATTGCTCGAAGAAAGAAAGATTATTAAACGCTGCATCGTCTCCAAATAGGACAATTAAGTAGTTGGCCAAGGATCGAGATTCATGTCGGAATTAATCTACAGCTCTTATGAATGAATGACAATTTTAATGTGGTTATGAAATACAGTAAAAATTTTTAGTCGTTGAAAAGAATCCAAAAATGGCAGTGGTGAAATTCGTTTTTTTTTTATAACCCAAGTATATTTGAATTTTAATGTGTGATAAGGGTGGTTTTTATCCGTTAAGTGTTCGTGAACGTGCACAAGTGTTGTCAAAGCCCTTTTCATTTTCTATTCAAGGCTTCCTAGAGCCTTCAGTAAAATATCCACCATTTAATACTGTGGTATCTTGACTGACAAAATAAGACTATGACATAACATAGCCGTAAAAAAATTGTTCACTTGACATTGGCAGACTTATCGGTAAAAAGCGATAGAAAGCCATGAAACGAAGAAGAAGAAGAAGAAATATAGTAGTTGTATATGTAAACAAATGACGCGAAAAGTGACTCCTTCACCATTCTACGCCATCCTATAACAGTTGGAGTTCCATTCAAAACTAAATGATAAAGTATTTCTAGTAATATGACTTCTAGACTATGAGTACGATGCATTTTACAGTACAGCCTTTTAAACCGAAATACAACATTGCTTGCACACTACAGTTTTGCGGCAGATTATCTAGCAAAACAATCGTGCCTTCCTAAATGAACTCTTGCAGATGTCCTATAACTTCTAGAGCCTAGCAGAGTTTTTCAGATGGTTATTTAGATCAGCAGCTCACCTCATATCTGAAACTCTCTTCCTTTTTGCTCGCTGCTCCTTTTTCTTGGGCTTCTCCGTCGTGGCTGCTGTCACGTGGTATCACATTTCGTGATACCACTCCACTTTGACGAAACTACCAACTCGGCACTAAGCGTTTCACCAAATTTATGATTTGAATCACAGATGCGTTAAGACGGTAATGACATTTTCATCTCCAATCGATCTGGAGAAGTGATCGTGCACTGCTCATGTCACCGACAGTCCGACTGCCGCGCCTGCGACCGGCCAAATTGAATGCATCCGGCCAAAGGGTCGTATGTCGTACAAGCAATTTATATTCAGTTTGATTTGACCACGGACGTGGATTCGCTGTTACAACGCATACATTTAATTGGCCACCGGAACTGGTCTCATTAACCTGCCGCTTATTATGTTGCGAATAGTTTTCGTTGGCGCGATGATATTGCGTTGATGCAGCCCGCTAGTGTTGGTTGTAATTGCCTTGAAATCTGAACTGTGACGGTATGCATTATGTAATAATTATTAATAGCTGTTAGAAGTGGCACGTTGCTTTCATTTGTCAATTTAAAACCAAATATTTTGATTAAATAGTCTCAGTGGAATGGAACTGTTTGCAATTACGTAGCTAATGTTAAACCTAATAATGCTAAATAGAGAAAATCCCTTACTCACACGAAAAATATGCTTATTTTTTTCTCTATTAATAATTACGAACTTATTATGATGTTTTTTAGGTAGGTATCGTTCCAAACTTTCTTTGTGTTGATATTTTCTTAATTTTACATCATTACATCGCTGATCGAGACTATATTGTGTAGGTGTTATCTTTGGGCTGCGAAGAGTGCGCAAGCGGACCCGTGGCCCTGTTTCCAGCTGGGATGGCGGGACATCGTGGAGTTTTTAGTAGTTATGGGTGCCCTTCTGGCACCGAGTCCAACACTACCCGTAGCTGACCCAGCCACGGGTGTGCGTAAATGCCTCCACGTAAAAAAAGGTATTCTATTATTTATGCAAAACTATATTCATGCTACTAACTCATTCCAATGACAGTGTATTTATCTAAAATCGTATCGATAACGTGTCCAATAAGTCATTGATCATCAACAGAATCAGATCACCCCGCGGTAGTTAAAGAGCAGAGTGAGTGTGGGCGCATCGGCCGGCGGATGTCTGCATTACGGTATTATATGCGGCAAAAACGAGCATCCGGCCCGAGGATCTTGCCGTCTGACAGGTGTTTATCACTAAATGAATTACTCCTTAACTCCTTATTTTGCTTGCTCTTTACTCTCCAGAGTTGTCATGTTTGGAGGCCCTATGGTATGGCTAGTGCTAAGCTAAAATTTTTATTTTGTAGCTGATGTGACTATGTACTTTTTACTTGTAATCTATTTACATATTTGAACCTTTGGTTTCTAAATCCTGGGTCTGTGGGGATCGGGAGTGCACCCCGTTTTCCAAAGTTTATCAGAGCGTCTGGTCGATGCTACGCGTGACCAAAATGCTGGCAATTATTTGGCACAACGAATCAGCACTGCAATTCAACGAGTTAATTCTGCCAGCGCCGTAGTAGTAGGTAGTGTAGCTAGTAATACGCTACCTGGTACTGGTAGTGGGCTGGAGCATTTGGACTGTGTATAGGTCATCGCAGCTAGTATATTGTCCAAATATTTTACTGTAGTAGGTAGTGTTTAGTAGTAGTTATTATATCACATATACTTGTATTTAACTGGGCGTAGGTTACTTCGACAGCACATCTGAGCTTGGCTGTTGGCGTTCAACATCTCATACCGCGACCCGCTTTGCAAAGTCGCCCCCTGTATCATAATATTAACTTTAAACGTAAAGTACCTACTGTTGACTGTTATTTTTACACCGACTTGACCGTAAATACCGCTCTGAGCAGCTTAAAAATGCTACATCATACAAATCATACAAACGGATAATTTTCTTTTAACGGCGAATTGCCTTTATTTTCAACTAAATACAACAATGATTATAATAATAACTAAACACTACATACTACTACTACAAAAAACATTTGAATTATATACTAGCCGCATGTAAATCATATTATATATATTATATCGGCATATGTGAAGTTTCATTTATAGACAGTCAAAATGCTCCAGCCCACTACCAGCAGGTAGCATACCAACATACTGGCAGAATTGCCCCGTTGAATTGCAATCCTGATTCGTTGTGCCAAATAAGTGCCCATCATTTTGTTCACGTGTAGAATCTACGAGTACCAGGCGCACTGATAAACTTTTGAAAATGCGATGAGCTCCCGGTCCCCACGGACCCAAGGTCTCAACACCAAACGGCTCAAATATGTAACCGCTACCGAGATTACCTACTATTATTATTTATTCATTTGTTTATTACTATTATTATTTATTTGGTTGCATGTTTATGTGGTTTCTAAGCAGCAACATCTGAACCGATCCAACGATAAAATTTCCCACACGAATTTCTTCTACGACAGAATTCAACTTTGAGTGTTAGGAAAATTAAGAGCTCCATGGAAAACGGGTAAATGCTGAGATAATCCGCGGGAAACCTATAGTCATTTATAAATCCAGATAGGTATATACCCAGTCAATACCCCTCTTCCAAGAAATCCTCTGACTCGGAGAAAACTACATATCACGAGACCAATAGACCAGAAACTGGGCTATACCTGCGCCGTTGGAACGTTGATTTCACACAAAATTTGCGTTTGGTTCTTAATCTTTGTTTATGCAATAATTAATAACTAATATTATAATAATGCCCAACGATCACACACATAGATCCCAGACCCTACCTAGGATTCCCTATGTCTATGGACGTAGGAACTACGAGGACCAAGGTCCAACAACGTCCAGACTCAGAACAAGTAAATGTGCTTTTTTTCTTTCCAAATATACTTGTCCTGCCGCTGGAATCAAACCCGCCGTCTCCAGGTTATGAGCCGACCTGCCCAACTACCACACGACAGAGACTCATAATTGACATCATGCTTCTAATATCTGCATTATAATACAAAGATTTCATTGGTCATGTTATATGAATTGAGTTCGTCTGTTTTCAGTAGTTCAATTAACATTTGAACAGGCTGAACTACTGAGGTTATAAGTTTTACTAGTTCAATGAAATAATTTGACTGAACCAGTGATACTCAAAAGTCTCAGTAGTTCAGTTAGCAGTTCAAATGATTTGACTACTGAGCCTTGCTAGCTTTGTCATTGACTAGAACTAGTTAATTCTTCTATCCGAAATTTCAAATACGTCATTATACTATTTAGATACAAAGTAACCTTAGAAATAGACACAAATAACGTCATTATATTTAATACTAGTTGCGCCCTGTGGTTCCACCTGCGGATAAAAAGTATTCCATGACTTATTTTGAAGTCATTTAATTCCATTCAGCAGTTTTCGCGTGAAAGAGTATCAAACATCCATACATCCATATATAGTAAGGATAAACTATTTACTCATGTCTCAATCCAGTTTATTCGACAAACAACCTCTTGAAAAATCATTTAAAACATGAATTCAAATCATAACAAATGTACAGTCGAGCGCAATAATTAATTCGTGGTTGATTTATGCGCATATTATACGAGCACCTCCGTGTACCAACTTACGTCTGAACGTTTACTAGATTTATGCCTGTATGGTAATACGCGATATACTCTGAATACATTTGCCTCGTAAACACGCCGTTATCTTTTTATGTACCCGACTGTACCTCTAAAATGTTCTTAAAAAGAGTTTTAGACTTAATTTAGCTTCCGTGTTGTGGAGGAATACGTTTAAGTTTTGAAAAAGGTTGTTATATGTCTTAGGACGAAGAATCCCCGAGAATCACTTATGTACAGAAATGCCGGAATAGCTGAACAAGGAAAAAATGTTGCATGAGATGATTATCATCATCATCATCAGCCTACACTAGTCCACTGCTGGACATAAGCCTCTCCCAAGGCACGCCACTGAGCCCGGTCTTCGGCTCTACTCTTCACGTTACTACCAGCAACCTTGCGTATATCATCGCTCCATCTTGCCGCAGGGCGTCCTACACTACGTTTACCGTTTCGCGGTTTCCAATCTAGAACACAAAGAGATGATTAGATTAGATATTATTAGTAAATTGAGAATGAATTCAACTGACTTGCAAAATCACTTTCTTCGACATCTCAATGCATTGTTTTCCAATCCAAGATTTATTTAACAATTCGAGTTATTACAACAATTTTCAACGTATGTCATAGTTGTAGATGTTTTCTCACAGCCCCATCTAGCCTTAAAATAAGCATATCTTGAGATAAGTCATACAATACTATATACATTGTCTACACATTTATAATACAATATAACACCCAGACAGAACAAATATTAGTGTTCATCGCTGATGAACATTGTGAAATTTGCTCTGTATCTCAATCATAATATCTACAAGTATTGCCTTGATGAGAATCGAACCCACAAACGACAACCCCGGATGGGACGACGACTCTATTTTAATTTTATCATTTACCCATCTTCTTCTTCTTCTTCTAAATATATATAACTCAAAGGTAACTATTATTATTATTTATTATTATTATTTACTGACTGACATAGTGATCTATCAACACACAGCCCAAACCGCTGGACGGATCGGGCTGAAATTTGGCATGCAGGTAGATGTTATGATGTAGGCATCCGCTAAGAAAGGATTTTTCGAAATTCCACCCTTAAGAGGGTGAAATGGGTGGTTGAATTATTTTCCCATAGGCCACGCCGCGGGCGAAGCTGTGGGCAGAAGCTCGTTTGATCATAAACGGCAGAGCGTTTCCATGCGAATTGGAATTCATTCATATTTAATGATTTAGAATGTAATTTTGATGATCACAAGAAATTTCTGACGTTGAAGCTAATGACAGATAGTCTCAAGTCGCAGATCGCACTACGCACAACTGTCAGTAGATTAGATAGCAGTAGTTTTTCAAACTACATCTATACATATAAAATTCAAAGTACTGACTGACCAACTGACAACTTATATATCAATGCACAGCCTAAACCGATGATACTAGAGACTTGAAATTTGGAGGGTGTGTTCTTTGTAAAGTGTAGGTATCCACAAAGAAAAGGTTGAATAATCTACAAAAAAATCTTCGTTTCCTATAGGCTCCGCGGGCTAAGCCGCGGGCAGAAGCTAGTATTTAGTATTAAAAGTATATAAATCATATGTTCACATAATATACGAACCAATAAATCAACGAAGAAATATAATTTTCCATCACATTAAAGAGTTTGAGTCTACTTTCACATGCAAGAAATATGAAGGTACATTCAACAACTTCATTTCAGATTATTCGGTAAAATACTCTGATAATGTTTCATATTAACACTATTCCGAATAAAAAATCATTATATCTACATTAAAACTGTTTGCAACAGTGCCTGCCAAATAGTTGCATGCAATTGCATTTCTATGAGTTCAGGGGCCGCTATTAAATTTATTTACTCGTCATACTTTGACGAGTACTACAAGCTAAAGTTACCTTCCTTTTTTTCTCGTAAATGGTTGACGAGCAGTCACCTGACGTAAAAACTTCTAGTCTGTCTAGCTTAATTATTATTAGACACCCATTCCTGATTATTGCTCTAGAATACTGCGACTGGAACCATTCTGATTCCTATTATTGGCCTATATATTAGGTCTTTACCTATGAAATTGCCGTTTTGTTTGAAAAAAGTTAAAGTATTTTTTTTTCGAACTTATTTATTTCTTTTATTCAAAGTAATCACCCCTGCAATCAATGCATCTTTGCCAATGCTGTGGCAGTTTATGGATGCCCTTCTTGAAAAAATCAGCAGGACGGGAGACAACAAACTCTTCAAAGGCGTTTTGTACTGCCTCTCGGGAATTGAATTTTTTTCCCGCTAAAAAGTTGTCCAAATTTTGGAAAAAGTAATAGTCGGTAGGCGCAAGATCTGGTGAGTATGGCGGATGAGGGAGAGCTTCCAAACCCAACTCATGCAGCTTAGAGACGGTCTGTTGTGCAGTATGGGGTCGCGCGTTGTCGTGAAGTAGCAGTGGAGACGACCGATTGACCAAAGCTGGTTGCAGACGTGCGAGTTTCGCCATCATTGTGGTCAGTTCTTCAATGTACACATCTGCAGTAATGCTCTCGCCGTTTTGTAAAAAGCTATGATGAATCACACCAGCACTAGACCACCAAACTGTGACCATCACCTTTCTAGGGGTCATTTTTCGTTTTGCACATTGCTTTGGTACCGAACCAGGATCTAACTAACTTGCTGAGCGCTTTCGATTGTCAGAAAGAATCCATTTTTCGTCGCACGTAACAATTCGGTTCAAAATTCCTTCATTTCTGTGCCTGTTAAGCAGCGCAAGGCAAGTCTCGACGCGTACGTTGCGCTGGCGATCGTTAAGTTCGTGGGGCACCCATCTATCAAGCTTTTTTATCTTGCCAATCTGTCGCAAATGGACCAATATTGTTTTGATGCTAACATCAAAAGCTGCTGCCAGCTCAGCTGTAGATTGAGATTCATCAGCTTCCACAATCGCCTTTAATTCACCATTGTTGACCAAAGTTTCCGG
The DNA here is from genome assembly GCA_905220475.3 of Ennomos fuscantarius. Taxonomy (NCBI): domain Eukaryota; kingdom Metazoa; phylum Arthropoda; class Insecta; order Lepidoptera; family Geometridae; genus Ennomos; species Ennomos fuscantarius. The sequence continues at coordinate 4,526,148 of HG992023.1, read as the reverse complement.
ACGACCACGAGGTTCATTTTTCAAGTCAAAATTCCCAGAACGGAACCGAGCAAACCAATAACGGGTTGTACGTTCGTTTGTACAGTTCTCTCCGTAAACGTCGTTGATGTTACGTGTCGTTTGTGCCGCGTTGGTGCCACGACGGAACTTATATTCCATAATTACACGAAATTTCAAAGTATCCATTATGAGGAAAAATGTTGAAATGTAATGAAAATACAACGCTAATCAATAAACAAAAGACTTATATTGTAAATAGAATGTCATATTTTTAAAACAAAATTAATTTGAATTTAGAATTCATAGCCAATCAAAACTTTTTTTTGTTTGAAAAAGTCTGTACTGCAATACGGCAATTTCATAGGTAAAGACCTATTATATCCTATGGCCCGATAGCACAGTTGGTAGAAACCCTGCCTTCTGAACTGTGTGAAACCACAAGGGTTCGATTCCCACACAGGACAAACATTTGTGTAATGAACATCGATGTTTGTTTCGAGTCTGGGTGTTATATTGTATTCTATGTATGTATTTACAAACAAAAAGTATCTAAGTATTGTATCAGTTATCTGGTTCCCATAGTACAAGCTTTGCTTAGTTTGGGGCTAGATGGCGCTGTGTGAAATGTCCACACATTTTTATTTTTATATTATTCCTAGACTTTTGTTATTTCATCGTCTTCTTTGGGTGTGCCAGCTATAATATTCTTATAGCAGTTGGACAATAAAGCACAGAAAAATGCTTTTAATATCACGGTTATGTTAATTAGCTACCGTCATTTTTATTTGACATATTTTTTATTGGTTAATAGGCTTGCGCTTGACCACTATCTCACCTGGGATGTGATCATGGATCTTTGATTGCAATGCAACAAGAGAAATTTCATTCATTATTTGAACATTTCTATAGTAACTGTGTACATAAAACTTCCTATTGAAACTGTCTAATCTATACCAATTTCGGTTTCTATTCGTTGCAATCAAGTTCCATGATCGCCTATAGCAGATAGTAAATGCAGTTTTGGATGTAATACGCTTGCCTAGAGGGTATTGTTTACTCTCGATTTGAAGACTCCAAGATTGTAGTTTTTTATTATTATTTTTTGTTGTGATATATTCGTAAGTAATCAAAACCTTCAACTGTTCCCGATCTATTTGATTGTTTACTTCGTGCCAACACGGCTTTAGAGTTATGTATAAGCATATTATGGTAAATTAACCGTTGTTTGTGGATTCGAACGTGTTGATTATAAGTTTTTATGCTGATAGATAAATCAACAGTTTATCAAAAGAAAAATAATACGCGTATTAATGTTTTTATTCTTCAAGATCGGTTCAACCTTTCAATCTTGAATATGACGAACCGAGAGAGAGAAACAGCTATTTACAATTTATTCTACATACCATATACATACTAAAAGATTGGTACGGAAATGTGGATTTTGTATTCAGATGCTCTCGCAGTTAGGCGTTCGGATGCCCTCTTAAGGGTGAAATTTCGAAAAATCCTTTCTTAGCGGATGCCTACGTCATAACATCTACCTGCATGCCATATTTCAGCCCTATCTGTCCAGTGGTTTGGGCTGTGCGTTGATAGATCACTATGTCAGTCAGTCACCTTTGAGTTTTATATAGGTATATATAAAAAAGATTTACATAATACTCGCTCTAGTTTTCAAATTAAAACAAAGTTCGGAATCTTCTTGTCTTCGTTTATAATTAGCATGATAATCGGCTGTTTTAGCTTATCATGTTATTAAATACTAATGTTCGTAAGATGCATACAAGGACACGATGCTGTTGATCAAATAGATAAAATTTAAATAAATCCAATAAGTCACAAAGCGTTGGCTCTTAGTAATAGTGTAATGGAGATTTGATCATCAATGTACCCTATCTATACCTAATTTGATGCGCTTCAGCCGTTTTGCCGTGAAAGCCGCACAGTCAAACAGACTTCTGACTGCTTGATTAATTATTGTGTTTATAAATAATATAAAATGTTTGATGACTGAAAATTCTAGATATGTTTTAACAGATTTCTATCACATAGCTACAAATAGGTACAAATTTTAATGATTCAGAACTTCACCACATTCTAAACATAATTTACTGTGTAAGTTTTTTATTATACAATCAATCAATCAATCAATCAATATATTTATTCAGAAATGGTTACAATTGTAAGTTGTAGAAGCATTGTAACTATGTTAACACAAATGAACGCTAATTTTCATACCGTTATACAGACCACATAACGGAACACGAGACACAGCTTAGGCCATCGCAGTATCTTACGGCAATCCTCGTCTCCGAACTAAGCAAAACTTGTATTTCAGAGTACGGTGATCACTTTCAAAACCGGATAGCCAAACCCGCATCCCAATTGTACTGCTTCCATCTGTGTCTGCATGTGATGTAGTCAGTTCAGCGTTCAGGTTATATTAAGCTAATAATACATTAAAAGATATTATAATACTGTACAGCTCCTACTAACAATGCCCTTGTAAGGTTATTAGCACCTGTATCTAGGGCATCAGATAATGTAATGCTTACAAAAAATTGTCGCGCTTTTTAGAAATAAGTACAGTAAAAGTAACAATTATACAATTATACAGTACCGTATATAACTATATGTAGGTAAGTGAATTGTTGTGTGAGTTTGTGTGTATGTGTGTGTGTGTGTGTGTGTGTGTGTGTGTGTGTGTGTGTGTGTGTGTGTAACAGCTTGTAGGCATTATTTTATGATATGTGGTCGTATGCAAACAAAAAGTATAAGATATCGTATACATTATTACTCTGATATTATAAATGCAAGAGTTTGTATGAGCGTGAACGGATTGGGAATGGTGATAGCTTATAAGTATTCCAGATTAAAACAGATTAACATCTGTTATCAATTCACTAACGTGCATTCGATAGTTTATTTTAAAAACAAAATGCAATCAAGTTCTCACTCTCGGAGTAATTTAAATCAAGGAGCCAATCTGAGACTTTGTGTTTTAAGTGATAATTTGAAAGTGGAAATATACAAAGGTATTTATTCAACCTATTATACAGTTGACTACCTATGATTGGAAAATGACGACCGTAGAGGTTGGTTCTGTGCTTTTCCACAACGCAGACAATGTCACTTCTGCGCTTCCTACAAGATTCATCACGATCATAGCACAACAAGGAATGTTTTCTGAGTGTTGTTTGAAGGATAAAGATCCGTCTCACTGATAGAACCTTGCAATCTAAGTATAGAGCAGATGTTGAGTAGCGATAAGGTTTCTTGAACATCACTTTTAATACCGCTCTTTGCGCTCTTTCTAGCTGCAGCATTTTAGTTTTTAGCGCGCCTCCCCATACTGTGACACAGTATCGTATTAGAGACTCACATAGTGCAAAATACACTAGTTTAAGTGTGTCCTGGTTGGCTGAGCTTCTGAGTGTTTTGAAGATGTAAATCAATTTTCTAGTACGAGACGTTAGAGCATCAATATGAGAGTGCCAGTTAATGAGTTCGTCGACATAAACTCCCAAATATTTAATTTTATTAGTTCTGGATATAGTGTTGCAAGAACAAAAATCACCTAGATGAAGGTTTGAACAGATGTGAGCTTTGATTTCATAGGAATCAGGGAAACATACATATACAGGGAATATACAACTTGTGTTAAGATTACATTTATGTTAATTGGAGATCTCCTCTATTCATGTAAGTAGCACACACAGTTGAAACGTTTCATCGAAGTCCGTTCAATATTCACGGGTATTTATTTTATTATTTTCGCACAGTCACTTGTTTAACTCAGCCGCAGTGATTTTCACCAGATTTTGACGCGAGAACCCAAATGATTTTGCTTATCTTCAGCTGACATTGTCAAGTCACTAAAGGCTCTGCTAAGCATCCAAACAAAAGACATCAACGCAAACAGCCTCGAAGCCTGACTCACCTCAGCGGCCGGTCATCTTTCAGCTCCACTACCCCAAGTCCATCGCCGACACTGTCACGACACGGCACGAGCCCGGAACGTCGCCGGCAAGACACTCGGAAGGGTCGCGTGTAATTTGTCGGTGGAAAAAATAAACAAATCGATAGGTGAGAGCTAGGCGCGCGTCCGTGGACAGGAAACGGGGATAATACGAGTGAGGTGCTCCGTCCGGTGGTGCGGCGCGCGGGTGAGGGGAGGTGAGGCGTGAGGGTGGCCACGCCCGGGGGCGGGGCTAGCGGCCGCCTGCGCGAGATCATCCGAGGGATGCGAGGGATGCAGGGACCCAGGGACCCAGAGAACTACTCCCAGAGCTGTCGCTGTCCGACAACACTCATGTTGAAAAGGGGACACAGAAACAACTAATATTTGCTTTCATCGGATTCAATTATGGTATGGTATGGTGATCATTTTTTGAGAACTTTATATTTCAATCGTGTCTTTGTATCATCAATACAACTGATGTAGATAGGCATTTCTTAGAGAAAGGTTCTTAAGTTAAGGTTAATCTCGTACTAGAAATGAACAGTAAAATTGACGCCCAATCCCATTGCTTTTTTCACATTTTATATTTGTTACCTCATTTCTTAATCATTCATAAACTAATTGTAATTTTTTAAATACGTATGTTTGACTTGGGGAACAAGCTGGTGAAAGCGAGGTGAACGGCAGGAACGGACGGTTTAAATTAGTTCATGTAGGTCTCCATTGTCAACATAACAAAATTAAAAATTTGTATTATTATGTTGGTATGTCCGGTAAAATGACAATTTACAATTGTCAAGATGGCGACAAATAAAGCAAAAACCAAGTTATACCGGCCGATAGATGGAGCTAAACTAAAGAAGTATCAGGTAGGTACTTCAGTCATGTGGTCTAAAGCACGGTCGTTTTTTCTAAAATACGATATACGTACCTACTTTCAGATTGGTACCATAGAAAATATAACAAAATCAGTTCAGTATAAAATATAAGGCAGTATAAAATAATAATAATAATATATAATATAGTGTGTTAACATCATAAAACAGTCTCATTTTTTTCTTATTCTAAGAATACCTTGTTAGGCACTGTTGATATTACAATCTAGTCATCTATTTGACTAATGAACAATTTGAATTTAACCTAAACTTCTACAAGTGAATTATCTAAGAATGTGTCCAATAACGCGTTTTTCATTGTCTCTATTAAGGCGCAGACACATTATTCTTGTGTTCTTTTTAGGAAGGACTTATTTGCACTGCACTACATTATACTAACACTTAATACACAATGATACTACACAATTCAAATGGTTTTGTTCTTTTCAATCTCCTAACTATATCCGTGTGATCGTAGCTGGGTTGCCTCGACGTTCATGTGATGATGAAGTCTGTAATGGTGACGTTCTGCGAAGCTTGACCAAATTCTTAACCGTCCGGTAAATTTAAACAACGGTCAATGCAGTCACTTCTTAGTGGGTGAACTGCTGCCAAAATGGTATTTATTAACAAGCGATTTCCGCCATGCTTCGGAGAGCACGTTCAGCCGTTGGCCCCGGATAAATAAATATTAACGCCCAACGATCACATACATAGATCCTGGACCCTAACTAGTATTCCCTGTATCTAGGGACCCAGGAACTACGAAGACCATGTTCCCACAACACTCACACTCAGAATAAGTATTTACGCTTTTTTTTCTGTACACAAATACTTGCCCTGGCAAGGGAATCGAACCCGCCGCTTCTAGGTTATGACCCGACCTGCTCAACCACCACACCACAGAGGCTGTCAAAGATATATTATTATTACCCTTTATTTTGTCATATATGATATCTCTAAATATATATACACATGACGACATAGTGATCTATCAACGCACAGCCCAAACCACTGGACGGATTTGGCTGAAATTTGACATGCAGGTAGATGTTATGACGTAGGCATCCGCTAAGAAAGGATTTTTCGAAATTCCACCCTTAAGAGGATGAAATGGGTGGTTAAACTATTTTCCCATAGGGCAAGCCGCGGGCGAAGCTGCGGGCAGAAGCTCGTTTTGTCATATAGTGCTTATATTAAAAATATTAAAACAAGTCAGAATCTTTGAATCGGCCTGAATTTCTGACACCTCAGCTAACCTCGACTCGTATATACCTACGCGAGAAGGGATTAGGGTGATTCCGGGGGAGTAGGCTATAGAGAAGAGATGCCAACGACTAGATCCTTTAATTTAAAAGATCTAACCTAACAAAACAACCCAAACGAACACCTACTTTTTCATAATAAATATATATTAATAAATACATATAAACATATATAGAAACATTAAGTTAAAGAAAAAAACTTAGAAACAATTTAAAATTTAATTAAGGAACTTTAAAAATTTAAGTCATTTATGCGAAACCGATCTAACATGCTGTTCCATCTCGGCAACCGTTGGGTAAACGGAGAAATAAAAAATAAAAAAAAACACTATGAAAACATTGAGATTAAAATTAATAAATTAACATTAAACATTTATGAATGAAAAATAGAAAAACTATTAAAGTGGACCACTATTAGGTAAAATAGGTATGTAGGCCTTTCTGTTAATAATCTGGTTACCTGACATGACAGCTTACTAGGGTTGACAGAATTGTTGGCTTTGATAATTAATCAGAATCAGAATTTACTTTATTGTATAAAAACTGTGTATATGCAAAGGTCTTAAGCTATAAAAATGGTCTAACAGTATATTATCCATTCCGGACGTACAATAATATAGTTGGGTATACAGCACTTACAGTAACTATATGGGTATAAAACCAAGTATTTATTAATATTACAATATTAAAATGCTATAACGACTAAAAAAATCTAAGTATAAAATGAATGTTCTTCAAAAAAAATTATTTTCTCGTTTTACTCACTATCAATATATAATTATATTTTTTACGGGGCATTTTGTAACACGTTGTATACTCAATGGTAATACCGACATAAATGCGTTGCTCGGCACGCCGCCGCCGTCCCATTGAGAAGCACCATAGATGTAGTCCAATAGTCTCAAATTGTCTACTACTACTGTTATTTTACAATTTGTACTGGCTTACCGCTACGGAAACGTCGGTGGTTAAAGAGCTTAGATCTTTTTTCGACTAAGTCGATCGTTGACTATTATATTCTGTAAGTTTTTAAATTATTTTATTATTATGAACTTTGTAATAATCTATATAAAATACAAACATGATGCATCTTGGGTTAATGTAGAATTCATAGATAAACCTACTAAGTAATAATAATTCGGAATTTCATTTAAACATTTTCAATCGCTTTTTATTGAGAACTCAAATAAACCATTTGATACATTTTCTGTCATGTCTTGGAAAACAATGAGATAATAATATTAGTAATAAATTTGTATGGGCATTTCAAAATAAAATCTCTTTAACTCCATAGTGGATAAACCCTTAGATCTACTAAGATTAAAAGGGAAGATTAAGTTCAACCACTAACAGAAATGTGGCGACTGGCGACACGTAAATCCACGTAGGTACTTGAGATGTAGGTAAGTTTTACGTGATATATCTGGAGTTTTAATACATCAATGTTTTTGATTTTAACTTAAATCTTCAACCTGGAAAAGGTTTCTTTGTATGTGATTTAAACGGATCACAAAGGGGCAACACCTAAGGGGTTTTAACGGATAGGTATACGCAACCCTAAAAATTACATACATCCAAATATATTATATACCAAAGTCACTTGAAACCCACCCTTGTCACGAGTCAACCCGATAATTAGTAATGCTCAATGGGGGCTAATCGCCGGGGTGGGGCGCCCATCCCCCACGCGCCGCGATAAGTGCGGTTGCCGTGAGTGAGCTTAACCCGGCACCTACATATGCTGCTTTCTGATAACCTGGAAAGAAATAAGGGCGGAATATTTTATCACGGGCATAATAGCCTAGCATATTATAGTACTCACCTCCATATTAACTATAGAATTTATATATAATATTTACTGGCATAAACTATAGTGTTCGATATAAGAGTATTGACTGGTTAGTTATAATAATAATATTAATAATTACGATCGAAGACGAAAACAGCGGATAACAAATGCGCACGACTTCCACCTCTGCCTGTCTCGTCATCTCCGAGTTCTTCGTCGGGCGATGAGTACGCTACTCCGCCCGACACCACTGCGTCGAGCGACGATGATGGGCTACCGTCTCCTCCGCCGCCGCCACCACCTGCGCGACGTGGGCGACCACCGCTGCCGGCACGCTTGGGGCCTGCGGGGCAACCTGCTCCGCGCCCGGCCCCCGCTACCGGTGGTGTAGTGCGCCGCATGCGATGGACTCAGACAATGAACGAAAACTGCATGCGGGCATATTATGGGGCTACAGAGGGAGGAAGCAGCCTGACTGCGTACCGAGATAGGATGTTGTCTCTGTTTCAGGAGCTTGAGCCATCCATCTCCGTATCCGCCCAACGACTGTCGGATCAAGTGCGGGCTATTCATCGGTGTAAGCTGTTGGACCAGTCTGCGCTTGATCGGTTGCGCCTGGAGACGCTGCCTATTCCCGCTACTTCTCCGTCGCCGCGGGTCCTGTCTGCTGCGCTGCCGGATCCGGGACCAATTGTGGGCCCGCCACTGGTGACGCCGCTGGGAGGTCCCGTGATTGATGGGGAGGAAAGTGTGAGTGACAGCGTAAGTACCCAGGTGAATGAGCAATTGAGGAGCGCTTTGGAGGACGCGATTTTGCGGTATCGGTCCACGCCTACCTCTAGGCCGCGGCTACCACGTTTGCCGACAAATAGACGAAACCTAGTGCTAATGGGAGCCCTGAACACTTTGCTAGGTCCGTACTTACGGACTAGCGAAGACTTAGTTGATACGCACTCGATATTGTACTGCGAGGCCATCGCGGTATGTCGCGTGGCTCGTGTCAAGTTTCCGGACACTGACCGAGCACCGCGACCCGCTGACGGTGCTCCTGCATGGCAGGTGCGGATCGAGAAGCGTATCACTACATTCAGGACTCTCATAGCGAAGCTGGTCTGCTTCAGTCGGGGCAATCATCGTCCCCGCGTCATGCGTTTTGTGACCCAAGCCTTCGCTGGGACCGGTATCAGGCCCCAGGATTATATGGCATGCGTCACGGAGCGCATCGACTTCCTGAAGCAGAAAGTCTATGCGTGGGCAAGTCGTATTCGCCGCTACAGAGAACGCGTGGATAGGTACCAGATGAATCGCCTTTTCCAAAGTGACCAAAGGAAGGTGTACCGGGACTGGGAGGGAACCGGCCAACATGTGGTCGACGGCCAGCTACCAGATGCAAACGTCATGAACGAATTTTGGCGAAGCATCTGGTCGGTGCCCGTCGACCACTCGGAGGGTGATTGGATACGTGTTGTCAAACATGTGTGTGAGCCGATCGAGTCCATGGGGTCTATTACTATAGACCCTGAAGACATAAGTTGTGCGATCCGTACAGCCCAGAACTGGAAAAGTCCTGGACCTGATGGATTGCACAACTTCTGGATAAAATGGATTCGGTGCTCATACCCGTGTTTGGCAACACAATTCCAAGAAGCCCTCGAAGCTGGTTTGCTCCCAAAATTCATGACAACCGGTATCACCTTCTTGCTCCATAAGTCCGGTAGTACCACGGAAGCGAAAAATTACAGACCCATTACGTGCTTGCCTACGCTGTACAAGCTCCTTACATCCATTCTGAGAACCAAAATTAACTCGCATATTACAGCGAACAATATTTTGGCCCCTGCTCAGAATGGATGTAGGGTTGGGTCCCGTGGTACTAAGGAGCTCCTCCTCATCGACACGGCCATCTGCCAGCAAGTCCGGCGGAATAGAGGGGCTCTATCTACTGCCTGGATTGACTATAAAAAGGCCTATGATTCGGTGCCTCATTCGTGGCTGAAGAGGGTATTAGAGTTGTATAAAATAAATGCAACTCTAAGATCCTTTTTAAGTGCATGCATGGGGCAGTGGACCACAGTCCTTCGTCAACCAGGTGGGGGAGACAGCGTTTCTGACCCGCAGAACTTCATAAGGATAGAGCGAGGCATATTCCAGGGTGACAGTCTGAGCCCATTGTGGTTTTGTCTAGCGTTGAATCCTCTCAGCACTTTGCTGGGGGATTCAGGGCTAGGCTATCGGCTTCGGAGAGGGGGTGAGATCATGTCTCATCTACTGTACATGGATGACCTCAAGCTGTTCGCACCGCAACGCCCACAATTGATGAAGTTGTTAAAAATCACTGAGAATTTTAGCAACTCTATCAAGATGGAGTTCGGTGTTGATAAGTGTGCGGTTATGCATGTACATGGAGGGAAAGTTGTTAATTCCACGAATTTGCAACTTTCCGAGACAATGACTCTCAGGTCTCTCTCCGAGTCCGAAACCTACAAGTATCTTGGTATGTCAGAGTCGTTAGGTATTTCGGTAGGGGACGTTAAGCAATCGGTGAAGGAGCGCTTCTTTTGCCGCCTGACAAAAGTACTCAACAGTCTTTTGTCAGGTGGTAACAAGGCGCGCGCCTTCAACGCCTGGGTGATGCCCTTACTGATGTACTCCTTTGGCATACTAAGGTGGACTCAGACCGAGCTGGACGCCCTGGATAGGAAGGTCCGTCAAGTACTTACATCACATCGCATGCTTCACCCGCGCTCGTCTGTTATGAGACTATACATTCCGCGGAAATGGGGGGGTCGAGGCTTTTTAAACGCTAAAAACCTCCATAACCGGGAAATGTATAGTCTCCGGGAGTATTTCCTCAGCAACGAGTGTGGGATGCATCGCGATGTGGTGGCAGTTGACAAGGGCCTTACGCCGCTCTCCTTGGCGAATGAGAACTGGCGTAAACCGGTGGTACTTAGCACCGATGACCGTAGGGACGTATGGAAGGGCAAGGAGCTACATGGGCGGTTCTATCGGGCCTTGACAGGGCCCGATGTGGACCTTCATGCATCGGTGAACTGGCTGCGTTTCGGCGACCTATTCGGGGAAACCGAGGGTTTTGTCTGTGCAATTGCAGACGAAGTTATCAAGACGAACAACTACCGGAAATATATCATGAAGGACGGTACGGTCGACATATGTCGGGCATGCCGCCGTCCCGGAGAATCTCTCCGACATATCATTTCCGGTTGTTCTCATCTTGCTAACGGAGAGTACTTACACAGACATAACCTAGTGGCCAGGATCATCCATCAGCAGCTTGCCCTTCAGTACGGCCTTGTCGAGTCCGAGGTGCCGTACTACAAGTACACACCGGGGCCGGTTCTCGAAAATGGCCGTGCATTGCTCTATTGGGATCGCTCTATCATCACGGACAGGACTATTGTAGCTAATAAGCCTGATATCGTGCTGATAGACCGGTCCCAACGCCGTGCAGTGCTCGTTGATATCGCTATTCCACATGACGAGAACCTCGTGAAAGCTGAGAAGGACAAACTCAGCAAGTACCTTGACTTAGCTCACGAGGTAACCGCCATGTGGAGTGTTGACTCAACGAGCATTGTTCCGATAGTTGTTTCGGCGAACGGCCTTATAGCGAAGAGCCTCGACCAACACCTCGAGAGGCTCTCGTTAGACGGTTGGATCAAGGGTCAGATTCAGAAGGCAGTACTTCTTGACACGGCACGTATTGTCAGGAGGTTCCTCAGTCTGCAGCCCTAACCACCGGTAGCTTGGGCCTTGCCCCGCTGCTGGCGGCACACTAGGTTTAGGTTTTTTATTGTATTTTTGTAATGTTACTTTTATAGAAATACTGTAAAAAACTTAAATTTAAGATTGTAAATAAATAAATGAATAATAATAAAAATGTGTGGACATCTCACACAACGCCATCTAGCCCCAAACTAAGCAAAGCTTTTATTATGGGAACCAGATAACTGATACAATACTTAAATACTTTTTGTTTGTAAATACATACATATAATACCATATAACACCCAGACACAGAACAAACACCTATGTTCATCACACAAATGTTTGTCCTGGGTGGGAATCGAACCCACAACCCACAGTTCAGAAGGCAGGGTTACTACCAACTGAGCTATCGGGCCAGTCAAGTTATGCTGATGTTCATCAATAGCAATGATGAAATACTTCCTAGGTTTTACTAGGTGGTAGGATTTATCTGAAAAGTTTATCTAGGTAGGTACCACCGCTTTGCCAGTTATTCTGCCGCCGAGTGTAGTGCGCAAGCACTACTGTGTTCCGATTTGAAGGGCATTGTAGCTAGTGAAAATACTAAGCAATTTAAACTTTATGATCTGATCTCATAGTCGAATAATCTTATTACCAGACTGTGCTGGTGTCTCAGGATGACATGCGCAGTGCAGTGTCGCGCGAAACTTTAGGTATATTTTATAGTTCCAAGTGACACTGCTCTGTTATGGATGGCCGTGTCGTTTAACACCAGGTAAACCCGTCCGTCACATCAATACTTAATATTATATATAACTTCAAAGTCAAATAACTAAAGTATGGCAAACCCTTGCTCGGTTCAAGGCAGATTCTGGATATACAAAGTGCTTAACTTGTGAACATCGCAATATTACCTATTTCCTGTAGCCTACCTGTGGGGAAGCTTGATACGTTCATCATCATCAGCCTGTGTTAGTCCACTGCTGCATATAGACCTCTCTCAAGGTATGCCATTGAGGCTGGTCTTCGACTTTTATAAATATACTAACTTGATCAACATTATACCTGGATCCATAAGGCATACCGTAGTGTCAGACAGCCTTTGTGGTGTGCTGGTTGAGCAGGTTGGCTCATTACCCGGTAGGCAGCGGGTTCGAGGACAAGTATCTGTGAGTCAAAATACTGTGATGCGTAACAGTTTTAAAAAATATTTTATTAACAAAACGTTATAAATAATACATTTGTATAAATATTCTTAGTTTAAGTCTTAACCAGACGAAGATCTGAAGTGGAATGAACATCAGAACTAGTAGACTTCAGGCTTTTATAGCATTTTGTTCATTGTTCTCATAATGTTTCCTTTCCTTGAACGTTGTCCACGGTGTTGTATTTCGATAGTCGTTTACCTCTTGACAACTATCTACGAAGAATTCTTCTATGTTGATATTAGGAGTAGGGTGTTTGTGACTATCCTCCCCCAATTTTGAAGTCCATGGTTTCAAACAAACCTTGGATCTGTAAAATTTGTAAAGTACATTCACAAGGATAATTATACTTAAAAGTATTATCAAACCATACTGAATCTCATTATGAGTTGTCTGTGTTTCCAAACTTTTAATTTGCTGCATTTGCTTTAGTCTTGTAGAAATTTTTGTTGAATCATATGTTAATTCCATCTCTGGTACTTCTTCATTTTTAGTGAGTTCCAGGCTTGTAAAAATGATTTTCTCAGTAGATTCTTTAGTTTGAAATCTTTTTACTCCAGAAATACCAAGTTCGCAATTCTCTCCGATTAACATATAAGATCCTTTAATCCACCTTGTTTCTTCATTAATTCCTGAACAGTGAATTCTTACTTCAGTCGTCTTGTTCAAATATAAGTAGATGGCTTTTGGGGAAATCTCTCGAATTTCTTCCTTTGGACATTTTATTGGTACTGTACTACAGGTATTGACCTCCTTTTTTCGTAACAATTCGGTCTCGCAGACATCTTCCCGCTGCAGTACGCTTTCTTTGCATATTAATTGTTCAAACTCTATGCAGTCTTCAACTTCATAGATCTCCAACTCAGTGTATGCCAAGATGACTTTACGCATAACAGGATAGGTACAGGTTGGGAAACTTTGGATGATTGGAACAATTTTTAGTGTATTATAATTTTGTGGCTTAACTAAAGGAATCTGTATTACAAAATATACAGTATTATCAATAATTTTCGAATTCACACGAATAAATTGCTCAATACTATTTATATTATTAGAAATCATTACATCTTTAGGAATATTATTTAAAGTTTCCGATAAAATATGAGATTGTATAATACTATAATGATACATTTGATGTTCTGCGAATGTAATAGCAGTTATTAACCTTTCAGCTACATCTTGCAAGGTTTGTGCTTGTAGCAATATCATAAGAGCTACTTTTTGTTGAGCTTTACTATTAACATTCTGCAAATATTCTTTCTCTAATATAATCTGTACATCAGTTATTTTCTTAATTTGCTTATTGTATTCTTCTAAAGTTTCATCAGTAATCGATATTTGTTTATTATAAGCTACTCTTAAAGTTTCTAAGTCTTTCTGTATAATATTTAAATCATCTTGATCTAAATTTCCTGTTATTGATTTTATAATAGAACCTAGACCATTAATCAAACCTCTCTTAACTCTACTTTGAATATTTAAATGATTACATATTTCTTTAACATGATCCAATATAATACCTATTCTATTATATATTGACTTTACATCGTCTATCATAGGTCGAGATAAAATTCTAGTAACTATACTGTTTAACTTAATTTCGTGTTCTAAAATCGGTTTTATATCTAATCTATGTACAATCGTCCACCTTCCTTCAATAATACGGGTAGACTTCATTTCAACTAAGATGACATGTTCTTTGGACCCTAGGGGTTGGAACTTGTATCCGATGACGATGAAGATTCTGTAACATAAAGTTCCTCTATGTGGTATATTCTTCCAGTACTCAATTTATATTTATTATGTGGTTCACAACTAACAATGGTATAAGGTCCTAAGTATCGTGGATTTGTTTTATGTCTCTCTGCTCTACTATTTTTTAAATAAACAGTATCACCCACTTTAAATGTCTTTGAGGGTTTTATATGTTTATTTATTCCATCGTTACGCTTACGTTTCTGTTCCTTTAACAAATTATGTATATTTGCATTTAAATTATTAATGAAATCTTTTTGTTGGGTAGTGTAATTTTGAATTGTAACTCTTAAATTATCAAAGCTACGTAATTTTGGTTTCCTACCAAAATGTACTTCAAACGGTGACATCCCTATCGCACTATGTGTTGTATTGTTATAGGCATGTGTTATAAAATAAATTCGCTGATCTCTACTTAAATCTGAATCCCGTTGTAATCTATATAGCTCTTGTATGGTATTGTGTAATCGTTCTACATCGGAATTGGACTTATGATGTTGCGGTGAAGTTGTGTGATTGATTATATGAAATGTTTGAAACAATTCATTAATTATTTCGCTGCAAAATGATTGTTCACCATCGTGTACTATTTTATTTGGTGCTCCAACCATTGCAAATATTTCGGCTAAAACGTCATAAACTTTACTTTTCTCTGTAGGTTTAATTATAGCATATTTAGAAAATTTATCTATAATCGTTAAATACCACTGTCTCTCTAATGACATGAAATCTATATGCCATACTTCCATTGGTTGGTGAGGTGTTTCTGTTTCTGTAGATAATGTTGTGTGAGGGTGTCTGTTGTATTTTTCTTTCTTACAAGGCTCACAATGAAGAATGAATTTTTTTATTTGTTTTCTCATATTCTCCCAATAATATTTTTCTCTTAACTGTTTATAAATACTTTCAATTCCAGCATGCCTATTTTCATTTAAATGATAATCTTTAATTAATTGTAACTGTTCTTCTTTATTATTTATTTCAACAAGGGATTTAGTATATCTAATAGGCTTAAATTTAGTGTGGTCAAAATATTTTCGATAAGTCTCTGATACTTTATGATATAATTCTTCATTTGGTATAATAAATGCATATCTTTCATGAGGTAAATATTCTAACATAAATTCTTTAATAGTTTCCTCCTCATTTACTGGTGGAATATAGAAATACCAAATCTTATCTTTACACTCAGCTTTTTTATAAGGTGACATTTCAAATACTACTCGCCTTAATTTTCTAGATGGATAAGCATTAACTATTGGAATACCATTATCACTATCTTGTTGATTGGAATGTATAGTCTCTTGCAATTCTGAACCATTAGACACCGTTCTATTCGCTTCAGATGATGAAGAGTTATGAATAGAATTCAATGGATCAAAATTAACGTTCATGGAATTAGTTTCACTATCTGAATGATGATGAATTTCTATTCTGCTCAAAGCATCTGCTACATAATTATCTTTTCCTTTAACATGTTCAATTGAGTAATCGTAATCTTGTAATTTTAATTTCCAACGCGTTAATCTTTGATTCGGTTCTTTTAATTTAGTCAACCAAATTAATGCTTTATGATCGGTTCGCAAAATAAACTTTCTTCCGTAAACATAAGGTCTAAATTGAGTAATAGCCCAAAGAATACCTAATAATTCTTTCTCAGTCGTGTTATACTTTTGTTCAGTATCACTTAAAGTCCTAGATGCATATGCTACTGGATGAGATTCTTGACTCAGAACAGCTCCTAATGCTATATCAGAAGCATCAGTAGTGATAACAAAAGTTTTATTAAAATCTGGAAAGGCTAAAATAGGTGCGTTAGTTAAAAGTCGTTTACAAGTTTGTACAGCTTCAACATAATACTTATTGTTAATATCTATAACTGCATTCTTTTTTGTTGCTTCAGTCAAAGGCTTAATAATCTTACTTAAATTTGGCACAAACTTTCGATAATAACCAATTAATCCAAGAAAGGCTCTAACTTCTTTTAAGGTTCTAGGCAAAGGAAACTTTTGAATAGCTTCTATCTTTTTTTGATTTGGTTTCAAACCATCTTTATTTAAAACATGACCTAAGAATTCAATTTCTTCAGACATAAACACACACTTATTCTTATTGAGTTTCAAGTTTGCCTGTCGTAACGCTTCGAATACCTGTTGTAAGCGATTAATGTGATCCTGTTTCGTCTTTGAATAGACAATTATGTCGTCAAGGTAGACTAAACAAACGTTTCTCGATATTTCCTGATTCAATACACCATTCATCATTCTTTGAAAGGTTGCTGGTGCATTCTTAAGCCCAAATGGCATTCTTAGGAATTCATAATGACCACTAGAAGTACTAAATGCTGTTTTCTCAATTGAGTCGCTATCCATCAAAATTTGGTGATAGCCGGATGTTAAATCTAGCGTAGTAAAGTATTTGTTACCTTGTAGTTTAGAGAATAACTCTTCTATGTTCGGTAAAGGAAATTTATCTGATTTTGTATGTTCATTTAACTTTCGATAATCAATGACCATTCTCCATTTTTGTACACCGGACTGATCAATTTTTTTTGGTACTAAATGTACGGGAGAAGCCCACGGAGATTCGGAAGGTCTAATTATTTTTTCTTTAAGTAACTTATCAATTTGTTTCATTACTTCCTCTTGTTGAATTTGAGGTAATCTAAATGGTCGTTGATATATCGGTTCTGCATCTACTGTACTAATGTGATGTTTAATTTTTGTGGTTGCACTATTAGTTACATCATCTGTAAATAAATCTGAATATGTTCTACACAGTTCCTGGATATTTTCACTATTATCATCTGACATATGAAAAATTAATAATTCTCGCTCTGGCATTGTTAATTTTCGTTCCTTTAAATCTATTTTAGCGTCAATTTGTTCTATCATATCTGTTCCTAATAAAACATCATATTTACTACTAAAATTATAAACATAAAACTTCAATGGACCTTTATCATTCCCAAAATAACGACACCAAAACGGAGTCTCTATAACACCATTATGTGACGTCACACCATGTGACGTTCTAACAATAAATTTTTCTGGTTGCCAAAATTCTGGAAAATATTTTTTTTGTGCATCACAAGTTATAAAAGACCTTTGACTTCCGGTATCAATTAAAACTTTCAGTTTAGGTGAATCAGTTTCAAAATAAGGTAAAAAAGATTTGACATGATTAAATTCTATGATCCGTCTTTCGGATCTCTGATTTCCTGAAAATCCTGATTTACTGGTTCACTATTCGAAAAGTTATTTTCATATTGATAGTTTAAATAATCTTCAAAAAACTCACCATTACTTTCTGGATCATGATAAGGATCGAATGTACACTGAGATTCTTCTGAGCTACTGGGTAGATGAAAAACTTCTTCAGACACAAAGCCTTTTCCTAAATCTACTTGACCTGGTCGTAATTGAGGAGCGGTCCTCATGGTGACGTCTCGTTGTTGAGAGTCGACCGGACGCGGCGGTGATGGACCTCGATATGCATTACGGTTAAAGAATCCATGTTGTGGCTTGGAAAACACATTATTTTGTCCATTAGGTCGCCAGGGGTATTGAGTATGATACGATGGCCTATTGTTTGAATTTATAATTGCCCTTTGTGAATTGTTGCTTGGATAGTGACGTTGTGAGGGGATATTAGCTCGGGGAAATGACTGATTGTGTACGTTATGACCATACACAAAACGAGGTGCTGGTAGGAGATTTGAAAACTTTTGTTTGATATTATCAAATCTACCTTCGGACTCTAGTTGTAGTATCTTTTGTACAGTGTCATTAAAACTACAATTACTGACGTAAATTTGATCATGATACGGCAGACTATTGCGTAGTGTGTTTTGTGCGGTATTAATATATGGATCCATCACTTCCTCTACTAACTTAATGTTCTTATATTTATCGTTTAACTTACTCTTAATAAAAAATAATTTTTGCTTTAAATCAAATATAAGATCCTTATAACTAGTTCTTTTTTTAACATTTGCTAATTCTACAAGTAACGTGTTAAGTTCGCGGTTATCACCACATTCGGTTTTCAACGCCTCTTCTATAATTTCCCAATTAAAACCATGGTCTATCATAGACACTACTAAAGCCGCTTTTCCTACTAACTTCCCTAGAAGTAACATAACATTTTGAGGGGTATTACCTCCTGCTATCTGTAACCATTGTTTAGCGTTATTAATATAATTATAAATAGTGACAGAGTCCCCATCATACGACGGTACAAACCCCATAAATTTACTTGGGTCCATAATATTTTGACTAAGGACCTGATTGGAACTAGGTGCCGATGACACGTAGTTAGTCGTACCCTGCATACTATTTGAAGGAAGAGGGTCGGACATTCCACACTTAGATCTATATACAAAAGTTGCTGGTTTAAGGAGAGGAATTTTGGAAAATGATTAGGACAATGCTGATCAGTACTTACAATTGGCACCACCAGATAAGTCGCAGCATTACTTTATTCCTTTTTCCTCCTTTCAGTATTTGACAAATTTGTTTGTAGGGTTGCCCAAACTTAAAAGCTTAAAAGCCACGTATAACCGGATCACAGCGAACTTGGATTTTTATCTCGATAGTTCTGGAACTTGATCACTTGGTTTTACTTTAGCTGGGCCCCACGTTGGGCGCCAGTCAAAATACTGTGATGCGTAACAGTTTAAAAAAATATTTTATTAACAAAACGTTATAAATAATACATTTGTATAAATATTCTTAGTTTAAGTCTTAACCAGACGAAGATCTGAAGTGGAATGAACATCAGAACTAGTAGACTTCAGGCTTTTATAGCATTTTGTTCATTGTTCTCATAATGTTTCCTTTCCTTGAACGTTGTCCACGGTGTTGTATTTCGATAGTCGTTTACCTCTTGACAACTATCTACGAAGAATTCTTCTATGTTGATATTAGGAGTAGGGTGTTTGTGACTTGTGCACGGAAATAAAGCGCAAACACTTGTTCTGGGTCTGGGTGTTGTGGGACCATGGTCGTGTAGTTTCTGGATCCCTAGATACAGGGAATCCTAGTTAGGGTCCAGGATCTATGTGTGTGGTCGTTGGGCGTTATCATTATTAATAAGCCTTCGCACGGGTATTATATCGCCTATGTTCATCAGGGATAACGTAGGATTCAAAAGGTGACTGCAGTCGTGACCATTTCTCGCCCCGGTACGGTGGACGAGGGCTCACGGGGGGGTTTTAGTGGGTTCGAGTCCCACATACCCCCTGCCACCACCCCCGTGGTGGCAGGAAAACCACGGGTGCGAGGGCATTTCCCCCCCCCTCATAAAAAAAAGGATTCAAAAGGTGACTCAATTGCAAACAAACAATAAAATCTTTCCTCCTTTCTTTATAATATTAGTTTAGATAAAACTCGTAACGTAAAACTAGCAAACTAGCAAACTAGTAAAACAAAGTGGGATGACGTGCAATATAATTAATTGATGGTCGATCACTAAAATGCATTGTATTGATTCGATATCTACACTATACACATCACCTGCCTAGGTGTGGTTCCACACGCATTGCCTTGCCCCAGTCTCCCCTTTAGTGCGGGTTTAGGCCAAAAACAGACTATTTATTAGGGTGGTGGGTTGATTAAAAGTTTGAGGATTCAAGTAGGTAAATTTTAATTCGATTCATGACCGTTGTCCTACAAATATTTTGTCTTTGCATTATGATCATGTACGATTTGTACGAAAACGGTGTCGTTCTTATTGACAGGAAAGTTTGAGAACAAGTTCGCATTTTTAATGAAAAAAGCAACTTCTCCCAACTGTGATGACTGTGGTGTTATAGAAGATATATACATCATGTTCTTTGACAGCTAACAAAAATGTCAAAATGTGAAATAATATTTTTTACCGGCAAATTGCCTTTATTCTTTCAATTTAACACTTCTTCCTCAAGGTCCTCTAGCAAGGCTCAGCAACTAAAACGTCGCTATACACTCGCGTGCAGCTAAATCGACTCACCCCCACAAAATGAACGAAAATATTTTTTTTTTTTCAAAAATGATTTGAGTTATAATGTCGTATATTTTTTGAAAACCTAATGAATAAGCTATCAAATGATGGCATTATTTTGAAAATTTACTCAGTAGTTTTTATATATGAAAAGGTACACCAGACCATTAACACAAAAATATACACAATGAGTTGCAGTCAAACGGTAGCCTATGCGTACATTTTAAAAAACCCTTTTATTATTCTATATATATTATAAATAATTATCTATAGATCGCAGAATTTGCCCTATAGATATACTACAAACTACAATGTTTTGTTTTTAAAGTTACTCATAACATTATTTGATAGTTTGTGAACACCCTTAAAGATCAATAAAACAATTCACCGTACGAATAGGTACCGAGGGTTTATGACAGGCGCAACATAATATAACTAGTAATAAATATATGAGATCAGATTTCTTCTTTGTCTTGTTTTGCTTTAAATGTATATGGAAAATCCGCAGCATAGAAGATAAAATGTTCTAGTTCTGTGTAAAAACTTAAGATCTAGGAAAAAAAATTACAATATTAATACCACAGAGTTCGATTTGTTAAAAGTTATAATTTTAACACAATGTAACAGTTGTTTTTTCTCTTTTTTATGTTAAGGAATGACTTGACAAGCAAGTCATTCGCCTGATATTAAGCGACATACGTGCCCATATCAGATGCAGTGTCACTCACTGTTGGTATTTAGATACATATTTAACGTTATAAATAAAGTACGTCCTACACGACATCATACCGTAATACCTACGCAACACGCCTTGCAAAAGTAACTAGTAAAGTAGATACGGTAGCAGCGAGTACTGGTTGATAAAGTAACGAGTACAAATGGGTATTTCTCGTTACCTTTACAGCTCTAGTACAATAACGGAACTGGACTCATACAGGGATAGAAATTAATTTTAGTGACATCTAGTGGATGCTATTAGAACCACTTTTGTACAAGGGTAGATGAAAAGCGGCTACACGGTGGCTCCGATGAAGAGTACCGAGGAGCTACTTACAGTTGACTATTTAGTTCCATCTATTACCGCTAAAAACGAATGAAAAGTAAAAAAAGGAATACCATTCTAAGTAAGCTTTTAGCTAAATACCTGCTCTTTATAACTTTTTAACGTATATGAATAAATTTTTAATACGTCGATCAAAGTACCTTGTCTGCATTTGCCATTTGTGCCTTTAGTAAGTTTAATCTATGTTCCTCTAAACCTTAAAAGAACAGAATTAAGGTATGAAATAAAGGTAAATGCTAGTCTGGAAAGTACACCATACCGTCTTTCTGTTATCCTGGTACGAATTCTGTATGGCAGAGCACGGTGGCTTAATCCTGTGTCCATTTTCCAAACATGTTTCACTTACCTACGAAACGCCAGCCTAACAAGCCCTTTAGTAAAATTTGCAAGGCATGCTCATATTTGTTGTTAGCATTTGTTATTAGACTACAGTGCACCTATGCACTTATATAATCATACCAAACTGAGGTATTATTACCGTTTTTGAGATATTAATGTATTAAAAACCGTTAAAAACTATATGCTTCGCTTAAGCCGGACTCCACTATCGTCAGAATAAATATTAGGGTGCATTTTCCACAAGGAATCTGACGTAAAAGGAATCCCATCTTCGTCCGATTTCTTGCTTACATTACGAAAAGGCGAAAGGAAGTTAACTGGGAGACAATACATTGGTAAAAAAAAACAAAGTGAGAGAGAGTTAAATTTCGGTATACTTACATCATATATTCTACGTCAAAAGTGAATAAAATTGGGAATTGATTTCAAAATCCACATTTTGGATTACGAATTTGATTCATTTTGAAAAATTGCAACAGTATAAGTCGAAGTTAAAATATACGCTTAAGAACACTTAATACAGAATATATTTGGTGTAACCACAAAAGATTTAAACAAGCCTTAGACGCATGTTAAACTGCCTTTTTGTATTGTTAAACACAGTCTAACCTGTCTCAAATATTGTTAGATAGGCTTGCGTTTGACCGCTATCTCACCGGATGGGAAGTGACGATGAGGTCTAGGATGTAACACGCTTGCCTAGAAGATACCTGTTCACTCTCGATTTGAAGACTTGTGTACGAGGGTATCAGCAAATTTTCCGGAATTCGAATCTTTGAGAAACTTGTTTTTTAATAGTTTGATTTACAGATTACAAACCCAGTTAACCCAGGTCTTCTAAAATATTTTTTATTCTCGAAAAAGAAGTGAAGAATAATGTACTAAAAGGCTATACCCAAGTAAATCCATCGAAGATAATGGTAAAACTTCCTTGATAGGGTAAGAAATAGGCAGGCATAGTATCTCGTTGTTATGTACGCCTGGTATCGTACGGTTGAAATATCGTACTTCCGCAATGTTAACCGTCTTTATTTCAACGTTAATACGGCATATTTTAGTTTTTCACGATTATAGTACTAAACTGGCTGACCCGGCGAACTTCGTTCCGCCTAACAGTCAATGAATGTGCATTTTTAGGATTTTAAATTTTTGTATTGTTTGACATCAATTGCTTTTCATCTTAATTCGGACGAAGATACATCCAAAAACACAAAAATCATAATAATTGGTTTAGCCGATCTTGAGTTATAGTTTTAGTTACACCCCTTGGTGTAACTAAAACGACTTTGTTTTTAAGTGACTTAACGTTTTTTCAATTAAATTGGAGTTTTCCAAAATGTGTTTAAATAAAATATAAATTAAATTAAAATCACTAAGGAGATATTGATATCAACTTTGAAGCAAACCACTTTTAAAATAACTTTCTACCCCTCTTAAACCTTTTAAAACTTTAAATCCCCATTAAAGGGATGAGTTTCAATAATTCCATCAACTCTGTTAATTAATGCAAAATTTTAAGTAGATTAGACCAACGAATCACGTCCCATACAAACTTCGCCCTGTTTTTAACCCCTTTAGGTGCAGAGTTTTGGAAAATCCTTTTTTATTGAGTGCCTATGTCATACAAAGAACACACCCTCCAAGTTTCTGGTCTCTACGATAAATGGATTTGGCTGTGCGTTGATGCGTCAGTCATTCAGGACAAAGCTTTTTATATGTATAGAAGATGAAGATTGAACCTCATTTAAATTTATCCACGGCACTACTAGTTTGTACTTACTAGTTAGTAGTTACTAACGACTACAATCAGTAGAGCAAAGAGGAAAAGAATATTCTCGGCTGATATTTGAACCCGCGTCTTTATACTACCCCAACAAGCATAAGTAAACACCCCAAGTTTACTATTCTTTATAAATCCATACCAACTTCTAACATTACCTAGGTGATCTCTAATGAAATTGGAAATCATGGCAGAGAGCTATATTTGCCATGGAAAATGTGTTCTAATAGAAGAGTTGAAAGTAGTATTTCAATATATATAACTTACAGGTGACTGACTGACATAGTGATCTATCAACGCACGAGCCAAACCACTGGACGGATCGGACTGCAATTTGGCATGCAGGTAGATGTTATGACGTAGGCATCCGCTAAGAAAGGATTTTTCGAAACTCAACTTAAGAGGGTGAAATGGGTAGTTGAATTATTTTCCCATAGGCCGCGCCGCGGGCGAAGCTGCGGGCAGGAGCTCGTATTCAGTAAAACTCGAAACGATAATCAGAACAATGAGAGTTAGTGGGATCGGCGAAATATGCAGTAGCATTGCTCAGTATCAGTATCAGAATAAATTATGCAATTTTCTTCCTTAACACGACGGAATAAAGTAGAAATTTCAATAAACTTACCGTAAAAGATGTAATGCGCAGTTCAACCACGTTTCACAGTGCGCAGATTGTGCATACAATCAAGCTATTTTGAGTTTTAAAAATGAGACCTAGGATTGCCAATTGCTAAACTATTTCTGCGACAGTGATTACCCGCTAGCTCTTCTTAGTTTCTGGTGCCCTAGTACCTCAGGCCGGATGAAGAGATGGCTGGGTGTATTACTATCCTTAAACTAAACGCGAAAGTTTTTATGTATGGATGTTTGTTACTCTTCCAGGCTCAAAGGATTTGGATGAAATTTTGAATATAGTTAGCTTATATAGTGGATTAACACATAGGCTACTTGTTATCAACGGGTAAAACCATGGGGCGTAGCTTGTATTACTATATATATGCAAATAGATAAAACACTATCCATACATACAGAATGGTCGTCACCTACTGGACCACCCTGTATAATACCTAAATGTGTGATAAATAATTAATAGTATACTTAATGATTCCATAATTATATATATTGATGGTTATGGTAAAATATCTTAAAGGTCAAAAATTTTATTTTGAATATTTTATTTATTTACTACATATTTTGGGCGAAAAACTATGGTGAAACATATATTGTGCAGTTTACGTGGACAAGCCATTATTATATTTATGTAACAAACCGAGTTATCTTTATCATAATTAATTGTAAATTATAATACATATCAAATAATATTGTGATTACCTAATACCGGTAAACAAAACTTCCGTCTCAAAATGATGGCTAACGCCAATGGCAACAGGGTCCAATTCCCGGTAAAATTAAGACAAAATCACGAGTGCAAGTTTACCATGATATTTTGGGCCTTCATACGGCAATATTCAGAGCTCGACCACTTTTCGAATATAGGATGAGTAAAATTGAACAGCCTGATTATATTATTAAATTGAATTTACGAACATAACAAAATATTACAATACGTATTCTATCTTAAGATTATGGCAAAAGCTCTGTTCATCTAAAACTATGCAACGATAGTTAAAACGCGCTTGGTGCAATACAATTAATCACCAAGGGCTTGCATTCTCAATACACTCGCGGCACCGGAGGTACAAACTGGACCTCATCGGTGAGGGGAGTGTCAATAACTGGCCGGTAGGAGATGGAAACGGCGCCCGTGGCGAGGTCTATGATGGAATGGGTGTGCTTGCGCCAGTGTTGCTCAATGGGTTTCTTGGTCTGGAAAATAACAGTATTGAAAAAATGAAAAGCAAAACCTTTTTGTCAAGTTCAATTATTAGAGTAGTAAGAATGAGACCGCAATAACAAACATCAGCAGGCGAAAAACGTCCACTGTTGAGCACAGACTTTCCCCATAAAACGCCACTTTAATCGCTTATCATAGGAGGCCGTGGGTTTATCATATCCACCACTATTTCACTAGGAGGTAGGACTTTACTGCAAAGTTCGTCTAGGTAGGTACCACCGCTTTGCCAGTTATTCTGCCGCCAAGCAGTAGTGCGCAAGCACTGCTGTGTTCCGGTTTAAAGGGCACTGTAGCTAGTGAAATTACTGGGCAAATGAGACATTATGATCTGATCTCACAGTTTAGTAATCTTATTACTAGATTGTGCTGATGTCTCTGGATGACGTGCGCAGTGCAGTGTCACGCGAACCTCTATACTTAAGAGTTCCGAGTGACACTGCAGCTGAAATGGGCAGCCGTGTCGTTTAACATCAGGCGAACGGCTAGCTCGTCACGTCATTCCTTAACATAAAAAAAACCACGCTTGGATTTTTGATCGAAGAAGATTTAAGTGTATGGAGGAGAATGCTGCTGACTATTCCTTAGATATTCCCATAGCCAGCTGTTACGGCACCCACGAAGAGAGATGAGCTTTGTCATACTCGCACACTGCCAGTACCACATGGGCAACGCATTTTAAATTGCCTGTATCTGTACCTATTAATATTTCAAACAGGTAAGTTTTTTATATTATCCGTAATTTTACTACAACTTAATAGCTAATTGTTGGAATAAGTCTTCTTGTCCCCTGAGTATATATCGAGTAGGTCTACGAAGATGCTCGTAGACCTACTTGACATACTCAGTATAAATGTACCTTTTTAAATGTCCCAGTTATTTGATACGCTTGGGTATTAGCGAGCGCGTAGGGTATGTGAGTGAAATATTGACCGGTAATGCTATATACTACCATGCATAATTGCATTGTCAATACATACCTGGCCCTTGGTGTCTTTGCTGTAGTCCATCTCATCCTGTCTCGTCGTGCAGTCATCCCTGAAATGAGCTCCGCGACTTTCTGTCCTGTTCCTAGCACATGCTACTACCTGCAATTGGGTTATGAATACAATCTCAAAATTATGTTTGCGTCTCCATCTAATACAGCCTAAAACATGGCTAGTACTATGGTTGTATATTGAGATGTTTACTATCCTAGTTTGAAAACTGCTGTTGCGCCAATGAAGGTCTCCAGAAAGACAGTCAAATTTTGTTGTATCTTCCGTTGCTGTCAAATATTAAGTTACTTTCGCAGGATGCCATTAATTTGCACAACCATAGATGAATTTATAACGCGTTTATATGACTGCTTTAAGAATCCAGCATCGCTTGAACATTTATTGCGCGGATGGCAAAGGAATGCAACAGGTTACCAGCATTTTTGTTTCCTAAAAATATATAATCTGAGAGATTTCCAGGCAATAGTGAACCGGCATCTTGTAAGCAGGTGTCATCGCCAACCGCGTCGTAACTTGCCATCAGGTGAGACAGTGGTCAAATGCAGGTTTATACCAGGTAAATAAATAAAATAAAATCTTTCCTTGAGGATTATCGAAATAAAATAAATAAATAAAAACCAACGTACAAAAATTATGTCGATGCACTTTTAAAAATGTCATATGCCAAGTAAATGCAAATAATTAATCAAGCAATCGATGTGGGGCTAATATAAATTATATTAAATACACAACTTAAAAGAGGACATTTTCCAGTTTAGGCTGATCATAGTGATGATGACAATATTATTTTTTAAAGTCAGACATGGTAGCGTTCGGGCAACATTTCACCATAATATATTAAGTAACGATATGGCTGAAAGTGGCTCTACAGTTTTCTTGGTTTAGGAAGTAGCTCTCAAGTGAGGCTGCTGTCATGCCAACAGATGGCAGTGGCTACTAGCCAACACCAAATTATCTATATAAATACTCACTTGCACAGCTAACTGTAGCATGTTCTGAAGCTCTAGTGTCTCAATCAGGTCGCTGTTCCAGTTGAGGCGACGATCTGTTACGCGAATCTGCTCGAATGCCTTGTACCACTTTTGGATTTCTGTATGGCCTATGAAACAAACATTTGTTTTATGATTGATCTTTATTAAAAGAACCAGTAGTTAACAAATAGCAAAATAAAATTAGTAGGTACGTAAAGCGACATTATTACACAAAGCGCCGTAATAAATAGATTTGGTAAAGTAAAGTTTTGTATGTTATCGCCCACATCTTTCAATCTTCATCTTGGTTCGTATCCCGGCATTAAATAAACAAATATCTGCGGACATTTCACACAGCGCCATCTAGCCCCAAACTAAGCAAAGCTTGTACTATGGGAACCAGATAAGTGATACAATACTTACTTTTTGTTTGTAAATACATACATAGAATATAATATAACACCCAGACACAGAACAAACACCGATGTTTATCACACAAATGTTTGTCCTGAGTGGGAATCGAACCCACAACCTGCAGTTCAGATGGCAGGGATACTTCCAACTGAGCTAACGGGCCAGTCACTCATTTCATTCACTGTCCTTATAATACTAGTATATTTGAATATTTTCTGTGATAGTATTAGATTTATTCCGACCAATTTTTCGCCATACGCTAAGTATCCAAAAATTATACAGAACTACGGGGACAAGGAAAACTTTGCGAGGAAACCAGCATACTAAGAATCATAACATTCGAGAATAATTATGTGTGTCATCCACCAATCCACAGCTGTGCTCATGGTACGATGACGCGTCTTTTGTGCCTATATTTTGCCTTTGTGAGAGTAGGGTCGTGCCCTAGCAGTGAGAACGTAATGGGCTCGTGGTTATGAAGCACTTTTCTCTGCAAAGTTTTTTTTAGGCCTGCATGGGACCACTGTCTTACCTGATGGTAAATAAGGATACGGTCGACGATGGAACATGTTTGCCTAGAAGATACCAGTTCACTCTCACATTAAAAACTACCAGATTATATTATATATTATATTATTCAGGAAATAAATACATTGTGGTTAGGTTTTCCATTACTTTGCCGTCTGCGCAATAAAATGTTGAGGTAAAACGTTTTGTGCGGATTGGAGGAATGCCCACTATACACGGATGTTGTGTTTTCGTACATCATGTAGTTTTAACAGCAGACAAGTACCTTCATCTAGCAGCGACTTTTGTCGAAATACCCCGCATTTGACCTGCATTGTCTGCCTCATCGCTGCCCGGATCTCATGGGCGGGTGCGCATCCGTTGGCGTGCCGGATCTTATCCAGGTTGTCCAGAGTAGCGTCGACCAGGTTCTATAGCAGATTTCAAATAAGCCTTAATCCAAGCCTAAATCCTAGTTAAGGTCCAGGATCTATACTTTGGATCATACTTAGGATTCCCACTATCTAGGGACCGATATTGTTCTTAGAATTAGCAAAATGGCAATGGGCAGCCTATATTACGTGTAGAACTGGTGGCCGAAGAGGAAAAAAGTTTTGCAGTGGCGACCACAAACACGAAACGTAACGTAGACCGGCCTCCTATGAGGTGGACCGACTACCTGGTCAAAACCGAGGGGGAGACGGAGGGTGCAAGTGCAAGAGGCAAGCAACAGCTCTAAATAGTGCACTATGGGGAGACATGATTATATTCAGCAGTGGACATCTTCAGGCTGTTACTGATGGTGATCAACCAGGATTATGGTTTGATATTATTTTTTATTATGTTCCCTTTTCTTTTTCTTGTACACAAATACTTGAACTGTCGCGGGAATCGAGCCCACCGTAGTTATGAGCCGAACTGCTCAACCACCACACCACAGAGGCTGTGGAAATAAGTGATGTTGTGGTGAACTCGTTATAAGAGCAAGTATAGTTATGCGACTGTGACTTTTAAACAGATGCACACAAGATTAAATCCCACACGGACCTGCAAAAAATTCGAGAACATTTTTGTGTCAATCACCGTCCCGCACCTAGGCAGCGTGGTGAATTATGCCTGAACTCTCTCCATGTGACAAGACGTGTGTCAACAGTGAGAACGTATTGAACTGGTGACAACAACAACAACAACACACGTCAACGAGGCTAACTACTCACCTACACAAGAAGACGGAGGATAGTATAAAAACAGTGATGGATAGTGGTGAAACGCAAGTTGTTGGATAACATAACAAAAAAACGATTATGCTTAGACCATACAACCGAAGTGAAACTTCGATACGATATAAAATTCTCTCTTTCTTCACAAACGTATATTTCCCTCTCAACTTCCGTTCACCTCGCCCGATCAATTTGCGTAACGCTCTAGTCACGCTTTCACCAGCTTACTCCCCAAGTCAAGCGTGCGTATCTTTACTGCATGCGCAGTTTTACATCAAAAATATTTAAAAAAAAACACGCACGTCTTTCAAGTTCGGCTGCTTGTCACCGGGCCTGCTGGTCTTGGCTATGTTATTTGCAATCGCCTTGCCAAAGATGACGACATCTAGAATGGAGTTGGCGCCGAGTCGGTTGGCACCGTGGCAGTTGCTGACCGCCTCTCCGGCTGAATGAAGCCCTGGTATTATGCAATCTTGCCCATTCTGGTATGCTATTGCCTGGTGGAAAGCAAACTTTACTAGTTTTTATTCTATATAGGTACAAATCAATCTGTTTTAAGAGGGAAATTTCGGCTTCCTTTAAAATTCAACTGATAGGATATATCTGCTAAATGGTGATTCGATTAACAAACATCAAAAAAGAACTCGTGTATTGACCCGAATATTGCTCTCATGTAAATTCACATGGAATAACAATAATGGCATTCAGATAATACCTACAATTTATTCACGATACCACCTATATAGGTATATATGAACCGCAGTAGTCCTGTCCGGCTAATTTTATGACATTGATCTGTACGTAAATCTTATCAAATAATGTTCACAGTGGCTAGGTAAACAAAGGCCCCGGGGTAAAAAGTAAACTAGGGCCCCTAAACTATTTAAAATCTTTTGTTGCGTATTCATCGTGTTCCGAATTCGACGTACTCCAGATTTTTCCTTATCCAGATTCGACGTACTCTGTTTATTTAAATTCCGAATGTGGGAGAAATTTTCATTAGTTTTTATAGTATGTAAGTCAGTGTCCGAGGGCCCCTCCTGAGCTCGGGGCCCCGGGGCACTGACCCGTCTATCCTTCCGGTAGCTATGCCACTGAATGTTCTTCAATTCAAATCAGTTTTATAACATTTTTTTGTTTCTATTTCACGCATAACAGTTCTCGCGAGTGAAAACTTGATAAGTCATTATATAGCATACACCAAGTTAAACGTTTCCATGCTATTTTATAATATTAACACTGACAGTTCTATATAAAGGTTAAAATTGTTCCATGGAGTCCCAATGTGATGACTAGCGAGATAGCTCAGTTGGTCTCTACCTTCTGAACTGCAGTTTGTGGGTTCGATCCCCACCTAGGACAAACAATTGTGTTAAACATAAATGTTCGTTCTGTGTCTGAGTGTTATATTCTACGTATGTATTTACAAAAAAAAGGCAAGTATTGTATAAGTTATCTGGTTCCCAAAGTACAAGCTTTGCTTAGTTTGGAGCTGATGGTGCCCAGAGAAGATGGTGGTGGTGAAATATCCAAAAATATTTATTTCATGTTATTTTTTGAAATAAGTTGATTGAGTTGTGCGTTTTATATACCTGGAATTGTGTGGCTTGTCTACCGGGACTCACATGTTGTACTCAAGACCGTCAAAGTGTTAAGTAGGTACCTCTCCTTTCTCGTTGATCGGAATACCACCCATGGTATAATGCACAGTCGGTATGACTGGTATCGGTTCTGTGTACACATCTACTCCAGTAAAGGTCTTAGCGGTCTCCGAGATACCAGGCAACCGTTCATGAATGTGCTCGCGACCCAGGTGGTGCAATTGCAGGTGAATATGGTCCTTCTTAGGACCCACGCCGCGACCTGAACAAACGTAAAACATCACACAATAGTAATAAGGGTATTTTAATTAGAATGTAAATTGTGTGTACACCCGGAGCATTCACTATCGTGTGTCGTATTCGTCTATCGAGTCGCCAAATATGGTCGAGGAGGGCGATGGCTGGAACATGCGTCAAGCTCGTGAACGGGTGCTGCTTGCGGAAGCTGGTCTGCTCGTGGTGTATGCACAATTAGAAATAAGTACTCATGTTTAAAAATTTGTATTGTCGTTCCTTTATTTGTTTCATGATTAATAATAGGGTAAAGTAATAAAGTTAAAATAATTTAACAAAAAGCACGGACTTTTTATGTTCTAATATATGTTCGTCTGCGCCCAAAATTGTATGTCTCAATCTCATCTTGAGCCCCGATTGATGACTATATCGTATTTTGTAATACGGTACTTAGCCTCCAGACTTTGAAACACAAAAGAGAGCTTACCTTCACGAATCTCTGTAGCCATGGATCTGGAAACCACATCGCGACTGGCCAGGTCCTTTGCTTTGGGAGCATACTTCTCCATGAAACGTTCACCTTTACTGTTGACTAGGTAGCCACCTTCACCACGACAACCCTCTGTCATGAGGCAGCCAGAGCCGTACGCCCCTAACGCAAAACAAATAAATAAATACCGCCCAACGATCACATACATAGATCCTGGACCCTAACTAGGATTCCCTGTATCTAGGAACCCAAGAACTAGGAGGACCATGGTCCCACAACACCAAGAACCAGGTAACTGATACAATACTTAGATACCTTTTGTTGGTAAATACATACATAGAATACAATATAACACCCAGACACAGAAGAAGCATCTAAGAAGGCATGGTAACTAGAAACTGCACTATCGGGCTAGCTAAAATAAACCGCTCGGTATAAGAAACTGTTTACCGGTTGGATGGAACTGAATAAACTCCATGTCTTGAAGCTTTATGCCAGCCCTCGTGGCCATAGCGCACCCATCGCCGGTACACGTGTGCGCTGCCGTACACGAGAAGTACATACGCGGGTACCCACCAGCACAGATTACAGTATTTTTCCCTTGGAATCTGGACAAAAAAATATTGACACCATATATACACTAATTATCTTCTTCACGTTTTATAGAGAGTTTATCTTGACAATTATTGTATTTTACTATTGTCAAGATGGCGACATTAACATTAAACAAAGCAAAAGCAAAGTTATACCGACCGATAGATGGAGCTAAACTAAAGAAGTTTTACTTCAGTCTCAATCGATTTTTTTTTTAAATCTAGTTTTAGCTACTTTTTCTTTTCTTTATTGTGCACCTGTGTAAGCCGCTATCATCCATATCCAGGGCGATGCAGCCCACGACTTCCCCATCTTGCACTAGCAGGTCCATTACAAAGAACTCGTGGAAAAAGTCGATATTCTTGTACTTCGTACTGTAACCGTACAGCGTATGGAGAAGAGAGTGCCCGGTCCTGCAAAGACATAAATTGGTAAAACAAAAAATCCATCGAAACCACATCAGCACTTACGTAAACTTAATGCAAAGCCCCCATTGAGAGATACCTATATATAAAAAATAAGGACGCAGCTATCCAACTAACTAGGTGGTAGGACTTTTCTGCTAGTCTTTATCGTCCGGAATCACTTTGTCAGTCAAAATCAGGAAAGTCTTACCAGACGTTCAGCCACCGCTGACACCGACAAAATGTAATAATAATACCTATGCCGTATAAAAATCCTTCAACAAGCGTACACACTCTAACCGCATGAATTCTAGCCCTGCCGACCAGTATTTAACAATAATTATGTCGGTATATCATTGTTTTGCCGCCAAACAGTATTTAACGCCAAGCACTAATGTTCCGGTTTAAAGGTTTGTAGCTAGTGAAATTAATGAGCAAATAAGACTTTATGGTCTGATGGATGATCACAGAACTTTGATTGCAATGCAAAATAATAATTTCAATAATTTCCATAGTAACTATGCACATAAACTGCGTATTGAAACTGTCAAATACATACAAATTTGTGTTACTATTGGTTGCAATCAAGTAACGTGATCGCCTAGCTGATCTCACATCCGTGATGTCTTAGGATGACGTTAGCAGAGCAGAATCACGCATTTTAACTTTGAGATCCCAATTCCAAGTGACTCTACAATCTGTTATAGGCTTCACACTGACTAACTCGTCCCGTCATTCGTTTACATAAAAAAAGTAATACTGTTTTTGCAAACGATTATTTATTGAGAGGATGGTAATCGATGGATGAGTTCGCTAATTATCTTCTGCTTTTCAAACTTTGTACAAACTGATTTCAGTCATTCACACGATGCCACCACTCACTAGGTACGTACAATTATGCAATTATATCTACTAGCGACATCTGGCCAATGTCTATAAAACTATATACTGGCTACGGTTCCTCAAAATATAGGAATGTTAAAAGTTCCTAACAAACCCGAGTGAGGGCGATAAGTCTAAATATATCTAAATATATATAACTCTAAGGTGACTGACTGACTGACTGACTGACTGACATAGTGATCTATCAACGTACAGCCCAAACCACTGGACGGATCGGGCTGAAATTTGGCATGCAGGTAGATGTTATGACGTAGGCATCCGCTAAGAAAGGATTTTTCGAAATTCCACCCTTAAGAGGGTGAAATGGGTGGTTGAATTATTTTCCTATAGGCCACTGCTGCGGGCAGAAGCTCGTAAGATATAATTTTCACTGCTAGGCAAAGGCCTCCCTTTCAGCTTCTCTCCACATAACTCATTACCGTCTGTCAAGCCTTGCCCAATTTTAGCGTGATCTTATCTTTTAGAGCGCATACCAACTGGTTTACTAAGCACCTCGCATGCTACGGACAATGAGTGAAGGCTGGTAGAAAAAACAATTAAAAGTATGTTTCTTTGTATTTTAGTTTGTACCTATGCTCATTACGTACCAATGTACAAACTATGACAATTTACTGATTATTTAAAAAAATGTGCGGGCAGTCTTTTAGCACTGCCGATAGATATAAAACCAAGTCACTTGTGACATATAGCTCATGGGAAGCATACGGTGACGATGACACGAGTTTCACGCTTTTTGTTCACCCAAAAAAGTACACATATAATACACATTATACATATAGCTCATGGAAAGCGTTCGGTGAAGATCACGTGAGTTTCGTGATTTTTTGTTGATCTAAAAGTGCCTCACGCGCTTAAAAAAGTTTTCACATCAACGAGATTCTTAAAAACTGAATATGTTCGGATCGAATAACGTGCATGATGAAATATACACACTTAGATGATATGAAAATGGCTTTATATACCGGTCTTCGACGGCGCAAGTTCTCTTTGCTGGCTCTTTGCCACACTTGATGGTTCCGCCTCCGAAGGATCGCTGATATATTTTTCCGTCTTTGGTTCTGGAGAAGGGCATACCCATGTTTTCCAACTCGTACACCACGTTAGGCGCGTCTTGGGTCAGCACTTGGATGCAATTCTGTGACGTAAAGCAGTATGTAAGATCTCATACCTAAATAATAAATCCAAGCTGAGGCTCGCACCCCTTGAGCTAGTTTCCTCCCACTTTTGACGGCTGTGGGCGCCTTATGCGCCTGCTCTTCCATCCGGTCCGTAAAGACCAACAGTATACGCTCCTACAAAAAAAATGTAGGGAAATATAATTGTTCTGTAAGTCAGTAAAGCCGTCAAATTAAATATCGCCGTTATTTCTATATTCATAAAATAGTTTTTTTTTTGTAAGTATTGTTTAATGTAGGTATGTGTAAGTCTGTTACCTGATCTCCAAGCCAATCCGATCCTTT
This sequence comes from Ennomos fuscantarius, assembly GCA_905220475.3. Taxonomy (NCBI): domain Eukaryota; kingdom Metazoa; phylum Arthropoda; class Insecta; order Lepidoptera; family Geometridae; genus Ennomos; species Ennomos fuscantarius. The sequence continues at coordinate 4,490,757 of HG992023.1, read as the reverse complement.
GACAGTGTCGTAATAGTGCCATTTCCAATCGTCTTCATGCATGCTCCCTAAATAAATAAATAATAAATATTTGAATAACGCCCAACGATTACAGGAACTACGAGGACCACAACACCGAGACTCAGAACAAATATTTGCGCTTTTTTTCTATGTACAAATACTAAAATTATTATACATATATTTTATGGTATCAAACGTATTGATTAGGTGGTAAGAATTTTTATATTACTACTTTGGGGATGTTTCTTATCTTAAGTAAAGGTATTAAAAACGCAGTTTGCGTTATCAGGCTGGCAAATTAATGGATATTGAATTGCTCACCGATAGAAGCGTTCATGCCGCCCTGTGCAGCTATAGTGTGCGATCTTGTCGGGAAGAGCTTAGAGACGAGAGCAACTGAGAAGCCGTGCTGAGCCAGGCCAAGCGCGGCTCGGAGACCAGCGCCGCCGGCACCGATCACCACGCAGTCATGGCAGTGGTGCTGGATCGTGTACGCTTTGGTACGCGAAGATACTACACGTAAAAGGTTTATCATCAAGTAAAAAAAACTATTTATATTAGAACCATATTTATTTATTATCATCACCAGCAATGATAATAATAATGCCCAACGATACATACATCCTAGACTTTGACTAGGATTCCCTTTTTCTAGGAACCCAGTACCACGAGGACCATGGTCCCACAACACCCAGACTCGGAACAAGTATTTGCGCTTTTTTCTGTGCATAAATACTTGTCCTGTCGCAGAAATTGAACCCTCCGCCTCCGGGTTATGAGCCGACCTGCTCAACCATCACACCAGAGGCTGACGAAGCAATGAGTCCACTGGAAGCTTTGGCTCTTCACTTTATTTTTAAATAATGAACTTGGAAGTTTTATATTAAGAATGACTTTTTGCATACATAATCGGCGTTCAATAAAAATTGATACTGAGGTACAAACTCTTTGGAACCGAAGAAAGTGATGCTGAATGATAAAGCTGGAATTTTGATTAGAATTATTGATAAGGTTACGTGATCGCTCCCCCAATGGTAAATGGTAGTATGCTGAAGCCCAGAAGGTGGTCCCGCTTTACGCTAACAACAAACACACTATTAAATAGCAATATCTTACCTTTTAAAGGCAACCATATAGACTTAAAATATTGTTTCTTGAATGTTTCAAATATTCTCTGAAAAGTCAAAGATATGTAGATGTATAACGAGTGGCTATTTTTGTTTCCTTAGGTATACAAATACGACGCCACAGGTTATTGAGCTGAGAATTTTATAGAGGTCTAGTAACAGTTTGACGCTTTCCCTAATTGGCTAATTTAACTAATTCGATATTTTCGATAATTCAATACTTTCCTCTATTTGACACTTTCCTCTATTCGACATTTTCTTCTATTCGACACTTTCCTCTATTCGACACTTCATTGTCATCATCCTTTTGCGTTCATTGCTGAACATAGGCTAATATACCGTACACCACAACTACCACTCATGGTAAGCGTCTTGGTGATCGCAGGAGATTATAATGCAGGTCATGGAGAATGCTGCACATTCCTTGGATATTTCCTAGCCGACTCTTATGATGGCAACGAGAACGAACGGTATTGTACGGTAGTATTCTTATGCCATAACCACATAATAATATATGTCATAACAACTAGCTAAGATACACAAAGTAAACTTTTCAAACATTTAAGTACGAAGAACTAGTAATTTTTTTATGTCTCTAGGTCGATTGGAATAATTGAAACTATACTTACCTGTTATTAAAGCATTTTTATTTATAATAAAACAGTCGAAATAAATTTGAAGCAATTTTAACAAACCTATCGTATTTTAGTTAAATAAACAGTAGCATTTACTTACTCTAGTTATCATGATTTGGTGCAAAATCCTTTAAAATGTCCTATAAAACTTATAGCGTATTTCAATCAGAAACAACCAGAAAAAAATTGTAAAATTATGTCATTTATGTCAAGTGACTTATTTTTTCCTTTATTTTATTATCACAAATAAGGTTTTACACTGTTCAATAAAGAAACTTTTTCAACTACTAATACGAGTAGCTTACCAAAAAAAGTGTATCGTGTTTAGTCAATTGTTTTTTCTTTAATTTGACCGGCTGACCCGGTTGTACTTTTTGTCTGACAAAATGAAAAGTTGTTTTTTTGGCGGGAAAACCAAAGATCGCGACGCCGTCAAGTCAAGTCATAGTCAAGTCATAGTCAAGTCACAGTCTAGTCAAAGTCATACTCCTAGTAAAGTGGTGGCAACTTTACTTGAAGCTTCTATGGAATTTTGGAAACAACACGAAAAGAAACGTTTCACCATCATTATACTACTTTCCCATACTCATGCCTGTAATCCAACGCTTAACGAATAAAATGCCACCAATTTTATGCACTAACACTGAAAATAACACAAGTTTTGGAAAATAATACAATGCGGTGACGCGATCTTTTTCATTTTCCCGCCAAAAAACCTAAAAGGGTTTTATACGTGTTAAGAGTCCATAGACTCCCGAAATAGTGAGAACACTGTATTTCAGAAGCCAAGGCTATGTCAGTGTTAATATTAATATTAATATAAACTTTAAACAAGAAAAAAATCATAACAGAAAAATCCTTATAAAATCTACATATAAGTTTTGAAAACGACATCTATGCAGAAAGCTCAACAACAAAGATATTAATAATCCAGTACACTATTATTATAATCATGGCGAACCCTTCGTTGGCCTTTAGTAAGCCCATGGGTTCCAAAAACTCGTAAATGTATGACTATGATGCTGTAGTTGTAGGTCGCAGTTTTGCCATCAGAACGTCATAGATGGCGTCACTATTCTCAGAGCGAGGTGTCAATAATTATTATGTTTTCTCATAATGCCCTGTTCACATCATTCTAGTAGCAGTCCAGCACCGGTGTATATTACTACACTAGAATGTTACTGGAATACTATAAACGAGGCATTGTTGTTGTTGTGTCATAATGTTGGTTGCGTGCAAAGAATATGGTTTAGTTTTGGCGGGAAAGCGAAAAAGATTGCGTCACTGCATTGTATTATTTTCCAAAACTTGTGTTATTTTCAGTGTAAGTGCATAAAATTGGTGGCATTTTATTCGTTAAGCGTTGGATTACAGGCATGAGTGTGGGAAAGTAGTATGATGATGGTGAAACGTTTCTTTTCGTGTTGTTCCAAAACTCCATAGAGTCTTCAAGTAAAGTTGCCACCACTTTACTAGGAGTATTACTTTGACTAGACTATGAGTTGACTATGACTTGACTTGGTGACTTCGACTGTGACTTGACACATATTTGCGTGAAATATCATAACTTGATAAATTATCAATTACTTGACACTGGCTAAATACACAAGTGTTAAGCCAAAACATAAAAAGTAAGAATATAGTTCCTGTCTACCGAGAGGTTGTATGAAAAGGATACTTATAGACATTAATGCCAGCATTTAAAAAAAATATTAAAAATTTCGGCCAGTTACAGTTTGGTTATAAATATGGACCATATGGAATCTATATATTGCAATTAGTCACTAATTGCAATTGATATTGGATGTCGGTTACAAAAAAGCCTATTATTAAGAAATGGAGAAATAAAACAACATGTTTTTATAGGCCTAAAATAGAAAGAGAAAAACAAAAAGCCAGAAATAAAACCACTATTACAAGACAAAACGTGTTCCTATAGCAACAAAGCGACAAGAAAGAGGAGAGTGGGAGAAAAATATATAACTAGTGACTGAACTAAAATCCTACGGTGCTTTGTAATTGGAAAGTTAGTACCTTAACAAGGAACAATTCATCATAATATGTACTGTTACATCAAGAACCTACATGAAAATAAACAAAATAAAATAAAGCTTTTTTTTTACTTCAAACTTGTCTAGCATTTGACTACGCTCTCACCTGATAGGAAGTCACGATGCGATCGAAGGTGTAGCATGCTAGCCAAGTAAATACCTATTCACTCTTCTCTTGAACACGCCCGGGTCATATTTCGCCGGAAACACAGACGCTGGCAGGACATTAGCTTCCTTAGCCGTTCTAATTAAGAACGTTGAGTCAAATCGCTTGGTACGAATGGGTGGTATTTCGACCACGAAAGGATGGCGCTTAGCCGAGCGTCTAGTAGTCTGGTAGTGGTAGCTAAAACCTAATCAAAATTTAACGAACTATTCGTTAAAATTCGTGTACGGATAACTTTATGATTCTGCAGTTTATTAAATTAATTCACTGGAAACTATAATTCGATATGTTTGGCACTCAAATATCGCTCCCTGTAAAATGAATGATATCCGTTGAACAAGTGTACTTAATACAGAACATTTTAATAGTCATTAGTGGAACCAAATAAATGTAAAATATCATTTATGAAATGTGAAATATCATTACAAAATGATAGACAAAATATATGAAAACTAAAAATTACACAATCATTAAAGTTATTTATTTCAGAAAAATGTTAAATGTCGGGAATATTACTACATTATTGGGTTGTCTGGAAAGATCACATTAAGCGATAAGACCGCCTATTGTGAAATTTAAGTTAGCCGCTGGGCTTCGTTCAGAGCAGACGTGTTGTAAATTTTATTATTTAATATTAAACTTCATAACAAACTAATTTAAATCTTGTATTATCGCAAAAAAAAGTAAAAAGTCAATTGAAGTGTAGTGATACGCTTACGCTGTTATACTTTTGATAAAATCCAAGGAAAAGAGACGGCATCTTATCTCTAGCCCGTTTGCACAGAAACTAGTTCCGTAATAACAATGAGCGTACTGCATTCACCAACTGGAAGTGGCCTAGCCACTGGGCGTAGTGAATCACAGCCAAACTTGGCATCAAAAAGTGTATCAGAGTTTTCGGAACTCACTACTAGTGAAAGAGTCACGCAGCGTGTTAAGCGAAAAAAAACCGACGATGACATTAAAGGGGAAGAGTTGAATGATATCCAGAGTAAACTAACACATATAATGAAAATGATATCATCACTAGCTAGTACCCAAAAAGAGTTTATGGATAAAGTATCTGGAGATATTACTTCAATAAAGGAAGAAATACATGAAATAAAAACTATGACTAACATTGTTACGGAAGAACAAAAACATATTAAATTGGACATTGTAGAGTTAAAAATGAAAACAGGAGATATGGAGAATACCATTGTGAATCTTCAGACAGATGTAGGTCAGCTTAAATCCATAAACCCGTTGATCTCAACAGTTGGAACAGTTGAAACAATGGTGGTAGAAGTAAAAGAACGCGAAGAAAGAAGTAAAAACATTATTTTAACTGGAGTGCCAGAATCAAAATCAGAAACACTCGCTGAAAGAAAGAATCTTGAAAAGAATGCTGTCTTGAAAATCACAAGAACCGTTAATGCTGAATGCCCCTCTCCTGAAAGCATTTATCGCCTTGGAAAGTACAATCCAAATAAGAACCGTCCCATAAAAGTATGCTACAAGTCCCAGGATGCAGCATTATCTATACTACGTGCAAAGAATAAGTTTGTTTCAGATACCATCAAGATATTCTCTGACCAAACTCCACAGCAGCAAACATATATGAAAAATTTAAAAGAGGAACTAACACGTAGAATTGATTATATAAAAGGTGTGCCTAAAATAACAAAAATACTGCCAAAAAACTAAAACAGCTTGGTTTAGTATCTACAGAGAATAATCTAACAGTTGAAGACGATGTAACATACCAGACAGTCAATAATCTTTCTGACATCATAACGAGCAAGAAGTCTTTGAAATTCCTGTACGCCAACGCACGCAGTATCGTTAAGCCAGGCAAATTTGACGAATTGCAGTGTATCATACAATCATTCAAAAAAACTATTCACATTGTTGTGCTCACAGAGACATGGATAAAATCTAATGATGAAGCCAAAAGATTTCAGATTCCTGAATATTATCACTATCATAATATTAGATGCAACACACGAGGTGGAGGAGTATCAATATTTGTCCATAAAAATTTAAAACACAATTTAGTTGAAGATCTCTGTCAGGATGATAACCATTATCTCTGGATTCACATAGAAAATTACTCTGTAGATATTGGCGCAGTTTACAGAAAACCAAATCACAAAAATTTTAATGATTTTCTAGACACCTACTCAACTCAACTAAATAAGATAAAAAGAGGAGTATGTCTTGGGGATATTAATATTAATTTGCTAAATACAGAACGTGAAACCATATTGTATAAAGATATGTTACAGGAGGTTGGCTATCGATTAATTAACAAAATTGATGCAAATTACTGTACCCGAGAATCAACCTCAACAAAGTCTATCATCGATCATGTATGTACAAACCTGAAAGATAATGAATTTCACTTTGCAATCATGGATTCGGCAATGTCAGATCATAAGCAAATATATTTTGAAATTAAGAGGCAAGAGCCAAAGGCATTAGAAAAAGTAAACTATCAAACAGTCAATTACGATATTTTATACACGGTAATGAATGAGGCAACATCTGCCAATGATGAAAACCTATACGAAATATTTGAAGAGAATTTTCTGGCATGAATAGAAAGAAGCAAAATAACAAAAACGAAAATAGTAAACGCTCCGAAGCAAGATTGGATTAATAAAACTATAATAAATGAAATAAATACGAGAAATGTACTGTGGACTGAATTTAAGCGTTATCCGGAAGACAAAAAGAAAAAAGAGTATTTTGTAAAGAAAAGAAATGAAGTCGCTGAAAACATACAATATACAAAGAGTAAATACTACATAAAACATTTCAATTATTGTAAGAAAAAACCAACTAAAATGTGGAGTTTGATAAACAGCCTCGCACACAACAAGACAAAAGAAACAACCGCACCCAGTCGACTCGAAATAGAAGGTAGCTACATAAGTGATGTAAATGAAATTTGTGGAACTTTCAATAACTTCTTCTCAAATGTGGGCTCTATTTTAGCTAAGCAAATTCCAAAGTCATACCATAACAATCCTACAAAATCTAATGCAGTAGTAAGCGCAGGTGGAACTGGATCCACTTTAAATCAATTAACCTTAGCAACCTCGACTGAAATAGGAAAAATAATAGATCATTTAAATATTAACACTAGTTCTGGTATAGACGGTATAAACACAAAGTCCGTTAAGTGTGTAAAGAACATTATACTTCTAGAATTTACCAAATGCATAAATCAATGTTTAAGTCAAGGTATTTTCCCCGATAGTCTTAAAATTGCTAAAGTAACACCTATTTTTAAATCTGGTAAAAAGACTGATCCGGGAAACTATCGACCTATATCGGTTCTACCAATTTTCTCAAAAATATTTGAAAAGGTGCTTTATAGTCGTTTGAATACTTTTTTAAACTCAATAAATTTCTTATACGAAAAGCAATACGGTTTTAGACGCAAATCAAATACACTTTCAGCTACAATAGACTTAGTTACAAAGATAAAACTGGGTATTGATAAAAAACAAATAGCACTAGGGATATTTATAGACTTAAAAAAGGCATTTGACACCGTAAGTCATGACCTTTTGCTAAACAAATTGAACGATATTGGCATAACTGGAGTCGCGTTTCAAATATTTCAGTCTTATCTCTCAAATCGGCGACAAATTGTGCAGATTGGTAAGACGCAAAGTAAACCTTGCAGCTTGACATATGGCGTACCCCAAGGCTCAATATTGGGCCCGTTATTATTTTTGATTTATATTAATAATATGCATGAAATTGGATTGAAAGGTGACGTCACGCTATATGCTGATGATACCTGTTTGTTTTATTTTGGGCACTCAATTAGTTCTGTAATCAGCGATGCACAATATGACTTAAACCTTCTTAGTATATGGTTTCAAAACAATCTACTAACTGTTAACATTTCAAAAACAAACTATATGATTTTTACAGCCATAAATAAGAATATATCAAACTATCCACCATTAACTATAAATAATATTGCTATAAAAAGAGTATATCAAGAAAAATATCTAGGTCTAATTTTAGATTGTAATATGACGTGGAAACCTCATATACTTAAAATAAAATCAAAGTTAAACTCCCTCACTGGAGTGTTACGTGGTATAGTGCGTTGTCTCCCGCGTCCAGTACGATACATAATTTATAATTCTCTGGTCAAACCTCATATTGACTATCTAGTTGAGGTATGGGGCGCGGCAGCTAAAACTAATATTAAGTTGATACAAGTGGCACAAAATAAATTAATCAAGAGGTTATTCAATTACAACTTTCTCACATCTACCGAAAAAATATATAAAGAAACCAAAATTATGAATATCTCACAAACTTATATATATTATAGCGCCATTATTATTCGCAAAATATTAAAAAAAGACATACACACACAAATAACATTCACCAAAAAACAACAATTTCAAACTAAGAGACTTAGGAGCGCCAATGACATCAAACTGCGCGCGCCACGAACTAATTACGGTAAAAAAAACATAATGTACGAAGGCGCCGAAATATATAACAAATTGCCAAACGACATTAAACAAGCTAAAACCATGTCTACTTTTAAGAAACTTCTAAAATATCACATCACGCAGAAATAACCATAATAATAGTCTACTCCGCTCAACTACGTTGCATGCCACTTCCAACTGCGCTTATTCCGTGTAACCCGGGCGCATCGATACAAAGTCCGAATGCGCGATAACACGCACACCACCGCACGCGCATAGCTGTGATGCCGAGCGAATATTTATTTCCTTAGTAAATCGGAAACTACCCGCAATATTACAGAAAGTTGTATGTGTATAAATAAGTTTAATAAGCTAAATATATATCAATGTAAATTATATAAAAAATAATGTAAGAACGATAAGCCCTAACGTTAAATGTAATTTTGTATTTCTCATGTCAGTGAATCTTATTCTTAATGAGAAATAAATATCTTTAACCAGAAGTTATAAGTTTGTGCTTGTCAATCGTTTTTGTAATGTGTGTTTCAATAAAGAGTTTTATACAGGGTTACACGAAAAACCGTGCTAGATCCGTTAAGGGCGTGGAGTACCTACCCATAATTACTGACTTATTTCACTATGAAACACTCTAGCCTAAACTTAACCCTTTTCGAGATATTCGACTTTTGATTTTTTTTTTATTGAAACTTGCCGATTTTTAGGCTACAAAATTTAATTATGTTTATTTTGTTTGGGGGCGAGTTGGCCGGGTAGCAGGGAAGTGCGAGGGCATTTTCCCCCCCTCAAAAAAAGGGTGTTTCATAGTGAAATAAGTCAGAAATGATGGGTACTCCACGCCCTTAACGGATCTAGCACAATTTTACTGTAGCCCTGTATATTTTTGACAGCCTCTATGGTATGGTGGTTGAGCAGGTCGGCTACGAAATTAAAAAACGATTCATCTAAATCGATTTTCAAATAGCGGAGACATCGTATTAACCCGAAAAACATATAGTTCAATTGACAATGGAGTTTGTTGTTTCTACCAACCAGACTTTTATAAATAAATAAACTGCACTACTTCGGTGAACAGCCGACAGTAACACAAATTTAATGGATTTGACAGTTTCAATTCGCAGCTTTCAAATTAGGAATAGTTTCTTCTATTGCGTTGCAGTCAAAGTTCTAAGCCAACCAACCAACTGGACTGAACCAAACTGGGGTACTGGCACTAAGCCGGAGCGTTAAAACTACAAAAGTTCCAATCAAAATATTTTATTTCCATGTTCTTAGTTGATTGACAAGTTAAGCCCTATGAAACACACACACCACCACAAACCACCCACGGCAGGTCTCTAAAGCAAAATATTTTCAACTATGTAGAATTTTTGAATATGCCTCGATTTTTTTTCAACCAAATGTGTAACCCAATGGAACACAATGGAATAATAAAAATATATAATTGTGAACGTTTCACACACCACCATCTAGCATATACTATGGAAACCAGATAACGGATAGAATACTTAGATAAAAAAATACAAATCTAGAACGAACATGGGCCTTACCGCGTAAGTCTGCTGGAGATCGTAATCGTGTTCTCTCTTGCTCGCTCTCGTGGGCTTGTTGATTGGCGCGTGCAGGATGGCAGGCGAAGCCGATTCCCAGAACGGTTACGCGGTAGGGGTGCAGGTATCTTCTAGGCAAGCGTGTGAAAATTAGAGACTGCTTGCACTATTTTATGTGTTACTGTGTTATCAGTTGTATAGGAAAATGAAGTTTGGAAAAGCGGGTTATTCATTATGGTTGAAATCGCAAGAACTCGCTATAGTATTGCTGACACCTGGGGGGTGATCACGGAACTATGATAGCAATGTAACGTTAGAGGTATCATTCCTAATTTGAAAAATTCGGTTGTAACTTGTACTATTAACTACGTGTTGTAACTGTCAAATCCATACAGATATGTTTCTATTGGTTCAATCAAGTTACGTGATCGCCTAACTAAGCGATCACGTAACTTGATTGTTGGCCAGTTGGTTGTGTTTTCTGTAGGCACATAATACTAACTTAATAGTACATGTTGGATTCAACCGACCATAACCTTACGTCCCCTAATTTGGTAGTTATCCTAATTACGTAACCTAAACCAAGAGTAAACCAAATAATGAAACCAACATACAATTAAATTTAATAATTTAAGAAGTAATGTAGTATATCAATTCAAATGGATAAAAAAAAACGCCGATATTTAAAGAAATCTTAACAAATACTATGAAAAATTTATAAAAATGCGAAAAATACAGTGCTGATGGCGGCGGCGATGATGGCCTGTTTCGCTGTCGCGTCGACTTCTTTCATAGCCAACCAACGGCCGGTATTCCAGACGCAGAACCTGATGCCATTGAAGTAGTGGTACAGGAAGGGGAAGCCAAGAAGCATCTGAAGAAAATAACACAAGTCTATCATTCAAGTGGTCTGAAAACCACTTATGACTTACTTATAATTATTATTGTTTACTTTATTACTTTATACCTGGGCGTGTTCAAGAGAAGAGTGAATAAGTATTTACTTCACTAGCATGCTAAGGTTAGCCAAGGTAATACCTGAAGGTATTGCCTTGGTTAGCATGCTACACCTTCGATCGCATCGTCACTTCCCATCAGGTGAGAGCGTGGTCAAAAGCTACACAAGTTTGAAGTAAAAAAATAAAAATCTCAGTATAATACAAATTCAGGGAACAAAAACATACATTGCCATTTTTTAAAGTCAGCTCTTTAGCTTTCTACCCTTTGTGTAACTCGTAACTCGATCGCTTTGAGGCAGTGATTGGCGTTCAGACTATAAAGTTGCTGGCATCAAAGCGTTGCGCTAGCTCGAATAATGTTTTACACAGTGACGCCCTATGTTGCCAGTTTGCCACTGTCTCAAAGTATTTTAGCTTTACAACCATAGGTACTAGCTGATTCGGCGAACTTCTTTCCACCTAACCAATGAATGTCCATGTATATATATATTTTTTTTTAGTTTTTGCTCAACACTTCTGTGTATTTAGCCGTGTCAAGTAATTGGTAATTTATCAAGTTATCGATATTTCACGAAAATATGTGTCAAGTCACAGTCGAAGTCATCAAGTCAAGTCATAGTCAAGTCAGTCTAGTCAAAGTCATACTCCTAGTAAAGTGGTGGCAACTTTACCAGAAGTTTCTATGGAGTTTTGGAAACAACACGAAAAGGAACGTTTCACCATCATTATACCATTTTCCCACACTCACGCCTGTAATCCAGCACTTAACGAATAAAATGCCACCAATTTTATGCACTAACACTGAAAATAACACAAGTTTTGCAAAATAATACCTACAATGCGGTGACGCAATCTTTTTCGCTTTCCCGCCAAAACTCATGTGCATGTATAGGATTTAAAATTTTAAAGTGAAAACTTCTTAAGGCGCGTTGAGCACTTTTTGGGAGAACAAAAATATAGCATCATTACTGCGGCCTGAATGATATTCAGCCATTTGATCAAACAACTAGGCAACTGACTTGTATTGATGACGTTTCATTGCTTGCCTAGCCTGTTCATTTCAATTTATATTGTTTTAGTGTTTTCCAAAGTTTAATGAAAAACAGTACAATGGAAGAGTGTAGTTACAATAATAATGTGAATTTATAAAACCATGTATACTTTTTGGGTGAACAAAAAGTGCGAAACTCACGTCATCGTCACCGCACGATGTCAAAAGTTATTAAGTTTTCACATCTATCGGCAGAACCCAAAGACTGCCTTGCATTTTATTATTATTTTTTTATTGTCATCAATTTTATTACTTAATAGCTGCTCCCCGTGGTTTCACCCGCGTAGTAAAAGAAACTAATTTTCCGGTCTACTTCCTTATTTTTTTTATTTCATAGGAACCTTAATTAAATTTAATTAAATTAAAATAATTAGCGAAAATTTTCCAAGGGAAATAGAGATTCTCATTTTATAAAGATATTATTGTTATCCTATTCCGGCCGAAGATAAATCCTAAAACACGTATATAGTAAACGAGCTTCTGCCCGCAGCTTCGCCCGCGGCGTGGCCTATGGGAAAATAATTCAACCACCCATTTCACCTTATTGGGTGGAATTTCGATAAAAAATTATAATATATAATATTGGTCCCAGCCGTTCGCGGGTTATAAATGGTGTAACTAACACAACGTGACTTTGTTGTATGTAAATGTTATCATAATATAAATTATCACACCTATATATTAAGCAGAGTCAGTAAGCCATTAATAATTTTGTTGTTCGTTCATTTTGTAATGCTCCACTTTGCGTGTGCAGGTCATGTGCAGGTCAGGACCGAATTGAATCTGACGTGCCGTATGTTGCATTAAAAAGTTATCGAATATTGATGCAAGCTCAGATTTTGGAGACCGGAATTTACACATCAGGTCCTTGTACAGGCGCAAACAGCCACACGTAATGATGCGTAATATTCACAATTAAAAGCAATATATAAAATGCTATTGATATTTATTTCGTAGATATATTAAAATTGCTGTAATTTAAGTACCAAAAACATCAGTAATTCATTTGACTGGCCTCATAGGTCAGTAGCTCTGCCTTCTCTAAAGGTTGTAGTTTCGATTCCCATCTAGGACAAACATTTCGTATGTGATCATAATATGTGTGATGAAAATAGATGTTTATTCTGTGTCTGGGTTATATATTGTATTCTATAGTATCTAAGTATTGTATTAGTTATCTGGTTCCCATAGTACAAGCTTTGCTTAGTTTGGGGCTAGATGGCGCTGTGTGAAATGTCCACAGATATTTAATTCTCATCCTCCATCCACTTACCAAAATTAAAAATTGTTGCGTCCTTAAACTTCCGTTAAAATCCTAGATTAGAGTTAGCGTATTCACCTTCAAGATGAAGCGGGAGGTAGAACCCAAGTTGAGGTTCTGTATTATCGAGACGTATGTCTCCACTCCATTTGATAAAAACAAAGAACCACCGGCCAAGAGAAACGCGTAAGTCGCTAGAAGAGCACCTGAAAAGAAGAAATTATTATTATACTATTATTATTGTTCATTTATTTATTTACAATCTTAAATTATTATTATTATTATTATTATTCGTTGCCCTATGACATGAATATGTAAATAATACTATTTTAAGCCTTGTTCTGTATTATTAATAATAATAATAGAACTTTAATTCAGACTCGGGATCCATAAAAACAATATAGCATTAAAATTATTTATTATTTGTGTCTACAGTAGCAATACATTTTTTTTATTTTTATTATTTGGTGCGGTTGTTTAGCAGTTAGGCTCATAAACCGGCAGCGGCAGGTTCGATTCCCACGGCAGAGAGTTCAAAGTCTGGGTAATGTGAGACCATAGTCTTCGTAGTTCCTGGATCTAATACAGGGAATCTTAGTGTCCAGGAGCTGTATGTAATCGTTGGCGTTATTTATTATTTACATTAAGTATTTTAGTATTAATGAAAATTAGTTTGGAGGTCAAACGTATCCATCACAAACAAAATAAACTAAAAAAACTACTCTTTAGAATATTACCTGTGGGTGATAAAAAAAGAAAAAACTTTTTTGAATGCTATATTTTAAAGGCATTACGTCGCCTTTGAATCTTCTACCTACTGATAATCCGCCGTCTTCAGAACGGCCTTAATTTTAATTCTATTTTGAATAAAAACATCTCATAGATGGGTACTGTAAGCCCATCATACGGATAGGTGGGAGTAATAACTCTAGCTAGATACACGTTTATACCAACTTGTAAGTTTTTGCTAGCACTAGTAAATGTGAGTGAAGCCACCAATGGTCTTTACTTTTTAATAAATACTACCAAGTAATAAATTGTCATAAATTGGCGTCCGTATTTCTCGATAACTACAACCTGGGAGTCTTCAAATCGAGAGTGAACAGGTATTTTCTAGGCAAGCGTGTTACATCCTAGACCGCATCGTTACTTACCATCAGGTGCAATAGTGGTCAAACGCAAGCTTATCAAACAATAAAAAAAAATTGAGGTCAAGAGAAGGAGGGAAGGTAAAGAGAAAATAGTTTATAATGTACTTCGATGGCAACGACCTTTATAATCGTTTTAAAGGATTCAAGTTCATTTCCCTGGCTTATATAAAATGTTGTATAATTTTAATATCGAAGAGGTTGAAAATAAAGTCGCCTTCAATAAAAGCTTGTAAAAATGGATGCGCTGTTTTCAAATAGTCCGTGCATCGGTCTGCTGGGCGATCACGTAACTCGATTGCAACTGATATAAACACATATTTGTATGGATTTGACAGTTTGAATACGCAGTTTATGTGCATAATTAGTTTTTCTATTTCTCCTGTTGCATTGCAATCAAAGTTTCGTGATCACCCTCCTGGTCCTGGTTGTTGTAAGTCAAGTCGGACTAATCATATAAGCATATAATCCAGTGATCCAGGCGAGTATTACCGATGTAATACTCGTAATTCTCTCTCATTCTCATTCTCTCTTTCTCATTCTCACTCATTGATATTTTATTTTATTTTTTAATGGTCTATTGCCTGAATTAAATCATTTTTATTTTTTTATTTATTTTTTATAATACTCCCTGGATCGCTGGGCGCCTTAAACGCCTGCCCTCCCGTCCTATGACGCTGTAAAGTTCGGTAGAGTTCAACAACATTAGCCCGTTCCAAAAAGAAAATTGTCTGGCTATTAAGGTTACCAGAACATGTCACCAATCAATAGCGTGTGATCCGGCAGTCTCTTTCACAGTTGATCGAATCTCGGATCGGAGTTTTCTTTCATGTGCTAAGCTGAATTACTTGCACCGGTAGTGCGAAATAGAATATAATTTTTTATTGTAAAAAGTTGCTTAGAACTATGATTTTAATTATTTTCAGTGCTCTGGCATTGATTTATAATAGTGTTTAAAATATTATTTATTAGATAAATTATTTCACTTTAACTTTGACTGAAATAATAGTTATGTAGTGAGAGACTGAGTTGCCAGTTCAAGCGTATTATACAGTGGGGACACAGAGCAGGAAAAAAATACGCGTGCGTCTCTTCAAAGACAACGTTTTGACACTTTTTATACAACTCACGCTTATTACACCATGGTTTACCTGCGTAGATGACATAAAATTTATCGAGTCTTGTCATAATTTTCTAAATACTACAATGATTTAATAACTAATACTAAAAACTACCTACTACTACAAAAAAAAAAACATTTGGACTATATACTGGCCGCGATGACCTATAGACAGTCCAAATGCTCCAGCCCACTACCAGTAGGTAGCGTACCCAACATGCTGGCAGCATTAATTTGCGCTCGGCGCTTATTGCTCGGAACAAATATTAAATAATTTTTTTTTTTGTAATAATAATAATAATTGTTATGACTATTACCTCTATCACGGCGTGAGCTTATTTTTTCTACACAGTGTTTTGCCTTCGTTTCAGTCATAAATAAATAAATGTAACATAAAAAAGCCTTTTATTTCCTACAAATTTTCTACTTTACATTATTTTTTTCTTTTTGCATATAACATTGTCTTTAAATAATAAATAAATAACGCATAACGATCACATACATAGATCCTGGACCCTAACTAGGATTCCCTGTGCTTAGGGACCCAGTTCCTGGACGAGGACCATGATCCCACGACACCCAGACACAGAACAAGTATTTGCACTTTTTTTTCTGTGCATAAATACTTGTCCTGCCGCAGGAATAGAACCCGCCGCCTCTGAGGTATGAGCCGACCTGCTCAACTACCACACCACAGCGGCTGTCAAATGTAAAATGTGGTTCAACTTTATATACCCTGTATGAAAATAACGTTACTGCATAATTTTATTAAGTTTTTACAACTATTTATGTATTTTCGTGGAAAATTGAGGACGTTGAAAATTCATTAAATTCTATAACCGTCTCATTCCTGGTACCGAGAAATACGTTTATATTTTTTGCAAGCTGTAAATAAACCTACTTCACGACGACTTTATTTTACAGACGGTTGATTCCACGTTTACCGCCTGCATTTATAATGCGTTTTATCTGTGATTCAATTTAACGTTATTGCATTGCAATATTGTCCCATAGTATTTTTGCGGTTAAAACATTTTCATCAAAATCAAAATAATGAACGCTTTCGATGTAAGCGTCAGTGAAAATTAAATGCTGTTTCGTTTTTTTAATTTACAATAACTCTTTTTTTTCACTCATGATAACATGATAGATTTTCGATTGACTAATACTAGCTCGCCTGATGGCAAGCAATAGGGTGTGTGATACAAATCTAGACTGAACCTTTTCTCTATGTCCTTGAAGACATTTGACTGGCTATCGGGCCAGACTCAGTTGGCAGTAACCCAGCCTTCGTGGGTTCGATCCCCATCCAGGACAAATATTTGTGTGATCAACATCGATGTTTGTTCTCTGTCTGGGTGTTATATTGTATTCTATGTATTTATTTTTAAAAAAAGTACCTAAGTATTGTATCAGTTATATGGTTGCCATAGTACAAGCTTTGCCTAGTTTGGGGCTAGATGGCGCTGTGTGAAATATCCACCAATATTTATTTATTTATTATGTCCTAGAGAGATAACTTTAGCGCAGATTGGTAACAGGCTAAGTTACTAGTTACATTAATGTAATACAGCAATCCTTGCTGACTTTTGAAAAACATTATTCATTTATAAAATAAAATTGATCATAAAATTAAATGGAGCAAGGCCGCCCGCTTACTAGGTCACCTAGAGACCAAGGTCTCAGTGAGAGCACGAGGCTGGATCGACACAAAGGAATTACAGGATGGCGCAACGGAGCGTGCATAGTGCATCATTTTTTCGGGGTGTATTACGCGTGGGTGGGGAAAGCCAAGTAGCGTGGGAGAGGTTTGCTTTAAGTTTTAGTAGCCATGAGTAAATTCTAAAGGAAATCGTGGCGCCTTTTGCGTACGCGAGTTTTACGAGAACGGTCGTTTATGAGGCGAGTATATTGTACTGAATATTGGGATTACTTACAACAAATTTGTGAAACTCCAAATGCAAATTTAATTAAAATATGAATGTTATTCTTGAGTTCTAGTAGAAATTGCAGTTCATGGATGGCAATTTAAGATCAAGGCTTAAAACTAGTTGTAAACCAGCTGATCTCTTGCGAGTAGCCGGTCGATCGTGATCCATCGATTCGTGGATTTACTCGTGTTGAATGTGGCTGCGGCGGTGTTTGATGTTCGGTGACCTTTTTATCAAATTGCACTCGGATACGAATTTGTTGTAATTTGTATTCAATACAATATAGTTACACATAGTAGAGTATTAACGAAGGTTTTAGTAAAACGCACGTATGTAAAATGCACAACGTTTCCCTTCGAATTAACTCACGGCTAATAAAATTGTATGCAAATTTCTATCCAACGCTATTTGGTTTTCCCAGTCCACGCGTAATATACCCCAAAAAAAAAGGAATGTGCACGTTCTATTGCGCACCACGCTGTATTTGTTAGCTCACCTGTTGCCCGTTGAATGATGGACATCGCAGCTGGTGTGGTCATAGTGAAAATCTCCAAGTGAGGTGACATAGGCCTTTTCAAGCTCATATTCTTATGGTCATGGTCTTTAAAACACAGTGGCACGTAAGGTTTATAGGTTGTTTTGATTTGGCTCTTCGGTGGAGTAGGACCGGAGACACCGCAAGGAGCTCCACGACGTCCACCGCCGGATTTCGATGTTCCACATGGATTCGAATAAGGCTGGATAATAGTGAGCACAGGGCTAAGTATATGGGGTTGTATTCTGAAACAAACACACAATGAATCAATTAAATAATATAAAAGCTTTTCTTATGATTATGAAGGAAAATTGCTTGAAACGGAGTGTTGTTTGATTACTAAATAAAACAGGTAAAGAAATCCAGACTTGTGTAGGTAGTGATTTGGTGTCATTGAACTCAGTTCAACAAGTTGTTAAGAGTTTTCGTCTGTGAGAAGTGTGGTTTTAATATGCATTTGAACGATCCGAACGTTGGCTTAGTAGATAATCTACTGTAATTTTATTTTAGTGGTTGTATGTTTTTTGTCTCGCCTTCAGATTAAGACCGAATATGTCTAAGCTTAGATGTGTGACGGTGTGTCTAAATAATAGACTAGTTAGTGTGTGATTCTCTGTATCACTGTGATTCTATGTATTGGTAATTAGAGTGCATATACATGGTTCAATTTAAAGGAAATTTTCCAAGGATGGAAATCACATTGCCCGGTGATTCTACACCTTGGTCCTACCGGTGGTTATAGTCATTATCATTTTTTGGTATTCCGAAAAACATGACCGCTATGGCTCTCTGTTTAAACTCTTTGTCTCTATCTGTGTGGGTGTGTTGCTCTAGTACTCCAGTCGCTCCATAAAAGTTATGCATACCTATTAAAAATAATATTTACTCATGCATCGCTTATCAAAGAACTCAAGCGAGTTGAAATCATTCATTAGTAACAGATAGCTTCTTGCAACTATATAAAGAATAACTATAGTTACACCTATAGTACAGTTATACCTGTGATAAAGACTCCTATAGAACGCATCTTATTCTCCATTTTGCAGGAAATGCTTTCATTAATATTCTATCGGGAACAACTACAGGTCTGTATTTCTCAGATGCATAGATTTATAGAAATAGAACTTTGATGAAACGCTTATTTTTAAAATAGGCCAAGAGTGGGAGGATGATAGGGAGAGAGAGGAAAAGGAAAGAACCGAGAAAAATAATGTGAAATTTAAACTTGTTATTATAGTACAAGAAAGAAGCTGCGAATGAGCTAGTTAACATCGTAAATCCTATAGGGTGCGGGTTCGCAACTATCATGTTTACTATAGTCATATATGTCTATTCAAATGAATTGTTATGAATTATATGCATGAAAAATTTAATAGTTCTACGTTTAATGGGCTTAATTCCATTATAAAATGTATACATATTTCAAATTATTCCAGCAGCTAAAACAGCGCGAATATAGTAATCTCGGTAGCGTGTTTGGTGTTCAGAATCTGGCGCACCCAACATGCTGGCAACGCTATCAGCATGTTGGGTGTTCTACCTACTGGTAGTGGGCTGGTGCATTTGGACTGTCTATATCATCGCTGCAACTATATAGTCCAAATGTTTTTTTTTTGTATGTTTTATTAGATATTGTGTCATTGTTGTATTTAGTAAAAAGAATAAAGGCACTTTGCCGGTTAATAAAATCCTAAAGCAAATAATCTATTCAATAATAGTACATTATTGCAAAGGCAGCGAAATAGGCAATTGCAGGTCGAGTATGAGTTTGAAGGCCGAGCCGTAGGCGAGGATTTCAATGATACGAGACAGGCAGTTGCCATTTCGGCCGAGCCATATATAGTGCTTTTCTTAAAAAAATGCAAGGAAATAAAGAAGAGACTTTTACATAATAAATTTAATTTTCTTTTGATTTCGCTGGAAGCAGGTATTCCATCGCTAATTTAGCTTCCGATCTTAAATTTGGTGGAGTGCAGTCAATGTCCATTTCATTTTCACTTTCAGAATCATCGGAACTCCATTTATTTTTATTAACTAAATAACAACAAACTCCGCTTTACCGCCATTTTTTATTTATTTTACAGTTTGTGCCGAAAGGTAAACGCATCTGTGGCTATACAGCCACGAGAACGCAATGTGTACGACAGATGAAAGAATTCTAAATTCAAACAGCACACCGTTTCATACAACATTGCCGGTGCGCTCTTCGGTCCAAATTGAAAGTATGCGCCGGGAAGTGATTTTGGTTTTCCAGTCTACGTAAATATGAAGTATCATATTGTTTTTTCATATTGTGTGTTCTTTATTCAAAAGTAATGATAATATTTCCACGCATGTTTAGAAAAATATTGTTTATATAATTTACCATAGGCACCGCTAGAGGTTTTTTTCTAGCGCGTATTAAGTTATTAAAGTCTCTAATTTACCCCGTTTTTGTTAAATTCATAGTTTAAGCCTTAGCTAGCCTTTGATAAAGCTTTGGCTGGGGCTGGCCAATTAAAATTAGCGCTTTCAACTCAGCAGCTCTATCATACGGATTGCGTGTGTGCAGTTGACATTGACATCAACTGTGTGCGGTCGGGATTTAGGGTTTGCGCAGTCGTGACTTAAACTCTGGAACCGCATGCAGTCTGGTTTCGATGCATGCTGTCGAATTGTTGAACGTGGGTTGTGCTGTGTGAATTGTTCAAAATAGTCACATATAAATAAAGAACTAAGATTAGTATGCGGCTATTCTGAGCAAGACGGACATGTATAATGCGATTCAAATAGGATTGGCGCGAACTTCATGCTTTGGGCAATTATATTAATGCGGTCACGTGACCGACAAATCTGTACCAAATCCAAACCGACCGAAGTAGCACTTCTTGCTGTGACAGTCCTATTCTTATTTCGATCGCATTAATATATAGTATAAAGTATTTTTTTGTACAAAAATAGATCTCACAAACCAAAATTTTTTTTTTTTTAAGAAAAAGCAACTTTTTACGCTGAGTTAGACGTGCCGCCCCCTACCGCAGATATTCAGATACTAACGCTCATACTGCATGCAATTAAACAGTTCGTCTGTTAAAGCCCTTAATCATAATTTAGGTATAGTTTTACGGTTGATAGGCAGGTTTCATCATTTTAATACACGTCTAGTATAGCGAGTAATTAGTACTCTATCTGTATCAGGTCAGGGGTAAAACGATCTGAATTTGGATTTAATAGACTTTCAAATACAATGCTACAAAAGCTAATTAGCTTTTGGATTTCACAGAACGGCTGATGATTTTGATAATAACGATGATCTGACATATACGAACATTATAATTACGATGATGATGTAGGCGGTGGTGGCAGTTGGACTGATGATGATGATGGTATGAGTATAACTAAGGATGATGGGAACGGTACGAGTATAATTGAGGATGATGGGAATGATATAAGTATAATGGCATATAAAGATGATGACTATAAATAGCATGATGATGATGATGATGATGATGATGATGGTATGAGTATAACTAAGGATGATGGGAACGGTACGAGTATAATTGAGGATGATGGGAATGATATAAGTATAATGGGATATAAGGATGATGACTATAAATAGCATGATGATGAGGATGTGATGATATAAGCATGACAATAAAGATGATGAATTGAAATTAAAATGGTTGATTAAAAACAATAATCGGTTAACTAATATGAAGTTCATAAACGTACAGAACGACGCTCAGTCGAGAATCTGTGCTCAATCATTCACAAAATAATCAAATAGTGTGTGAAATCTCTACTTGAGCAGAGATTCCTGATTGAGAATAGTTCTGTAATGAAAGCCGCAAAAAATTCAAGTAAGACATGTACTGAACAATTTTCTTTTGTTTTGTAAGCTAAACCTGAATGCGTAAAGTAAGATTTTTCCGTTCGATCGGTATCATATTCAATGGTAAAAATTAGGGTTCCAAGGTGCATTAGTTTGGTCCACTACGATTGTAGACAAATTAAGTGTCACACATCCGTTTCCCGGCAATGTAAATCTTCGCAACTCAACTCAGGGAACTCAGTTATATTAAAGGTTTTGAATTTATTTTAATGTTAGGCATTTTTTTTTTGTTTTTCAAGTTTTTTAGCTTTTTAGTTTTACCGGGAAAACGAAAAAGATCGCATCACCGCATTGTATTACTTTCCAAGACTTGTGTTATTTTCAGTGTTAGTACATAAAATTGGTGGCATTTTATTCGTTAAGTGCTGGATTACAGGCATGAGTGTGGGAAAGTGGTATAATGATGGTCAAACGTTTCTTTTCGTGTTGTTTCCAAAACTCCATAGAAGCTTCAAGTAAAGTTGCCACAACTTTACTAGGAGTATGACTTTGATTAGACTATGACTTGACTTATGACGTCGACTGTGACTTGATACATATTTGCGTAAATATCACGAACTTGAAAAATTATCAATTACTTGACACTGGCTAAATATACAAAAGTGTGGAGACAAAACATAAAAAAATAATAATAATATTAATATTTTAATGTTACCTTTTGTTTTCCGTGAAAACGGTAACCGTTCACGCAATAAAATAAATAATAATTTTCCTACAAAATTTTATTCAACTTTATCAAGTAAAATATTTCTTAACAAAGCGTAGCTCTCGTCAGGTCAATAAAATTTCACAATTAATATGAATATATTAATATTCAGAAAACGTTCGATGAATGTACTTCAAGTAATTTGCTACACAAATTAAATCGGTTTATCTCTGATGGTGAATATCGAAATGCAAAATATCAGTTGGCGTGCTGGCAGTCGGCTTGAAACACACAATTCAATTATAGGTTGCATTTCAATGAAAATGTGTTGCGCCGTATTCGGTTTTCCTTTCGTTTTTTCCTGGATTGTACCATTGTATGGTTACAAATGAAGAGTAAAGATAAGAAAAATGTGCCAATGTTTTCATACCACTTTAATTCTATTAGTAATTAATTATTGTTAAAAGAAGGTCGTAGGGCATTTTTATTGCTTGCCTCACTTGCTCTCACTCTTTTAAGAGCGTGCCTAAATAGAAAAATACAGCATAATGATGTCAATGTTTCCCATAGACATGCAATAAGTGTTATGTATATAAAATTTAAGGATTTATCTTAATTTATGTACAGTTTTATAGCTAGTCAGGTGTAGACATCATTATAGTTATCAAACGTCACATTAAGCAACAAAAAGCACTTTTAGAAAGCTTAGTGTGACGTGATCTTTCAAAATAATATTTATGAAAAATTATTTAAAAAAATGGATGTTGGTTTAACATCTAAACCACAAATAGGCACTAAAAGCGAAAAATAAGTTATTATTTTTATTATTTATAAGCGCTACCCACCCATCTATTGAAGCCAAGTCTAATAGGATAGATCCTACCTGCAGGTATCTACCTACTACTACTTACTGACTACTGGCCCAATAGCTCAGTTGGTAGTAACCCTGCCTTCTGAACTGTGGGTTGTGGGTTCAATTCCCACCCAGGACAAACATTTGTGTGATGAACATATAAGTGTTTGTTCTGTGTCTGGGTGTTATATGGTATTATATGTATGTATTTACAAACAAAAAGTATTTAAGTATTGTATCAGTTATCTGGTTCCCATAATACAAGCTTTGCTTAGTTTGAGGCTAGATGGCGTTGTGTGAGATATCCACACATATTATTATTATTATTATTATTATTATGTACATCGAAATAGTAAGACTTTTTTATAAGATGCCTACTTCCCATAACGCTGCAATCTGAAATGGTAAGAGTATTTATTTATGTACATAAAGATATCTTCCCAAAATATCCGTTTTTAAGTTTATCGGTCGATTACATAATTATGACAACTTTTTTTCTTCTTTTTTATGTTATTTAATGATGTGATGAGCTAGTCGTTCACCTGATTTTAAGCGCCATGGCCGCCCATAACTGATCAGTGTCACTCGGAACTCTAAAACCTAGAGTTTCGCGCGACACTGAACTGCGCACATCATCCTGAGACATCAGCACAGTCTGGTAATAAGATTACTCGACTTTGAGATCAGATTATAAAGTCTAATTTGCCCAGTAATTTCACTAGCTACAGTGCCCTTCTAACCGGAACACAGTAGTGCTTGCACACTACTGCTTGGCGGCCGAATAACTGGCAAAGCGGACCACCGCTTTGCCAGTTATTCGGCCGCCAAGCAGTAGTGTGCACCTACCTAGACGAACTTTGCAACAAAGTCCTACCACCTAGTAATATAAAAATATACCAAAAGGACCGCTACGATAAAACATTGCCGCCAAGGAAGATAATGCTACTTCATTCTATCAAAGGACAGAAGGAAGGGAAGGAGAAAAAGATAGAGAAAAAAGACGAATGAATGCCTTAGCCGTCTCATCCATTCATCCTTTCTCCCTATCTTTTTTCCTTTCGTTTCCCTCTTCTTTTAACGCGGCTTTTCCTTTAGGGCGTACAACTAATTAGCCAAAGCAAAAACGGGACGGGTCAGCCAGTACATTAATAATAATATACACCCTAGTGACCCTCACACCAGATTTCTGGTAATGTATAATTACCGTACGCAATAATTACGCTAACCTTAACTTAATTAAGTCCCTAAATGGTACAGATATAGATCGTGTATCCTAATTATTAACTGTGCACCTGCACACAGCGTCAAACGCGCAGTTAATATATCTACCGCTCTGATGATTTTCTCGGATGTCTTGCTTGAATGACATTTCCAAGGAAGGATCTACCCAGTTAGATCATCCATGTAATGATACTTCGTGGATGACCAAATGTGCTACTGCCTTCACTATAATTGGTAACTAGTAATTCCAAGTACAAGAGATTTCCTGAACACCAACGTTTTCGAAATAGTTGTTTTTTTTTTAATGTTTGGCTCCACACCTCCGTGTATTTAGCCAGTGTCAAGTAATTGATAATTTATCAAGTTACTGATATTTCACGCAAATATGTGTCAAGTCACAGTCGAAGTCATCAAGTCAAGTCATAGTCTAGTCAAAGTCATACTCCTAGTAAAGTGGTGGCAACTTTACTTGAAGCTTCTATGGAGTTTTGGAAACAAGACGAAAAGAAACGTTTCACCATCATTATACCATTTTTCCACACTCACGCCTGTAATCCAGCACTTAACGAATAGAATGCCACAAATTTTATGCGCTAACACTGAAAATAACACAAGTTTTGGAAAATAATACAATGCGGTGACGCAATCTTTTTCACGTTCCCGCCAAAACACCATAGTAATTGTGTTCAGTATCTTGACAAACTCTTGAAAGAATTATTTATTAGAATTGTATTGATTTATTATCACCTAGTGGTTTAAGTTGCAATTATTACGAGACAAAGGCGTTTTAGGATCAGGTATTTTGAAATCGGGTTCTAACAAGCGAATGCCTACCAACAATCGGATTGAAATGCCATCTAAAATTTTTGATGCTTTTGTATAATTTTGCAAGCAAAACTGCAACTTATCGATCAGCTCCATCGGTGAAATTATTATAACAGCAATGCGATGAAGATCCCAGTAATTTTATGTCCATTAGCAAAGCGTTTTGGATCAAGTTAACTATATTAACATTTGTAAACTCTGAATGGAGCAGCTGGAATAATTATTGTCGAGCTTGATTGTACTTACTTACACTTATACTTACTTAAACTTACTTATACTTACTTGATTGAGAAATAGCGTTCTACTATATAGGTGCATATAGGTGCGTATAAGTTACGTTTTGCGTACGTCACGTTGTAAGTTACTTTTGAGGTAGTCATTAACCACACAAAGTTTTACACCAACCAAAACAGGAGAAAAAAATTACAATAAAAATAAGATACCCCTTTAGTTCAGTAATTATAGGAACTTATTTTAGCGGTCATTGATTTTTAAACAAGTTGTATGAAATTGACTTAAGCTAGTTCATTTTTATCTCTTTATATAACATAACATTATTATCCGTTTTTCCGCATTTCCAGTGAAGATAATAAGTTTCTTCCAAATCGGTTATATTTAGCAATTTTAACATAAATTAAGCGACACAAACAAACATAATTTCACTTAGAAATTGTAAAAGTTAGTAGTAGCTAAATACCTATAGCTCTAAATAGCTCTACCTTCTAAGTTCATTTGATATATTTGTCAGATTACATTTCTACTGGTAATGGGATAATACGAATATAATAAAATAAAACAGGTAAAACACAATAGAGTAGGCTTCACGCAGGTGCAATATTTCAATATTCCTGTAAATTGTATTTTACAGGAACTCCGAGTGAAAAGTCTGGCTTTGTAAGCGCAGGCTTTGATATCCGAGAAATTTTATTGAAGACAAAGGATTGAATGCTCTTTTATTGAGTATTTTTCCATTGAAATATACGTTTTCATAGACAACCAGTTTAAATAATAAAACTATGTTGTAAGCGTAGACACCTAATAGTTTTTTTTATAATAACCAAATTCAGGGAAGTTATGGTAAATGGTGACTAGACGAATGGACAGACAGACAAGGTAGACGTAATATACGGGACAAAAGGTTTTTATCCCTTCTTTTCGTGAATGTATAGTTAATCCTAGATTCAAATTGCTGAAAACTATCTGAAGGCTTCTAAATTTGTCTCACATACGACAACGACCTGCAGGGCTAGCATGATATAAAAATCGAGGTATCTCTTCTCTCGAAAAGTTAGAACTAAAAGCTTTCTCTGGAGAAGAGATATTTACAGGTCACGTGTTTGTCCGACAGTTTGGCGTGCCTTCCGAAGGTCGGGTGGTACGCAGAGTTAAGTACCAGAGAAAATGCACAAAATACAACGTAGTTTATTTTTTGTTTTTGTTTTGGCTCCATACTCTTGTGTATTTAGCCAGTGTCAAGTAATTGATAATTTTTCTAGTTAAAAGGTATTAGATATATGTGTTAAAGTCACCGTCCAAGTCATAAACTAGTCTAGTCTAGTCAAGTCATACTCCTAGTAAAGTGGTGGCAACTTTACAAGAAGCTTCTATGGAGTTTTGGAAACAACACGAAATGAAACGTTTCACCATCATTATACCACTTTCCCAGACTCATGCATGTAATCCAGCACTTAACGAATAAAATGCCACCAATTTTATGCACTAACACTGAAAATAACACAAGTTTTGGATAATAATACAATGCGGCGACGCGATCTTTTTCGTTTTCCCGCCAAAACTCGTAGTTCCTTTTATGTTAATAAATGTCAGAACAAATTCTAATAAATATGGTGATTTCATACATGAGCCAAACAAAATGCAGCACAAAGAAAAGATGAGATGTAGTACTAAAAATTTGGCTGGTGTGTAGGTAAAGGAAAGTAAGGAAACAAGAAATTTAGCCAACCCACTTTTAGGCAACTCGTATAAACTAAATAACTAACTAAATATAAATTGGCTGCGTGATCCCAGTGGTATGCGAATAGGACCACCCGATATCTTCCCGTAACGTAAGAAACGGCTAAAGGAATATCCAGAGGATGGGATGAACAGCATACTTCTCGGTACTTTTAAATCTTCTGCAATCACCAAGCTGTCTGCCAAGCTTGGTGATTATGGTAAATTCTTGTTACGATAAGCGTAAAAATGGCATTTTATGGAGAAGTTTCAGCAGTGGACATTTGTCGATGAAAAATCGAACCACCAACTTCTGAATCAGTTATCTAGTTTGATAATTGAAAAGAACACGCGTATTAATTTATAATTTTACCTACATTTACGCTCCCACCCTGCTCCCACGCGAAGTCAACGACACTAAAGACTGCAATTTGTGTATTTTTTGCTTATCAAAATAAACGTTATGAAAACGAAAAACAGGTTTTATAATCGATGTGATAGAAATAAATTAGATACGTTTAGTGTTGTCTTTAAAATGTGAAAATAAAACCTCACTATATCCATCGTGGATCTGGCCCCCTGAATCTACTAAGATTGAAAGTTTTATTCCCAAATATCTGGGACAAAACAACATCAAAATGTCATCAAATCAAAAAAACCAGTGTAATATTTACCTTGTGTGAGACCAGATCTTACCAGATCTAATGCGGCAGCAATTAGCTATACACAACATGATAATTATAATGATTTCATAAAAAAATTATTCGTCGTAAACTAAAACACCGCTGAGCGAAATTTAATATTTCGTAATGTCGTCATGACGTGAATGTTAAGATGGGTACTCAACGCGTGTGCCTTTAAAGAATTTAGCCAATCACTACTTTGTTCATGGATTTATATCGTTTTTTTTTTTAATTATTGATTTTTTTTATAAATTTTTGAGTGTCGTTGAAATAAATCCGAAAACGGTCTTTGTGAATTTTGCATATTTTTGCCATACTTTTGTGTATTTTTTAATTTTAACGTGTGATAAGGGTGGATTATTATCCGTTAAGTGTTCGTGCATGAGTGTTGGCCAGTGGTTCCAAGTTTTAAAACCATGCCTTTTCGTTTTTTCTTCAAGGCTCTAGAGCTTTCAGTAAAATATCAACCACTTTACTGTAGCATTTTGACTGACATAATGAAACTTTGACATGACATATCCCTACAAAAATACCTTACTTGACATTGGCATAATTGTCGCTAAAAAGCGATAAAAAGCCATTAAACGAAGAAGAAGAGGAAATAATTTAGCCAAGCACTGTTTTGTTCATAGATTTATTATTTAAATGTGTACTTAAATGTGTCAGCTTCTAGGTTGATACGTATCCTTCTATGACGTAACTACTACCAGTTGCAACGCATTTAGGTACGTGCTAGAGAGATATTTGCGAACTTAAGAATTGTCAAAGTTTAATGCAGACAGGGACTAGAATGTTTTCGCTGTCCTAAGCCTATTGTTTTGTTACACGATCGGTCATTGTATTTTATATAATTTTAGAAAGTTAATATATATTTGGCACTTGTACAAACTTGTAATTTGTAAACTTACAAAACTTTATATCCAATTATGAAAGTAAAAACATTTACAAGTACCTAAACTAGTCTATTGATACACGATTAAAAACGGCGAGTGTACATTTCGACAGGTAGAGTGGCATCTCTATTAATTCATCTTTCCCGTAAAAGCAAAATATAGATTGCTCAGCTGTGAGCTGTGTATCTTTGTTTGAGGTTTTGCCGATGCTCTTTATGCGCGCAAACTCAACAAGATCAGCATCCAACCAAAGATAATTAATAAATGTCTTTGACAAGAACGCAACACAGTGACGCAGCTTATTAATAAACACTCAGCTTAAGTTTTTTTGTTTTAATAATGAAAAATGATAAAGTATTTCATTATCTAAGAGGTTATGGTATGACTTATATTTACCTACAAGGTAGTCAAGTAGGTCATAAAATGGGAAGTATGGCTTTTGTTGCGCGGTACATGTTGCATTTGCATAGATGTTTGTAAGGAAAGTCCTAAATGTGGGGCACTCCTGACCAAATATGCTTAGCAAATTATCTAGTCAAATGGCTTAATTCTATTTGAGCTACGCTCAACGTTACGCTAAAAGTTTATACCTTTTTTTCTAGCAATTTCAATATCACGGACAAAACTATTTAAAAGCGTAATTCTTTTTTGCATGTTGTAAAGAGGTTCACTATTATTATACATGAAATATTTAAAAAAGTGTCGAGTAAATTAGTAGAGTGGATGTGAGTCCTTTATATTGTGATGTTATACATAAAAAGTTTTAGTTAAATTAGATATAGCCATGTGTATAACAAAAACTGTATTTAAATCGGTCCATTTACTATGGCGCTGGTATAGTGCCCTAAAAATTGATGCGTACGACTTTAATACTTCTTTCGATTTCGGGACCTGAAAATGACTTTTAACTTACTAACCCATATATGTATACATGCACTATCTGTATGATTGGTTGAAATTCAGAAAAATTACAGGGTAAGCAATGCATTGGTGGCGCCTCCTCCGGTGTTACAGATGTCCATAGGCTACGGTGACCACTTCCCATCAGGTGGACCGTATGCTTGTTTGCTTCCTTTAACATAAAAAAGAACTTGATTTTAATCAAGTAAAAGTGATATTTTCATCGTTGAACAAAAATTTTACTGATAATCTGCTGAAATGTCCTTTGTGTAATGGTTGCATGCAGGAAAATCGAGACTGTGGAATCCGTGCCGCTATATTGCACAGCCACAGAAGACAAGAGAAAAGACACTTCCTAATTACCTCCTACTACTTCATCAGAGTAGTAGTAGAGTAAAAATAATCTGTAGACTTATATTATAGACCGAGATTAAAACTAATTAATGTTACTATACTAAGATAATACACGCGATTTTATGGTTGTGGGTATATTTCAGTAGGTATAGACGCGTTTACTATGGGGTGTGTGATTCTTCTGTACGTAGCACTAATTATATTCTGTGATCCAAGCCCGTTCTCTGCTACATACACAATTACACATACATATAAAACATGCACACAGAGGAAAATACACAATATTATGCGGGAGGACTGCACCGAAATAAAATAATAATTATTAGTTTTATATCAGTGAAATAATTTTCAATGTTTGTAGTTCTACTAAATTTTTGGTCGGTTATGCAGCAAATTTTTTTTTCTACTTATTAATGCAGTTTCACATCGATGATTTATTTCTCTTTAACAAGAACTTTAACAAGAACGTCTCCATAACCCGTTATTTTCTACTTGAAGTGATTGCGCTTTAACAAGTTACCTTCTTTACGTTTGAAATCAACGAAGCGGACTACCTAGTTATAGTTAAGTTATTCACTTTTAATTATCTGCTTGTTGAATACCAAGGTGTGTTTTCTTTTTTGATGGGAGAAATCTCTGCCGCCACGAGGGTGATGGCAGGGATGTGATCCATCCGCGGACGGGGTGGGGCGAGATGGGGGGGAGATCATGCTAGCATTCACCATCTTGCCCAGGCGGTAAGCTCTTTCAGTCTTTAGTGTGGGTGGGGGGCAGCCTTACATCTCGGTTCCCACCAGACGTGTGGGGCCGTGTAAACGCAGCGGAGAGTCTCTCCATCGACCTCACTACGGAGGATGGGCAAGGCGTGCAAAACGTTTCCTCGTGCCCAATGTATCTGTACTAACATCTTTTGACCTCCGCCAGCCGAGGAGGAAAAGAAAATTTGGCAATACTCTACACATCCATTGCCTAGAACCAGTTTTAGTTTCTAATATTTTAAGTTTTTTTTGTGTTTGGTATGGCTCCATACTTTTGTGTATTTAGCCAGTGTCAAGTAATTGATAATTTTTCAAGTTAAAAAGTATTAGATATATGTGTCAAGTCAAAAAACAGTCCAAGTCATCAAGTCATGTCATAATCTAGTCTAGTCTAGTCAAGTCATACTCCTAGTGGCAACTTTACGAGAAGCTTACACTTTACGAGAAGCTTTAGAGAATACAATGCGGTGATACGACCTTTTTCGTTTTCCCGCCAAAACCATTTTAAGTTTAAGTTATTTTGTCCGCGATCTCTGCTGTCATCCAACTTTACTTTGTTCCAGGTGGTTACCCTTGCCTTCGACGTGCTGGTGACGTGCTTCAGCCAAAGTAGTTTAAAAGTTTCCTCTTGTGCTTTGTGTCACCCCAGTTGTTTCCTTTTGGGGAGCAATTGGGAGGGTCGCTGGTGAACCAGCTCAAACTCTGAGTAATTTATGAAGTTGTATGGTCTCCGTAAAATGCATCTCTTATATGCTCTTTATATTATACTTTTTGTACACACTACGTAGCGCTCATTCTGTATCTGCACCATTTGCGTTTATTTATTTCATTGATTTGTTTACTCTGCGCATTTTTATAAACACTTCTTGTTAATTTTGCGTGTGGTACATTATAAATAGGAGTTTTGGCGGGAAAACTTAAAAGATTGCGTCACCGCATTGTATTATTTACTAAAACTTGTCTCATTTTCAGTGTTAGTGCGTAAAATTGGTGGCATTTTATTTGTTAAGTGCTGGATTACAGGCATGAGTGTGGGAAAGTGATGGTGAAACGTTTCTTTTCGTGTTGTTTCCAAAAGTCCATAGAAGCTTCTGGTAAATTTGCCACCTTTTACTAGGAGTATGACTTGACTAGACTATGACTTGACTTGACTTGATGACTTGACTTGACACACATATAGTAATTAACCAGAGTAATTACCAAATACTTGACACTGGCTAAATACACAAAAGTGTGGAGCCAAAAAAATAGGAGGTATTATTCCCTGCTCTGTGGTTTTACTGCATAGAGCTTCGAGCAATAACAAATAGAGTTTATTTAAAAACATACCGTCTCAATTTGGTGTCGCATCCTTGACCCATTCTGGCTTTGCACTTTTTCCATTCAGTATTTTTTGTGTGATTTATTTTCTTTCACATGGCTTCAGTATGCATATGTAATTGTTGTTTTAATTACCTTCTAAATGAATACTCTTTTTATTTCTCGTACTTTTAAAACACGTTTGAAGTTGCCTTATTAAAAAATGCAGCCAGTACTTTTCCCAAACGGGACATGAAATTCCCTGCTGTAAAAAATTAATCAAGAACTATGCAAGCAATGTTCTAACTTTTTATACAGCCACTTTGTTAAATTTGGAAACAATTCATATCATCAAAGATAAAAACTACTGCCTGGAAGAATGCAGCAAAGAAACATAAAAAAGCGGGAAATTGTATTTTCAGTGTTTTGTGTATGGCTAATTATTTTCAACTACTACAATAATATAACAACTACTGCTAAATACTACTAGCTACACTACCTATTGCAAAAAGCATTTGAACTATATACTAACCTCGATGAACTATTGACTATTTGATAGTCCAAATGTTCATCAGATTCAGATATAGATTAAATCATCATCAGAGAAGAGAAGGAGTTTTAGGAAAACGAAAAATATGCGTCACCGCATTGTATTATTTTCCAAAACTTGTGTTATTTTCAGTGTAGTGCATAAATTCGTGGCATTTTATTCGTTAAGTGCTGGATTACAGGCATGAGTATGGGAAAGTGGTATAATGATGGTAAAACGTTTCTTTTCGTGTTGCTTCCAAAACTCCATAGAAGCTTCTGGTAATGTTGCCACCGCTTTACTAGTACTTAGTATGACTTGACTGGACCAGACTATGACTTGACTTGATGTCTTGGATTGTGACTTGACTTGACATATTTACATATATATTACTTAACTCGAGAAATTATCAATTACTTGACACTGGCTAAATACACAAAAGGGTGGGGCCATACCAACAAAAAAAAATAGAAAAGAATATCGGAGAAGAGGCTCTATCAGTGGTGGAAAAACATTTACCGCCCAAAGAAAAAGAAAGAGTAACAAAAACAATATATAGATTCCTCGTAATTCTCTTAGATATCTAGTAAGTTCCAAGGAATATCCGGAGCAAAGAAAAAAATAAAACAATTCCAGCTGAAGATAATGAGCTAATATTGCTTTAACACTTACAAGAAAACAGGAAACTCAAATTTCCCAAAAAAATCTAACATTAATACGTGTAAGTACAAGGGAAGCGCCTTTCGCTAGCTTACGTTTAATGATTACTTTAAGTTTAATTAATTTAATTAGATTTTATTATCATACCAACATAATAAAATATTGTTCGTTAAGTTCATCAGTTCTTATTTAAAAAAAAAAACTAAACTATACCTAAAAACTTTAAATAAATAAAACTATAAAACTTACAATAACCCGTTGGTGGAAGGAAAAGTGCCCAGTCTGGCAGCATTACAACGTTGAATGGCAATGCTTATTTTTTGCACATATACTTGTCCTGCCGCAGGAATCAAATCCACCGCCTCCGGATTATGAGCAGACCTGCTCAACATACCACAGAGGCTGTCAAAAAAGAGAGTTAAATAATAAAATGTTCAATAAATATTCTTATCGATACTATTGCTATTTTAGGTGTAAATGTTGCAGGCGGGAATTCCGTCAATTTCCTGACCGAAGGGCCTTGATACGACGAGATGCAGTATTTTAAAATTTCCTATTGGGAATTGCAGCTTCGATTGTTTCCGTTCTTTAAGGCTTTTTATTAGTTTACAATATTACAGGGCCAGGTCAGGGGCGCCTTCACACCAATAAAGTGAATAATTTATTGATTGGCCCTATAAACCACCACTTCTACCAGCTATTTACTGCTTGCAGCCAACGACTTTCCGCAAATTCTGGCTTAGTTCATTTAGGTCATCACAGGTTCTAACACCGACTTGGCTTAAATTAGTAGTGAAATGGACTGCCTATGTGGTGCGGTGGTTGATCAGGTTGGCTCATAGCTCGGAGGTGGTGGGTTCGATTCCCACAGCAGGACAAGTACAATATATGTACACAAGAAACAAAGAGCGCAAACACATGTTCCTGAGTCGCTAGATAAAGGGATTCCGTCGTTGGGCGTTATTTAAATAACCTGAATGTAGCATGTTGGTTATAAGGGCATAAATAAATAAAAAATAAACGCTTTCAAATGTCGCACCATACTTATCTATGTTTAATTAGTATGCAATGTACGTCGGCAGCTATAGTGCTTCAAGCGATCTCTTCCAGATAACCCATAAATGTAAGAAAACAACAATAAAAATAAGGATGGTGGTTTTTAGATACAGGAAAGCCATATAAACTATACTTACAATAATAACAAAATAAATATATAAATTAAAATATATTAATACATATATAAAAACATACATACATACATTCATTTAGTGGTCTAGATCATAATTTTTTGTGTCTCTACTCTTTAGCATCATAAGGCACATGATTTTTTTGATTTCCACTGAAAACCAATATTTTTTAAATCCCCAATTTATTTTTTCCCTTCAAAACCTTCCTAAAACCCTCAATGTATTTTTTCGCAGCAAAATCCTCCACGATTCAGTTTTACTAAAAAGTCATCGATATTTCTAGTGCAAAAGCATTTTTGCGAAAAAAATATCCATCGGTGTTCAAAGTCAAAGGATTTATTGCGAATAGGCTATTTTTAACACTTTTACATGTCATAATTATATTCGATACTTAAAATTTAAAATTATTGGACACATAAAATTACACAGTGCTTATTGTCAAACTTCCTTTTTCAACTTGATCATTTTAAATATACTTATATTATATAACATACACCTTATATTAATATATAATATATAATAGATGATAAGATATAAGATGCAGTTTTAAACGTTTTTTTTTGCCTACACTAATAATTTTATTCTATTGAAATGTACTTGTCAGAAAATGACCTCGTAAAATAAATAATTTTATTTTTTTTTTTTCTTAATAACAATACTTATATTACTTTGTAAATCTAT
Source organism: Ennomos fuscantarius (assembly GCA_905220475.3). Lineage (NCBI taxonomy): Eukaryota > Metazoa > Arthropoda > Insecta > Lepidoptera > Geometridae > Ennomos > Ennomos fuscantarius. The sequence goes on along the minus strand of HG992023.1, from coordinate 4,455,444 downwards.
GTATTTTTTATTTCATATTGATTAGAATATCTATGTAAATAATTAAATGTTGTTTATATGGATTACCATTAATTATAATTTTTTTAAAGTATTTATTTTGTGTTCATATTCTAAAATGCTTATTTACTTACTTTTAGTTTTAATTACTGTTGCCTTTCTTAATTATTATTTATGTGTAAGCGTCCGTGATGCCATGTCAGTAGGCCCCGACTGAAAACCAGTAACTGAGGCTGTAGCTTGCAGCCTCGGTTGTATGCTGAGTCGGAGCCTATTCCGGACCTCATGCAATATCTGTTGTCTCTACTTATTAATTATATTTTGTTTGTTTTATGATATTGTGTGTGTGTTCTTGGAATAAATGTATTTTCTTTCTTCTTTCTTTCTATATTTTAGTTTCATAGGCGCGGCCGCCTCCAAGGCTGAAAACCTCAAACGACACAAACATGCACTCCTTGACAGGGCCTACATGTTTGAGCCGTTTGGGGTGGAGACAATGGGTCCATGGAGGCCGGCTGCCATGGCAACATATAGGGACTTGGCCAAACGTTTGGTGGAAGCATCAGGTGACCAGAATGCTAGCTTTTATTTTGCACAAAAAATAAGCATTGCCATTCAACGTGGTAATGCTGCCAGCATTCTGGGAACTTTCTTCTCGACCAGCGGTTAATTTTAAATTTTTAGTTTTTATTTATTTTAAGTTCTTAGGTATAGTTTAGTTTTTTAGTTAGTTACTTTAGTATTATATTAACGATTATTGAAATAAAAGCTTCATAATATATCATTGTGAAAATGAGTGTGCTTGTAAATAAACGCAAATTAAAGCAGATTACCGTTTTTTATATCTAGTGTAGTTTTGTATTAACAATTATAATATACTTATATTAATAATTGAAATGATGATTTTAAAAACTTCGACGTGCTTAACCATCAAGCTATCATTATAATCCATACTAATAAAAAATACTCTTCAGCCCACTTAATACATGTTTACTTGTTGGCGATGTTATCCAGTCAAATCACAGAGCCTTCCTTTTCAGGGAGCTTGCAATGTACAGTATATTACCGGGCTAGACCTGCATAGTGTTCCTGGCGGTTGTGGGGGTCAGACGCACCTATGAGCTCCCTTTCGCGATATCCCGAGTGTGTATCGATATAATATTACCAGTGGTAAAAGGTGATACAACATGGCAGAACGACAGAAAATACCGATACCTGAAAATAAAATTAAGTTTTTTAGATTACCTTGTTGTGTATTGTATTATATTTTTGAATTTATGGTTTTGTTTATTTTTTTCTCATATATTCCTTTGTAGATAATATTTAAAATTTTAAAAATCCCGCTCTGCTTTTCGGCATTTTAGCCTAAAGTTGCGGATAACTGGTGAAAGAAAAGACAAGATAATCAAAGATGCGTAAAAATTTTACGAATTGTGTAGGTATTTTGAATTTTATTGTTAACATATTTATAAAGAGTTTTTAAACTTTGCCTCCAAGAAATCTAAAATCCTGCGTGCATATAATAAAAGAATTTTTATAATCGATACTTCTAGGAATAATGAAACATTCCCGTTTACTAATGTATTCAAAATTTTTATGAATTATATAAGGGATCATGCATATTATTTTTAGGGAGAAACTTATCAAAAGCTGATACATAATTAACGGGCACTTATATCAAACAAGATGCCACCAGCTACTTAACAGTAGAATTTTCGTTAGTTTTAAACATTCCTATTCAGTTAGTGATTATAAAAATAATGGAAATACATAAGTGGGTAACTTTGTAATATTAAACGTTATGTAATTATGACTAACTAGTGGCGCACCGCGGTTTCACCCGCAGACAAAAAGTATTTTAATTATTTGCTCATCCCACGGGAAAATTTCACTTTTCCGGGATAAATTGTGGTATATATGTTAATCCAGTGTATAAGCTATCTTGGTACCGAATTTCATCCAAATCCATTCAGCCGTTTGAGCGTGAAGAAGTAACAAACATACACACATACATTACAAAGGCAATTTGGTGTAATTTAAAAAAATATCATGTCTTTGCTGTTCGCCGTTGAGGAGTTCTACTATCCACCTCCTGACTCCGTCATCAGATCAGCTCAATAGTACCAGATTATTGCATTTTTACTAAACTTACATAAGTATGCAAAATTTCAGCTAAATCGGAAACCGGGTCAAAATTGATTTTTAAGATTTTATTACAATTTTAGTTAGTTTTTTCTCGATTTCCTTGAGATTTCATCATCAGATACTAACTTAATGATAATAGGACCACTTCAGGGTTACACCCTATTGAACTAAAAAATATTTTTTTAAATCGGTTCTTATTTGGCGAAAATATTGATGAACATACAAAATAAAAATAGATACAGACGAACAGAGTACCTCCTCCTTTTTGGAAGTCGGTTAAAAACAACAATATAACAAGCTTAGAAAAATCTCTTGCTTAACTTTTGAGGAAACGATTAATTATTATTAATTCAATATTTTCTAATTGGCATGCGCTCGATTTTCGTTTGTCGCTAAAAATATTTAGCTTTTAGAAATGTAAAAAAATTACACCTTTTAATAATCATGCTTAACGCTTATAACTTTAGAAGTTATAAGGCTGTAAAGGATTCAAACAGACAGACAGATACTAATAATGGTTCCTTGTAATACAATTTTTTTATGAACACCCCGTCCTTTAACGCTTTGTTAGATTCTACCCATCCAAAGATTGCTTGGAAGAGATCGCTTTTGCTAAAAAGCGTCCCCCACCGTTATACGTCTTGTTAATAAATAATCAATTTTATTTTTATATTATTTTTATGATTTGGCGTGAAAATAAATAGTTTATTCATCTGTCTATCTACTATATAACTCTAAAAATGAACTAGTTACTTGAACCAAAATCATAAAACTTTGTTATTTAAATATTATTTGCCTCAAGAATTGTCAAAAGTTGGACTTATGGAAAATGTGAATTTGCCTAGTTTTTTTATTTTTTTGCCACTTCTCTATCAATTAAATCTGATTTCGACAAAAACAACATACCCTAGAGAGCAAGCAATGCCCGAACAGGAATCGTACGCCGCAAATAGCTTATAATATTGAGTAAAACTTGTCTGTCATTCCACAAACTTATAAACGCCTCTTTTCTAAGAAAGATCTACAGCCGTTACCAATTAAATTAGTAGTTGAATTCACCCACCCACAGGTTAATTTAATTTTACCCTGAAAAAAGATTTTGGTTGAAGTGGGACATTAATAATAATAATAAAAGATCACATACATAGATCCTGGACCCTAACTAAGATTCCCTGTATTTAAAGACCCAGTGCCTACGAGGACCATGGTCCTACAATACACATGTACGGAACAAGTCTTTGCGCTTTTTTTCTGTGCTCAAATACTTGTCCAATGGCTGAAATTTAACACGCCGCCTTCGGGCTATGAGCCCGAAACGAACTTTCCCCTCAGCCCCCTTTAAATATTATATTTAATTTTCGAACGGGTCGTGGATGACGAATAGAAATAGAAAAAAGTATTGCACACAATAATAATCTATGAATCTCTTTACCACATCTATTTAAAAAGACTTACTAAACATGCACTAAAATAGCTCTTTAATTCCTGGGGATTTAAAGTGATTTGAATTTGGAATATGAATATTGTTAGCCAAAGTTTTAAGCACCAAAGAGATGAATCACGAACATGGTATGAACAAGTAACAAGCTGAGTGATAAACTCCAGATAAATACTACATGTAAACCACGCCGGAAACATATGAAAAAAGTTTGTGAAAAGGAAACTCGCAAAATGCATTCCTCTCGATTTGCTCAAATTCGAGTTCTACTTAGTTTTATGACAAATGAATGTGTCCTCAAATAGGGACAATGAAAGTAAAATATTAAATACAGAGAACAAAAATGAACTCAAAAATGTGTTACAAATAAGTTGCACTTTCCTAATTGTTTTCTCATAGAGAAAAAGTTGACTGGATAGTCGGGAGAAAAACTATTTTAAGATCGAACGATGGATGTACTTTGAATGTCTCGCTGTGCTCAGGATTCTACTTAAGTAATGAATAAAATTTATAGATTACTCTCGTGTAATTTTTTATGAGATGCTTCAAAAAAATAGTTTCTTTTTTCAATTAAAGTTGCTATCTGATTTATTTGAATACTTGTTTTATTAAGGCGACTTAAACAAACGAAGGCGTTCAGCTCTTTTAATGTACTCGTAAGTGCAATATCTCCGTCATTTGTGAATATTGACAGTCTCTGTGGTGTGGCGGTTGAGCAATGGCCTCGAGGCGGCGGGTTTGATTCCCGCGACAGGACAAGTAGTTGTGCACAGATAAAAATAGCCAATACTTGTTCTGGGTCTGGGTGTTGTGGGACCATGGTTCTCGTAGTTCTTGGGTCCCTAGACACAGGGAATCCTAGTTAGGGTCCAAGATTTATATATGTGATCGTTGGGCGTTACTATTATTATTTATTTTTTTGAAGAATCTGTAAAGCTTTTCAAGAGTGTAGGTGTATAAGTATCGTGTTTGGTTTGGCCTCAGATGAGGAAAGCCTTAAATGAGTATGTGTTGTATGATAAAACCATTATATAAATTAATGATTTGACGAGTTAGTCGTTCACCTGATGTCAAACGTCACGGCTGCCGATTGCAATGCCACTCGGAACTTTAAGATTTAGTTTACTAATGAGATTGGGTATTAAAATAAAATCTCATTTGCCCAGTTAAGATTTGATTGATGAAAAAATGATACGCAGTAAAATAAACAAAGTATCTAATATTAAGCATTGCCGTTCGCCGTGGCAATGCTACCATATTGGGCACTTTGCCATCTGTAACGATATGTTAGATTAAGTTTTCTTTTTAATGATTTCTTATGATTTGTTTTTTCATCTGATAGTTTTAGTTTTTAGTAGTTTAATTTTAGAACGAGCTAATAATAAACAGTTCTAAGAATTTTAGTTGTTATTATGACTATTATTTATTTTTATATTTCCAATTATTAATAGCTGGGTGTTCGTGAATGTACTTTAGTAAAAGTTTTAGTATCTAAGGTCCGTATTACAGAACGACGCTCAGTCATCGATCGGTGCTCAAGCAGAGATTTCATTCATAAAGTGATCAATTAGCGTTTGAAATCTCTGCTCGAGCACCGATCAATGACTGAGCATCGTCCTGTAATACGGACCTAAGTATCTATTCCCAAACAAATTTAAAGTAAATGATAATTTTTTTTTTGTTAAGCACCGTCTCAATAATGATATGAAAGTGTTCGGTGAACGTTACTTTGGGCAGGAAATAATGCTGCCATTATATGCACCACAGATAACAAAACGGATCCTTAATTTAAATGGGCACTTTTTGATTTCAAGGCCTGCGGTTCAATCATCTCGTTGCTCGTAAAGGGGTAATTTCATAGTAAGAGCTACCTATAAGTACAAGACCGCTATCTTGTTTCTGGAATTCACCGATGGTAATTGAAATGGTTTCGGAGATTTTATTGAACCATCATCAGCCGGATGACATCTACTGCTGAACATTTCTGGAATTCATCGATGTTAATTGAAATAGTTACGGAGACTTTATTGAACCATCATCATCATCAGCCGAAAAGTATCCACTGCTGAACATTTCTGGGATTTATCGATGTTAATTGAAATAGTTTCGGAGACTTTATTGAAACATCATCATCATCAGCCGGATGACATTTACTGCTGAACATTTCTGGAATTCATCGATTTTTATTGAAATAGTTTCGGAGACTTTATTGAACCATCATCATCATCATCCGAAAGGCATCCACTGCTGAACATTTCTGAAATTCATCGACGTAAATTGGCATTATTTCGGAGACTTTATTGAACCATCATCATCATCGGCCAGATGAAATTTACTGCTGAACATTTCCGGAAATTATCGATGTTAATTGAAATAGTTTCGGAGACTTTATTAAACCATCATCAGCCAGATGACATTTACTGCTGTACATTTCTGGAATTCATAGATGTTTATTGAAATAGTTTCGGAGACTTTATTGAACCATCATCATCATCATCCGAAAGGCATCCACTGCTGAACATTTCTGAAATTCATCGACGTTAATTGGCATTATTTCGGAGACTTTATTGAACCATCATCAGCTGGATGACATTTACTGCTGAACATTTCTGGAATTCACCGATGTTAATTGAAATAGTTTTGGAGACTTTATTGAACCATCATCATCATCAGCCGGATGATATTTACTGCTGAACGTTTCTGGGATTTATCGATGTTAATTGAAATAGTTTCGTTGACTTTATTGAACCATCATCATCATCACCATCATCAGCCGAAAAGCATCCACTGCCGAACATTTTTGGAATTCATCGACGTTAATTGGCATTATTTCGGAGACTTTATTGAACCATCATCATCATCAGCTGGATGACATTTACTGCTGAACATTTCTGGAATTCATCGATGTTAATTGAAATAGTTTCGGAGACTTTATTGAACCATCATCATCATCAGCCGGATAACATTAACTGCTGAACGTGGTTGTGACCCAGTTTTCGGTCCATCTATTAGGGAAGGGAGCGCCCTACTCGGCGTCGTCGTTCGTGGTAGCCACTCGAGAACCTTTCTTCACCATCGATTGTTCGTTATATTAGGATGTAGGTACAATCCGTATAAAAAAGTAAAGTTATCCCACGGTACAACGTAAAATCCATAAGGAGTTATATATATATAACTACTGTTTCGGGAGTTTCGGCGGGAAAGCGAAAAAGATTGCGTCACCGCATTGTATTATTTTCCATAACTTGAGTTATTTTCAGTGTTAGTGCATAAAATTGGTCGCATTCTATTCGTTAAGTGCTGGATTATAGGAGTGAGTGTGGGAAAATGGTATAATGATGGTGAAACGTTTCTTTTCGTGTTGTTTCTAAAACTCAATAGAAGCTTCTGGTAAAGTTGCCACCACTGTACTAGCAGTATGATTTGTCTAGACTAGACTATGACTTGACTATATGACTTGGACTGTGTGACTTGACTTGACACATTATATGATATTAATTAACTTGAGATATTATCAATTACTTGACACTGGCTAAATACACAAAAGTGTGGAGCCAAAACTAAACAAAAAAAAATCACGTTCAGCGATGACACATAAAAGGCATTCGACATAGTCTAGAAAGGCAGCCTTGTCAGCAAGCTTCCGCCATGCGGCTTACCCGTACCCTCTTGCTTGAGTATATGGATATCGGAATTTCTGATGAATCGTTACGAGTAGTCATGGACGGGTGGACGTCTATCCAATACTATCTATTATCCATCTATCTACGTCTATACTATCTCTGACTTTCCGAGATGTATCAATTCCGGTAGCAAATCATCTTGAGCTTTTGGGTGTTCCATTAACATCCAATCTCAACTTTGGCTTGTTTATCGAGTCTAAAGCTAAGTTAGCTGCAAAAAACTAGGTATCGTTAGAAAGATGCGACATTGTTTTAATTGTGTACTTTGTTTTAGTAAAAATATATTTTTTATATATTTTGGGACAGCTCTTGAACCTCTATACCTATAGCTCAAGTCTGTCCTGTGTGGAATACTGTAGCGATCTCTAGGATAGATCGGCAAAATACCAGCTCTAAGCCTTGAACTCCATTCAGAGACGAGCCAAAATACAAGCTCTAAGCCTTGAACTCCATTCAGAGACGAGCCAAAATACCAGCTCTAAGCCTTGAACTCCATTCAGAGACGAGCCAAAATACCAGTTCTAAGCCTTGAACTCCATTCAGAGACGAGCCAAAATACCAGCTCTAAGCCTTGAACTCCATTCAGAGACGAGCCAAAATACCAGCTCTAAGCCTTGAACTCCATTCAGAGACGAGCCAAAATACCAGTTCTAAGCCTTGAACTCCATTCAGAGACGAGCCAAAATACCAGCTCTAAGCCTTGAACTCCATTCAGAGACGAGCCAAAATACCAGCTCTAAGCCTTGAACTCCATTCAGAGACGAGCCAAAATACAAGCTCTAAGCCTTGATCTCCATTCAGAGACGAGCCAAAATACCAGCTCTAAGCCTTGAACTCCATTCAGAGACGAGCCGAAATACCAGTTCTAAGCCTTGAACTCCATTCAGAGACGAGCCAAAATACCAGCTCTAAGCCTTGAACTCCATTCAGAGACGAGCCAAAATACCAGCTCTAAGCCTTGAACTCCATTCAGAGACGAGCCAAAATACCAGCTCTAAGCCTTGAACTCCATTCAGAGACGAGCCGAAATACCAGTTCTAAGCCTTGAACTCCATTCAGAGACGAGCCAAAATACCAGCTCTAAGCCTTGAACTCCATTCAGAGACGAGCCAAAATACCAGCTCTAAGCCTTGAACTCCATTCAGAGACGAGCCGAAATACCAGCTCTAAGCCTTGAACTCCATTCAGAGACGAGCCAAAAGGCTCATCAGTCATGAATCGGTGAAGCATAGTTTCAGAGCTTGGATCATCGTCGTAAAGTTGCTGGCTCATTGGCGGTGTTACATGGATTGGACCGAGAGTGTGCAAAGGAGTTATACGATCTGATTCCCTCATCTCCTTCTAGAATACAACACGCACAGAAACATGTCTCCATATATAATTGAAATTCCTGAAACCCGTACGAAGCGTTTCGCTGCTAACTTTATAGTGCGAACAGCTAATGAATGGGACAGCTTACCGGTATCTTTGTTTCTATTTAACTATAACCTGGGAGTGTCCATTCAAGAATCCAAGTCAAGAATGAAAAGGTATCTTCTGGAATATGAATACCATCGTGGCAACAACGCGGCACAAGTGACGCGCAATATCAACGACGTTACTAAGAAAGAAGAAAAACAGAAAATACATTTATTCAAGACATCACACAAAATTACATTTTTACAAATAGGTACTCACACAAGACAAATCAGACAACGAAAAGGAGAGAAATTAAAAATATAATGTTGGGTGACGTCATGATATAGGTCCCGACTCAGCATGCAATTAAGGTCCTAGACCTTAACAAAATTTCATACCTAACGAAACAGTAAGGTGATTTTTGGCGGGAAAATGAAAAAGGTCGCGTCACCGCATTGTAATATATTATTTTACAAAACTTGTGTTAGTTTCAGTGTTAGTGTATAAAATTGGTGGTATTTTATTCGTTAAGTGCTGGACAACAGGCATGAGTGTGCGAAAGTAGTATAATGATCGTGAAACGTTTTTTTTTTCGTGTTGTTTCCAAAACTCTATAGAAGCTTCTGGTAGAGTTGTCACCATTTTACTAAGAGTATGACTGGACTAGACTAGACTATGATTTGATGACTTGGACTGTGACTTGACTTGCTTTATATTAATATACATTAATTAATTCGAGAAATTACCAATTACTTGACACTGGCTAAATACACAAAAGTGTGGAGCCAAACCAAAACAAACAGTAAGGTGGCATTGGCGCTACAATGAGTATCTGGTGCAGAATCGCCTTACCTGTATAATTATTTATTTCATTCCTATTTTTTAAATTTACATGCAAACTAAAACTATCCATTTTATCCCCAATGGAATAATTTTTATATTTATTTTTATGTGCCGCGTTTCAAAACTATACGTTACGAAATGTGGGATATCAAATAAACGTTTTTTACTCTTAGGGTGACATTTTCAAAAACGTTTTCGTATTACACCTCTACGTCATAAAAGGAAGCCACCTTCAAATATCAAGTCTTTAGGTCCAGTGGTTTGGGCTGTACGTTGTAAACAGCCATATCCAACCATTGAAAAATCGCCCCTAAACCGTAAGCAGAGAGTTCTATGGTTTTACAAAAGTCATTTGACGTATTCTTCATACAAACGACATCAACGCGAGATTTGCTATAATTTTATCAGAAAAAAGGTATTTTCATTTCATCTGTTCTTGCAATTAATCAATATTTATGCACCAACTCTATAATTTACCACCCAGCTTCTACAGTTTAGAGATAATCAATTCGACTCGTATAAGTACAGCGATCAAACTAATGCCCCGGGGGGGAAAGTGCCCTAAATATTGAAGATACTTAAGTACGTACGTAGGTACATGTATTATTTACAAATCTTGACAAAAATTATGTTTCATAGAATTATTTGTTATTGGTGATTTATAGAGGTATATTTCCTCAAAAATGGGGGGAATTTACTGCGGCGCCATTTTACCGGCCAGATTCCCATTTGGTACTCAATTCTAAACAAATATTTCAGCATAATCGGTCAAGAGGTTGTTAAGACTTAAGTTAATAATCACAATAGTCTTCGCGAGCACAAAAAATTTCTATTGTTTGCAGAACTACTAGTTTTACGCATTAGAAATATAAATAAGCACTGCCCTTATAACCAGAGCTAGAATCAAAACCCACCAAACGTAGAAAATAAACATTCTGTATTTTATGATACTGATCGAAAAGTGTAATCATTAGTAACAAATACCTATAATAAACATTGCGTCAAAAATTGAAAAATAATATGGAAATATTCAATATAGATAAAAATAACCCTACACATAAAGCAAGAATAAAATTACAATTCCGCCCAGATAGCTTTTATTATTTTTTATCAGCCCTTGCTCAACACTTTTCAAATTTTTTTAGTATTTACTTGTTGTACAGATGACTGTGGGCGCCTATGTATTTGGCTCAAAATTGAAAAAACATGAACTTCGCCTTTATCGGGACCCGAACGTATTATTTCTCCTACTCTGTGACTTTACCAAACCATAAAACCCCTACTATTAACTTTAGCTTCAATAACAAAGGACTTTTTAAACAAACTTTTAATCCCCATTTGCACAACTTTATTCGCTTTTGTTGAAAAACTATTAAGTATATCAGCACCTACTTTAATATTTCAAACAATGGACACATTCAAAATTTAGACCCCAGCTTTTATCAGATTTATTAAAATTTAGTTGGAAAATAACAGACACATATTTTTGATTTTATTTTTTAATACAAAAAGTATACATATTTTAATTGTGTTTTATTTTATTGATTTTGTATATTATGAGATTCTAGATTATATATAATTAAGATTTTTGCCCAGAATTCACCTTATTTACAAAGGTCCATAGGATGCTATGTCCATGGATTTTTGTTACAAACTAGAAGGAAAAATAATATTAAATTGTCTCCGTGTTGAACTGATGGTTTATATTAATCTGTGGTTGTAAAACAGAGATAAGAAAAATAAACGATTGACTACGTGTAAGTTTTTTTATACATATAACAAGACAACAAGATACGTATTTAGAGTTTTGGCGGGAAAACGAAAAAGATCGCGTCTCGGCATTGCATTATTTTCCAAAACTTATGCTATTTTCAGTGTTAGTGCATAAAATAGGTGGCATTTTATTCCTTAAGTGCTGACAGGCATGAGTGTGGGAAAGTGGTATAATGATGGTGAAACGTTTCTTTTCGTGTTGTTTCCAAAACTCCGTAAAAGTTTCTGGTAAAGTTGCCACCACTTTACTCGGAGTATGACTTGACTAGACTAGATTATGAATTGAAGGGGTGAGAACAAAAAGGGTTTAACTGTTTTTTTTTTTTTCACAAAATGACTTATGGGTAGCCTTGGATTCAGCGTGAAATTATCTACAATAATACATTCTCTAACAACCGAAATGAGGCTTAAATCTCGAGATTTTGAGTCTATAAACGGTTTATCTGTCACAGGAATACAGTTCGCTTAGCATAAATACATTATTATATTTATTTCATTTTATTATATTTTTACAGTAATTGTATGAAATGGTACTATATTTAGTATTATAAAATAGAATTAAAACATTTTCAAGCAACTGAAACTTACATAAACCTATTTATTACCTTATAAGCACTCTACATAAAAATGAAGACGTTGAAGTTTGAAGTCAATTTTCTCGAAACTATTAACTTGACAGTTAAACCCTTTTTATTCTCAACCCTTCAATTGACTTGATGACTTAGACCGTGACTTGACACAAATATACATAATATTAATTAACTTGAGAAATTATCAATATACACAAAAGTGTGGATCCAAAATAATAAAAATAAAAATCCAACTTCCAACTTATTGAGCTGCGCATCACATCTTGAGCCGGAAGACAACCACTGCTGAATACAGGCCTCCTCCATAAAACGCCGCTTTGGAAGCTTTATATATATATTTTTTAATATAAAAGTAATTAACAAAAATACTTTGTTACGAACGTATAAAAAGGGTTTAACTGTCAAATAGATAGTTTCGAGAAAATTTACTTTAAGCTTCAAGGGCTTCCTTTTAATGAAGAGTGCTTATAAGGTAATAGAAAAGGTTTATATAAGTTCAGTCGCTTGAAAATGTTTTACTGTAATTACTGTAAAAATATAATATAATAAGATAAATATAATAAAGTTTTTATGCTAAGCGAACTGTATTCCTGTGATAGATAAACTGTTTTTAGACTCAAAATCTCGAGGTTTAAGCCTCATTTCAGTATTTTGAGAATAAATATTTGTGCTGTGATTTTGTTAATGAAATAATTTATTTATGTAAATTATTGTTGCAGAAGATGATGACCAACAAGCAGCTGCACCCAATTCTAAGAGTTTGAAAGAACAGCGAAATAATAATGAGGGGACATGGAACATCCTGTGAGTACCTTTTGTTCTAATTCATATTTTATATACGTAATTATGAACAAGAACACCACTAGCATAACTTATTTTGTTTTATTTTTTTATCTTGATTTATGACGTGACGAGCTAACCATTTGCCTGATGATAAGCGACACAGCTGCCCAAAAAAGTTGCAATGTCACTCGGAACCCTAGAGTATACAGTTTCCCGTGACACTGCACTGCGCACGTCATCTGGAGACTTCAACAATCTCAATCAATTTAGTATCAAGATTACTAGACTGTGAGATCAGGTCATAAAGTCACATTTGCCCAGTAAATTCAATTTATCAAAATAAAATACCACAGAGAAACCCTCAGAATGTTTTTTGCTCTAAAGTCACGAGACCATACCGCCTAGTCTTTCATAGAAAATTGTCATTTGTGAGAATTAGAAAACTAATTTCATTCGTTTCACTTCTTTCACAGACAATTCCAGATAATTTGGTCTTTAGTCTTTTACTTATTCTACACCAACAAAATTTGTATTTCTCTAAATTTTTAAATGTGTAAATATTTAATTCTTGAGCACAGACCAACTAGATTTATAAGCGTTTACATACTAGACCGAATCGTCACTTACATCGGGTGAGATTGTGGTCAGGCGCAAAACTATCAAATAATAAAAAAGTTCATGATTTTATATAAACACAGGAATGTCTAGAAATATCAACATAAAGATAAGAAATTGAAATGAAAAAGACAATCGCAATGTTTATTTTATTTTATTGCTTGCTATATAACATTTAATATTTATTTCATACTAGCAGAGCCCCGTGGTTTTCCGCTCAACCTTCTTAATTTTTTCTTTCATAACCTTCTCTTGCCAATAATAAACACAACAAACAAAATTTTTAAAGACCTTTCGAAACGTCTGGTTGAAGCCACGCGTGACCAAAATGCTGGCCTCTACTTCGGCCAAAGATTGAGCATTGCCATTCAACGTGGCAATGCTGCCAGCATAATGGGCACGTTGCCTACTGGTAGTGGTTTGTTTGATTAAGTTCTCTTTTTATTGTTTTATGTTTATTAAATAATATTATGTTGTATGTTTCAAAATAAAAATACAATTTTGTGGAAACAAACAAATAATTAGAGTAAATGTTCCATCCGTTCAAGCGTGATGCAAGTACAATCAAGTACAACCTCATTATATAAATAAAACTTGCCATAATGTTTTTAAATGCCAAATGAATGTGTATAAACAAGTACAGCTATAAAAATAGGATGAACAATATTTAAATAAATACGACTAGATTTTTCCACAAATAAAAGCTAGTATCTAACAATTTTTTTAGATTGTTATTATTTACTCGTTTTATGCAATAGACGAGAGCTACGATCAATATTTGAGGATATATCCTTCTTAGCTACGATGCGCAGACGAAGTTTCTTTGACTAAAACAGATCGCGCTAACCCTGTACAGGGGCATCGGGATTTACTACTACTGATTTACTATAATTTGTTATCGAATGGCGTTTTATTCAGTACATGAACTTTAACCACTTCACTTTGATAGCGTAAGAGAATGACGTATATGTATACGTTCTTTCACATAGACCCTTTTTCAGATTCGAAAACTGTTGTCACCCTAAAACTAATCAAGAAGAAGTGCCCTTTGTAATCAAGCCCGTAGAGGAAGAACCGATAACAACAGCGCCTGCAAAAGTTTATGAATCCGTCGAGTCCCGACCTGGTCCATCGAGTCATATAGACACTTTAGAAGATATTTCGAGTGACTCCAGTTTCGAGTTTCTAGAGGAGAACGCAGACTCAGATCGGCCAGTTAACTTATATGATATCATTCCAACACTTCGTTCAGCTTTTAAACGTCTCAGTGGCAGAGATGCAGCGTAAGTAAAAAACCAAATCAAAGTTGATAATTAGATGCACAGTAATAGGTTTGCCAAACAAAAATAATCAAAGGTGTTTCATGACTTGAAATTTCATTTGCGAATTATATTTAGCGATGCGATGTCGATTTGATCACCAATTAATGATTCAATGTTATTCAATAAGTATGTGAGTGAAAGTGCTAAATTTCCAATTATTGTCCTTACTAATACTTAGAATAGTTCACAGGTATATTTCTACTACTTCAGACACGAGCCTTTTAAGGCCACTAAACGTATACACACATGCCTTGACAAATTTTTTCATTGATGCAGTCTTGCACTAATTCCTTTATTTGTGAAAACTTTCTAATATATCTTACGCTTTACGTTTTTTGGCAGGTGCGTGCAGTTGGCTCTGGTGGACTAAAATTCAATAGAATTCTGATAATCGTAGAATTCTATTGAAACGTAAATCTGTACAAATGGGAGTCTGTAGACATGTGAATGTGTAGACATGTAAATGTGTAGACATGTGAATCTGTAGACATGGGAATCTGTAGACATAGGAATCTGTAGACATGAAATCTGTAGATATGGGAATCTGGAGGATTCGAAACAATTCCCAATGACTAAAACTTTATTGCAATTTACAGCACTCAGCGCAGTGTCAAGTTTAAGATGGATCTGAAGATGCGCCATGTAATCTTAATCGGAACGGGAGAAAGATACAATAATATCGATATATCTATTGATATGTCTCTCATGGAGGAATATTTGTCGAAATTGTTTGTGAAATATGGTAAGATAACAAGGTGTTAGGATTTTCTGCAAAAGTTCGTCTACACTAAGAAAACTGGCAACATGCAGCTGATAACAGTGCATAAACATAACATTACTATATAGTAGTTCTGCGAGCTGTAAACATCGCGATCACCAATGTTTTACTGGGTGATTTTTTCAATCCATAATCCGTATAAAATAGTTTTTTACCACTTCTCGAAATGTCTTCACATCTTATTTATATTTGAAATACTAGTTTAGAAAGGACTATCTAATGTTTCTGCCCAATATCAAATATCAAAATCGGCCAGCAAATGGCGCCGCAGCAATGTTTCTTCCTTTTTGGGGAAAATACCCCAACAATAAAAATCACCAACGACAAAAAAAGCTATGACCTTGTTGAATTTGTATACATGATTTGTTAAGAAAAATACGACCGCTATGTGCCTTGTGTACATACATTCTCAAATCTCAAATCACAAGTAAAAAAAGAAACATGCACACCTTACATTAGTGTGTTAAATTTGCCAGCTTCATTAGGCTATAATTTTTTTGTTTTTTGCTATTTAAAACCTTTCGTCTGTTGCAGGGTCAACTGACGCTTACCCAACAATACACAGCCTTTATATGCCATCACCAAGGCAAATCCTTCACAAAATGGGCGCTGCCGTATCCAACATCACAAGAAATGAAATAATCTGTGTCTACATCTCGGCTGAAGGAGGTCCAGAGCGCAAATTTCAATTGAACTGTGAGTTCCTACAGTACAGTACGTTTCCACGTAAAACATGACAACTGGAAATTGTTTTCCTTGGAGTAGTTGCGAGAAACAAATCGGTAGATCTGTACAAGTCAATGTTTTCTGGGAAGACATGTAACGTTTGTCGGTAGCTAAAATTCTAATACGCTATTACTCGTATATAGTAAGCGCTTAAATGAAATTCTTAAAAAGTTAATTAAAGTTATTAATCATTTTATCTAAACAAAAAAGGTTAAAAACAATAAGAGTTCCTTTTATGTAGCATAAGAAAATGAACGGGTAATAAGTTTTTGGAACACATTGTCATATTTGTATATTTGCTTTGCTGTCCCCACAGTTTCACGCGCGTGGTGAAAATTTTCTAATTTTCTGCTCAAGTTTCTGAATTTTTTTCATAAAAATTTCTCCCGTCAATAATAAATACAACAAAAAAGAACTAGCGAAAAAGTTCCATCTGTTCACGCGTGATGCGATGACTGAGAAAATTAGAGATTATTTTTTATATATTAAGATATAAGATTATTGATTTGTTATTGCCAATGCATTATTGCATGTAATCTATTGGTATATCTTAATATATAAAAATGAATCTCTATTTCCCTTGAGTATCGCATCACGGGTGAACGGATAGAAATCTGTCGCTAATTCTTTTTTTATTGTGTTCATTATTTTCAGGAGAAGGTTCTTTTAAAGAAAAATTAAGAAAGCACCCCGCAGGGTTACTATATAACTGAAAACAAAAAGAATATCTATAAAATAAAACCTTAAACAAGGTACTATAAATTTGTCGAAATTCAAATTTTTAATTAAATTCCTGTGACTTGAAACAATTTGCCACTCCGAGAGGATAGGAAAATTATTTAATCATACCAGTTTTGGAGTGGAAAGGACCTATCCTCGGCACCCTATGCCGGAGTCTTAATAATAGGGTCCCGTTTAGATCCTTGTGCAGGGCTTGAAATTGGCGTATAAACTGGAAGAATATAATATTAAAAAAATGAAAATTACACAGGCCCCTTTTGCATGAAATTGACTTAAAAACTGGAATAAAATAATATTCCAAAACATGAAAATCAGACAGGCTCCTTTTGCTTGAAGTTGACGTAAAACTGGAAGAAAATAACATTCAACAAGTTTGAACCAAAATTACTTTCCGCCATAAGCGCAACTGGTGAACTGAAGCAACAGGTCCAGACCTCGCTTACGAGCGACTGGCTTATGGCAGTGTATTATTATAAGTAGGTGCTTATATACCGCGCCGCGACGATGTTATGAAATCTTTTTACGAACGACGAATGGTATTGTTTTACTCTTATCGCCATTTTAAGTATTCCGTACCCGATTAGCCCGTACCAACCCGTTTAAGGTTTAGCGGAAACCAAGAAGATTAATTTGTTTTATATCTACCTGTCTGTTCTCAGAAATGGTAGTAAATTTAAAACTCAAAACACATTTTTTTTTGTTATAGGGTACCTTAAATAGTACATCATTAAAATTATAATGTAGCCATTACTACGGCTAATAAGTAATTTAAATTTGACTTAAACTGCTAAACTAATCATAAGAATGTCTCCATGAATGCTTTTTTTAATGTCTCTATTAAGGGGAAGACACTTTGTTCATGAGTCTTTTTGAGTAACACTCACTACACTATGGTCAATATCACTATCACGAGACTAACTCAAAAGGTTTTTTCCTTTTTAGTCTTCTCACTATATCCGTGTTATTGAGGAGCTGGATCGTCTCGACATTTACATGGTGGTGAAGCCTTCGTTCATGAGCTTCAGCGAATTTCTTTATGACATTAACAACAAGGTCTACCTTTAGGTCCCGTTGTAGGTACTCGTTTCTAATATACCAAGGTGCATTTACAGCGCACCGCAGTACTTTGTTTTGAAAACGTTGGATGATCTGTATATTGTTTTGTGTAGTACAGCCCCATAACTGAATACCATAAGTCCATATTGGCATGAGGACTTGTTCGTATAAAAGTATCTTATTGTGCACTGACAACGAAGAATGCTTCCCAAGCAGCCAGTGTATCTTCCTATAGCGACACTCTAGTTCATCGCGTTTCTTTTTGACATGGGCCTTCCAGCGAAGCTTTGCGTCAAGTGTCATGCCTAAATAATAGAAATATGGAAGATAAATAAACGTGTGCGAATCCAAGGCTGGCCAACATGTGCGTGATAAAATTTTTGACGTGTCAACTAATTTTTAAGCTTGTCCTACCGCGTCGTTTTAAATTTTTATTTAAACTTGGTGCGCCCCGCCTTTTCACACGCGCGGTGTAAATTGACTAATTTTCCGCTCCTCTTTTTTATTTTTTCTTTCATAAGAATCTTCTATAGACATTAATAAAAATAACTAAAAAAAATTGCAGAAATGTTCCATCTGTTCTATTTCCCCTGGTCATATATATATATATATAATATATATATACATATTTATATATATATATAATATATTTATAATGTGTATATATAATTTAAATATTTATATATTTATATACACGGTGGCATTGAATTCACTCTTTTCCTTAAATGTATGTACTCAGACCATGCTATGGAATATTCGTACAAGATCCAATTTAAAAAAAAAATAAGGTATGAATTTGATAATACCTAATTTAAGATTTATTTCATAAGAACTTTTTTATTTGGTTATATGGGAGCGTTCTATAGCATGGACTGAAGACATACATTAAATGAAAAAGAACGAATTAAATTTCACCTTGTATAGTATAGCTACCTCTCGCTTACAGTAATGAATGATGTGAAGAGCTAGTAAATTAATAGTAGTAATAATAGTAGTAATACTAGTAGTAATTCTAAGACTACTTCTAATAAATCTAAAGTTTTCTAAAGTTATTATTAATAAAGCTAGCTAAAGATTTTACCATTACATCTGTTCAAAAATCTCTGTCTCTACGACCTATTATAAACAGGTACATCTCTTAACCGTAATAGATAGCAGACTGAAATAACGGATTACCTTGGAGTTTTGGTGCGAAAACGAAAAAGATCGCGTTACCGCATAAAATTGATGGTGAAAGGTTTCTTTTCGTGTTGTTTCCAAAACTACATAGAATTTTCTGGTAATGTCACTTAAGCGAAATTAGATACACTTTTGTTGTAATAGAAGGAGGTCCATAGGTTTGCTGAATTAATGATATGCCGATTGACTTTGTATAAGATATATTAATTAAAAAGATATTTACAAAAACCAAAATGCGGAAAATAAAATTTTCTCTAATGTGAAGTCTATATCAACAACATTCGTTGCCCCTAGCAACTAGCTGGAAAGTTTATCTATGAGATTGGTATAGAAACTTTTTCGTGGGCCAGCACGCCACATCACCCCCCTCCAGAGACCGTCCTACGGGCGATAATATTCTGGAAAACGCACTGTTCGTCCTGATCGAGTGGTCACTGGAGCGTCTCGGGTCTCAGGTGCTGCCACGGCGGGAGAATGGTCCAACTCACGAAGTATGTAGGCAGGCTTAATGCGGTCGACTGATACAGTGACTTCTTTGCCTTTTATGCGGAGCTTAAAAACTTTATCCCCTCGTTCTATCACCTCATGCGGGCCTGTGTAAGCTGCTTGAAAAGATGGATGCGAGGTGTCATCTCTTAGAAAGACGTGGGATGCTGTTGCTAAATCTTTGAAAATGAATATGGAGCGGTTATTCCCATGGTGAGAAGTTGGTAATGGCAACAATTTTTTGGCGAATGTGCGCAGTCTTTCAGTGTATACTGTCAAGTCCTCTGTGCCATCAGCCGATTGACAAAAAATGTCACCTGGGAGTCGTAGTGTCTCTCCATATACGAGTTCAGCTGGAGTCGCTTGTAAGTCTTCCTTAAATGCCGCCCGGATTCCCAGTAGTACAAGTGGAAGTGTTTCAAGCCAGCTGCTGGTCGCATGACATGTAATAGCGGCTTTAAGCTGTCTGTGGAATCTTTCGACAAGTCCATTGCATGCTGGATGGTAGGCTGTAGTTCGTCTGCGTTGAAATCCGATGATGTGGGACAGATGCTTAAAAAGTTCTGATTCAAACTGTCGACCACGATCAGTGACGATATCTTCAGGGCAGCCGAATCTGGATATCCATCCGTGAACTAAAGCTTTTGCCACTGTTTCAGCTGTTATCTCCTGTAATGGTATAGCCTCGGGCCATCGTGTGAAGCGATCTACACATGTGAGACAGTAACGATACCCTTGTGAGAGAGGTAAAGGTCCGATCAAATCTATGTGGATTTTCATGAATCTGGCTCGAGGTAAGCTGAATGATGCTAATGGAGATGAGACATGACGTGTTATTTTTGATCGTTGGCATGCTAGGCAGGAACGAGTCCACTCTCTACAATCTTTTCGCATACTAGGCCATACATAGCGTTCCGATATCAGTTTCGTCGTCGCATTTATGCCAGGGTGGCTAAAAGAATGCAAGTTTTCGAACACTTGCCGTCGCATGTCTTTGGTCACATAAGGTCTGGCCACATTGCTGCTCTTGTCACAATAGATTTCTGTGTGAGATCCAGGCAGTTTGATTTTTGTCAAGCGCAGAGAAGTATCGCTATCCAAAAGTTGTTCTAGTTCAGGATCTGTGCTTTGTGCTTGAGCAAGCTTGGATAGATCGATGGGCTGAGTAATCTCTTCGATGCGTGATAAACTGTCAGCCACAACGTTATCCTTTCCTGAAATATGCCTGATATCTGTCGAAAACTGTGAAATAAAATCCAGATGTCTGAACTGTCTTGGTGAGCACTTTTCTTTTCGTGAATGAAATGCGAAAGTTATGGGCTTATGATCAGTATAAATAATGAAATCTCTCGCCTCCACCATGTGACGAAAGTATTTTATTGCTTCGTAGATGGCAAGAAGTTCCCTGTCGTAAGGCGAGTATTTCTGTTGACATGGTGAAAACTTTCGAGAGAAAAATGCTAAAGGTTCCCACATGCCGTCTTTATGCTGTTGTAAAGCTGCGCCCATTGCTGTGTCTGAAGCATCGGTGACTATAGCGAGCTTCGCTTGGCAGTCTGGATGAGCTAGTAGTGCTGCTTGGCAGAGACTTTCCTTGCAGGTGATGAATGCTTTAGTAGCTTCTTCTGATAAATGCACGGGATGTGAACCTTTAACTGATCCTGTGAGCAGTGCATTCAGAGGCGCTTGATGCCGCGCTGCGTCAGGAATAAACCTTCTGTAAAAGTTCACCATTCCTAGGAATCTTCGCAGTTCTCTAACGGTTTTCGGTGGAGGGTAATTCGCAACTGCTTCTACCTTCGATGGTAACGGCTTAGTGCCAGCTGCTGAGATGCTGTGTCCTAAAAACGTTACCTCTGATACACCGAATATGCACTTGTTCGTGTTGATTACCATGCCGTATTCCTTGAGTCTGTTGAAGAGCAGATGAAGGTGCTTCTTGTGTGATTCCTGATCAGGTGAGAAGATCAAAAAATCGTCCAGAAACGGGAAACAGAACTCTTCAAGGCCCCTAAGCATCTCGTCCACAAATCGTTGAAACGTTTGGCTGGCATTACGTAGTCCGAACGTCATGAACGGAAATTCGTATAAACCAAACGGCGTCGTGATTGCGGTCTTCGGAATATCCTCAGGGCAGACAGGAATTTGATTATAAGCTTTTACGAGATCGATAACCGAGTATACTTGACAGCCGGAGAGACAATGTGCAAAGTCATGTATGTGTCGAATGGGATAGCTGTCTGGTACGGTTCTAGCGTTGAGCATTCTGTAGTCACCGCATGGACGCCAGCCGTTATCTTTTTTAGGCGCAAGATGAAGTGGTGATGACCATGGTGACTTTGAAGGTCTGGCTGTTCCGTTCCTCAACATATCTGCAAACTCGTCTTTTGCAATTTTTAATTTATCCGGTGCTAGTCTTCGTGGTGTGCTGCTTATTGGCGGCCCTGCAGTAGTTTGTATATGATGCATGGTATTATGCTTCGGAACACGGTGGACACCGGAAGGTCGAGTAATTTCAGGGTATTCGCTTAGTATGTTGTGATATACGGAATTTCCAGAAATAACTTTTACCGATGAAATGTTCCCAGTTGACTGTGCAGGTGAAGCTGGGGACGTAAGGCTTGTGGTGTTGTCGATTAAACGTTGATTTCGACAATCCACGATGAGGTTGTAAAATGATAAAAAATCTACACCTATTATGGCCTTTGTAACGTCCGCTACGATGAATCGCCAAGTAAAGTCACGGCGCAAGCCTAGGTTCAGCACTAAATGAGCGTAGCCGTAAGTAGAAATGGGTGTACCGTTTGCCGCACACAGCTCATAATTTGTTTTCTCACGACGTTCCTTGAGTGCCGATCGGGGGAAGACACATACGTCACTGCCAGTATCGATGAGAAACTGCATCTTCGTAGCGCCGTCCGTGACAAATAGGCGACCGGAAGTTTGGCAATCGGTCGTCGCCATTACCGACTGCTGTTCGCGTTTCCCGCATGGTAGTCGCACGGTTTTACGCACTTACTTGCTTCATTGCCGAACTTATTATGATACCAGCACACAGGAAATTTTCTATAGTTCGACTGTGATCGTGTGGAGCTAGAACGACCGCGCGTTTTCTTGTTTGAACGATTCGGTGCACGTGAATGCCGGTTCACCTGCGCAGTTAGAGCTTGCACTTGTTTGGTAAGTTCAGCAATCTGTTGGTTCATGGCTTCTAAAGAGCTTCCTGGTATGGCACTTGATGTTGATGCTACGTGCGCTGTAGGCGAAACAACGTCATGGATGCGGTCAGCGAGATCTGCGAGCGCTTCCAGTGAAGACGTCATCTGCGAAGCGATTATCGTTTGCGTGCTACTTGGTAAGCGACTGGTCCAGATATTACGTAGAAAATCTTCGGGAACTCCAGGTCCAGCCAAATGTTGCAAATGTCTTAGAAACTGAGATGGCTTACGGTCTCCAAGTTCTGCGTGCATAAGTAATTGCTTGACCTTCTTTTCTCGTGACGCGGACAGTCGTTTGATAATTTCCGACTTCAATTTTTCATACCTGTTGGTGTCGGGCGGGTTGATGATTATATCTTCCACCTCAGAAGCATACTGCGGGTCTAGTTGGCCGATAACGTAGAAAAACTTCGTATTGTCCGTAGTAATGTTCGATATCGCGAATTGGCCCTCGATCTGCGCGAACCAAATGGCCGGCTTTTCAGGCCAAAACGGCGGAATGCGCACGCCCACACGACAAATATCTTCGTTCTTATCGGTTGAGAGCGACATCTTTATGTGAATCAGTATCAGAATTATCGCAATCAGCAACAAAATCAAAATCACACACATTTACTGCAAACGTGGACTTTCGGTTCAAAACAGGTCACCAGTTAAGCGAAATTAGATACACTTTTGTTGTAATAGAAGGAGGTCCATAGGTTTGCTGAATTAATGATATGCCGATTGACTTTGTATAAGATATATTAATTAAAAAGATATTTACAAAAACCAAAATGCGGAAAATAAAATTTTCTCTAATGTGAAGTCTATATCAACAACATTCGTTGCCCCTAGCAACTAGCTGGAAAGTTTATCTATGAGATTGGTATAGAAACTTTTTCGTGGGCCAGCACGCCACATCACCACCACTTTACTAGGAGTATAACTTATCGAGACTTTTTTTTTTTTATGTTACGGAATGACGTGACGAGCTAGCCGTTCGCCTGATGTTAAACGACATGGCTGCCCATATCAGCTGCAGTGTCACTCGGAACTTTAAAGTATAGAGGTTCTCGTGACACTGCACTGCGCACGTCATCCAGAGACATCAGCACAATCTAGTAATAAGATTACTAAACTGTGAGATCAGATCATAAAGTCTCATTTGCCTAGTAATTTCACTAGCTACAGTGCCCTTCAAACCGGAACACAGCAGTGCTTGCGCACTACTGCTTGGCGGCAGAATAACTGGCAAAGCGGTGGTACCTACCTAGACGAACTTTGCAGTTAAGTCCTACCACCTAGTCTGCCTAGACTGGACTATGGCTTAACACTCACACTGCCGGGTTCACACGGCCTCTGTTTATGTATTACAAATTGTATGGCCTTAGCTTTAATGACATTTTTTTGTAATATAAAACGTTACTTCACAGATATGTTCGATACTCGCGGGTTGATCACCACCTCCCGATTTGACATAAGCCGGGACATCAATAAGGTCAAACATCAACTCTTACAACCGGGCGACCTGGCCCCATTTACCCGACGACCTCTTATTTTAATAATTCAGTCCTCGGCTGCTACAATCTTCGGCAACTTGCTGAATTACTATAGCTCACCTTTAGTCATTTTGATGGCTCCTATGACTGAAGTGCCGGATTTAACCAGTAAGTTTCTTAAAAAGTATCCTATTTTGATCTCTGTAGTATCATAACTTAGGGTAGTATTAACAATCGGTGGGCAAAAATTAATCTGGTTCCGCCGTTTTAACGTAAAACCCACTTTCACTTTTTGCTCAGAATATTTGAGAGCACAATGCATGTTGACAGCTTCTGTGGTGTGGTGTGTGACTAGGTCGGCTCATAACCCGAAAGGGGCCGGTTCGATTCCCGCGGCAGGACCAGTATTTGTGCTTAGAAAAAAAAACACAAATATTGGTTCTGAATCTGGGTGTTGGGGGACTATGGTTCACGTAGTTCCTGGGTCCCTAGACACAGGGAATCCTAGTTAGGGTCCAGGATCTATGTATGTGATCGTTGGGCGTTATTATTTATTATTTTATCTGGAGATTACAGTCGAAGTAGGCATATCAATAATAATTTGCGTCATCCACTGTTTCCATTTTGGCGCTCAGTGCACACCATTGCTTGCTTGCTTTATAATTACAATTTACGATGATTATATGCACGATGTGTTTTAATAAATTGTTTTTTACAGAAATTGATTCTAAACCGGGTGTGATGACAATGTTCTTGACGCGTCCAATCGACGCGCTTTTGCTGATGTGCTCAAAGGAGTTTGAGGACAGAGGCAAGCTAAGAAGAGAACTACAAAAGATGCTGAATAAGTTCCATAGGCACGCCATGGACTTGCTTCAAGAAGAAGAAGGTAAGGGAGTATAACGTGATCAAAGTAATATAGCAATATAATATAATATAAAGTAATATAGCAATATAATATACTTCGGCATATCCGTGTTATGACTAAAATTGCTTACTTTACAGTTTTTTATAATTTTTTATTAAAGTTTAGTTAAAAATAACACATGTGTGTTTTTATTTTGTTTTGATGAGCTACATTTAAGGAAATTTTGTATGGAAATTAATGAAAAACATGTTTGCAGGGAGAAAAAAAACTTTAAGTCTTTGTTTCAATCTGTTTTTTTTTTAATTTCAGTAATTGATACAAATTGGGCTTCACACTTCGATTATCATTTATTTAGCTTCATTTTGTTTTTCAACAATAACTTGAGAAATACTAAGTAGATATATCTGATATTTTTTTATATGACCTCTTTAGAGGGTGTTCATATTCAGTACCTTTCAAAAAATTCAATGCTTTCCATTGCTTTTGTTCTGCACGAATGCCAAGGCCTAGTTCTCATTCAAAGCTTGTCTGGGATATCATCATTACCTATTATCAATCCCAAACCTATTATACCATAATTCATGCAATTCAATTGGAGACCTAAAGTGAATCACTACGGTACAATTTGGACTGAAGCGGTTCACTTAGGTCTTCATGTGAATCGCGTAAAAGTATAATTTATTTTGGGTAAAAAATTAAGTAGCTGTATAAATTACAATGAATTGAACTTAGGTGAAAGGAAAAACTAAACTATACAAAGAACTTAAAATAAATAACAATTGAAGAAAAAGTAATATTGTACGTAAAAAGGGGGTCATAAATAAAACACAGAATTTAGATCACCTTCTGCAGGAAGCGTAACCAAAAAGCTGGCAACATTCCCTCTTTGAATAGTGCCATCCTCAGGTCGCGCATCAGTTCAACTAGGTGTTTGGAAACCTCCCTGAGAAGAAAATTAACAGTGAATTAATCTACATATATAAAAGAAAGTCGTGTTAGTTACACTATTTTATCAACGACTGAACCGATTTGGCTGAAAATTGGTAGGGAGGTAGCTTAACCAGGAAACGGACATAGAATACTTTTTTATCCCGTTCGAGCGCGTTTTACTAATTCACCCGTGCGAAGCCGGGGCGCGTCAACTAGTCTAACATATAAAAGAAAGTCGTGCTAGTTACACTATTTGTAAATAAAGAACGGCTGAACCGATTTGGCTGAAAATTGGTGGAGTTTTTTTTTAAGTGTAGGTAGCTTTTATAGTGGATTAACACATAAGCTATTTGTATCCGCAGGTGAAAACGCGGGGCGCGACTAGCATTTAAATAAATAAACTATCCTAAGCTAAAACCATATATTCTATTTACTTTTTTCTGACATGTTTCTTTTTTGCAGCGACGGACATCCTTAAAATAATGACGGACACCGCTTGTCAGAAAATTTTGTTAAATTTCATCTTTTGTGGCGTGGCATACCGCCTGCATTGGCTGGGACATACAAGCGCCTTTTACCTCCCCAGCTCCCTTCCGCCTATAAGTGAATACATCTATTGTAACGAAAAATTAAGAGATATTCTGAAGAGCATAATGTTTTTGCTGAAGGTAAGAAAATAAGGAATAAATATTTCTCTAATAATTGAGGGGCTGAGAATAAAAAGGATTTAACCGTCAAATTGATAGTTTCGAGAAAATTGACTTTAAACTTCAACGGCTTCATTTTAATGTAAAGTGCTTATTAAGTAATAGAACAGGTTTATGTAAGATTCAGTTGCTTGAAAATGTATTAATTCTATTTTAAAATACAAAATACAGTACTAATTCGTACAATTACTGTAAAAATATAATATAATAAATATAATAATGTTTTTATGCTAAGCGAACTGTATTCCTGTGTCAGATAAACCGTTTTTAGACTGAAAATCTCGAGATTTAAGCCTCATTTCGGTATTTTGAGAATGTATTATTGTAGATAATTTCACGCTGAATCAAACGATACCCAAAAGTCATTTTGTGAAAAAAATCAGTTAAACCCTTTTTGTTAAATTGCTAATAATACTTGCTAATTTGGGACAAAATAACGGGATGTTAAAATAAGTTATATACTAAGCATTTTACTTTACTTTACTTTTACTATGATGAATATAGCTTAAAGTTATTGTTTTATTTTCAGATTAGAAGCGCGTTCGAAAAGGGGCCAGATCCTCCATCCGTGGGAGCTTAGATTTGCGACATGGTGACTTGTTACAGCTCACTATCCACAATTATGGCTATGTACAACCGATATTACACACATCGACATTCTACTGTACGTGCGACATTATTTCTAATTAAGAATCGTCTCATTTAAATTTAGTTATCTCTCAACTGTATTGTCGGATTGTTAAAGTATGTATAATGTATGATTGTAACGGATCTTTCCTATTTTCATCGAATAAAATTGGTAAAGATAATACTATTTTTGTGTCAATATTGTTACGTATTTAAGTCTCTGGAATGTTGTGACTGTGCGATAAATTTAATATCAACAATAACACAGATTGTATTTTTATGATATATATTTGGCTAAAAGCCTAACTATAGTAGGTAAGAGTAGAAATTACCATAGAGTAGAATCTCGTAGTGAAAGTTTACACTGGATGTAGATTATTTCTAGTATTGATGTGAATATATACTAACACCTAAGTATATTAGTAACTGTATGTTGTATTTTTTTTAGCATGTAGTGTAGCTAGTAGTGTTTAGCAGTAGTAGTTAAGTCATTGTAGTATTTAGTTACTTGAAATAATAATGGCCCTTTAATAGTTATATCATGTATGTGTTGTCAGAAGGGGTTGTGGGTAGATTGCAACCTATATAACTATAGGCCTTCAGCATGTCCACTCATATCAATTTTAACTTCCAATACATAACCTCACTTAATTACTTTTATTCTTTGTGGCTGTTTTGTTCCAGTTCCAGAGTACATTTTAAAGATTCAGAGCATAGACTTTGTGGTCTCTGTTTTACGTATATCTCGTTCTGGTTTCCTGTGCCCACTGTATGCATTTGATGTTAAAGAAGCTTTATATAGCCAGATGGGTGGGGCAGCGACGACAGTTGCCGGTGTTGCCACTGTAATAAATTGAAATGCTGCCACAGGGTAAATTACGGTACTGCCCGCTGCGCATAGAGTTTATAACTGGACGTAGCTGCCGTCATATGCTTAAATTTATATTTAAACAGAAACTATTAATAAATAATCAATATATAAATTCTAGTCATCGAATTTACATGGTGTAGGAAGCGGGGTAGAATGATTGATATCGAGAATAGGTATGGAGGGCTCAGGAGGTAAACATACTAAAAGTAGGTTTACCCTCAGAGGTGAGCGACGAAGTTAGGTTAGGTCAGACAGTAATTCTATTTACCCTATAATACTGGCATTAATAAACCAAAAGAATGATCATTTCAACCTCTATAATTTTCTGAGACATTGCAATTCTATACAATTTTTACAGGCAATTTATGATAGTCGCGCGCAATACTCAGCGTGATTTTAAATCTACAATCTCTTGATCCAAAAGGTGAATTAATACTTATTGATTAGTCATATTATTATCATTAATTGAAGGGAGATTTTCCGATTAATTTCTTACAAAGTATGATAAAAATGGAATCGCTAATCGTTACCCTTGCGGGCTGGGTATGAGTTATACGGAACAGCCTAAATTCCAAAAATAATTTATTTTATTATAATTATATATATGTACCTAAAGAAACATAAAATGTAAAACGTGAATTGAGATGTATTTTTGGAAAAGAAAAAGTTTATTATTATCATATTGAAAATATATTGCTAAAAAAGTTCAGTCAATGTGTTAGTAAAGGGGTTTTTTTTATCGTGTATAATCCTTAGTGTAAATTCAGCGTTGCACTTTTGTAGTTACATTTACAAATGGGAAGAAGTTTGATCTTTAGCTGTCCAAACTAGCTTTATTTGATGTAACCGTGCAAAGTTTTCATTTTATATCAAGTCGGTATTTTATCGGAATTTATTTTCTTGATTGGGTTTTTTGTATTTATTTTTTATTAATTTATTTTAATATTACGGCTCAACATCTTGCCGAGTCGGAAATAGTTAAAATAAAACATTTTTCCGGTTGGTTGTGTTGTGAATGTTGTGATATAAGTAACTATTTTCTTTTGTAGCCCTTTCCCTTTATTAATCACATTTTAACCCCACGTTAGGTTTATATCTTTGAAAAAGAATAAAAAAGATCTCAAGTATTTTTTATTAAGATATTTTCAAAAAAATTATTGATACGTTGTGAGAAATATTTAGGTATATAAGAGTATTAAGAACAAGATACTATATCAGTATTTTGTGTATGTTAATTATGAAATATTGATGTCTATTTTGCTAAATTATATGAAATATATGTAGGTGTTGAATGAATATCATTTATAATTATAAATATATATATTAATAAAATCAATAGTATCTTAAGATTAAATCGAATACTTATATATATTATTGAAAAAACAAATATTTTTTGTCAATGTTTGATCATGTTAATTATATGTATCAATTATGTAAAGTATTGTATTATCTGTGATTAAAGTAGGTGCATGAAGCATTATAAATTAAAAACTTTATTTTTAAAATATTACAAAAAAAGATAATTTCAGTACATCATTTTACTTATGTACCTACTGACTGTAATAAAACCGGTCCCACGAATTCTAAGCTCAACAGTCTCACAACTTCTAAGTAATGTAAACAATACTCATTAAGAATATTATTTAATTCACGAAGTTTTCAAATTCTTCGTTTCTATATCTGAATTAACAAATAAATAATATAAAATAAAGAAGTAAAGTTCGTCAAGACACGAGTGTACTAAGGATATATAATAAAAATGTCATAGGTCTTAAAAAATTCCATCTTCATAAATAGCTCATTGTTATTGCATGTAATTCTAATATTGTTATATTTATGTGAACTATTCAAATTAAAATCTGAATGTCGTGTCTATTTTCTATTTTTATCGGATTTATTCCGACTCCCATGTTAGTTTCCCAAAACAAATTTTAATTGTAGAAGTACCTGCCATTTTTCTTATTTTTATTCCAATTAATAATTTATTACCAAACAAATTGACACCAGTCTGTATAGCTTGAGGTAAGTACTTATAATATAGCCTTTATCTATTTTGCATGGGTTCTATTTATATTAATATATCTATTTATATAGGTTAGTGTGCTGAAAGGTTGTGCGATGACCACCTACCCTCTTCTGAATCAGCACAAGTAGAAGTTCAGCAAAATTTCTCACTTCCAAAGTCAGTAATTCATACCAAACAATTTGGTACCACTTTTATAAAGCATACTGGAACTTATAATGGTGAATAAAGCTACCTGATAAAAGTTACTGTCCTGAAATAGTTTAAAAGTCGAAAGTCAGGTCAGGCGAAAGTCTTCTTCTGTCTAATGTCCATGTACCGGCTACAAATACTGGTAATTATTGCAATGTGAACGATATGGACTCTAGAATTAAGTTATCGACGATTAGAATCGACCAGCGGTTGCAACAAGAATCAAATTCAGCTACGTAGGACTTTTCGCCAAAATCGCATCTATAGTTGCACTAACGCAGTCATAATCTAAATATGTATAACTCAAAGATGACTGACTGACATAGTGATCTATCAGCGCACAGCCCAAACCACTGGACGTATCGGGCTGAAAGGCATGCAGGTAGATGTTATGACGCAGGCATCCGCTAAGAAAGGATTTTTCGAAATTCCACCCTTAAGAGGGTGAAACGGGTGGTTGAATTATTTTCCCATATACCACGCCACGGGCGAAGTTGCGGGCAGAAGCTCGTTGAATATAAAGTGAGGATAAAAAAAATGATTTAAGCAACAGCAATGATGGAGACCTTAAACGCTACCGCTATACAATAAAGTACTCTGTACAACCGCATCACCAGTGAAATAGCAACATTAATGTAAAAATTAAAAGAACGTGTCGATTGCTGTAATAATTTAAATGCTCAATGGCCAGTGTTTGATACGAATACTCGGAACTTATGGTAGAGCACAAGTGTGGAATGCTGGAATAATGATGAAGGAAGATGACATCGTCACAATGTTTCCGGAACGACGAGTTAGTCGTTCACCCGATGTTAAACGATACGCCTGCCCACAACAGAACAGAGTCACTCGGAACTCTAAAATGTAAACATTCGCACAACGCTACACTGCGCACATCATCCTGAGACATCACCATAGTCTGGTAATAAGATTACTCGACTGTGTCATCAGATCATAAGGTCTCAATTACCTAGTAATTGCACTAGCTACAATGCCCTTCAAACCGGAATACAGTAGTGCTTGCGCACTACGGCTTGGCGCAACTATAACGAAGAATAACTGGGAAAGCGGTGGTAGCTACCTAGTCGAACTTTGCAAAAAAGTTCTACTACTTTTACAGTACTGATTATTGATCGCTCTTTATATCTTGACCTTATATTACTAGGTACTTGCAGGTAGATGCTATTATTCTGTGGTGCTAATACTCACTCAATAAAGGTAGGTTTTCGCATTAACCGCGTTTTGGTCTACAAATAGTATTACAAATAGAAAATGCTATGTGTCATACAGACTTGTCACTTTGCCAACCCTCTGTAGATAATAAACTTCAGAAAAATATTTGTTTGGTGCATATTTTCGTAAATATTGGTCTTTACCTATGAAATTGCCGTTTTGTTTGAAAAAAGTTAAAGTATTTTTTTTTCGAACTTATTTATTTCTTTTATTCAAAGTAATCACCCCTGCAATCAATGCATCTTTGCCAACGCTGTGGCAGTTTATGGATGCCCTTCTTGAAAAAATCAGCAGGACGGGAGACAACAAACTCTTCGAAGGCGTTTTGTACTGCCTCTCGGGAATTGAATTTTTTTCCCGCTAAAAAGTTGTCCAAATTTTGGAAAAAGTAATAGTCGGTAGGCGCAAGATCTGGTGAGTATGGTGGATGATGGAGAGCTTCCAAACCCAACTCATGCAGCTTAGAGACGGTATGTTGTGCAGTATGGGGTCGCGCGTTGTCGTGAAGTAGTAGTGGCGACGACCGATTGACCAAAGCTGGTTGCAGACGTGCGAGTTTCGCCATCATTGTGGTCAGTTCTTCAATGTACACATCTGCAGTAATGCTCTCGCCGTTTTGTAAAAAGCTATGATGAATCACACCAGCACTAGACCACCAAACTGTGACCATCACCTTTCTAGGGATCATTTTTCGTTTTGCACATTGCTTTGGTACCGAACCAGGATCTAACCAACTTGCTGAGCGCTTTCGATTGTCAAAAAGAATCCATTTTTCGTCGCACGTAACAATTCGGTTCAAAATTCCTTCATTTCTGTGCCTGTTAAGCAGCGCAAGGCAAGTCTCGACGCGTACGTTGCGCTGGCGATCGTTAAGTTCGTGGGGCACCCATCTATCAAGCTTTTTTATCTTGCCAATCTGTCGCAAATGGACCAATATTGTTTTGATGCTAACATCAAAAGCTGCTGCCAGCTCAGCTGTAGATTGAGATTCATCAGCTTCCACAATCGCCTTTAATTCATCATTGTTGACCAAAGTTTCCGGATGACCACGAGGTTCATTTATCAAGTCCAAATTCCCAGAACGGAACCGAGCAAACCAATAACGGGTTGTACGTTCGTTTGTACAGTTCTCTCCGTAAACGTCGTTGATGTTACGTGTCGTTTGTGCCGCGTTGGTGCCACGACGGAACTCATATTCCATAATTACACGAAATTTCAAAGTATCCATTATGAGGAAAAATGTTGAAATGTAATGAAAATACAAAGCTAATCAATAAACAAAAGACTTATATTGTAAATAGAATGTCATATTTTTAAAACGAAATTAATTTGAATTTAGAATTCATAGCCAATCAAAACTTTTTTTGTTTGAAAAAGTCTGTACTGCAATACGGCAATTTCATAGGTAAAGACCTATTATAAACACTATGCAAGAAAATATAAAATAAATCATATTTACAAATAAATATGAAATTCTAATTATTCTGCTCCGGTAAGATGGGTAATCCGGTAAGAATCTACCCGAAATCACAGATCTATATATACGAGCACCTCAACGTTAATAATATTCAAAAATTTATTCACAATCTATATAATAGGTCTTTACCTATGAAATTGCCGTATTGCAGTACAGACTTTTTCAAACAAAAAAAGTTTTGATTGGCTATGAATTCTAAATTCAAATTAATTTCGTTTTAAAAATATGACATTCTATTTACAATATAAGTCTTTTGTTTATTGATTAGCTTTGTATTTTCATTACATTTCAACATTTTTCCTCATAATGGATACTTTGAAATTTCGTGTAATTATGGAATATGAGTTCCGTCGTGGCACCAACGCGGCACAAACGACACGTAACATCAACGACGTTTACGGAGAGAACTGTACAAACGAACGTACAACCCGTTATTGGTTTGCTCGGTTCCGTTCTGGGAATTTGGACTTGATAAATGAACCTCGTGGTCATCCGGAAACTTTGGTCAACAATGATGAATTAAAGGCGATTGTGGAAGCTGATGAATCTCAATCTACAGCTGAGCTGGCAGCAGCTTTTGATGTTAGCATCAAAACAATATTGGTCCATTTGCGACAGATTGGCAAGATAAAAAAGCTTGATAGATGGGTGCCCCACGAACTTAACGATCGCCAGCGCAACGTACGCGTCGAGACTTGCCTTGCGCTGCTTAACAGGCACAGAAATGAAGGAATTTTGAACCGAATTGTTACGTGCGACGAAAAATGGATTCTTTTTGACAATCGAAAGCGCTCAGCAAGTTGGTTAGATCCTGGTTCGGTACCAAAGCAATGTGCAAAACGAAAAATGATCCCTAGAAAGGTGATGGTCACAGTTTGGTGGTCTAGTGCTGGTGTGATTCATCATAGCTTTTTACAAAACGGCGAGAGCATTACTGCAGATGTGTACATTGAAGAACTGACCACAATGATGGCGAAACTCGCACGTCTGCAACCAGCTTTGGTCAATCGGTCGTCGCCACTACTACTTCACGACAACGCGCGACCCCATACTGCACAACATACCGTCTCTAAGCTGCATGAGTTGGGTTTGGAAGCTCTCCATCATCCACCATACTCACCAGATCTTGCGCCTACCGACTATTACTTTTTCCAAAATTTGGACAACTTTTTAGCGGGAAAAAAATTCAATTCCCGAGAGGCAGTACAAAACGCCTTCGAAGAGTTTGTTGTCTCCCGTCCTGCTGATTTTTTCAAGAAGGGCATCCATAAACTGCCACAGCGTTGGCAAAGATGCATTGATTGCAGGGGTGATTACTTTGAATAAAAGAAATAAATAAGTTCGAAAAAAAAATACTTTAACTTTTTTCAAACAAAACGGCAATTTCATAGGTAAAGACCTAATATATTATTTCTTGAGTAATGCATATACTAAGAATAGATTGTTTTTTAAATGGATTTAGTATTTATTTGTGTATAATTTTTGTGGGTATATCATATACTCCTTAATGGTACATGGTTATGATGAATCTATATAATTTAAAAATATATTATCGTTTATTAACCTATTTTATATAGAAGATAGATTGATAACACCGTTAATAATATTAATACAATAGCAATTCGTGATAGTCGTGACAACTGTAAGGAAATATAAATAAACAAGCGGTATCCGTGTACTACGCTTGTACACACAATGGTATACCAACACATGTATATAATTACCACTCACGAAAATACAGAGCAGAGACGAAGACGATCCAGACGATTTGGACTTCGTTCAAGCGACGGCACGTAAGTACGCTCATACCAGTCGTACTAGTTTATTCATCAGCTGACCACAATTGTCAACGCTAGCCATCCTATTCATCCAAACAACTAAACATCTCCTACACTGACTTGCTATCACTAAAGCGTTACTAAAACCAATACTGACACATCAACTATAGATTGAATTTGAAATGATGACGCGAAATGGTTACCAAAAATAAATTCATGCTCCATCTTATATTTAGCGCAAGCGGTCGGACGAAGGCGAGTCCGCCAGTTCGACCGGGATTTTGAACCGATCGTTGATCGTTTTCATATTAAAAACATTTTTTAAAGCGTGAAGTGTATCTGACAACAAATAAATATCAGCGATGGTGGGCTGAGGGCTCGCCGCGTCCCGCTCGATTCAAGGTAACCGCGGTGCATGCGTCCAAAATTATCTGTGCCGTGGTCATAGTACACAACCTATTCACACCTATTTCGACACAGGCCCACGCAAACATAACGTGTTTTCAGTCTCCGATGCTCGCACTGAAACGAAACGTTGTGTTCTTAGTTCACACGGTGATAAAGTGATCATCTTGCGGGGTCAGTGAGATATTAAATACTTTTCCGAAATTCTAAATTGTAATTTTTTTGATGATTTACATGTGAAAAATTAAACTGTTTTCATAATAAATAACAATATTCTATTTATAAAAATAAACATATGGAATCTGAATTTTCGCCAGATCAAGACCAAGGTGTACCACCTGTGCCGATAAAAACGTACCAATGGGAAGATTTACGAAGAGCTCGTGAAGCTGGGGGCTACCCTTGGACTCATTTGCTTAAGGTGCCTCTAGAGGGCGAAATCACAGCCGAAGATATCATCAGAGAGACTACGCCAAGAAGAAGCATGTCGCGCGAAGTTTCAAGGTCACGAACACGCTCACCGGTTGGCGATGATGTGCAACGTATCCTGAACCTTGATTCTTCCCCGGGTAGTAGTCGTAGACACGGAGAAGAGGGAGAAGATAAAGGAGTACATATACCTAACTTTTCTAAAGAAGTTTCATTAGATGCTGACGATGATACTACACTTGATGTGAATATGAGTGTTAAGCGCCCTGACAGTCAAACAAGTGCTTTTTTAGTAACACCTGTGGAAATACCGAAAAATGTGTCTCCCAAGAGTATATTAAAACGACGAGTACCTGAACAACTGTATAATATTGGAGTTACGGAAACGAGAGAAAGAACAAAATGTTGTCATCCTCTAGTTAATAAAATAAAGCACTTAGCAGATAAAACTTTGCATAAACTAGAAAGAAATGAAAATGAAAAGTCACCTCTGTCGAAACGCAAGAAAAATGAAATAGATAATCAAGAAATAAGACAGTTAAAATCATCCCCCGGGGCAGTTAGGCGACAAAAATTCAGTGCTATCAAACTTGGAGATTCAGATGAAATGAGTAAAACTATGAGTGTAGAAACACCACCACCTAGAAAAAAGAAAGAGCACATTTATGAAGATATAGAAGAAGCTAAAGGACAAGATCCAGAAAAGTATCTTCATTTCTCCCCAGAACAACAAGAAAAAATTTTAGATGACGAAAACAGAAGCAGCAGTAATAAAGAAAATGAAAGCCTCTCTAATATAGAGAAAAAATCCATTGCATCTCAAGATCCCAGCTTAATAACTGAAGAAACGTCACTCAAGTCTGAAGATCGCGTAATGGAAATGTTACATAAAACAGATAATGTAAATAAAGAAGCGGTACTGCTAGACGAAGAAATGGATCCTGAAGAACCAAACGTTGATGAAATATTTCAAAATCAGTTTGATGAAGGTGGTCCTAGCAATGAGTCTCCCAATATTACAATTACAGAGATAACAGACGAAGACATAGACGTGCATACAGACCAGCTACATGCTACTCCTATCGAATCATCCCCGAGCCCTGTTCCACATGACAATAGAAGACAAAATGACGTCGAATTTGCTAAAGGTCTATGGTCGAAACCTAGCAGGTAAATACTAAGCATTTTTTTAAATAAATTTAATTTGTAGTATTTCTACATCATACGTAACTGTGACATAATACCCCCGCTTAACACATGCAAAGCGAACGCGGCAGCTTCTGACTGTTTGTTAAATATAGCACACCGGCCGTACGTTCTTCCTGCACATTGGTAAGCTCTTTAAAATTGTCATCACCGATCAGTGCTCGCGGCGACTTTCACGTCTGCGATTAGTACGTTAACTAGCCAGCTTTGACAAACACGCTTAATGAGTCATTGTCTTCGGACAAATGGCGGTTCCATCTGTAGTAAACGTGAAATAGATCTAATTATGCCACGGGTTCGGTAGTGGGTAGTAATGAGCACGCTCCGGCGATGGACTTCTGAGGGAGGCACTCCGTTAGAAAGACCTGTGAGGCCAACTAGAGAGAGTAGTGTGCAGCATTTCACCCCAGATGTCCGGTGTGCTTGTCAGTTCTTTCAATGCGACTCTCTGCTACCGGAGAGAGTGAATCCAGTGGGTACAAGACCGACGTCACGAGCGAGTAATTTTATTTCACATGGGAGGTAAGTGCACCTAGAATAGTTTCTTAGTTTTGTTGACATTTTATGATTAACATTACGATTTGCAAATAAATGTGAACGCCCTATCCCGGCGGCTGCTGCGGCTAAAACGAGCGCCGGCAGTTGGCCTAATTATGACTCGAGTCTCTGAAGTTATATTTAACTCCAATGTTCTGCGACGAATCATGATTTTTGCGACTTCATATTTTTTTACTCTTTGCCCTGCCTGCATATAGCGAATAAACAAAGAAAATCAATTAACAGCCAATATACCTACATATTTGCGAATTCTTATTGTTGAAAACTTTAAATAATGATGAATCATTTAGATGCATTAACTTTTTATTTTCAGTGATCACGAATATGAAATTATCGAGAAACCACCACCAAATATTATTTACACATCTCCAAATGTACAAGAAACCCCCGCTATGATGAAAACAGATGACGAACTATCTAGTACTACATCCTTGGAACGAAAATACTTACAGCATACCTCGGATGAAGAAGAAGCGACATATGATAAAGATAATCCACATGGCAATGAAGAAATCATTAGTGCTGAAGCACTCCAAAAAAATATTGAAGATAGGTATTTTGCAAATACACCATCAACGGCTTCTAGAACTGAATGTGAAGTAAGTACGAGCCAAGTAGATTCTTCTGCTTTAGAACAGCTACCCTTGAAAAGAAGCAGCAGATCCAAAAATGCTGAAGGAACCGAAAGTAACATACAAAAACGAATAAGGGAAGGAACTGGAAAACTAAAAACACAAGCTGGAAAGTTAAAAACAAAGCTACAAAACATAAAAACAAATAAATTATCAACGCCAGACAGAGCTAAAGTAAGTTTGCCTGATCGGCCCAAATTCAAAATGCCCGAGAGACCTAAAATTACGCTTCCTGATAGATCAAAGTTTTCATTACCAGACCGTAGAAAGTTTAGTCTTCCTGATCGCCCAAAATTCAAAAAGATTAATATATCAGAAAAATTAAATTTTGGCGACCGTAAAAAATTTACTTTGCCTGATCGACCAAGATTCACTGTTCCAGACATGCCTAAATTCAAAATTCCTGAGAGGCCAAAGATTAACTTTCCCAGTCTGGGCAGAAAAAATAAGATACGAAATCAAGAGTTTAATGTACAGACTGATGCTACAGGATCCTCAGCAGAGTTAGGTAACGAAACAACTGTAGATTTCGAAGCAAAGACTTATCCAAGATGGTTTGGTAAAAAGAAAAAGCCCGTACTACCCAAAACCTCATCCTCACCAACATTAAGCCGTGAAGACACGCCACCACCAGTCTTCACATTTACAAGAGTTGGAAAAAAAAGTAACGAGGAGCCGTCTAGTTTTACTCCCGATAGTCCTGAAGAGCCTCGTGAATACGGTAACGCATCAACTCGTACTGCATCTAACGATGATATCAACTACAGTAACGAAAGTAACACTGAGCAAAGAAAACAGTTTGAAACCACTTATGATTTTGATGCCATACCTCCTGAATATATGAGTGAAGACCATGAGCCTAATGATAGCCACCATAACTCTTCCGATCCCGATATTTCACCTTCCAAACAAGATCACACACCAGTCATAACCGAAATTAATAACGACGAATTTTTCGTACGACCGAGAGGAATTTCTCGCGAAGATATTCAAGTTAGAGAATACTTGAGCGACGAAACACGACAAGCGTTCAAAACTCCAAAAAACGTCCTAGCCCTGATGGGAAGTAGTTCGGAGATGAACGATGATATTATGTACATGAACGATCCTGAAGTTGACCCAGAATTCATCGACGATAACGAACAGATGAGGTACTCTACTGAAGATCTAAATGAGAAAGACGATGGATACTACACGTTTCCACCAGTACGACCATCGCGGGCTAAACGAAAAAAGAAGCCTCTACCTGAGTTTGAGCAGGAACCGACTCCTTATATCGATGAGAGTACAGACCCCAGCATGCAATTTACTGACGTAGATCTCAGATCACACGAAGATCATCTCCAGGATCTCCAGGATCAACATACGACTGAAAATATTTTGCATGACCAAGAAGAACCAAATGGCTACATGAATGGTGACAGCCACCTCCATTTCACTCCAACTAGTGATCTACACTCCATCCATGAATACGCTAATGATGACGTTATACAATATCCGGAGAATGTCCCCATTCAGTCACAAACACTGCCGATGCCACCGAAGCGCAAAAAGAAATTTGGTAAAAAAGATCAGCACCATTCGTCTTTAAGTGACTTCAAAAGAGTACCTATCGAAGAGCTGTGGGAAGAACCACGTGAACACCAACATGCTGACGATGTAAGTAGGAAATTGTTTATGAGTTTTTATTATTCTATAATCCTTATTAATAATATAATAATATGTGATTCCTTACACAACGCCATCCAGCCCCAAACTAAGCAAAGCTTGTATTATGGGAACCAGATAACTGATACAATACATAGATACTTTTTGTTAGCGAATACATACATAGAATACAATATAACACCCAGACACAGAACAAACACCTATGTTCATCACACAAATGTTTGTCCTGGGAATTGAATCCACAACCCACAGTTCAGAAGGCAGGGTTACTACCCACTAAGCTATCGGGCCAGTCAGTATTGTGACCTGTCCCTTGTACTAGATAGTATATTGTCCGAGATATTTTACCCTACAATTGCCCTTTAGAAAACAACTGAAGTGTTAGGCATTTTTTTGTCCAATTCACCATACTAAGACAACATAATAATGTTTCTGCACCTTATGCTCCGATGGATCGCCAAATCACCAAAGTAAACGTCGTAAAGATACGATCTACCAGATTATTTCACACAGTACTCACCTAGCTAGTAGACATGTTACGATATACGCACGGTATTAGGACCGCGTTTGTATAACCTAAATGACAAGAAGGTCATTTTGGTTCCTTTTTGCCTAATCTTTGTCAAGAATAAGGCAAAAAGTTTGGATTGCGGGTGGTTTCAATTTCGTTGCTGGCAATGTCACTATACTCCTTGCTGACTTGTGACTGGCTTCGCTTATAATCTACGAGCGGCATATTGGCGGGAGCGAACGGATTCGTATATCCAGTGGGAGGGGGGTTGGCGAGTTTGTGCTTTTCTACCAGCCAGTTGCACTGCCTCTTTCGAGCTATCAAAGTCATGAGGTCTCTCCGGTATTGTTTAAAGTAGTCACATGGGTCCGTATTACAAAACGATGCTCAGTCATTGATCGGTGCGCAAGCAAAGATTTCTTTCACTAATTGATCACTTTATGAATGAAATCTCTGCTTGAGCACCGATTCTGTATCACACACCCACCCACATCGTTCTGTAATACGGACCATAGACACCTAATGTGAAATCAGCATAGAAGCTGACCGTATTATTTTACACCATGAAAGCACCGCGCTGATTAAATTTTACTATAAATCCAAGATATTGAAAAATTCAATGAAAATGTCAAATGATTTTACTGAAAATATGCTTTTTTTTAGTGCATCGCAAATCTATTTTTTACTTTTTTATTTATATTTATTATCGGATCGGCTCATAACCCAGAGATAGCGGGTTTGATTCCCGCGATACAAGTATTTGTGCACAGAAAAAAGCACATATATAAGTTATATATCTCCCTCAATAAGTGAACATAGAAAGATAGAGTTACGTTTTGTATATTACTGTAGGGGCAAGAGAGATACGAGCTAAATAAGTTTTACTTCAGTCGTGTGGTCTAAAGCACACTTGTTTATATTATTATTACTATTATTTATCATCACATTATTTCTCATAATACATTTTATATTCTAAAAACAATGTCAAAAAATGTGCGTTTTCTAAAATAAACAATACCCAAAATATGCGTAAAAAGGATTCTCAAAACACAAATACTGTGTATTGGCATTGAGCCAACAAATTCAAACGTTTTTGGACGAAACCAAAATAATATTTTTGGGAATCAGTTTCTATGATTATTAACCCAGTTACTGTAGATACATTCACAATTATAATAGCATTTTTTTTTTCAATTCACTTTTATAGCATTTTACACTAAACTTAGTTAAACTTAAACTTACTTAAACTTCTGTTACGTTGTGGTAACAAAATATTTAATACGATCCTTAAACACCAAGAAAGGACACAAGTACACGAATAAACCTGAATGTGAACGGCGTCATCACCATCGTTATCATCGCTAAATATGTTACGTATGCTATAAATACACGGATTTTATACTTCTGTTTGAATTCAATTATTTTGCTGCCCTCACTGACTGATTTCGAGTCAGTCATTAAAGTCACTCAAGTCAGTTTTTGTTTCAAACGGTAATGCTTAATCGTATCATGCAGAACGTAACTCGAGTTTTTATTGGCTTTCAGATAATTGTATATCGTACTGAACATGAGTACATCGTGCCACGTGGGGAGCCAACGCTGGCTACGAGAGCCAGCCCGGTGGCACCTCGGCGCACGCGCTCACGCAGCTCTCGAGCCACCTCATTGTGTGATGATGACCGCACCTCCCACGGAGCTGAGTCTCTAACCCTCGATTCACACATGCCTCCCAATGATGACATCGGTTCTCACCGGGACATCCGCCACGAGAGCCCTGGCTATGCTACTGTCGACAAAGGCCCTTACACACCGAGCAAAGGTATTCGACGTTCCATCAGTAAAACTCCACCCATCCGCCGAAGCAAAAGCAATAGTTCTGAACGGAAATATTACACGGTTGGAACTACAAAAAATGGGTTACCTGACAGACCTCCACGCAAAAAGTCATCTACCAGTTTAATGACACTCGATAGTTTCACTAAAAACTCAGATAACACGCAATATGTTGAAATTGATGACGATCCATTTGGAGACGTGCATAAAGATTTAAAATCGGGAGAAGTTATAAGCAAAATGAAAGACCGACCATTGCCTCCACCACCGAGGCCACCAAGAGGTTCCAGAAAAAAAAACAAGGACAAAAGCTTTGATGAGCAAAGCGATTATACGATGGAAATTTCACATGCTTGTCCCCAGGAACCAATAAAAGCTGATGATGTTGTGGAGATTGAAGTTTCAACACAAACAGATCCCTTGCCGGACGATGTTGAATTTGATTTGGGCTTGGATGAAAACCTCGATGTTTCAATGTCCAGTTCCTTAAGGGATATTATAGATGAGGAATCCATGTTAGCAAGAAGTTACAGCAGAATAGACGACAGCCCTCATATATCACGCCCTACGTCGAGGTCAGAAAAATCTGTAAAGCTTTCAGACCCTAAAATATCAGAACTGTCCAAACCAAACATAGGACGCTCCTCACCAACAGTTATTTTAGTCGAAAAACGAGTTTCTAGTCCAACAAGAATAAACGAACGTCAGGAAATGTTGACCGAAGCATCACTGACTGTGCAGCACATAGATATCGATGACTCCCAAATCCCAGACGTACCACCGCTGCCAAGACCGCGGCGCATTTCAAGTACTGCTCAAAATTCTAAAAATATTCCACCATCGAGCGAGGAGCGAGCTCTGGAAAGGATGACTGACGCAAATAGAGACGTACATCTTGATAATTTAGTAACACAACGGCTTCAAGTGAGAGATTTAGATGTGGGTCGACTCAATGTCTCCGAACTTCAAGCAAATAAAATACTTGTCTCTGACATTGAAGGTATGACTTTGCAAGTTTCAGAATTAGATTCAAAATCCGGGCATTTAACTGTCAGCGGTGTAGAATTTTCCCAAAATGTTATCGATGAAATCGT
This sequence comes from Ennomos fuscantarius, assembly GCA_905220475.3. Classification (NCBI taxonomy): domain Eukaryota; kingdom Metazoa; phylum Arthropoda; class Insecta; order Lepidoptera; family Geometridae; genus Ennomos; species Ennomos fuscantarius. The sequence goes on along the minus strand of HG992023.1, from coordinate 4,412,150 downwards.
TAAGAAGTTTGCTGAGATATCAACAAATGTAGCGTCGGTTACAATACAGGATTCATCGACAACTCAACAAGCCTCAAAACCGGTTAGCGTAGAGGAAGAAACGCAAACAGAACAAGCGGAGCCAGTAGAAACAAAAAAGGAAACCATGTCTACTTTCAAGGAGGAGAGAGAAGAAGCCCCCAAACAGACATCTCCTCCACCACGACTGGATCAACCAGCTGGTATTGGAGAAGATGGAGCAGCTCCTCAGCGTCCTCCACCTCCCGATTTGACTCCGCTGCTATACTCGTATCTCCAGGATATAACAATACCTCCAGCGCAATTCTATCCTCCACGGCAATTCAGAGACTCGCGGATAGCTGATATCCATGAGATATCACACCAGACGCCACCACCACCGGCACGCCGTGCAAAGAGGAAGCCAGCCGTACCACAGCAGAGTGAATCAAGCTCAGATGAGGGTAGGTTACAGCCGTCACCGCGTAGAATGCCACCACCAGTGCGAGCACACGAGCCAACTATCGTGGAGGCGGGAGCGCAGTTCCTGCGTGTCTGCCACTCTTCCATCTCACGGACCCTGCGAAACATGTTTAACGCATTCATGTCATACATCAGTGGCACGGAGGATAAGCGTGATGTACAAATGGCACTCGTAATCTTCCTCGTGCTGGTCGCGGGGCTAATAATGTTCGGGTTGAGCGATAGTCGCGCCATACACCACCATCACTGGGAGTTCTTTAACCCGCCGGATACCAAGGAATGAACTATCTCATTGTTTGATTTGATAACGACACTTTGGTAATGAAGCACTGGGTAACTATATAATTCAATCATGTATGATTGGCAGTCTGAATGAAACTGAGGTTATCTTAACAGTTTGATCTGAGGTTGTTACGTTCATTTTGTTATTGCGTTATTTTGTCAATGATGACATTAATGAGATTATATTTGTCTTAATATCAGGGTAATAAGTATCTAGTCATCACCTATTTATATTTAATCTCAGTTTCCTTTAAGGAAGTCAATATTCAAACTAAAACTGTATGAAACGAATGAAAAATTAAGCATTTTATAAAAACCAGACTTTCCACTACAGTTTATTTATAACGGTTTTGTAGAAAATATACCCTTGAGTATAATTACGTATGTATGTGTTATTTGGTTGTTAATGTTGTTATAATGTAGGTATTGTATGTGATTTCGCAGAAGAGAGGGATAATTTGATATTGTAAAGGTATATAATCTCTTATTAATGTAACTACCTATTGAAACAATGACTATTGAATATACGCAGTTCTATATTATGTGTTTACTTAACAGTAAATTAATACTCTCGATACGCCTTCCGGACCAGAATCTAAAGTTACAATGCTCGAAACTATAAACTGCAATGACATCTATGTAACATAAGTAAATAGGAATTAATCAAAAACTGAATAAATCACATTTTTGGTTTCTTATCTAAATTCGAAATTCTTATAATAAATCATATTATCTTTCTACGCGCAAGCATTATTGTTGTCAGTGTAAAACATTTTATTAAAGTTTAAAAATTCAAACATACTTAAAAATTTAGACTAAGTAAATTATTACTGAATAAGTACACATATTATAAATATTGCAGAATAATAAATATAATATATTAATGTTATCTAGTTGTAATGAATAATAATTGTATTAACCATATTGATAAAAAAGTAGAGCGTCCGCTGGTATTATGCATTTTGTATAATTTTGAGTATTTCACTTGTTATTGTGTAAAGGATAATAAAGTTTGTTTATAAACATGCTCTGTTTATTTTCTTCTTTAAAATAATTTTCAGTATAATTTAGTAGATATTCCTGCACTGATTCTTGATACTTTTTTCGACGTGACCATTCAAATGCACCTGATGGTAAGTCAGAGATCGTATCGAAGGAGAATAGCTCACGTTTACCTACCTAAAAATAACATATTGATAATCTTGAATTTGAACACATTCAGTATCATAGCTATAGGAAACTTAACGGGGAAGAGTACCGCTGCCGGGTGTAAATTCAGCTTCTATGCCGTGCAAAACACATAAAATCACGGCTTAGTGAATTATAGAAGTAAGAATGAAGATCTAGAAGCGTATATACTATTAAATCCTTGTTTTATGTACCTAGCTAAGGAGAGTCCCGAATGTTGGTATGGCAACGAACCGACTGCGCCTCTGGTGCTACATTTCTCGCCATTATGATTCCTATTACACAGGTCATCTTCTTCCTTTGTCGGAACATTCAGCATTAACAAATTAAAGTAAAGGTTTTTATAGAGCAGTATAGATTATTATGTACTGGGTCAGGTCACGTGTGTACCAAACACACACGTGACCTATATGTATAACGTATACTGCTCTACAAAAATCTTTAGATAAATTTGTTAATGCTGAATATTCCGACCAAGAAAGGTGACCTGTGTGTACCAAACACACATGACCTGTGGCAGCAGTCGGTGCCTACGGTGCGGTGATTTATTAAATGAAACGCATCGATTTGGTATTGATATAATATTTAGTAATTATTATGTATTCAGTGTTAATAGCTCCATTAAATGGGATAAATTACTTAATCAGCGGCTGCAATACATACCTCAGTAAATCAATATAATTAAGCCAACAAAAACTTTCGGAAAGTATCAAAATCAGTCGTGCCAAATAAGTTACGCGCAAGCAGCTACACAATAAAAAAATGTGTCATCTTCTCTCATCACTCTTTAAAAATCATCAATAAATAATGTACAATTATGTATCTATTTAATTATGCCAATGAAAACAATTAAATGTATAAAGATGTACGAGTACTTAAAAAGAATGCGAAAATACGCATTTTTCTTAAGTACTCGTACCTATGTGTCATTTAGATACTTACACTGATTTGTATCCTTGCTTTCCATTCTAATATCTAGGTGTATAGCGCTACAAACTTATACCTACAGTACTGTTCACAAATGAACTATCCACCAATCATTATTCCTCGAACCGTACACCCAAAATCGATACGTCAAATTGGGTGCACTCTATATAGCAATTAGAGATGCGCCGAGAACAACTTTTATCGAATAACCGGGTTACCGAGTAGTTTGGTTATTTAGATATAATATCATGCAAGTATTTCTTTTTTTTATGTTTTGGCTCCACACCTCCGTGTATTTAGCCAGTGTCAAGTAATTGATAATTTATCAAGTTAATGATATTTCACGCAAATATGTGTCAAGTCACAGTCGAAGTCATCAAGTCAAGTCATAGTCGAGTCATAGTCTAGTCAAAGTCATACTCCTAGTAAAGCTCCTGGCAACTTTACTTGAAGCTTCTATGCAGTTTTGGAAACAACACGAAAAATAACGTTTCACCATCATTATACCATTTTCCCACACTCACGCCTGTAATCCAGCACTTAACGAATAGAATGCCACCAATTTTATGCACTAACACTGAAAATAACACATGTTTTGGAAAATAATACAATGCGGCGACGCAATCTTTTTCGCGTTCCCGCCAAAAAACCCAAGTATTTCTTATTATGAAATGAAGGTAACTGAAGTAAGTTTAAAGTTAAAACTGACAACAACTTTTATCGAATAACCGGGTTACCGAGTAGTTTGGTTATTTAAATATAATATCATGCAAGTATTTCTTATTATGAAATGAAGGTAACTGAAGTAAGTTTAAAGTTAAAACTGACAACTACTTTTAAAACTAAAATATATGGGGATTATATTCTTACTAGGAGTATCGCGGCTACAGGTGATCCTATCAGACCAAACTCTTCAGAGAGCACTCACACAGAGTCTCGAATAATAAGTAAGTACTTTATTAAAAATGCATGTAGTACGTCTATATAAGGATTTGTATGATATTATGATAAGTATTTATTTACATATTAAGTATATTGATCGGCGTATGTGTTTGTGTTTTGTTTATGCATAGCGCTTTTTGTGTGAAAACCACCGTCCATATATTCCGTGCAAGGTGGTCTGAAAGAGATCGCCCTTCGTTACATTTTTGTTAGGTTTGAAGAGTTTGGGGGACTTAGTTTTTGATTATTTGTGATATGTGTGTTTCAATAAATGGTTTATGCTTTCTATCTACTTTTAATACTTATTGGTTCCGATCATGATCTTGTTTTTATCACTTTTTAAGATAAGTACAAGTAATGTGGTGGCAACTTTACCAGAAGCTTCTGTGTAGTTTTGGAAACAAACCATCATTATACCACTTTCCCACACTCACTCCTGTAATCCAGCATTTAACGAATAAAATGTCACCAATTTTATGCACTAACACATAAAATAACACAAGTTTTGGAAAATAATACATACGGTGAAGCGATCTTTTTAAAACTTCCATAATTATATGATAATGTTATGAAATACCTATGTACTCACAGAACTCTTAGCCTCATAATTATATAGTATATATACAATTATATACACCGATATACTACGATCGTACAAACCGGTGCTGCCATCTCATGTAATACCATCGTACTATTTTGGCTCGCCTTAGTGTTGTACGTTTATTTATTTGGAAATAATATACACCAGAATTACGCCATCTGTTGGCATGCCTTGTAAGTGTGTCAACAGATGACGCTGTTCCTGATGCAAATGCCAAACTGCAAGCAAGCAAAGAACAAGAATCTACAGTGACCTGTGTCCTAAAATATTTACTTTTTAGTTTCAATTTTCTATTTATAATATATTATCCGAGTTTGTTAGTATGATATTTAATTGTAAATATATTTCCATTATATTGTTGTATAAATAAATTATTATGGAATACCTACTTCGTTCTCCGCCAAGTTTTCATCTCCTGTTCCTTTGAATAAAAAAATATTTATGCGATATTCATGATAAATATTATTCGCGGATACGTTTCACTATTTTTAACCCAATATTAAAATAAGTCATAAGAATACCATACTAAATATTCAAGTACTTATTTAACCAGTCTCCAAGCTTTCATGACAGAAGTTTTCCAACAGAAACAGGAAGAAATTAATAAACTGGAAAATGGTGTCGATTCTGTGTCGCATTATCAAAGTATGGCGGTACTCTTCAGACAAAGGGGAAGTGAAAAAGACGGAAATATGTTCATTTCGTATAGCTTTAGAGTATGCGACAAAGAATCGATAGATTTTATGATTTTTCCTTTTAACTAACTGGTAAAATAATACAACTCCTACTAAATACTATTTCGCAACGATTACTACAAACGTTTAAAAAAACATTTGGACTATATTATGTCACGTTGAAGTTTCATCAAGAATCGATCGATTTTATGATTTTTCCTTTTAACTAACTGGTAAAATAATACAACTCCTACTAAATACTATTTCGCAACTATTACTACAAACGTTTAAAAAAACATTTGGACTATATTATGTCACGTTAAAGTTTCACGAAAGTATTGAGCGAGAGTCGATTGTTTCTCTTTCAGATGTGGTTCTAAGGTCCGTTTTACAGAACGATGCTCAATCATCGACCGGTGCTCAAGCAGAGATTTCATTAGTTAATGAAATCTCTGCTTGAGCACCGATCGATGACTGAGCATCGTTCGGTAATACGGACCTAAGTCCCACAGGTCAGAGAAAACATTAATCAAAATAGTAATCTATTCTTTTTTATATAGCTGTGACCAAAATATTAAATGAAATATTTTTTATAAGTTTGGCTCAGCGAACTACCGTGGAGTCAAACTTTATTTATAACAAGGTACCAAAACTTAACAAAACATTGCATAGAAATAATAGCCTACCTATTGTTTTTTTTTCTAATCTGTGTATGTTCTTTATGCGCGCTTGGGGAGCAAGCTGGTGAATGCGAACGGAAGTTACAAGTTGTTGGATAACGTAGATCTCCATTGTTAACTTAACAAAGTTAAAAAATTGTATTACACATTATGTTGGTATGTCCGGTAAAATTACAAGATTTTATTTGGTTTGGTTTTGGCTCCACACTTTTGTGTACTTAGCCAGTGTCAAGTAATTAATTTTTCAAGTTAATTTATATTATACATATTATGTATGTTGTATGTGTCAAGTCAAGTCACAGTCCAAGTCATCAAGTCAAGTCATAGTCTAGTCTACTCAAGTCCTAGTAAAGTGGTGGCAACTTTACCAGAAGCTTCTATGGAGTTTTGGAAACAACACGAAAAGAAACGTTTCATCATCATTATACCACTTCGCAGCACTCATGCATGTAATCCAGTACTTAACGAATAAAATGCCACCAATTTTTTGCACTAGCACTGAAAATAACACAAGTTTTGGAAAATAATACATTGCGGTGACACGATCTTTTTCGTTTTCCCGCCAAAACTCCAATTACAAGATTTTTCTATGTATAAAACCGACTCTGGCAAATGCGACAAGAAGTGCGACGCCATTACTCCACAAAGGCGATTTTTTTTGTCAAGATGGCGACTTTAGTTTTAGCGACCTAGTTACATAGCAAAAACAAAATTATATGGGCCGATAGATGGAGCTAAACTAAAGTTTTACTTCGGTCGCATGGTCCAAAGCACTCTCTTTTTTATAAATTGTGTACCACTGGTTTTAATTTTTAACAAGGTACCGAAATTAGAAAACCATTTCGAGATATTTCGATGCTGATTACAAATGTATATGTTTTTAAATTTTTAAGTGAAATTTACATTTAATATTTTAATTATAAGCACTCATTAATTAATTTTTTAAATTTAAATTTGTTTTGTACGGTTCCTACAGGTGAATAAATGGTGAACTTATGAAAAAAATTAAGTGTCGCCTACGAGAATAAAAACTCTAGTAGTAGTAACATATCTCTATCGCGAGTGTACTAAGTTACCTTTGGTAGCGTTCGCTGCAATGTTGTTATGATTAGGTCGGTGTATACGTAGTTAGTTTACATGATAGTGCGAGTGAGAGCCAAAAAAACATGCGAGCGAGGCAGCGCGTCCGCCCCGTCCCGTTCCTTTTTCGTCCCGTCTCGTTACCTCCCGCGTTCAACTCGGCTCTACTCGCTTGCTTGGTTGCTAGATTCGCTAGGTTGTCAGCCGTGATCGGCCGTCATACCAAACGCTCTCTGCGACAGTCGTCCGCACGCCGCCGCGACTCGTTCTTATCGTGCGATGTCACGGTTTACACAATTAAATTCCAGTTTAATGTTGCAAAATACGTAAACAACACAGGCCAAAAGGCTGTAAAGTAGGCTTCGGGCTACATTATGAAAAAAGAACACAAATGTAGAGTTTAAGAAATATTTTTGACTCGGTTTTTGAGTCTGTTTTGTCCAGGTGACTGAGATAAATCTCTCTCGCCCCAGATTTTATCGTTTTTCTGAGAGGACCGTAACTTTTACTTTGTGTTATAATTTAGTGTTTGTGTTAAGTTATTTATTCATGGCAAAATGACAACTATAAAACGTTGTGGATTTTGTTCCCTCCTCGGAGGGATGGTGAGGAGGGCATTGTGTATCGGTTCCCGACGGGGAAGCAGTGAATCGTACTACCGTGAACTTGGAGACCAAGATACTCTGGTAAAGATTTATATCTAGATATAACATGCCTGCACGCTTTGTTTTGTATCACTGTATTAGCCCTAGAAACGATAGCCATGCTTCATCCATTCATATAGAGTTGTTTATTCTATTATCGTTTTGTGACTATGTTTGTGACGCTCTCTTCGTAATGTTTACATGCTCTATGTGTAAATTATATAAATAAAACATTTATACAACTAAAATACGAAACATAGCAACTAAAAAATAAATAAGCATCACATTTGTTTTATCATTTTGTGTGAAAAGTTTTCTATCTCGTGTATTAATAAAGAATGTACAATGCGTACATTGAATACTAGGTTATGTAGTTTTAGCAAAAACTCTAAAGATAACTAAACTGACTGTAGTGTCAAGTGAAAGTAGAATTTCTCTTTGGTTATTGGCTGCCGATTTGTTAGCAATATAGTCACAGTGTTGTGTCACAAAGTTTTCATGCTTATTTTTGAACTTTTTAACCATGGGCTAATTAATACACTGACTAATAGTGTACTAATTGGAATGTTTTGTTTAAGTAATATAGGTAACCAACTGATTAGCAACAAACAGTTAATGTTGTCTATTTCTGGGTATACTATTATTGACCATTTATTTGTAAAGAAACCAAAGCTTTTCAATGAAATAAAGGCTAATTCATATAGAAAATATAACTACTACTTTGTACCACTTATACTGGGATTTTGTATTTGATGAAAAGTAGGCACATCAGAATTAATTATTAAAAATTGTGCCTATAATACTTATGAATTATTTATTATGAATATTATTTATAGGTCAATTAAATAATATACATATAAACATAATAACAATAGAGTATCTACCAACTGCGATAATGAATATAACCTCACTGAATCTAAAAAATGCATAGAATTATTATAATTAAATATAACATTACAATTACAATATGCTACAAATACAAAATGCTTGTAATGTGGCATGTTGTACATGTACAAAAAGTTCTTATTGTCTGCATAATATAAATCAAAGTGATTCACATATTTATTTACCTCACACAACTTCACCAATGTTAGTAACTGCCACCGACATTGACGGATGTTGCAGTGATAACTGTACCTACTTAGTATTGTTTGATAATTGATTATTCTAGGCATGTATGTAACATTAATATCATTGACTCTACAGTAGTCGTTAGTATGGCATAGTATGGTCCATAAGAGTCGGCTAAGAGAATATCCAGCAAATGGGCAGCAGCATTCTCCTTGGTACATTCAATTTATCAGGATACCTGCCAATGGCAAGCCAACAATGATAAGCATTCAAAGTGGCGTTTCATAAAGGAGGTCTAGTTCAGTAGTGTATGTCTTCCGACTTGTATATAATTAAGTGGTGTGGTCATGTGATCATTACTATTTCTATCTACCTAATATTTATTTATGATAGACCAGTGATCATGACAGTGATTGAAAGCTTTAAATACAAACAGCTAGCATCCAGTAATTTCACAGCTCTGAGATCTGTTAACGGGGCATATTTCCAGCAGTGGAAGCTTTCTGACTTATGCTGATGATAATGATGATATCATGATGAATAATCCTTTTATAACTTCCAAATTTTGAAATGGGACATGCTACATGCATGGTGAAAGTTTTGTATTATAAGGGTACGCTATTTATGGTATGAAATTCTTAGGTACATACAGCTACCGCTCAGGACACTGCGCTGTGCTGGATTTCATTAAATATGTAATGACACTCAATATGCTGTTAGTCTGCTCTGTACTGTACCAACTTTTACAATGTAGCTGCACATAATGTACCCAGCAATTAAAAGAAGATGGAGTTTCCATCTGCTTTTAATTGCTGCCCAAGGTCATGCTTCGTCTTGGGTGTTTACCGGGAGAAAAGGATCGAGAGGACTATTAAATACGTTCACTGGAAAAGTAGACCCTATGAAAAATTGCGAACGTTCTAGCTAACCTACAGGAGCTAGCTACGTGGCTACGTCGACCGCGCTGGCGACGCCAGTGTCTGTTTGTTACCTACACTGTATATGTGTAGTACACTGTATACGGTGCCGAAAACGGAAGAAGTCAGAAGAGTATTTCGTCAATCCTAGCGCAGCAAATATACGGCTGCCTCGCCCAAGACGTGTCTCGGACGGCGACGAGTACACCGATGAGGCACGCTTTCGCTGTACACACATTGTGCCATTTTTAGGGTCCGAACCAAAAGGGTAATAACGGGGCCCTATATTATCTCGTAAGCCTCCAGTGTCTATTTGACCTATAAATAAACGACTGTAGGTATATCTTGATCTATCGTATGTGGTTCATAAAATAATATTTATTTGGTGAAGTAATTTATTCTACTGTAATACATACCTATAACATCCATATTATTATGTCCTGTTCAATTAATGCTTTTTCCTATTGAGCTCTCGTTTTAGAATGGGTTTCCACCAATGTCCTCTGGCACCTCACGTCACCTCACGTCACACCACGTCACATGTTTTGTACAAAGACTTATGAAATTGCCGTTTTTAAAGAAATACGTTGCTGACTTCAATGCAATCGATGAATTTTTGCCAACGCAGTGGCAGTTTAAAGATGCCTTTCTTGAAGAAATCAGCTAGATGGGAGGCAACATATTCTTAAAAGGGATTTTGTACTGCCTATGAATTTTTTTCCTCCAAGAATTTATCCTAATTCTGTAAAAGTAGAATCTTGAATGTAGGCGCAATGCCTGAGTACCGCGGATGACGGAAAGCTTCCAACCTCACCTCTTGTAACTTGAAGACCGTCTGCTGTGCGGTATGAGTTCACGCGTTGTCGTACAGGATCAGCGGAGACGAGCGATTGACCAAAGCTGGTTGGAGCCGTGCGAACTTTTGCTATTCAGTTCTTCACACATCTGCAGTAACTTTCGTCCCGTTTGGTAAGAAGCTGTGATGAATCACACCAACGCTACACCACCAAACAGTTATCATAACTCTTCAAGGGGTAGGTTTTCATATGAGGCATTTTTTAGGTGCTGAACCAGGAACCAACCAACTTGCTGAGACATAATCCATTTTACGTCGCAGGCAACAATGCCGTTCTAAATTCTTTCGTTTGTGTGCCAGTTGACTGAAGAGTGCAGTGCAAGGCACGTCTGGACGCGTACTTCGCGCTGGCGATCATTGCGTTCGTGGGGCAACCATTTGTTAAGTTTTTATATCTTGCGAATTTGACGCAAACGGTCCAATTTTGTTTTGAAGCTTACGTCTAAAGCTGCTGCTAATTCAGCAGTAGATTGAGTATCATCCAGCTTCCACAATCATCTTTAATTCGTCATTGTCGACCAAAGTTTTCAGATGACTACTAGGTTCTAGAAACTTCCACCTGAAAAATGATTTTCAATTTTCAGGTCGAAATTTTGAGAATGGAACCAGGCTCGCCAATAAAAATGGTACGTTTGTTTGTAGTGTTCACTTCGTAAAGGTAGTTAGTTGATGTCGCGTGCCACTCGTGCCGCGTTGCTGACACTGCGGTTCTCACATTTCATGATTGAAACGTATTACGTATAAATTTTAAAGTATCCATGATAAAGAAAGAGTTTCAAATGCGATGAAAACATAACGCTAATCAATAAGTAAAAATGATTAATTTAGAAAAAAACGATGTCTTTTTAATCAAATTGTTTTGAAATTAGAATTCTTAGACAAACAAAAGATAGTTTGATTTGAAATGGCCAGTACTGCAGAACGGCACTTTAATAGGTAAAAACCTATTATAAAAGCTAGTAGTATCATGTTAGTTAGTCAGTTAGTACATACAATTAACTAATTAAGAGGGAAAAGATGATATTTTGCGATATTTTCGATTAAATATAAACGATGGCTCCATACCCACTATGTGCAAAACACTCAATGCAATTTTATTTTCTTAACACCCCATTCCATTTGTAATTTGATAATAAACACGAAAAAAAAAGTGATTTGGCGGGAAATTCAAAAAAGTTTTTAACGCAATAAATGCGTTCCAACTTCAATATAATTAATGAGTTAAAAAAAAGTAATGTTTTTATGTAACAGTATTAATGAAAATAAAAGATGTCATTTTTCAAAGGGGTTACAAATATTTGATATTAAAATAAATAAATTAAATCAGTGAATAAATGGGGCGTAGTAAGTAATACACTATAAAAGTTTTAGTTACATAAATTTATTATTTATTAATTTTATTAGTGACGTGATGACGTCACTACGTGTTTCAGTTGTCTTTTTCTATTCTTGTTTCCTAATTCTGAAATGCTTATTACTTTGTAATTTCTTGAGATATTATATTTAACGAACTTCTGCCCGCAGCTTCGCCCGCGGCGTGGCCTATGGGAAAATAATTCAACCACCCCTTTTCACCCTCTTAAGGGTAGAATTTCGAAAAAATCCTTTATATTTTCACGACTGTCTATGCTTTGTGGCTTTAATAAAGAGAAATCTGTCAAATACACTATTATTGTATTACAATGACATAAGCGTCATGTTAGGTATTTTTATTTATTTTGCTCCATGAAATAACAGATTATACCTAATCTATACATATAAAATTCAACGTCCTGACTGATTGACTGACTGACTGACATATATATCAACGCACAGCCTAAACCAGTGATCCTAGAGACTTGAAATTTGGAGGGCGTATTCTTTGTAAAATGTAAGAATGCACTAAGAAAGGGTTTTTCGAAATTCCATCCATAAGAGGGTGAAATGGGTAGTAGAATTATAAATAAAAAAAATCTTTGTTTCCTATAGACCACGCGGGTGAAGCCGCGCGCAGAAGCTAGTTCGACATACATGTATCAAACTTGGAGCGATTATATTACTTATTTATACTGCTAACAACAATAGATAATGAAAACTCACCAAGTGGGAGTCGGCTGACGCTAAAAGTGCAGAAATTGCTACGAAATATAAAATTGCTGTTCATTTTATTCTCGCGCTGTTGTGTGGTATCATACGTCCATCGGTAGCGCAGAAGGCTGTGTGCTCAAGACTGCAAGTCTAAACAAGTTTACAAGGTGGTAGGACTTTTCTGCTAAGTTCGTCTAGGTAGGTGGTACCACCGCTTTGCCAGTAATTCTGCCTCCAAGCAGTAGTGTGCACACTACTGTGTTCCGGTTTTAAGGTCACTGTAGCTGGTGAAATTACTGGAAAAATGAGACTTTATGACCTGATATCACAGTTTAGTAATCTTATTACTAGAATGAGCTGATGTCTCAGGATGACATGCGCAGTGCAGTGTCACGCGAAACTACACTTTAGAGTTCCGAATGACAATGCAACTGACATGGGCAGCCATGCAGCTTAACATCAGGTGAACGACTAGCACATCACGTCAATCATTAACATAAAACAATTCGTACTCGCTCTTGGCCGTTAGAAATACCTGTGATAGTAACACGCTGAATACCCGTCTAATCGTAGCCAACTACAGTCGGAGTGGACACGTGCAGTACCATAGGCACTGCCGCTGCGCTCCCGAACGTACATGGTAGGCAGGTAGTTCATTTCTAATAAGTATTGAATTCTGGACCAAGTAACAATTGAAGGGATGAGAATAAAAAGGGTTTAACTGATTTTTTTCACAAAATGACTTATGGGTATCGTTGGATTCTATTTATTCTAATTATCTACAATAATTCATTCTCAAAATACCGAAATGAGGCTTAAATCTCGAGATTTTGAGTCTAAAAACGGTTTATCTGTCACAGGAATACAGTTCGGTTAGCATAAAAACATTAATATATTTATTATATTATATTTTTACAGTAATTGTATGAATTAGTACTATATTTAGTATTTTAAAATAGAATTAAACATTTTCAAGCAACTGAAACTTACATAAACCTTTTCTATTACCTTATAAGCACTTTACATTAAAATAACGACGTTGAAGTTTAAAGTCAGTTTTCTCGAAACTGTCAATTTGACAGTTAAACCCTTTTTATTCTCAACCCTTCAATTATAATTGACCGAGCGACTGCTAAGTCTCTCCGTTTCAGCTTGGGAAAAAATGGTTTCACATGTCCCAACCAAGGAGGGCCCTAGTCGACCCACAGATTGCCGGCTTAGAAGCTTTAACAGTATCCTTTGGACAGGGTGATTTTAGCTTCGTCACTACAGCGGGAGAATCTGCGTCGACATGCTATTCCTGTCCGCTAATGCCCTACGCTCCCATTCAAAGTCGACACACCTAACTCTTACCTTACGAGGTACCTAAATTGTTTTACTTGATTTATTACCAGATGGGTCCCATAGAAGCACATACGCACAGGCATTTTTCCAACCTCGTAGTCCTAGCGTCAAACTACCTGACTCTACAAAAGTACAGACATGAGAGGCTCCCTTCCCCGTCTCGTCGTCTCCGCCTGAGACAAGACCTTGGGTGAAGTGGACGATCCTATAGTATTGGCTACGCTAGGATCATCGGACCAGCTTAGCCCTTCTGGCTCAGGTACATACATACAGGTAGTTTTCCACACCGGTACGGGGGGTACGGCGAGATGGTCGTTTCCCCGTAGGTTAGCTAGAACGGCACTGACTGTCCATAGAACATGGACGTATAGTCTTATCGAAGCTTCTGCCGCGAATCGCACGTACCCTAGGGGTCTCATAAACAGGGAAATAAATTATTCCCTCATTTGCTGCGTAGAATTAGGAAGACCTATAAGAAAATAATTAGTTATATGTAGTGTTATTTACGAGTTATTTACCGCTGAATGAATATGAGAAGGAAAATTTTTATTAATAATTGTATAGCCAGTAACTAAAGTAATTGTTATAATGGGGACCTTGCTGGAAATGAGTACAAATATACAGTATTTAAGAGACTAAACACGATTTTTTAAAATTTAAGTCTGGTCTACTGGGGGACCAATAGACCTGACTTAAATTATGTTATGTTTCAATGTTCCAACTAGAACTTATTTTTTTTAATATCTTATTAAATTAAAAATATTAGATCCACAAAATGGAAAATTCCACGTGCACTATATTTTTACGTAAAATGTGACCATCAGTACAAGTTCTATGTTAAGACTGCTGTAATAAATGTAACAAACGTATAAAAAAGTTCCAGAATATAAGTACACAGGAGTGATTTCGGTAGCTTTTAGGACGACTACTAGGATACTAGATTCGTTTAGATATATCTTGGCCTGTAACATAAAACAGGAGTAAAGTGAAATTATATAACAAGATTGTGTGTGACGGCGTGTGTGTGTGTGTGTATGTGTGTGTGTGCGCGCGCGCGTGTGTGAGTGCGAGTGTATGTTTGTGAGAGCGTGTGTGTGTGTGTGTGTGTGTGTGTGTGTGTGTGTGTGTGTGTGTTCTCTCTTAACGCCGTAAACATTTGGAATGCAGATGGCTTATGTGCTGGATAACAAATAAGATAAATAAAATAAATAAATAAATAAATAAAAACTTTATTGTTCACACAGGTAGCAAGGGAGGTACATAAACTTACAGTATATTTGTTTTGCGTAAAGTTATAGTGTATTTACAATGTACCTCAGTCGAAAGCGCTGTCCCTCACACTAGGTAGAACCTGTATAGTGAGGTCACAGGAATCTCCTTTGGAGACAAAATTGTACACACATGTAGCAACTGGTGTTGTTTCAAATATCACTTAAGAATAAAATAACAGTTTAACAGTTTAGGGTTAGGTACCTATTACAATTGCTGTCTGTAAAAATATACTTATATTAGCTAAATTTGTTTTGCTATTTTGCATAAATCTGTTTTTGTGTGTACGAGTATGTATAAGACAATTTAGTCGATCCCGTCAATATAGTCTTTAAAGACAAAAACTGACTCGCTTCTTCACGGCATTGTATTTTGAGCTGTAATGTACCGATCACCATAGTGTATCGGCAGGATCGATCCTAAATTGTCTGTTTGTGTTTGTGCGAGTGTTGTCTGTAAGTAGATTAACAAGAGATGTGGATGTCGTGTTGAACTGTGGTGGTCTTTGTAACTGTAGCTGGCTACGTGTGTACTGTGTGTGCTGTGATGCTTTTGATCCGTAGGTGAAACCGCGGAGCGCAGCTAGTGCTTATATAAAAAATTACGTTGCAGTTTTATTTCATCCTGGCAACTAGAGATAGAATGACATGTATTAATAATGCGTCTAGAAAAAATGGTACCGTGTAAAATATAAAAGTATAATTATCGGATGGCCTTACCTACAGACTATAAGGAAACAAAAGAAGGCTACGTTATTCAATATAGCTAAGTAGTAGGATATCTACATGCTTTTCTGCACACTTTTCTTTATGCTGATCCGCTCGAAATTCCAATTAACTGTTCTAAATTGAAATTGGAAGCAGCGCAACTCGCGCGACCGCTCATTTTCAGTGCTCACTCATCTCTTTATAGAAACACCACATTGCAGGGACAATCGGTAATCAAAAACTATATATTTTTATTAGCCGTAGGGAGTTACGTAATATATTTGTAACTTATTTATAGTATATTGTATTTTTTCATTGCTTGATTGGCTTGCGTTTGACTACTATCTCGCCTGATGGTAAGTCAAAGTCAAAGAATTTTATTGCAAATGGCTATGTTTAGCACTTTTAAATGTTTAGTGCATTCGCTTAATGTAAATATAAATATATATATATATATATACATATATAATAATAAGCATTTCAAGTGCTTCATGTCAAATATTATATAGTTTTTTTTTTGAACGAGCTAATGCTGTTGGTCTCTATTGACCTTTACAGCGTCACCTTCTCTGAAGGCGCCCAGCCGTCAAAAGTAGGAGGCAACTAGCTCTGAGCACCTTTGGGGTGCGAGCCTCGGCTTGGGCCGTTGCCGGGATAAGAGGATCGAGAAGACTACGTCCACTGGAAGAGTGGACCCTATTGCAAGTCGCGACCGTTCTAGCTAACCTACGGGGGGTACGTCGACCTCGCCGGCGGGGTCGGTGTCTGATTGTGTTACGCTGGTATCCTATACCGGTGCCGAAAGCGGTACCTGAGCCAGGAGGGCTAGACTAGTCCGGTGATCCTAGCGCAGCCGATACTACGGCTGCTATAGGATCATCCGGGTCGCTCAAGACGTGTCTCGGGCGGCGATGACGGGGTGGTCAAAATATTATATAACAAGCCATTACAATTTATGAGCTTGAATGCTATGACTAGAAAACTGTAAAATTATACAGCTACAGAAATCGGCGGTATACCTAAGATTTCTTTACATTGGGCTTACGGCGTTCAGACCAAGCTTTTTTGTCTGCCACACAATCATTTATTGTGAAATAGGTTTTATTCATAATGTTTGACTTGACGCACGATTTAAATTTTCGCATTTACTAAGATTCCATACCGTCAGGCAAATTGTTATAAAAGCGTATTACAGTTTCCCATGAATGGACCATAAACTTCCTGAATGAATCTTGGGCACTATCAGTTTGTTTTCGTTCTTAATATTGAAATTATGAATGTCGCACGACGTTACGAATATCTGGAAAAAGAGCTAGTGTTTTTGCGAGTCTATCCAATTTTCGTAAATACTTGCCACTGTAATAATATTTATATCCTTAAATTGTCGAAAGAGCGCGCTCTTTCAGGGAGCCATTTCAAATTATGAATAATAATAATAGTTATTATTAATAATTATCATCGAGATTTCAAATTATAAATAGAACGACTGGCACTTTTCTGTGAGATGAAAATAATTGATTGTATTTCCGCGGCTTTACCCCTCTGTAAAATGCCGTATGACATAAACCTGTAGAAGTAACTTAACATCGGTAAACTATCTGATTTTACGCACAGCATATACTGCAGAGCTCAATCTACCTGCAATGTTAAATATGCGAGAATCTCACTGTAGTTTGGAGTCAACAGTTATGCTAGAGAACTTGGTAGATTGTCCTAAATCTAATGGCTCACCATTCAGTGCTATATTTGTAGGATACCTACTAAGCTCTAGCTCTCTAGTCTCTACCTCTAGCTTCTTTAGCATTTAAAAGTAGATTGTTTTAAGCTAACCAGTTCAGAACCAGTGATATTGCCTAATTTACGTCATCAAAATATTTAATAGATCGACCAACCTTAAACATAACAGACGTCTTATCTGCGAATAAAACGTTATCATATAGGTTCTTTTCAAAAATTGAAGATTAGTATAGGCCAAAAATAAGAACGGTCCTCATATAGAACCATTAACTTCAACTGTGAATTCTATTATTAAGATAAGAAGACACAAGATCGAGAGCTTTCCCATGAATACCATGATATAGGACATTGCGGTCTAGGATATGTATTTAGGAAAACGAAAGCTTTCAAATGTATTTAGTCACCAACATTCAGTTACGCCGTATTCAAAGTATGACGTTCATCGAATTCACGTCAAAAATCCTTTACCTCTGACATCACTTTTGGGACTTTTACGAAAGAGGTGACGCGTGACTGTTTGAAAAAAGGACTTTTTGATAAAGTACATCACTGTGCTTAAACACCTGAGCCTTGGATTACTAAAAATGTAACTACGTAACCTAAGCTCTATCCCGTCTGCATTAAAGTTTGACAGCTCCAAGTTCGCACTGATGTCTCTTGTCGGTTTCTCATACGTTTGTCAAACTCGCGTCAAGTCAAAACACCAAATACTGTACTCTCATTCGTAGAGGACAGCTGATGATCAAACAATCAACCAATTAGCGTTCAGTATTTGATATGCCAAGTTGACACGAATTTGCCAATCTTTCGAGAACCCTGAGGAAAATGTTGCCAAGCTAAGTTGTATTTTAATAGACTAGGGCAGAAAGGCATAATAAAGTGTTATTTCAAATTATGCCACTTAAATTATGGATATAAATAAATTACAAGATACCATGTACTACATATTTAATTAGATAAAATGGGTGTATACAACGACAAACTCGGCCTTGGTCGTTAGCTCATGCGATGCTGCTGAGCCGACCTTGGGAAAGGGACGGGCTTTCTTACCTGAGCAAGACTGAGCAATCGACTTTATTTATCGTAGATATACCTAATTACTTATACTAAGTTATGTTACATATATGTTAAGTGTTTGCCCACGGCTCCGCCCGCGTGATTAACAGGATACACAACTCTAGACCTACGCGCATTATAGCATTTTCAACCATAATATCTCAGCGCTCCGATTTCACATAGCGTCTGGGACGTGTACTAAATTTGAAGATGTAACCTTATCCAAAAACATCAATAAAATCCTTCTAGTACTTTCAGAGCGTATAGATGAGAAATAAAATTTTTAAACCGGGAAAATTCTTTAAACTAAAGTGTTGGATACAGCGACCAGCTAAGTGATCACGAAACTTGATTGCAACCAATAGAAACACAAATTTTTATGAATCTGACAGTTTCAATACTCAGTTTATGTGCATAGTAACAATGGAAATTTTCTAATTAGGATTGAAATTTCTTCTTCAATGTGTATCCGTCATATTATAATAAATTTCTAGCTGTTGCTCGCCTTCGCAAGCGTGGCTAGCGGTTATTGCGATTTAATATGATCCTATGTCCTTCTTTAAATAGCTACTAGAGAGTTAAGTATCGGGAAGGCTGACGATAGCCGCATGCGTGCATAGAGTGTGTACGGTGGTTGGTGTTGGTATACCTACCATAATTATTATTAAATATTGGTCGGGCGGGATAGAATGCATGCGGTTGGAGTGTGTGTACGCTTGTTGGATGAAATTTATCTGGCATGGTATTATTATTACATCTTGTCGGTGTCAGCAGCGGCGGAACATCTGTTAAGGCTTTTAGGGTTAAAACTGTCTAGATACAAATTATATCAAGTTCTGTAAGCCATAGTCGCGAAAAGGTAACGGACAGACAGATGGAGATACTTTTGAATTTATAATTTTAGATAAGTATATATTTCAGCCCTTTTGAGCGTGAAGGAGTAACAAACATACACACGTACAAACTTTCGCCTTTATAATATTAGTGTGATAGTGTGATTAGTGGGATGAATCACACTATCACACTAATATTATAAAGGTGAAAGTTTGTATGTGTGTATGTGTGTATGTTTGTTACTCCTTCACGCTCAAAAGGGCTGAATGGATTTCGATGAAATTCGATACCAAAATAGCTTCCTATATGTTAATCCAGTGTATAAATACACTGTGATACAAATGTATTTACAAATGTAATGTGTATTTATACACTGGATTAACATATAGGATACATTATATCACGGAAAAGTGAAATGCTCCTGTGGGATGAACAAATAATTAAAATACTTTTTATCCGCGGGTGAAACCGCAGAGCGCAACTAGTACATAATATACCGACTGATAGTTTGTAAACACACTGTCCAGCTAGAAAATTACGTTCTCCTTATATGTATTAAAAGTTGTCGCTAAAGCAAGTATGACATAGTACATTGTTGAAGGTAAAGGTAAAGATAAATGCTAATATTATAAAATTTATGGAGGCTGTAGGAGCTACGATTTCTTTAAAGATATTAAAAAGAGATGTTTCTAAAAATTAAGCTAGCCGCGCGGGATAATATCTTTATAGCCCTTCTTAACTTATCTTTAATCTTTTATCTTTTTTGTGGTTTCGTTCTATTTTCTATTATTTTTCTCTTTAATTTATAATCATTATTTTATTATTTTTTCTTCTATCTTTATAATATTTTAATAGACATAAGAGTTGACACTTTGTTACTAGAATTTTGTTCATACCACAGAGGCTGAGTGCGGACAGTTTTAAATAAAGTAATAATTAAATACAATGACTGGCACTGGGTATAATTAATGAATTCTTCCGTTTATATATTACGGTAGATTGTTTAATAAATATGGTAATACAATAATGACCAATCCAATTCTCTCATCGACCAGTACCTAACATAATCGTAAAATGTCCAGGATATGGCCAATATGGACAATAACGTGCTTGCTTTTTTGGAAGCATAGAGTAAACATAAGTATAAATAGTTTATGATAAAGCAAACCACTGTTCTGAAATGATTGAATTATTTATTTGCCTACATATTAATGAACATCCTCACCATCCGGTTTGAGATAAACTGATATATATATAATAATAATAATACGTGTGGACATCTCACACAACGCCATCTAGCCTCAAACTAAGCAAAGCTTGTATTATGGGAACCAGATAACTGACACTATACTTAAATACTTTTTGTTTGTAAATACATACATATAATACCATATAACACCCAGACACAGAACAAACACCTATATGTTCATCACACAAATGTTTGTCCTTGGTGGGAATCGAACCCACAACCCACAGTTCAGAAGGCAGGGTTACTACCAACTGAGCTAATAAAGCAATAGCTAAATAAATACCAAATGAAACTCATTTAAATATTCATGCCAGACTCAAATGATTATTAAATATTCATTTATACGGAGGTAGGTACAGGTAAAATGAACGTAACAATAACAATGTAATTCTTGAAAAAAAAAAAATGTACTTCAACAATAAAATTCAACCGTTTATATAAATTTTTAACCAAAAGGTGACCGACAATTACTTGTCCGAGTTTCCGTTTTATCCCATATCATCCTCATCATCACATTCTATCACAGAATTAATAATAAACCGGACATGATATGTGGTAAAACTGGAGATGCACTATAGAATAAAAAAAGTAATCATCAACCTCGTTTAACGATTTGCATAAATATGACGGAATTAATTAATTCACAAAGATAAGAACAATTACAGCCGAATGGACATTTCAAACTTTTTATCACCAGATTATTTATTTATAGGTAAGTTTATTAAAATATCAAATACGTAGTTTTATTTTTTTTGTAAAGCAACAGGTGTTAAAATTGTAGAATTTTATTTTATATATGTAGGTATTATGTTGTGTGGCTAAATAAAGATTATTGAGACAAGTCAGTAAGAATAAAAAAAACACTATTGTGTCGAAGATATTTGTTTAATACAGTAAGTACATTTTTTAAAAAGACACTCCAGCAAAGGTACAACAAATATGGCTTCACACGTCGATATTGTATCTACTCATTTTTTTGTAATGTCATCAGAAATAGAGAATATAAACAATTTTATAATTTTTAGCATTCAGAGCTACTTTTGTAATGTAAAAAAACGAGTGTGCTTTAAACCACGTGTACGGCTGAAGTAAAACTTCTTTAGTTTAGCTCCATCTATCGGCCCGTATAACTTTGTTTTAGCTTTGTTTAATGTTAAAATGTTGCCTGACAAATGCAATTTGTCATTTTAGCGGACATACCAACATAATAATAAAAAAATTTAACGTTGTTATGTTGACAATGGAGTTAAAACAACTTTCAACTTCCGTTCCCCTCGCCAGCTTACTTCCCAAGTAAAGCACACATAAAGAAGTTATACTTCGAAAATAAAATTATTCACAAATCTTATGTGCATATTTTATAAGTTAGCAGAAAACTAAAACTATAAGGAGAACAATGATAGATAATTATGCTTTTACATTTTGAACTCGCGCATCTCTTACTAATAAATACTGAATAAAGGTAGAAAAGCTATACAGTGAAAGAAACCATAAGACACAAAATAACTTTTCTTGCGCTACATCATGTTTATTAGTAAGGGGGGAAAGCGATTGTCGAATTTCAATACCTTGCAAGAAATGAACTGTGGTCCAGGACACCTTTTGTTTAACTCACTTAAAAAATATCGTTTATCCACCCATTTCACAGTGAAAGAATCATCCACCATATTCAGATTTTCATATGTTCTTGGCAGCAAGCGTAGTCGTCAAAGATAATTCTGCAACATTTTACAGCTTTCTATACTGGGCACGTTCAATATATTTTACTGTTTTGGGTTCCGTGCCAAAAGATTGAATAGGAGGTTAGGCACCCCTATCTACATAACATTTATTACTAGGCTGTCGTCTATCCTTTTGTATTGTAACATACACATCCGAAACTATTTATCATTTTCATATTCAAAGAGACTAAACGAGGGTAAAAAACGCGTTGAAATGAAAAAAGGTAAATTTTCATTATCAAGTCAGTTTGAATGAAGAATGATTTTACCTTAAGATGGTTTAGTTTGAAGCGGAAAATGCAAAAATATACAAGTGGCTCTCCCTCCAGAAACTTTCAAAGCGTATTACTTCGCGGATTATTTACCGATTTAACTTATGTTTTTCCATTGTTTCATTCATGTTTAACCTGAATATTTACTAGTTCATTTTAATAGTACATCTAGTCAAATTATTATATTCAACGGGGTATAAAGTTAATGATATTTCAGGCAGATATGAGGCAGAAGCTAGTACGTTATAAAGCGGCTTCATGGACCTCTTTTTCGTTTACCGCACCCACCACACCTATGTCGCTGTTACCTACTTATAGTTGCCATTAGTATACGGCATATACGTACATTTTCCCCAAATTAATTAAGCTTTTCCCAGAAATTATACGTTTGTAGACACCCCAATTATTTTCGGAGTTTTCATTGCTACATCACAAAGTTGCGCGTAGCTATGATTTGATTACAAACGAGAAATACCAAGAAATATTGCGGCAATTTCGTGTATGTCAATAATGTCGTCACAGGAAGTCAACGTCCAAAAATTTAGCAGAATCCTATATACTTATTAGAGTGGGACTGCGGAACTCCACGACAGCTATATAATAGTGACCCGTGGCTTGTGCCATCTCGATATTAGATTGAACATATTCATGAGATTGTTGGTCGGAATTTTATCTATTATCGTCTTGTCTGGTTCTATCCACGGTATTTACTATAACTTAATACAATAAAATAAAATAATCATATAGAAAGTTAAGGAGAAACCTATTAAATTATATTTTTAATTGAATTTCGCTTCTTTCAACTATACGCGAAATATTTAGTTCTTATTGGCATGAATAGTGATATAAAATTTGATTGACCAATATACAATAAATAATCTGATTAATTTTAGCTATTATTTGAAAGGCTCACATGTATTAATACAATACAATAATACTCGAACTTTAATATTCGGTTAAATTAAGAATGCTTTGTTATATATTTACGTATTGTAAAAGACTATATACATACTACTACTAGGTGGTAGGACTTTTCTGCAAAGTTCGTCTAGGTAGGTACCACCGCTTTGCCAGTTATTCTAGTCGGCTAGTCGGCTTTGTAGTTATTACAGATACCTGATCTCACAGTCTAGTAATATTACTAGATTGTGCTGATGCTCGGGATGACGTGCGCAGTGCAGTGTCACGCGAAACTCTATACTTTAGAGTTCCGAGTGACATTGCAACTGATATGGGCAGCCGTGTCGTTTAGCATCAGGCGAACGGTTAGCTCATCGCATCATTCATTAACATTAAAAAAACCAAAAAAATACATACATACAACATATACCTTGCGGTGAGATATAAACTTAGCTGAATCGTGATATTATTATCATAAAACGCAAGTGCGGTAATGTAAAGTAAAAAGGACGCGTGTTTTATATCTTTGATTACGAACCAAAAACCGCTGTATTAAGATCTACTAGATCGATAAATACGAGAAGTGGAATGAAAATGAAATTATTTACCAGTATTTATACTTTGGAAACTAAAATAGTTTGGACTAATTAACTACAACACTTGCCAAGTTACTGAATCAGTGAAACTTTTTTTTGTTGTACTTGACGGCCAGAAGTTAAAAGCGTAATCGTAAAGGTTTGAAATGTTACATCCACTTGGATCCCCTAGCCCAGTCCCCCTGTACGCCGTACAGCACTCGATATTCCATTTCGATTTCCTATATGTACAGCATTTGCATGAGAACAAAGTGTTACGATTTCGCAATGTGCATTAATTAATAATAATATAAACATGTGTGGACATTTCACACAGCGCCATCTAGCCCCAAACAAAGCAAAGCTGGTACTATGGGAACCGAATAACTGATACAACACTTAGATAGTTTTTGTTGGTAAATACGTACATAGAATACAATATAACAACCAGACACAGAATAGACATCGATGTTCATCACACAAATGTTTGTCCTGGGTGGGAATCGGACCCACAACTCACAGCTTAGAAGGCAGGGTTACTGTACCAGCTATCGGGTCAGTCAGGTTTTTACTGCAACTTATTGTCATGGATGATAGCTTTTGTGACAGACTACAAACAGTTGATGACGGTTATACCTACATCGCGAAGACTGACATGGGTTTTGGTTTAAATATTTGTTTCCTTGAATTTAAATTTTGATGCAATGCGATTTATTAATAAGATAGTTCTTACTGATACAAATTTGCAGCGGAATAGTAATAGTAATAAGCAATTTATTTGTTAATAATTAAATAACAATCTTATGCTAGTTATATTAGGTATAGTTATAGTTTCCTGCCAATAATTATATTATTTTAAAGGAAATATATAAAAAAAACAGTAGGTAACTATTTAAACATAGGTAGGTAAATTACTAACATAAAAGATCTAAGTAGGTACTTAAGCATCCATACTAGGTTATGTTTGCTAAGCTTCCGAAAAACAATGAGGTACTCAATTATAACAATGCCATAATTGAGTAGTAATGAAAATAAACTTACATCAAAATTATTTATTTAACCAAGCTATTCATGGAAAGTAGGGTGTGATCATTTAATTTAGTCTATTCATTGTCGTATTTAGCATATGGTGGGCGAATTGAGAAGCTGTAAAGCCCACCCACAGGCATGTATATTCAAAATACATTTAATAAATATGTTTGTTAACCTATTGTATACGAATGATAGATTTCACCCAGTACTTTGGTTAGTATTTTTCTTTTGACAATATGAATTAAACTTAGTACATTCGTTAGACTACATTTTAGAATTATTTTTTTTAAGAATTTTAATGTAACTCACATTGCTGCTTTTCAATGTTATAAACGCTGCAGCTTTTCCGCTACAAACAATTCCAAAAGTTGTCTCAATAGACATTTGAGTTTGTTTAATTTGATTATGATATGACCACACCTTATGGCTTAGGGGAATTATACACGATGGCATTTAATTCACTATTTTCCTTAAATGTATGTACTCAGACCATGCTATAGAATATACGTAAAAGGTCCAGTTAAAAAAAATAAATTTTGTTTTAATATTTAGTGCCTTTTAAAATAACTGCATGACAGCCGAAAGGTCTATTTAACGGCACACACAGCGTGGGCACCAGCTGAGTGCTTTGTAAATGTTTCGTAGGTAATAAAACACCTGCATTGTTCAATGTCACAAGGCTTTTTTTTTAATTTAAATTTGATAATACCTAGAATTAAGTTCATAAGTACTTTTTTTATTTAGTTATATGGGAGCATTCTATAGCATGGACATTGGGCATACATCAAAGGAAAAGAACTAATTAAATTCCACCTTGTATATGTATGCCTTATAGCTTATCTTAAGCTGTTTATTTAAGTGCTATAATTATTTTTAATTCAACAAAAATATTCCTGTTTTATGTTTAATTTTAAATGATTTGAAAAACCTATCAAGATAATCAATAACTCTGTAGATGATATACTAGGATCAGAGTTAATTTTTTAAGTCTTATCTTTACTTGTATACCATTATGCGGATGTAAGGCTCGCCTATCTAGAATGTGGAATGAATCCACGACGCGGATAGACCAACGCTAAATAAAACGTTACCCGGTATTGTATACGTGATGAGCATTGGTGGGTTGGTCAATATCGTTATGACATAGAAATAGTTAGTTAGATAATCCGAATAAAATTATACCGAAAAAACCTATAACCAGCGCTCTGAAAACCGTTATCTGGTAGCCACAGAGCAAGAAAAAACTGCGTGACGCAACTCGTTATGGACGCCTATCTCAACATTTTTCACTCATTAATTTGTTTTCTTGCTCTTTGCTATTAGCTGTGGTTCATCCACAACGTTGTTGTAGGTAAATAACAGCCCAAAGCCTACGTCTCAAGACACTGGCGCTATGGACAAGCTTACATAGATTAAAGTTGATTTAAATGTAATAAAAAAATCTACCGTTCAGGTTTTGTTGCCATATCCCGGAAAATATATCCCGTTTCCATATCCTTTTCTCAAAATAAGAGAAATAGGGCGTAAAAATAGGCCACGGACACGTTGTTATTATATTAAAAATTAATTTTTCTTGATTTCTTATGCCAAATAAATAATAAATGTGCTAAAAATTACCAGATGGCATTAAATTATTTGTGTACATTTCTAAAGGAATATCGGATGAACGGACGGTACCTATTGTAGCTTTTAAATGTTATTCAATTTCTTGTGAATCGCGGGAAAGCCTTATTGAACGTAATATATAACTGAAAAAAATGTAAAAAAAAACGGAGTTAAATCGGGAAAAAAATATCTGTCTGTAAATTTATATATATCTTAATATATATAAATCTCGTGTCACAATGTTTGTCCTCAATGGACTCCTAAACCACTTAACCGATTATAATAAAATTCGCACACCATGTGCAGTTCGATCCAACTTGAGAGATAGGATAGTTTATATCTCAATCTACAATAGATATATATTAAATACCCGTGCAAAGCCGGGGCGGGCCGCTAGTATATATATATATCTTCAAACCCACTACCATATCAAACATTCGTAATTTGTATCACAAACCTGAGCGATCCAAGCCGGGAAACGTAGCTTATACACTAAAAAGCCCTTTATCACTCAATGGTACGAGACGAAGTTCCTATGTTTACTAAAAAAATTAAGTGTTGTTTTAAGCAATGGTTTCAAGTCACGTTCCCCGCAATCGATTACTAACTAACCGATAACGTCGTTCGAGAACGACTAATTGAAACAAAAAGTATTATTTATTCCGCTTACGAACTCCTTTTCATTTTCAAACCAGGATTTAAAATAGAATATTTCCGTATTATCCGTATTATCTTTCTTTGTTCCATCGTAAAGTACGTGTAACTGTTTTTAATGTACGAATTGTGGTGTCCAACTGACTCGGTCGTGATTGTCGATGCACGTAATATGCCACTTCAATTGATTGAGCACAACTTACTGGCTTTTGTTGCGACTGTACTGTCCCAGTCCCTGACAAAAGACCTATTAAGGAACTCGCTGCCTCAGCGTCAGACAAAGACATTGGACTGCGCAGTTAACACATTAATAGTTACGGTCATTGAACCTTCCTCCCTTATTGCATGTATTAACACAGTGCCTGGAGTAATCTAAATCTCTACTAATAAATGTAATAGATCGTCTGTCTTTCTGTATGTTGTTTTGTGGGGCTTTCACCGTACTGATTGCTTACACTAGCGAAACTAACATACTATATCTTTCTTACCCGTAAAATTGAAAGCTAGAACGAAACAGATAAATTGTGAGTGTAGCCGTGGGACGCCTTTTTTGTTGAATAAATGATGTGATCCTGGTACCAGGTCGATCTAAGACTAATGATCCGCCTAAGAATAAGTTCAATATGGCTGCGAATTGTGAGTGAAGTTAAATGCCACAATTTGTTATTTGAAATAGTGGCTATAAAAACAACTCACAACGAAATAATTCTTGTTATTAATTATTCTTATTTCCCCATTAAATATAGACTTGAAAACGTAAACCTGATTATACTTAGCTCAGATGGCCATGCCACATATCAATTTCTGTGGACGATGCAATATTTACTCGAGCTTATAACGCGTGATATGGATTTCGTTTTATGTTAGTAAAGTTTACTGTTTAGTTAGCAAATGTTTTTGTTTTCTGTGAAATAAAAAGAATATTTTAATAGTTAGGTAACAATACATCAGACAGTAGGTCGTCACTACTAAACAAATATAAAAGGCATATTGTGACCTTTTGCGAGACGAACCGAAATAATATACGCAAGCAACGTCCGGCAGAGTAAAGTCATAATATACTGAACTTTTTAAAATTGTTTTCTAATATATATTTTCCTTTTTTTTCAGAAGGCTGATGGTTCCCTGGCCTCCGATGACTCAATCGAAATCCGTAAGTACCTTACTTGTCACACTATCACACCAATATTATAAAGGCGAAAGTTTGTATGTGTGTATGTTTGTTACTCCTTCACGCTCAAACGGCTCAATGGATTTGGATGTTTTCAAATTCGGTACCAAGATAGCTTATACTCTAGACACGACTAACATATAGGCTACATTTTATCCCAGTAAAGTGAAATTATCCCGTGGGATGAGTAAACAATTAAAATACTTTTTATCCGCGGGTATTTACGAATTTATCGAAGACACGTGACGGTGACGATGATGGGACGGGACACGAACGTTAATTTTATACCGTATCTACGTCTATTCGGTGGTCTCGGACCAAACTTTCTACAGCAAGCATTTTCACTACTAGGAAAGTAGGTACTTTTCGCTTCCCATTCACAAATAAACATGAACGAAACAAAAAAAAACATGAAGATGCTACGTTAGACAGAAACATTGCTAATGCATTTGGCAACGAATATGAAGCTTATCTTATCGATGAGATGAGAGAAGGGTGAGGGAAAAGGATGAATGGATCGGACGGCGAAGGGATGCTCTTCTATATTGAACACACTACAAAATAAATTGATTTCTTAAAAAAACAACGCACATTATTTAAAATTTAAATTTCTTTTTTAGAACGGAACTGGGCGACCGACACTTCTGTCTGTACCCACTAGCGTGTCATGGCTATCGATAGATGGTTCTTGTTTGTTTTATTGGTTTAATTCCCAGATCATACAGTATGTTGTCAACTACAAACATATATCTTAATTTAAGTAAAATTTCTTTACTCACAAGTGACAAGCTAGCGAATGCGCGACGAGCCGAACGGAAGTTGAAAGTGGTTGGTCAACGTAGATCTCCAATGTAAACAACGAAGTTAAAAATTACTTGAAAATTCTGTCGGTATGTCCGGTAAAATGACAATTAACAATTATCAAGATGGCGACATTAACATTAAATAAAGCAAAAACAAAGCTCTACCGGCCGATAGATGGAGCTAAAGAGCTAGAGTTTTGATGAACAATATAATTATCTTGGAGTATCGTCATTAGAATTGATTGCGGTCTTTAACGACTAAATACTAACTAATTATTTCTGGCAAGTATTTATGACTGACTAGGTACATAATTATCCACATTCTGAAGTAGAATCCTGCGCACAGCGAGAGATCCAAAGTACATCACAGCTTAAAATAGTGTTGCTCCTGAAGTGGACACTCTACTTTTTATCAGCCTCTATTAGAAAATAAATAAGTGCAACAGCTGCTATATTTGTATCACATTTTTAGCGTTCGAGCACATTTTAGCACGTTTTTGTTAATTGTCACTGTTTTAGGAAGACACAAATCTTCTATATATATATATATAGAGTTTTATATATATATAAAACTCTAAGGTCTGACTGACTGACTGACTGATATAGTGATCTATCAACGCACAGCCCAAACCACTGGACGGATCAGACTGAAATTTGGCATGCAGGTAGATGTTATAACGTAGGCATCTGCTAAGAAATAATTTTTCGAAATTCCACCCTTAAGAGGGTAAATGGGTGGTTGAATTATTTTCCCATAGGCCACGCCGCGGGCAAAGCTGCGGGCAGAAGCTAGTTTTTCTTAAAACTAAGTAAAATCTGAATCTAAGTAAAAGACATTTCGTGTTTGATGTTTGCAAATTTTACTAACAATATCCACATTTACAAATTCAAATCACTTATAGTCCCTTTACGAAAAAATAATTAGCTCTTTTCGGATAGATATGATAAAAAGGTTAGATAGATCTCTGTAAACTATAAAATAAAACAAGAACTGACTCTTGTTCTTTGTACGTTGACCTGAGATTTTTTATAATAATATTAATGAATTATTATAATAAATGAATTATTATTATAATATTAGGCTAATTGGCTTCTTTATTTACATAAATACAGAAAACATGGCATTCTTTGATACGTAGGTGTTTCAACCAACACTTTTTTAAATACCTAATAATGTATTGACGTCATCTGCGCCTTCTTCACGCGTGGCAAGTGGTCAGCCCCTGGTGTCTGAATTGTTAGGCCGACCAAAGGCTTCTTCAGCAACCGGGACCGACGGCTTAAAGTGCCCGTCGAAGCACGGTAGCGCTCAGTTATACATGAAACTTTTTGTAGCGGTCACCCATCCAAGTAGTGACCGCAGCGAACGTTGCTTAACTTTATCGATCGGATAGGAACGGCTAGTCGTGCTACGCTGATAAGCGCGTCATCGGCGTTGAAACAACTTTAAAATAGATTTTACCGTGTCCGCCGCAGATTTTTTTTCTTCTCTCTTATCTCTTCCAGAGGTCCACGAAAATGTTACACGTAATATGCTCGGACACAGAATAAACAATAGTTCTAGTTCGTGTATGAACTCGCGGAGCTAAATTTAACAACGTCACTACAGTAACAGGTATTTTTCACTCTTCATTTCATCTGACAAGGCATTTTTGGTTTCGAACGTAATAGGAACTTTACCTATGAAATTACCATTCTGCCAGTGCCATTTCAAATCAAAATATTTTTTATTTGGCTAAGAGTTCTAATTATATAATATTATATCTATTTGCTAACTCAAAAGTACTTAAAGTATAAAATTGAGAGTTCCTTACTTTGTTTGTTATACATCAGTATTTTTAAAAATAAACTAGGAATTTGTTTGGCTGTAGATGAAATGCGTTTACAGTTGGTCGTGTATTCTATTTATAAATGCAATTTCTAATAACCGACGTCGATAAATGGACATTGCCAAAAGCCATTGTTTTCATTGCACTCGCCAACTATTGTGTTGTTATTGAAAATAATTTAATTTATATATCACGAGAGGCGGCCTGTAGTTACATAATACTTAAACACCCTAGGTAGGCGCTCATTGGTTGAAATTCCATAAATCTATTCTTAGTAAATATCTGTACCTTAAAATAAATATCTAGTATTCTAACACAGATTCGAGAAAAAAGCATGTGGGGGATGACGTATCTTCTTGTCTTAACATAATCAAGCTGTTCTTATCTGTCGTGCGAATGACTCCCTGGAAAACTAGGGCTGACGGTAACTAATAAATATATATTTCGAGTCGGTACACATAATAGGGTTAAACTACAACATGACGCGGTACTGGTGGAGAGACGACTAAGGAGGCCAGAGCGGCGCGGTCGCCGCGTGCTATAATTTCTGCCGCGTTAGCATTCTGTACCCCTACAAGCAATTATTATTGATTTCTACATCCTGAGGATTACGCTAAAAGCTGTCTCCCATCAGTCAGTCTTCATAGTATTTACTCTGTGGTCTTTCATTGTAACCCGCAGATAGAAAATAATTGAAGGGATGAGATCAAAAAAGGTTTAACTGATTTTTTACGACGTTTTTAAACCCTGTGCGTGCGTGTGCGTATACGTGTGTGTTTGTATGTGTGACTGTTACCATTGATCTCCGTACCTACTAAACCAATTTTGTACAGATAATTATAATAAACATCATAATAATTTAATGTCTGGTTGCTTCTAGGATATACGTACAGTACAAATGTTATAAATGTCTTATATTTTTATGAGAAATAAAGATAATTGGAAATAAAATTGGAAACGCAAATGCAAATGTTTGTATCGATAAAAATGCAAGTGGAATGCGCTTCAAAAAATCGTAGTGGAAAAGGGTGTGGATTAGGTTGCCAGACGTTCAGGAAATTAAGGATTATCCCGGAATTGAGTGCCTTGTATCTAGATTAACTTACGTATTTATATAAATAAATATACAAAAAACTTACGCCCTCGCTGACGCATTTATTTTGTTTATTGTTCTTGGATTTCCAATAAAATTATACCTAAGTGATTTGTATCGATTTATTTATTAACTTGCAAAATGAATGCTGTAATGAGCTAGTCGTTGACCTGTTGTTAAGCTACACGGCTAAGCATAGCAGTTGCAAGTCACTCCGGAACTCTAATGTAAAGTTTCATGACACTGCACTGCGTACGTCATTCTGAGATATCAGAACAATAGTAATCTCATGAGTGTAATGTCCATAATTATTTATTTATTTATTACTGTTCAGATTATAAAGTCTCATTGCCCTTTAAACCGGAACACATTAGTGTTGGCACACTACTGCTTGGCGGCAGAATAACTGGCAAAGCGGCGGTACCTTCATCGACAAACTTTGCAGAAAAGCCCTACCACCTAGTAAAATTGTTTGAGAATTGCACCGATAATGTTTTGTTCGCGCAACATGCAGCCTGTTCCACACGCTCGGCTCTATTGTTATTGGCTTCTTGTTCTTTTTCCAGGACAACTTGTATTCCAAACCACAGCGGTAGCTACATAGAAATTATGAAGGAAAACGCATCTCGATCACGTTGTACGCGTATCACCCAAATGGTTTTAAGGGATTGGATAAAGGAATTGTTGTGAAATGAGTTGTGATAGCGTGAGAGAGTAATACAAATCGATGCTTGTCGGATGAACCCGATCAGCGCGAGCGACATAACGAATTAGCGCGTTCATCTTTTTGCATTCCAGCCGTAGTTGTACAGTGAAGAAAAGCTGATCGCATTGTGATTGATTCACTTGGTTTTAAAACTATTAATTAAACCAATTTTATGAAATATATTGCGACTGTTAAACGATTCAAAGAGTATAAAGTATAGTACCGCTTTCGGATTATACAGGCATGCGCTGCATTTCTACAGAATATAATATAGTAATGATCATTTCTTAAGTGTCTCCGCTCGCAATCCCGACTGTGACGACGCTTTGTGTACACTGTACATTACGATGTTATAGCTATGGGGTAGCCCATTAACCGATGTGTTTTTGTAACTTTTTTATAATAGAATATTAGGTTTATGTTCTAATTCGATTCGGGAAAATTAAGCACTGCAATAAAATATCCAGACAGACATTTAAATAATAGCTATGCGCGTTCATCGAAAAAAGTAATGCACGTGATATCTCTATGTTTTAATGAAAAATGTTCTATAATGTGTAATACTTTTTTAAGGCTGACACTTCGTGGCGATGGCTTCCTTCATGCTCTAACCGCTTATTTATCAGCACATCAATGATAAAATTGTTATTATTTTACTAGTTGCGCCCCGTGATTTCACCCTCGGATAAAAAGTATCCAATGTGTTCCTCCAGCGTATAAGGTTCATCAAAGTTGTTTATGTAGTACGAAGATTAGTGGTAAACACTCACACATACAAACTTTTGCACTTATAATATTAGTAGGAGATATATGCGCCGTGTATATATATACGGCGCAAATATAGTAATCTCGGCAGCGGTTACATATTTGAGCCGTTTCGTGTTGAGACCCTGGGCCCTTGGGGGCCGGGAGCTCATCGCGTGGCCGATGCTACGCGTGACCAAAATGCTGGCACTTATTTGGCACAACGATAAGCATTGCAATCCAACGGGGCAATGCTGCCAGCATGTTGGCTACGCTACCTACTGGTAGTGGGCTGGAGCATTTGGACTGTCTATAGGTCATCGCGGCCAGTATAGTGTCCAAATATATAATTTTTTTGTAGTAGTGGGTAGTTTTTAGTATTAGTTATTATATCATTTGTTAGAAAAAACATATTACTTAGGTCCTTTAAATTAGACTTTTATGTTTGAGCAAATACTTTGTTAACATTTTGTGGTTTATGATGGGAGTCGGGCCGAGACTAGCGCTACAGCGTATTTTGTCGTGAGAGTCTGTGGTGGCGCTGTCTCGCGGACGACACAAGCCGAATGAAAGGCAGAACAAAAAATAATAAAGAAGACGAAAAGTGTACTCCTGAAGTTTAATTCATTTTATATAATAATTACCTGATATTGAAACCCCCTTTTAATATTTCAGAAGTGGGATAATTTAGTACCCTGCGCCCAAAAGGTTTTGTATATAAATAACATTAATAATAAGTACAGCTGAAATTTGGTGAGTTTACAATTTTCTTTCCTACCTACCATTTCCTTGTTTAGTTTTCTGTTGCAAACGTTGTATTCAAGTTTTGTTCCTGCCTATTACTACTAGGCATATCTGATTTGTCTAGGAAGTGTTTGCTTCATGCTACAATTTGCCTAGAATGGAGAAATTTTCACAAAGTGAAATAGGTATAAGGCAAACACTAATCAACTAAATGGCTGAGTTTTGTTGTAACATGTGTGCATTCATGGTCACAATAATGATAAAAATATTTACAAGTAGACAATAAAAGTAGGTGACTTTAGCTGAGAACAACGGTTTGTGGTAAGTATGTCTGCGCTGCACACAGAATAGACAAAATTCTAATATTCTTAGATTTTACACTTTTCTATTGATCTTTAACTATTAAATATGTAGTTCTATGACCACCATTGACGCGTTTTCTAAATTTATAGTATTACGTGCGGTTAGGAACACTAAAAGTAAGACATCTATTCAAGCACTGCGTGAGTTTATGGGATTATTTGGGTCACCAAAGGTAATAATTTCTGATCGTGGAACTAGTTTCACTTCCGGCATGTTCAAAACATTCATAGATTCTAACCAAATTAAACATGTTCAAAACGCAGTGGCAACCCCTCGTGCAAACGGCCAAATTGAGAGGTATAATCGCTCCATTCTAACCTCGTTAACCGCTTTAAATATCAACAAAGATGACCGAGATTGGGATTGCGAGCTCAATAAGGTTCAATGGAGTTTAAATAATACCATGAACAAAGGCATTGGCAAAACTCCAGTTCAAGTCGTCTTTGGTAAAGATACAGTCAACAGTGCTGAGACCCACCTTCATGATATTTCGCAAAATCTAAATATAGATCCAAATATTATTAGGACTCGTGAACAAGTCACGTCCCATATTAAGAAACAGCAGGAGGCGATGAAGACTCGATTTGACAAAAAGAGATGCATTGCTACGAAATATAAAGTTGGTGACTTAGTGATGGTATTAAAAAAATGTGCGCAATGCTGGCAACAGCAACAAACTTGTTCCGCCGTACAGTGGCCCATATAGAGTCTCCGTGATAAAAGGTAATGACCGCTATGAAGTAACGAGTGTAGAAGGGTTTTCAAATAGGAAGTACAAAAATGTTTACTCCGCCGACAGAATAAAACCTTGGATACGTCTAGGCCCAGATTGTAGTACAACTTCTGATCCTGATAGCGAAAGTTTTTGTTCTGATAACGAATAACGAGTAAACTTATATTGGTAAATATGTATAAATATCGGAGTTATTGCGTCATTCATAATCTCTAACATTCATAATTCCAATTATGTATGTATGTATGTTATCTATATACCCTGTCTCCATTATAGCAATAAAGTATCTGTACGTTGGTATGAATCGAAGCTAGGTAATTCGCTGCAATACGCTGTAATGTTACGGCTGAATTCTGATGATCAGCGTGCACCATCCAAATCATTACTGTGGGCCGACACATACTGAGATGTACGCGGTAGCAGAAATTCCTGTGGGCCGACGCACTCCATTCGTGTAAGCGGTAGCAGACTCATTACTGTGGGCCGACTCACCATGAGGTGTACACGGTAGCAGAGTTTTTAATGTGGACCGACTCACCATGAGGTGTACGCGGTGGCAGATTTATTACTGTGGGCTGACTCACCGTGAGGTGTACGCGGTAGCAGACTTTTTTGTTTTCTGTGGGCCGACTCACCGTGAGGTGTACGCGGTAGCAGACTTTTTTCTGTGGGCCGACTCACCGTGAGGTGTACGCGGTAGCAGACTTATTAATATGGACCAACTCACCGTGAGGTGTATGTGGTAGCAGACGTACTCTTATAGGCCGACACACTTATTTGTGTAAGCGGGATCTAGTAGATTGATCACTGGAAGCTGAGCTGATACACCCTGAGATACGCGCAGTAGCAGTGGATGGGTACACATGCTGCACGTAAACAAGTTGGCAGACCAACACTATAACACCGAGGCATACATCAAACACGCACACATGGGGACAGATATTTTTGAAGTGAAGATTATATTCTATTTTCTATGCAAGATACACCAGAACCATGGATTTGAATGGGGACATTCAATATGCTGATGGATGGCCGAATAAAAGCCACTTACATCTTAGCTACTTAATATCATAAAAATTGCTACAGTTGATTCTGTTGCGGGTTCCGCTGTTTTATTTTTATAATTAACCAAGTACCTATTTTGTTATTAGCAAATTAAGTGGTATGTAACCATAGGTATTTGTTTTGTATACGAAAAAGTTAAGAGTTATTTGAGTTTGTACCTATACGATTTTTATACTTAGTTTTGTAACGTCTAAGGTTAATTCAATTTAACGTAGATAAAACCATATTAGTTATCAATCATCTCCTTTATAAAAGTTCAATTGTCGTTTTATTAGTAACAAATCTTACAAACTGTGTTAACATACTGTTCATTTATCATTGGTTTTATTAAATATAGATTTATCCAGAATAAGTATTGTACCTACATGTACTTTGTATCTTTCTTTTAAAATTTATTAAGTGATGTTTTTTTTGATGAATAATAATCGACATAACGTGTTGCAATTTAATATTGTCTACTTGGAGGTATAAAAAATTATATTGTATATTATAATAACAGTCTAGCAATGTACAATACTAAAGTGTGGTCTAGACAGTCATACTTTTGCCTGAGGACAGGCAATAGTCAGAATGGCCGATTGTTAGAAAAAACATATTACTTAGGTCCTTTAAATTAGACTTTTATGTTTGAGCAAATACTTTGTTAACATTTTGTGGTTTATGATGGGAGTCGGGCCGAGACTAGCGCTACAGCGTATTTTGTCGTGAGAGTCTGTGGTGGCGCTGTCTCGCGGACGACACAAGCCGAATGAAAGGCAGAACAAAAAATAATAAAGAAGACGAAAAGTGTACTCCTGAAGTTTAATTCATTTTATATAATAATTACCTGATATTGAAACCCCCTTTTAATACATTGTAGGATATTGATGTTAGACACCACCGTCTATTGGCCCACATGTTCGTGGCCGTACAGCTAAGCTTATATACTTAGTAACTATTAATCTGAAGCTTTGATCATTTCTGTATTTGAACCGTACTGTCAAAGATAATCTACTTATACAATATCATATCGACCCTTAATCTCCTTTAGGGATGAGATATTTTAGTTTTGCGCCAAAGGCCGCCTTTAGATCTTGATTTAGCCAGTATTGATCTTTGAAAAAGAATTAGCACAAACCAAGGAATCCTGCGCGTTTCGTCCCCCGTGATCCCCTCGTCTGTGCCTTTTAGTCAGTAGGTACTATATTTGTACAGTGACTATAATCACACAAATTGTTTGACTATTTGATTCTGTAATTGAGTAAAAATAAATGTAGCAAATTAGTAAATTCAATGCTTACTACAAAGGAGGCTTGCTATGAAGTAGATGATTATTTAAGTGACAAAACAACATAGGACGTAATCCAGCTTGTAACAGTAGCAATTAAATAATTGATATCATATTATTATTTTATTAATGACGTGTGAAAATATGTACATTTACGTAGTACGGTACCGCATCATCCAAAGATACCTTCAGCAAGACAGAAAATTTTGCCAACCTTGCGTAGAATTGTAGAGTAAACAACCACCAAAGTCGTATTACTATTACACTAAGCCCACTGAAGTGATTGAGTGGTCAGCAAATCTAAGGAGAGATTGGGGTCGCCTTTACTTTAACATTCTACACAGAAGGGGTGGGTGTGAAAGCGTTTCTTAAATAACTTAAAGCTCATTGGTGACGAAGCGTTGGTGACGAAGGCTAAGCCTTAAAAGCCTTAAGCACCGACACAAAGTGGTCGGTCTATCGGTATTTTACAAGGTGTATAAATGTGAACTTAGGAGCTTCAAACTTTAGCACAGACAGGCATAAGAGTCTAAATTTTCAAAAAAAATTATGTTGTGTCATAATTATTATGTGTGATTATATGATTTTATTTAATTTACGTTATGTTATCATTTCATTTGTTCATCTAATCGTGAGAACCTATAACTAATTAGCTTTCTATGGTTACACTGATAAATAATTTAGTTGAAACAAGCTGTTGATTTTCCAATAAATACATTTGACAGAAGTGATCGAAATAAACTAAATATTTCTTGTTTTTTTTTTTTTTTTTTTTAATTCCTCCTTCTCATTAAAATATATTAAATAAAACATCTTTAAAACATTTAAATGCAAATTCATGTTTTGAAACTTAATTTTATATCATCCATAATTTCAAATGTGCTTAGCGGGACCCTGAATTTAGGGCCATAATTTTAGAACAGGGATTTAAATCTTGTCGCTACGACTGACTAGTGCAAAGAGACTTCTCGCGGTCTCTTAGAACAGTCAGCAATCGCCTATTAAATAATGTATCATGTATCTCTTAAAGTAAGTACAAACTCGTAGCCGACTCTACGCAACAACATCAAGCAACGTATCGCTGCGACTTTAATGATTTCTATGTACCTAATTCTATACAATACCTTCCTTCCGACACGTCGCCTGAAGTTGTTTCATATAGAAACCAAACCAGTAGTGTCGCGGCGACACGTCGCCTGCTGCTACTGCGTGGAGTCGACTACGAACTTGTTTGTACCTTAGGCTATAATTTCCTATTTAAAACATCTTTAGAACGGTGACGATTATACGTTGCAATTCTCTGCCGTGACAATATACTATAGTTATTGCATTCGAACGGCATTACTAAATGTTATTGTGAAGTTTTCCTCGACTAGCATTCGCGTTGATAATTCAAATGTTTACATCTATGTCATGGTAAGTTAATGCGTTGTTATAACGTTTTGTTATTCCATTATATAAAAACGTTTATCGTGTTTGTTGGAGTTTGTACATTTTAATTATTACAATAAAATAAATTGCAGGTGTATTATATGATTTATATGGCTTAATAAACGACACAAAATAATATCGTAAAGTATAATTAAAGTCAATAGAGGTGTATTGGTTTAATCATTAAAGCTGGGTTCCTTGTACTTTTTGTAGGTACAACACTACAATTACAAAAAATTGTTTATTATAATTGTAATTGTATTGTGTTAGTTATTTAATATGCTTGATAGTTTATGATAAGTTTATTGTTATGTTTCATTGGAGGAGTACTGTTCAGCACAACACAGGGAATCCTACTGTGCTGAACAGCGAAATTGTGAGAATGAGCTTAAATCATTTATTTACTTATTTTGTTGATTGTAAACTGAATTTATTATTTTTGCACAAATAAATAAATATTCTAATATTCTATTCTATAGCGTGTATTAAAATGATGAAGTTGTGAAAGAGGCGAATCGCTGAATGTATTCCGCGCTCGCTACTAACGTCCCAAATATTATTCAGAAAATACCATACCGGGTTTCATTGAAATTCGTCCAGTAGTTTCACCGTGATGCGTGTACAAAGGGATAAATAGATATTTGATACACGCAAATACAGAAAAAAATGCGTTTACTTCTATGTCGTTAAAGAAGTGTACCTATCAAACTAAAAAATATTTACAACAATATTCAATATATTGATTTAGCCTAGTTACAGTTTGTACCTATAATAGATCATAGATAAGAAAATTGTCACACCGAGCTGAATGTCTCAACCACCTACCGGCTTTATAAAATCTATTTAGACTATAGGATAATCACTCTCGACCTCGGCCTATAAATTGTAAATCATAGTTTTATCTTGTGCTGCTAACCGGTGGTTATAAATGATAACTATGACATTATTCTGTGGAGCCCACATTTCTCACAAAGATAGTAATTTGATTAATAACTGCTTAGCTATATCGTCGTAGCCTCGGTTATTGGGAGTGTGTCTCAGCGGTCGCTCGTCCTACTTTAAATTGAACACCACCTGTAGGATTCTTGTCTATAAATGGACTTCACTGGTTGTTTATTATTACTGAATTTGGTACCTGCACACAACGTAACTGTTTTATAATTTACTTTAATTTATATCTGTCACAACCTGTCTGCTGGGAGACTTAAATGAAGAGAGAGAAAGCGATATATCGATACAGCGAGACAGATAATTTAGTCAGTATATGAACACTACACACCTGTACCCCTAACGCGTAACCGTTCTGGGAATCGGCTTCGCCTGCCATCCTGCACGCGCCAATTAAAAAGTCCACGAGCAAGAGAGAACACGATTACGATCTCCACCAGACTTACGCGGTAAGGCCCCTGGTCACAATTCCACTCGCCCCGGCACCTATAACAAGTTATGCACGGAGTTTGTACTCGCACTCACAACGGCAAGTAAAACATCGTAAGGAAATCGGCATGCCCGAGAATTGCATTTTTAGAACATGTCGCATCTACCAACCTGCACTAGAAGCGTAGAGGATTGCTTATACGAGTATATTGTCCCTGTGAGAGAAGGTCCGCAACCCCGCACATACTAGTAACTGATGAAACGGTTATTTTACCTTTCTAATTAACTTTTGACAAATATTTGTATTACCTGTGAAACTGTTACTTTACCTATGTGCTATAAACCTGGTCCTCTGTCAGCTCGGCTTGGCTCCAGTTGTGGATCCTCCCATACCTTTATTTCCTCTTCAATCTATATTGAAATAAACATTATTTTTATATGCCACATCGATCCACAAACGAGGGGAGGATTCAAAAGTAATATTTTTCTTGAATCTACATTCTGCTAAGTTGTTTTATCAAATTTTATATATTTATTTTAAATACTTTACAACATTTTATTGCACATGAATGAAACGCAAATATACTTTCTACAGTTTTATTAACGATTTTAACGACCAAAAGGATTTTTACATTTATTGTTTCGTAGAAATGGCAAATTTTCTCGTAGTGACATTGTCAACAAGAAGTGTCAACAACATTAAATTCCACCACAACAGTGATGATATTACGATCAAAGACGAAAACAGCGGATAACAAATGCGCACGACTTCCACCTCTGCCTGTCTCGTCATCTCCGAGTTCTTCGTCGGGCGATGAGTATGCTACTCCGCCCGACACCACTGCGTCGAGCGACGATGATGGGCTACCGTCTCCTCCGCCGCCGCCACCACCTGCGCGACGTGGGCGACCACCGCTGCCGGCACGCTTGGGGCCTGTGGGGCAACCTGCTCCGCGCCCGGCCCCCGCTACCGGTGGTGTAGTGCGCCGCATGCGATGGACTCAAACAATGAACGAGAACTGCATGCGGGCATATTATGGGGCTACAGAGGGGGGAAGCAGCCTGACTGCGTACCGAGATAGGATGTTGTCTCTGTTTCAGGAGCTTGAGCCATCCATCTCCGTATCCGCCCAACGACTGTCGGATCAAGTGCGGGCTATTCATCGGTGTAAGCTGTTGGACCAGTCTGCGCTTGATCGGTTGCGCCTGGAGACGCTGCCTATTCCCGCTACTTCTCCGTCGCCGCGGGTCCTGTCTGCTGCGCTGCCGGATCCGGGACCAATTGTGGGCCGGCCACTGGTGACGCCACTGGGAGGTCCCGTGATTGATGGGGAGGAAAGTGTGAGTGACAGCGTAAGTACCCAGGTGAATGAGCAATTGAGGAGCGCTTTGGAGGACGCGATTTTGCGGTATCGGTCCACGCCTACCTCTGGGCCGCGGCTACCACGTTTGCCGACAAATAGACGAAACCTAGTGCTAATGGGAGCCCTGAACACTTTGCTAGGTCCGTACTTACGGACTAGCGAAGACTTAGTTGATACGCACTCGATATTGTACTGCGGGGCCATCGCGGTATGTCGCGTGGCTCGTGTCAAGTTTCCGGACACTGACCGAGCACCGCGACCCGCTGACGGTGCTCCTGCATGGCAGGTGCGGATCGAGAAGCGTATCACTACATTCAGGACTCTCATAGCGAAGCTGGTCTGCTTCAGTCGAGGCAATCATCGTCCCCGCGTCATGCGTTTTGTGACCCAGGCCTTCGCTGGGACCGGTATCAGGCCCCAGGATTATATGGCTTGCGTCACGGAGCGCATCGACTTCCTGAAGCAGAAAGTCTATGCGTGGGCAAGTCGTATTCGCCGCTACAGAGAACGCGTGGATAGGTACCAGATGAATCGCCTTTTCCAAAGTGACCAAAGGAAGGTGTACCGGGACTGGGAGGGAACCGGCCAACGTGTGGTCGACGGCCAGCTACCAGATGCAAACGTCATGAACGAATTTTGGCGAAGCATCTGGTCGGTGCCCGTCGACCACTCGGAGGGTGATTAGATACGTGTTGTCAAACATGTGTGTGAGCCGATCGAGTCCATGGGGTCTATTACTATAGACCCTGAAGACATAAGTTGTGCGATCCGTACAGCCCAGAACTGGAAAAGTCCTGGACCTGATGGATTGCACAACTTCTGGATAAAATGGATTCGGTGCTCATACCCGTGTTTGGCAATACAATTCCAAGAAGCCCTCGAAGCTGGTTCGCTCCCAAAATTCATGACAACCGGTATCACCTTCTTGCTCCATAAGTCCGGTAGTACCATGGAAGCGAAAAATTACAGACCCATTACGTGCTTGCCTACGCTGTACAGGCTCCTTACATCCATTCTGAGAACAAAAATTAACTCGCATATTACAGCGAACAATATTTTGGCCTCTGCTCAGAATGGATGTAGGGTTGGGTCCCGTGGTACTAAGGAGCTCCTCCTCATCGACACGGCCATCTGCCAGCAAGTCCGGCGGAACAGAGGGGCTCTCTCTACTGCCTGGATTGACTATAAAAAGGCCTGTGATTCGGTGCCTCATTCGTGGCTGAAGAGGGTATTAGAGTTGTATAAAATAAATGCAACTCTAAGATCCTTTTTAAGTGCATGCATGGGGCAGTGGACCACAGTCCTTCGTCCACCAGGTGGGGGAGACAGCGTTTCTGACCCACAGAACTTCATAAGGATAGAGCGAGGCATATTCCAGGGTGACAGTCTGAGCCCATTGTGGTTTTGTCTAGCGTTGAATCCTCTCAGCACTTTGCTGGGGGATTCAGGGCTAGGCTATCGGCTTCGGAGAGGGGGTGAGATCATATCTCATCTACTGTACATGGATGACCTCAAGCTGTTCGCACCGCAACGCCCACAATTGATGAAGTTGTTAAAAATCACTGAGAATTTTAGCAACTCTATCAAGATGGAGTTCGGTGTTGATAAGTGTGCGGTTATGCATGTACATGGAGGGAAAGTTGTTAATTCCACGAATTTGCAACTTTCCGAGACAATGACTCTCAGGTCTCTCTCCGAGTCCGAAACCTACAAGTATCTTGGTATGTCAGAGTCGTTAGGTATTTCGGTAGGGGACGTTAAGCAATCGGTGAAAGAGCGCTTCTTTTGCCGCCTGACAAAAGTACTCAACAGTCTTTTGTCAGGTGGCAACAGGGCGCGCGCCTTCAACGCCTGGGTGATGCCCTTACTGATGTACTCCTTTGGCATACTAAGGTGGACTCAGACCGAGCTGGACGCCCTGGATAGGAAGGTCCGTCAAGTACTTACATCACATCGCATGCTTCACCCGCGCTCGTCTGTTATGAGACTATACATTCCGCGGAAATGGGGGGG
This sequence comes from Ennomos fuscantarius, assembly GCA_905220475.3. Lineage (NCBI taxonomy): Eukaryota > Metazoa > Arthropoda > Insecta > Lepidoptera > Geometridae > Ennomos > Ennomos fuscantarius. Next base: position 4,368,083 of record HG992023.1, on the reverse strand, counting down.
TCGAGGCTTTTTAAACGCTAAAAACCTCCATAACCGGGAAATGTATAGTCTCCGGGAGTATTTCCTCAGCAACGAGTGTGGGATGCATCGCGATGTGGTGGCAGTTGACAAGGGCCTTACGCCGCTCTCCTTGGCGAATGAGAACTGGCGTAAACCGGTGGTACTTAGCACCGATGACCGTAGGGACGTATGGAAGGGTAAGGGGCTGCATGGGCGGTTCTATCGGGCCTTGACAGGGCCCGATGTGGACCTTCATGCATCGGTGAACTGGCTGCGTTTCGGCGACCTATTCGGGGAAACCGAGGGTTTTGTCTGTGCAATTGCAGACGAAGTTATCAAGACGAACAACTACCGGAAATATATCATGAAGGACGGTACGGTCGACATATGTCGGGCATGCCGCCGTCCCGGAGAATCTCTCCGACATATCATTTCCGGTTGTTCTCATCTTGCTAACGGAGAGTACTTACACAGACATAACCTAGTAGCCAGGATCATCCATCAGCAGCTTGCCCTTCAATACGGCCTTGTCGAGTCCGAGGTGCCGTACTACAAGTACACACCGGGGCCGGTTCTCGAAAATGGCCGTGCATTGCTCTATTGGGATCGCTCTATCATCACGGACAGGACTATTGTAGCTAATAAGCCTGATATCGTGCTGATAGACCGGTCCCAACGCCGTGCAGTGCTCGTTGACATCGCTATTCCACATGACGAGAACCTCGTGAAAGCTGAGAAGGACAAACTCAGCAAGTACCTTGACTTAGCTCACGAGGTAACCGCCATGTGGAGTGTTGACTCAACGAGCATTGTTCCGATAGTTGTTTCGGCGAACGGACTTATAGCGAAGAGCCTCGACCAACACCTCGAGAGGCTCTCGTTAGACGGTTGGATCAAGGGTCAGATTCAGAAGGCAGTACTTCTTGACACGGCACGTATTGTCAGGAGGTTCCTCACTCTGGAGCCCTAACCACCGGTAGCTTGGGCCTTGCCCCGCTGCTGGCGGCACACTAGGTTTAGGTTTTTTATTCTATTTTTGTAATGTTACTTTTATAGAAATATTGTAAAAAACTTAAATTTAAGATTGTAAAATAAATAAATGAATAATAATAATAATTTGACTACTGTCTCACCTGATGAGTCGACGATGGAATATGCTTGCCTAGAAGATACCGGTTCGCTCATGCCATGAAAAATCATTATTATTATATATTTAGTATCATAATCTAAGCACACACTTCGCCTTATTTACATATCGTAAGTTATATCTCTGCAAATCGGTCAGTTTCATGGTCTTAAAGCTTTGATAAAATACGAGTAATCACGGGTCTTAGGAATCAAAACCCTGTTTCAGATTCTGTGTTAACTTATGTACTGATATTAAACATAAAGAGAGCGGATTTAACTATAGTTTATTAAACATAAACTATAGTTAAATCTCTTCAGAATGTAATCTATTTAATGTGCCAACTTCTTAAAACCTGATTTACTCGGATTAATTTTATTATATATTTATTTAACCTAGTTTCTAGCTGGAGATGTTTATGATGGACAATTTATACATGCCGTGCGTATATAATTACGAAGCTAAAGTCCATAAAACTCATGGTCTTATCTATAATATATCGGTGTTTTCGGCACAGCATTAAAAATGCTATAACTGGCTTACCTGCCCCGAGATTAGTACGGGTTAATTAATTTTAAGCGAGCGTAGCTTGGGATGTTTGGTTATATCACACTGAAGAATAGCCTAAATTATGTACCTCAAGGATAGTGTAGATGTCTAAATAATGAAATAATCTTTGAAATCGGATCAGCTGTTAGTTCCAAATGTTAGCGCTTACTTTTTTATAATTTAATAATAAAATAATAATAATACGAAATTTACATTTCTTTACTATACTTAAAAACTGGTCAACGAGTTCATCATAACCAGACGAGGCTGTCGAAGAGTATGAAGAACATGGTTCCAAGGTCACCATGGAGTAGTGGCACAGATATAATAATAACGTCCAACGATCACATACATATACTGGAGCATAACTAGGATTCCCTATATCTAGGGACCCAGGAATTACGATGACCACAGAACAAGTATTTGTGCTTTTTTTCTATGCATAAATACTTGTCTTGCCGCGGACATCGAACACGCCACTTAAATCCAGCCTGCTCAACCACCACACCACAAAAATATCTTTATTCGTATTAATTGTGATGAACGCTAACTGATATTTTGAGTGGAACATTCATCAAAACAATTTATTTTTTTAAACTTTTAGGGTTGCCCACGTATATAAAGTTAAAATATAATTTGAAAGAAGTTTATTTGACTTCATACTTTTACTAGGTGGTAGTACTTTGTTGCAAAGTTCGTCTAGGTAGGTACCACCGCTTTGCCAGTTATTCTGCCGCCAAGCAGTAGTGTGCAAGCACTACTGTGTTCCGGTTTGAAGGGCACTGTAGCTAGTGAAATTACTGGGCAATTGAGACTTTATAATCTGATCTCACAGTCTAGTAATCTTATTACCAGGCTGTGCTGATGTCTCAGGATGATGTGCGCAGTGCAGTGTCACTCGTAACTCTGTTTTGGGGTTCCGAATGACACTGTTCTGTAATGGGCGGCCGTGGCGCTTAACATCAGGTGAACGACTAGCTCGTCACATCATTCAGTAGCATAAAAAAAAAAAAAAAAAAATACTTATGTACAAACTAAAAGAAACCAAAAAACCAACTCCGCTGCTGAAACCTGATAAATGAAATTCGACCCAAGAGAATTTAGCTAACTGTTTCGAAATACAAACACTGCAATAAGGACCTTAATAATAACTTGCGGTATATTTTGTTGTTGTTATGGTATCCTTTTGTTTCTTATTTACTGTAGAAAAAACGGACGGGCGCAAAATATATGATCAAACGAACTTACAAAGCGACGATACATCACAATCATATTAACGGTGCCATTCGAAGGGTTTACATTGTGTAGGAATAAGTTACTGGTCACACATTATCACAACATGTGACTTGGTTTATTGATACAATGAGGTTTAATTAAATAAGGTACGACGACTATAATAGTATAGTCACACCTATTCTAATCAATTAATCACGTAGCTACTGCAATTAATTTAGGTCGACAGATAATAATTGATATTGATATTGATATTGTAATCGGTAAAAAAACAGGCCTGCAGATTTAAGCCAAACATTATAGTGCGTGGCCGTTTTTTGGAAAAGATAAATGACACAGAACTTGTATGCTATTGTGGCACGTGTTGCAAATAATGACACATTTTTTTATGTATTATACACAGTGGAATTGAATTCGTTCTTTTCCTTAAATGTATGCACTCCGACCATGCTATAGAATAATCGTACAAGGTGCAATATAGAAAAAAAATCCTTTTAAAATAACTGGATAACAGCAGAGATGTCTATTTAACGTTACACACAGCGCGGGCACCGGCTGAGCGCTTTGTAAATGTTTCGTAGGTAGTAAAACACCTGCTATGTTCAATGTCGCAAGGAATTTCTTTAGAAGTTCAATTCGTGGTATTTTGATAATACATATAATTAAGTTTTATTTCAAAAGTATTTTTCGTACTAAGTTATATAGGAGCGTTCTATAGCATAGACTGAGTATATTCATTTAAGGAAAAGAACGAATTAAATTCCACCGTGTATAAAGGGCTTAATTCTGACTGACTGATAGATAACGCAAAGAACAAACCGCTAGATGTATAGACTTGAAATTTGGAGGGTGACTACCTTTTATGTCGTAAGCGCGTGCTAAGAAAAGATTTAAGAAAATTCAACCCCACCACTGATCTTCACACCAAGATTACTTAAGCGAAGCGCGCAGCCGATGATTTTCATGGAAATTCTGTAACTTTGCGTTCTATTGGTGACTTAAAATTCTTTGAAAGATTCTAGTTCATTACTTTGATTATTTTGTAATTTTTATATTCTTAGGTTTTTGATAGTTGAGTTTTCTCAACATAGTAATTTCGTTAGATTTAAGTAATTGCTTTCTCGCTGTAAATTTTTCAGTAGGGTTCCCAGGTATATTTTATTATTTTATTTATAATTATATTCATGAGTTACTAAACGTAAATAGTGAAATAGTGAGTCATATCATCATACCAATACCCAACCGTAGGTGATGGGGCTTGTCTCTTTCGATCCCTGTCCTATTTAATGTGTCGGACTTAGGAACGGGCAATGGATGTTCGTTAGGAGATCGTCAGTCATGTAGTAGGTACCTAATTGTCAAGAATTTGCGGAATTGTCATATAATGCTAAGTTAAGGCATTGAGATATGATATGAGAGATCAATGCACGCACGAGATTCCAGCCATTTATTAATTTAACAGGGTTAAGTTAATTGTATCCCCAAAAATTAAAGCTTTCTGAGAGATAGCCACGCGGGCGAAGCCGCGGGCAGAAGCTATTCGTTGTATAAATATTCGTGTACTTAATATCGCTGAATATCAATTCGAAGATGCGATTGTAATGAATTTAATTCGCAATTACTGATAATGCTCATTAATTATAATATGTATCATGATGATATTTTATGTATGTACATAGATCTTTACATGATTAATGAAATACATGTTTTCAGTTAAGATAATAATATATTCTTATTTTACTAATTAACAACTACAATAGTGTAACAACTACTATTAAATACTACTACTTACTATACCTACTGCAAAAAAAGAGATAGAAGTAAAAAGAGGTTGTAAATAAAACATAATTTCGATCACCTTCTGCGGGAGGCGTACCCAAAAAGCTGGCGACATTCCCTCGTTGAATAGCTACGCTGATTTGTTGGCCGAAGTATGTGCCAGCTTTTTGGTTGCGTCTCAACCAAACGTCTGGACAGCTCCTTGACAAGAAGCCGCGCCTGCAGGCCTCTAGGTCTAGGCTGAAAACTAGCGCTGGATGTCGTTAACGACCATTAATATGCTGAGCCGATTCAATACATGTTTTTTGCTTTTTCTTTATTCGTAATTCATATACGTTATGTAAACTGTTTCGTACTTTAATTTTAGGCAAATATTGAATGAAAATCTTTCTATATATTTTTATATCGGCTTTGTACTTAGATATTATCGGTTTTCAAAGATGCAGGTAGTTCTGGAATCTTCATTTTACTACTGCAGTCTAGCTAATCATGTTAGTTTCTTCACATTCAACAGGTAGATATTGTATGAACCTATAAACTTACTCAAATTTTTTGTAGTGCTTCCTTCCTTCTGATGCAAGCAAGCTTGGATAGTATATTGGTGTCACCTTTTATCTTACGACAGTGGGCACGTAAGTACGGTAGTGCACTGTAGAATTTTTTTTTGTAGCGGAAACCCGTTCAACGTAACACTTACTGTAAGTGTATGTAGTGTAAGGTGATGTTTATCGTTTAGGCCACGCTTCACTATTACTATTAGCTTTACTTTTTGCAGATAAAAATCCAATTTAAAAGGAAGATGTGATGGCTCTCATGAGTAATGGAGGGCGCTTAATATGCTCTCCAGTTCCGTTACTGTGCTCGATATCTACAAATAAATTTAGTATGGAGAATCGATATTTACTTATTGCGCTGCACAGTGTCTATTTTCGAAGGGGGGATCTACCAACGGTGCTCAGTGCATTAGAATTAACTTTACTGTCGAGATATTTACCATCTTTGAGTACTCAATATTTCGTCATGCATAGCATGATGTTAACTAGTAGGTATAAAACAACGACAGGCTAAGGATTTAACTGTCGGAATCGTATTTTTTAATAATAATAATAACGCCCAACGATCACTTACATAGATCCTAGACCCTAACAAGGATTCCCTGCGTCTAAAAACTCAGGAACTACGGGGACTATGGTCCCACAACACCCAGACTCAAAAAAAGTATTTGAGCTTTTTTTTTCTGTGCACTAATACTTGTCCTGCCGCGAGAATCGAACGCGCCGCCGCTAAAGTTCAGGTTCAACCCTTATTAACATTCGCTTAATTAAATCAATGCTTTGTGTATGTAGCGGTATAGAAACCCTGCCCTAGATCCTATTACTACATTATAAATGTGTCAATGTGCAAAGATCAGTGGTTTGCATAACTGTCAATGTTATTTAAAACATAATACCTTAATTTCGCTACTTTTCGTTTGCGAGCTCCGTAGTGTACCTTCAAAGTGCATGACTAGGTTAGTTGAGCACTGATAGGTTCCCAAAACTGCTTCCTAGGTATATGCAATATAAAAACAAACAATACACCAATAGTTTGCTGTGACCAACTGTACAATTTCTAATTTTTATATCTAGTACTCCATCTTCACTTCATCATCATATGAGTCGAGCCTTGAGAATTAAAAATATTGGTTCACAAATGGAGATCAGAAAACATATGGTAGGAACGGAAACGGCACGTTTAGTTGAAGTCGCGTAATAAATGAAATTATTATCCTATTTATTTATTTACGACGATCTGGGGAGTGATTACGAAACTTTGATTGCAATGCAATAGGAGAAAGTTCTATACTAACTATGCACGTAAGTTGCGTATTTAAACTGTCAAATTTATACAAATTTGTGTTTCTATCTGTTGCAATCGAGTTACGTGATCGCCCAGCTAATCATCCATCATCAAAACCGTGGGGATCCGATTGATGCAGGAGGCAAGCAGCCGCTCAAAGTGGCACTCTGATTGGGGAGGCTTACGTTCAGCAGTAGACAGACGTCTTCAAGATCCTATTCATTAAATATACTTTTCTTTTTTTTATGTTAAGGAATGACGTGACGAGCTAGCCGTTCGCCTGATGATAAACGACACGGCTGCCCATATCAGCTGCAGTGTCACTCGGAACTCTAAAGTATAGAGGTTCGCGTGACACTGCACTGCGCACGTCATCCAGAGACGTCAGCACAATCTAGTAATAAGATTACTAAACTGTGAGATCAGATCATAAAGTCTCATTTGCCCAGTAATTTCACTAGCTACAGTGCCCTTCAAACCGGAACACAACAGTGCTTGCGCACTACTGCTTGGCTCCAGTTATCACAATTATCCGGTTCTATTAAAAGATCTTTGTTATAGTTTTAATTGAGTATAACTGTAGTAGATCCCCATCATATAGTGGTGTTATCGACACCGATCAATGAAACACGTGAGTTCTCCGACCTTTCTGACAGTAAGTATCAAGTCATTACGACGAGTTGGAAGTTTATGTTTGGTATTTTTTCTGCCTCTTATCTCTCTACTGTTCTTCATCTTACTGTGTTTACAAAAATTTACTGTGTTATGTATTGATATATTAGGCGCTCGCCTGACGTTGAGCCCATAACAGCCCAGGGGGTGATCACGAAACTTTGATTGCAATACAACAGGAGAAATTTCCATACTAACTATGCATATAAACTGCATATTGAAACTGTCAAATCTATACAATATATCTCTCTAATATATAATCGACTGGCCCGATAGCTCAGTTGGTAGTATCCCTGCCTTCTGAACTGGGTTCGATTCCCACCCAGGACAAACATTTGTGTGATGAACATAGGTGTTTGTTCTGCGTCTGGGTGTTATATTGTATTATATGTATATATTTACAAACAAAAATATTTAAGTATTGTATCAGTTATCTGGTACCCATAATACGAGCTTTGCTTAGCTTGGGGCTAGATGGCGTTGTGTGAGATGTCCACACGTATTATTATTATTATTATACAAATTTGTGTTTCTATTGGTCGCAATCGAGGTACATGATCGCCCAGCATAGCTGCACATAACAGTTGCAATGCCGTTCCAGAATCCTACATTATCAAGCATTGCCTGTGACTGTTGTCTTTTCTTCGGATCTTTCGGATTCTTGCGGATCTTTTACAAAAAAGTCTATCTAGATGGTAAAGGATAGATCGTGTGGTGTGAATTATTTATAGTTAGGGCAAGGTCAAAGCTGCGTGTAATAAATGTTTAGGTACTGTGTAAGTGCGGGTCATAGATTAATTATCGCTAATGATCATTATGCAGTAATAGATTTACCAATATACCGCATCAAGCGTTTCGCTTACTCTTCTATCATGCGAACTTCTAACGAATGGAACTCCCGGCTTTCCTGTTCCCTGTCAAATATAATTTGGGTCTCTTTAAAGCGAGTAAATAGGCTTCTCATAGGCCAAAGTGTTATTATACCTTTGACTGCATCGTCGATTCACGATAAAACGTATTCGTACTGAAAAAAATATTTGAGTCTATACAAATAATGTAATTAAAGTATGCCTTGTATTTATTTTAGTATCATTAATGGTTTTTATTTATACCGGATGCCTGTCAACCTTTTTGAAGGTATGCTTTCGTAACTACTAAGCAATAAACGTTATCAATTAAAATATTTCCGACAATTTAGATGCAAATAAAAAACGTAATTTATTTTTATAACAGCACGTGAGTTTAGATGTTGGCCCTGAGAGAAGCTAGAGTTAAACTAACCATTTATTTTGTAAATGTTGATAATATTTTTGAAGTAAAACTTCTTTACGCATGCTTTACTTGGGGAGTAAGATGATGAATGCAAGGCGAACGGAAGTTGAAGTTGATTCATGTAGATATCCATTGTCAACATAACAAACTTAAAAATGTCTAATATCATTGGTATGTCCGGCAAAATGACAATTTACAATTGTGAAGATGGCGACATTAACATTAAACAAAGCAAAAACAAAGTTATACCGGCCAATAGAAGTAAACTAAAGAAGTTTTACTTTAGTCGTGTAGCCTAAAGCACTCGTTTTTATTGGATAAGTAATTGACGTGACGAGCTCGCCTGGTGTTTAGCGCTCATAACAGTTGCAGTGCCAGTCAGAATATTATAAATTTAGCATGATAGGTAGTGCACAAACTATCAATTTATATATACAAATACTCTCTTAAATGGAGGCGTAAAATTGTAATTTTTAAAAAAGAACGATAGTGCTTTTAGACCACACGACTGAAGTAAAACTTTAGTGTAGCTATCTATCGGCCGGTCTAATTTTGTTTTAACTTTGTTTAATATCGCCATCTTTATTATTTTATATTGTCATTTTTAAATATAAATAATAATTTAATTTATTTAACTAATCAAGTTTTTATTTACTTTCTTCTTATTCGAAATGAAAAAAGCAAAGTGTTTACCTCAAGTAAAAGGTCTATTTAGGCACCCGAAATATTGTGTCTATCTATAAGTAGCTCTCGTGCTAAATAGGTCCCTTTTGATCCCATTTAAAACAATCTAATATTTCGTCGTCCCTCATCATTACCGGTGTAATGATGTATGTATGTAAGTAACTAGTATAATACTAACTCTGAGGTGAGTGAAAACTGTTGAAGACTTAAAATATCTTATTTCTAAGTCCTTTATGCACAAGTGTATTAAAGTTTTGCATCTCCTAAGTTCACTTATCCCTCTGACACAGCTACTGCGATGCATTTGGGTATATCATAGAGTTATAAGTGCGAATTTATGAGCTTTAAAGCTTTAGCACATACGGGCGTAAGACCTATTCACTAAGATTGCTTTTATAATACCTCTGCGTCTACGGGACCCTAGATAGGCATGGTCCAACGTGCTTGCTCTTGACAAGTTATCACTATTGTAGTGAATATATTCTCATTCAAATATCAACAATCCACATCCATTAAATAATTATCCATATTAAGTCATAATCATAAATGCGTACCGGTTCCGACCGAACAATCGTTATTTACAAACCGATGTGAACCGCCCCGACCTATGCTCGGGTATCCGTGTACGAACATTATTCAGCCGCTAGCTACTAATTAAGCTAGCACAGAGCAAAACGTTTTATTCAACCGCATATGTGGCCACTTTGCAGCAAATATTATGTTCAAGAAGCATTTAAGGGAAAATATAGGCTTTTCGTGATTAATGGAATTAAATATCATTATATAGTCAATTGTTGCATTGCATAATTCAATAATGACATAGCATTTCACAAGACCTGTTGTATTCCACTTACTATAATTTTATTGAGTAAGTTAAATATTTATTTGTCTATTACGATATCTCTGTTTTATAAATAAACGATTTTATTAAATTAGCGCGTAAGTCTTTAGCGTGTAAGCGGGCTCCCACGGTGTGGTCCGGCTGGTCTATTCCCGTTATCTTCTACCTTGTCCCCAACTGGTGGGGAACGGGAAAAAGTCATGATGTCCATTAGTGGGCTCCAACGCCTCAAATATTTGCCAAAAACATCTATTATTGTAAGCGATGACGGTCGCCATAATATATGGTTGTCAACCGTACGACCCAATGAAAGGAGAAAATAAGATTAAAAGTGGGTATTTGAATCCCTCTCAAAAGGAAATCTAAAACTGATTTTGGAACTAACTCGATTCAGCGGCTGACCTATATCTTTAAATACTTCAAATAAAGAAAATGACAACTCTCGACGACGCGACGTTCCGAACTTCCATGAATCTTTGACGAGAGTGGTTTGCGGTGGAGTGCTAATATTAGTATTGGTTACAAAATAGACGATGGATAGATAAAAGTAGACTTAATAATGCATAACCTTCACCAAAATTATTTCGAAGGTAACATTAAGAGACGTTGGAGCTATATTGAGGCAAGATCTGACAGACGCAAGTTGATAAATATTTTATTTAGTTTGTACTGTGAACACAGAACGCCACTCAAAGGTTTTGAAGTTCTGAAAATAGCAAACGAAAGATAAATTGTGCAAATGTGAGAAAAAATAAAGTCAGCCTCGAGACGACCTACGCATGACGACCTATATGGGGTATATATATTGGGGCTATATGGAGGCGCGACACCTATTAACCCGATACACTGAAAAAGAACCACAAAGGCTATAGGAAGGAAGAACATACTGCGAACACGCAAGGGCAGCATTTCCCACTCTCAATAGGAAATTAACAAACAATTTAATAAAATCAACACGGCAAGATCGTCGCCTACTCATAGGTCTTTATTTTCTTTACGATTCACTGCAACTTAAATTATCATTTGTATAAAACTGGAGCGACAGCGAGTAGATACTGGCAAGGGAAATGCACAATACAAAGTGAGACGTCAATGCAGGCCTTACCCCCACGGCTAATTAGTCTTTCTAAAACAGGCACAGCTTCTACAACTACCGTGAATCGCTTTAATGTTAAGCTATTATGTTAAGCCATCCTTTGGAAAATGTAGTGTAGTACTTTCAGATCAAAGAGATATTAAATTCGTTGTTTTTGTTGAGGTGCTAAAATAAAAAAAGAATGAAGGATCAGACTATTTTGGTGCTATTGCAAAGAACTGATAAAGTTGACTTTTTACAATTTATGAAGCAATAGCTATTACACGTAGGTACGTAAAATTGCAATCACGACCACAAATCACTGATAAGATTATGAAGTGATACAATCCTTTATCGCAATAATTTGATGTCAGAGATTCAATGATATCGAAATAATAACGTCGATAATAAATCAGGTCGATATACATAGTATGACGCTCAATTTTATATAAAAGAAATTATGTGGTCGGTTTTATTTGGATTCGTTTAGAGCTACAACAGGTACCAGTGGCTTTATGAGCTATAGATCTTGCAAGTCTGTCTTTGCAAAACGGAAAAATATTTTTTTACGTTTTCAATACCCATGGAAAAAATTGAATCGACATAAGCCTGCTCACATGTTTTTTTAATATAAACAATTGTTATCGACCAGAAGTGAATTTAACTAAAAAAAAAACAATTATTAAATGATATTAATTTTATATTGCATTCAAATCAAAATTTACAAAATTAAACGCAACAAGAATTCGCTCCGTAGCTAGTCCGCACGCTCCGACCGTTCGAAATAAAGTGAACGAGCCGATGCGCCTGCTCCTCGCTCGAGGCCTCGCCAAGTCTGATGACGCGGCGGGTAGCCACGCCCTCTTCGTCTCTTCTTGACTTGTTACACGGCCTCTCCTGACGGGCGGCCGTCCTCGACCGCAACTCTGGATGGTTCAGAGCTGGAGCCAGCGTCAGTCTCAGCCATCGGACCATCTGAATTAGCTGTCAACACACAAAAGTACACGTTAAAAATGTATTGTTCACTGTACCTAGTGAAAAAACTGCCTTTTTCAAAATAAAAATCAAACATTCAAAGTTCGTCTTCCAGCATGGAGTCACACAGCATACACTCATTATCACATTCTTTCCGAATTTAGAATACAACATTCATCATTCTCGCGAGGGCCCTCATTCACACCAAACCATACAAAATCAAACCAAACCAAACCAAACCAAACCGGCATTGACTAGTATACCGTGACAGTGTCCGTTACAGACAACTGTCCTGCCGTGGTAGAGAATCACACTCAATACCAACGTGAATATGGGAAACCCATCTGCCGACCGGTAGAGAATCACACTCGATACCGTCGTGAATATGGATACAATCCATCTGCCGACCGGTAGAGAATCACACTCGATACCGTCGTGAATATGGATACAATCCATCTGCCGACCGGTAGAGAATCACACTCGATACCGTCGTGAATATGGATACAATCCATCTGCCGACCGGTAGAGAATCACACTCGATACCGTCGTGAATATGGATACAATCCATCTGCCGACCGGTAGAGAATCACACTCGATACCGTCGTGAATATGGGAACCCAGAGGGAAGCCCATCTGCCGTCCGATAGAGAATCACACTCAATATCGCGACGTGAAAAATAAACAGAAAATTAACAATTAATCATTTCATATGTTACATTTAGAATGACAAAAACCACTCACATTCAAAAAATGCAGCATAGGTCTCGGGAGTCCACACTCCTGCCATTACCATGTTTTCAGCAGCGGCCTCAGTACATTTCCAATATGAGCCGGCCAGCGACTCCAACTCGTAACGGCTATGATGGCGCTTCAGCACTTTGTAAAGACTGCAGGAATCTAATTTTTCTGCACGTATGTCAGGTGTAGACGAGTCGCTACTAATGAGCAATTGCAAAGGTGACATCGGATCTAGCGTTTCTCCATCCCCAGATCGAGCTTGCGTCGCCCAATCTTTAGGATTTCGTATGTGACTGACATCAACGGGGTTCTTACTGAAGTAGTCGGCATGCGACATAGGAGTACCTCTCCTATATTCAAAAGTGTACTGGAAATCTTGCTGAACATTGCAGGGTTTAGGTGAACCGACTAGGGCCTGGACCTTGCGTGGGCTCGGCCTAACCTGACCTTTGCTAATAACCCGCCCAAGATACTCTATCTCACTAGTTAACGCAATTTTCATACTACCCGTAATGAAAGTTGACGAGGCTGTGCCAGCTATAAACGGACTCCAATAATTACTGATAATCGACCAAAGCTGTTCTATCTGTTCACCTTGTTGAGGTGTATTTATGTTACTGAGGGTAGCCTGAATATTATTCACGGTGGTGGATATAACCGTGCGTGTCAAAACTTGACTACCATTTCGTCGGATATAGGTGATGCCCTCTCGATCTAATATGTCAGTACCTATAATGATTAAAGTACCAATACACCGATCAGGTACCACGTATAGGTCAGCTTCAACAGATATATGTGGTAATTCAATGACTAACGTAATGAATGAAGTGCTTTGAACGAGTTCACTTCCTATGCCACGCAAAATTCGATACGTAGGTTTTTGGCTGGCTTTAAAATGCTTCAGCACTGAATTTGATATTAATGAAATGCAAGATCCAGTATCTATTAAGATATCAACCGGTATGCCTTCAATGACCGCACTTGTGACATCCTTGTTTGGTGAAACAGAATAATCAAACTTTCTGCAGAAATTGACGTTATGTCGGTGTACTTTAGATGCTTCTGAACGTTGTTTCACAAAACAATGATCACTCGTATGTCCATCCTTTTTGCAGAATGTACACGTCTTAACCGGAGGTAATGCAAGCATTGGTGATGATTGTGTGGTTGAACCCGAGTTACTATTCAGGCGTTGTCTCTTCGCACTGTTACAATCAACATGTTTATGCCCCAATATCCCGCAAAAGTGACATCTAATGCTATTATTCACTTTTCTACCTTCATCGCGTTTTGCTACATTAGAATCGTTAGAATGCGCTGTATGAAAATAGTCGCGGGTAGATCGAAACTCGTTTTTAGTCTTAACATACATCGAAAGAAATTGTACTAGATCATTCGGCTGTAATTTGGCGTTTGTAGCGGCAGCCTTAATGAGTGGGTCCGTAATACCCCTAAGAACTATAGCAACAATCACTTCATCCGACAGACCCCCGACACGAGCTAACTTCAACAAAGATCGTCTAGCATATTCAGCATAGGTTACAAAACTTTTAGAATCTGTAGACATCACTTCATATAGAATAGACGCAATGTCGATGTTTCGTGGGCACAATGCTTTAAAATCACGTTTGAAACTAGACCACGAACGATCGGTACTGGACCACTCGTTTAGCCATACGCGCGCATCACCTTTCAAGCAATTCCCTATTCGCGACAAGCACTCACTATCGTCCCATCCGTTAATTTCTATAGCCCGATCCACTTCCTCGCACCAAACATCGATATTGTGTACATGCGGGTCGAAGTTGGAAACAAAGTAATTATGAGACCTTACTTTAATTAGCGAAGTGATGGCCTCCACGATTCTTCCAGTTGTGTCCCCGCCCGTTGAAGTGCTTTCCCGCGCTGTAGACGCTGAAACTCGTCCCGCTGTTGACTCATCGTCACGCATGTCGTTACTTGTTAGTGCAGGCAAAGTAGGTAGTGGCGTATGCGCAGGGGGTACCAACGCAGGCTGTGAAGTAGAAGGTTCGGACGGCGGTGGAGCGGCGGTAAAACGATCTTCAAGCGTATTTAATCTAGCAAGGATAGCATCAAGCACCTCCTTGTTTGTATCACGCTTTCTTTTACGCGAACGAGGCTTATCTTCGGACATTATGCTAAGCTAACACTTGCACTTAAGCAATGAATACAAGCACAAACTATAAATCGTAGAAAAACAAATCAATATAAAAACTGTTTTTAATGTCGGTCAGGCGCACCAAAAGCGGGAAAATAGGCAATGGAGCACTATCCCACTTCTGATGTTATCGACCAGAAGTGAATTTAACTAAAAAAAAAAACAATTATTAAATGATATTAATTTTATATTGCATTCAAATCAAAATTTACAAAATTAAACGCAACAAGAATTAGCTCCGTAGCTAGTCCGCACGCTCCGACCGTTCGAAATAAAGTGAACGAGCCGATGCGCCTGCTCCTCGCTCGAGGCCTCGCCAAGTCTGATGACGCGGCGGGTAGCCACGCCCTCTTCGTCTCTTCTTGACTTGTTACACAATATTTTTTAAAACGTTCACTCAATGGGTGAAATAATAATAATAACGCCCAACGATCAAATACATAGATACTGGACCCCAACTAGGATTCACTCTATCTAGGGACCCAGGAACTACGAAGACCATAGTCCCACAACACACACCCAGACTCAGAACAAGTATATGCTCTTTTTTTCTGTGCACAAATACTCGTCCTGTCGCGGGAATCGAGCTGTGGCGGGTTCGAACCTCTGGGCTATGAGCCAACCAACTTAACCACCACACCACAGAGGCAGAAGAAATAAACTTTAGCTATCGGTCCATTAATAAAAATAAGCGTTAAAATTTACAGACACTCCTGTGTTAGAATTAGAAGTACTTATATACAAATGGTTTTGATATAGCTTACCGCAAATTTAATTCTTTAAAATTACTATTACTACGGTCCTATAATACGTGAAAAATCGTACACACACGTTACTCAACTCCACTTCTAAAACCAATAAAAACAGGATACCTTTAAAATTGTTCTCAGTCGTATTTTTTTCCGCTTTCCTTTACGAGTTGCATCTAGACAGGACGATAGACATGCTACTTTGTCAAATTAACTCTCCTCTTCGAACCGCAATTGTCATTTCATTTATGAACACATGAAAGTGGTTTTGCTGTAGTCTGGATATAAACGTGGTAAATTTATAACGTATACCTATCGCTAGAAATATGATTATGTATTGTTTTCACGCTCGATAAAGGCAATTATAGGTCCTCGGAATGTTTCCTAACGAACATAGTACTTGTACAATTCGAGTCATTATTAAGTCTGAATCAACCTGATGTGGATAGCCCTACAGAACATGCGCGGTACTTCAAATATCTAGTGAGGATAATGCGCTTAGTATATTAATTCACGATATTCTCTCATATTATATAATCAACAGAACTTGCCTACTTGGTGGGAAAATGAGACGATTGTTTTTACTTTTGAGATTTATCTTCTTTCGCCTTAAACACCGCAGAGCCTAAAAACAAAGGTATTTTTTGAACCACTGCTCCTCGGTGCAGGGGAAGGTTCTTTTTTAATATGTGCCAGTAAAATTTTCTTTTTTTCAAGTTTAAGTTTGCATAGTTTTATTAACATAAGCAACTTTATTGCCAAATGTGTTTTATTTTATTAATATTTTAATTAATTTTAATTTTTACTAGGTGGTAGGACTTTATTGCAAAGTTCATCTAGGTAGGTACCACCGCTTTGCCAGTTATTCTGCCGCCAAGCAGTAGTGCGCAAGCACTGCTGTGTTCCAGCTTGAAGGGCACTGTAGCTAGTGAAATTACTGGGCAAATGAGACTTTATGATCTGATCTCACAGTTTAGTAATCTTATTACTAGATTGTGCTGATGTCTCAGGATGACGCAGTGCAGTATCACACGAAACTCTATACTTTAGAGTTCCGAGTGACACTGCAGCTGATATGGGCAGCCGTGTCATTTAACATCAAGCGAACGGCTAGCTCGTCACGTCATTCCTCAACAAAAAAAAAAATCTGTACTAATAAAAGTCAAGCTTGTCCTTATATAGAATAAGAATAAGAATTTTTACGATAGCGCAAAATAAAATATGTACTCTGTGATTTGTGACGATAGTATCTGTACTGAGTGTTATGCGATGCGATCGTCCGGACGCAGACCTCGTCTAGGTTAGCAATATCTCCTTCGCAACAGCACCGGTAAATAGTTGCCAATCACATAATTGATGTATCGGGTATGAGCGATCGATGGTCACCTCTAATGAATTGAACGAGGCCTGATTAACCGAATTGCGTCGCCGTCTGTAGGCAGGGATTATAATATGAGGAGCGGCTGTTCCGGGAATGCCTGGGCAGGCTGGGGAGTGAAATCTGATTTAATCTGGTTTACGAAATGTAGTATTATTATGGGCATTTACCACTATCTGGTCGTACTGCCTTACTTAGGTTTAGGTATTTCTTCGTAGTCCTCGTATTAGATAAGATGTCGCTATTGCTTTCTTTATTTATCTATATTAATATAAGGTCCTGGCTGTTGTCGTAAGACAAAAAGCTTTTGGGAGGTGTAAAAATTGTCACGCCAGTGCTGACACTTGCCTAAAAGAGAAGAGAAAGAATAAAAGGCTTTGTGTGCCTTAAGTGACAGTAACTGACAGAAAACGTACAGCCCAAACTGCTAATTGTATTTGATATTTGAAGGTGTTGTCTTTTTATGGCATAGGATTCTATTTATAAAAGGTTATTGAAAAACCTTTAACGAGGCAGAATGGGTCGTTAAAGATTATATGAAGAAATGCGTGTGAAACCGCGAGCTACATCTAGTATGGACCTAATAAGCTGTCGTCATCCTTATCTTTATGTATATACCTAATGCGGTTAACACGTGGTTTAGTGCGTAAGCCATACTTTAAGCTGTCTATCGATATCGGGCTAATAATATCAATCATTATCATCATCATCATTAGCCAGAAGACGTTAGTGCTGATCATAGGCCTCGGCTTTAGTATCCATCGGTTTAACGTCGTCATTGCACCTAGCGGTGGCTGGCCAACGCTGCGTTTTCCAGTTAATTTCTTCCATCTCGGTAGTCTGTTCTGCAAGATTTGTGCATGTGCGTATTTTATAAAGTTTGAACGCGTTTATATTCCATTTGCAGAACGTCACGTCGAATAAAACTTCAAAATTTCCTCTATTACTACTATTAAGCAAAAAGTAACATTTGCATAAGACGTTTAAAAAAGTATCATTCGTATAAATTCATTTCTCTCGGCAATTAATGCAGACTGCTCAAATTTTCTCGGTATATAATATAAATAAAATGTGATCTGTGAAGTGCGTAGAACGGTGAGCTCCTTATCACGTGAAACAACATATCTAACATAGTTCCAAAGCTACTCACAGGACTCATATTGTAAGCTGACGATTCTCCATGACATTACCAGCAATTTTTCTGTGTCGTCACATACCGATGCTTGCGTAATTTTTCTAACTATTCTTGTACCCAGAACTATTAGGGAAGTGCAAATTTTTCCCAGCCGGCCTCTCAATATAGCTAAACGTGCGTCAGCTACGAAAAATACTACAGCGACACCGACAGTAATTATTAAACCAACATTTATAATAAATGTACGTTTCTGATATAAATATACACTTCGTATGATTCCTACATTACGCCCGCGCCTCTTCTAAAGTAATTTAAAACATTTCGAATCACCTATGTATTATAAACAGTGAGGAATGAGAACTTTTTAGTTCATAAATTTAAAGGAAACGTAGGTGATTTATCCTTTTCTCTACTACAGCTATACGCGTGCTGTAGATAATGAACTATAACTAGTGAGGGTATGTCAAACTTCACGCCACTGAGCCCGGTCTTCTATTTTTCCTGGAACTGCCGGATACCTTGCGTATGTCATCGCTCCATCTTGCCGCAGGTCGTCCGTCACTAAATGTTAGTCAATATACACTTTTTTTATGTTATGGCTCCACACTTTTGTGTATTTAGCCAGTGTCAAGTAATTGATAATTTTTCAAGTTAATGATATTTACGCAAATATGTGTCAAGTCATAGTCTAGTCAAAGTCATACTCCTAGTAAAGTGGTGGCAACTTTACTTGAAGCTTCTATGGAAATTTGGAAACAACACGAAGAAAAACGTTTCACTATCATTATACCACTTTCCCACACTCATGCCTGTAATCCAGCACTTAACGAATAAAATGCCACCAATTTTATGCACTAACACTGAAAATAACACAAGTTTTGGAAAATAATAAAATGCGGCGACCTCAAAAAACCTCAATATACACTTATTATCAGGTTATTCTTGCTTTCATTCTTGACATTATAGAAATGAAGCGTTAATATGACTTAACAATTTTTAGATTTTCAACTAAGCTTGCATTCCAAATTTTGGAAATGTGTTAGGCGGGCTCATGCATTAGTACGAGGATTTTTTTTACGTTCTATTTGGTTCGAAAGCTCTATACAAGCAATGATTTATTGTGTTTGTGTGTGTTATGTACAATAGATTATTATAAAATTGAAAACGAAACAAATATGAACGGGCTTTGCAAAGACGAAAAAATTACAAAGACAGGATATATATCTTTTTCGCAACCGCAGCTTGGGTGTAGTTTTTTCGTCGCCCATACCGCCATCTTAAGACGAAAGTCTTTAACCATTGCGTATTACCAGTTATGACCTACGAAACCAAAACGTGGACTCTCATGGTAGGACTAGATCACCAATTTAGATTCGCTTAGCGCTATACCGGAAAGAGCTACGCTCGGTGCGTCTGTGGGATCGAATCCGGAATGAAGTTATTCGTCAGATAACCAAAGTTACCGACGTAGTTCGAATTAGCAAGCTGCAACGGGTTGGTCATATCTGCTGTAGAACAGGGGTGATCACGAAACTTTGATTGTAATACAACAGAAGAAATTTCCATAGTAGTATAGTAGTAGCACACAAACTGAAACTGTCAAAACCATACAAATTTGCGTTTCTATTGGTTGCAATCGAGTTACATGATCGCATAGCGGATAGCCGTTCGGTATACGTATTCTGCAGTGGCGACCGATAAATTATGTACACATCAAAACAAAAAACATTATTTTTCAGTATTCGTTTCACAATAATCACCTTTTAGGGTTCCGTAACCAAAAGTAAAAACGGACATAAACGATAAACACAGCAGAAAAAAAATTAAGTGTCTCTACATGTCTCCAAACAAAAAACATGTTAACAACTTTTTTTTTTTAAACTCAAGCCATTGTTGAGTCAAGACTTGTTCATTTATCAGAAACGTTGATACTTAACAAGCCTCAAGATTATTGTGATTATAGCGCATACTCTGTATAGTATAATAACAAATACTAAATACTTAATACCAAGGCCAAGAGCGTATTCAACTTAGACTTTGGCGAGCTATTTTATTTGATCTTATCACAAATGTAAGCATTTGTAGCCGCACATGTGTACAGAACCCTCGGTGCGCCAGTCTAACTCGCACTAGGTTGAAAAACCGTGTCTTAATTAGGTACATTATTATTTCTCTATTAAATATACGAAAAGATAAATGTCATGTCGTACGGGGAAGGCAAAGTATTGGCTGAAGACAGAAAACGATGGCGATTAATCCACCGACAGG
Organism: Ennomos fuscantarius; assembly: GCA_905220475.3. NCBI lineage: Eukaryota > Metazoa > Arthropoda > Insecta > Lepidoptera > Geometridae > Ennomos > Ennomos fuscantarius. The sequence goes on along the minus strand of HG992023.1, from coordinate 4,347,591 downwards.
TCCAGGACTCTTAAATAAGAATGATTCTGTTTAAAAAAAGGGTTTTAACTGACTTAAATCCCAATGAGAATATGATCAATGTAGTCGAAATCGAGATACTCATTATTAAGCATAACTCAAAAACTACAAAAAATCTGTTCTCCCGAAGTCGTAAGTTTAATTTAAAAAATACAGTCGAATTGTGAACCTCCTCCTTTTTCGAAGTCGGTTGAAAAGAGGCAAAGCGTTTGACACATTCTAAACATGTTGAATGCTGGAATCAATTGAAGGGGTGAGAACAAAAAGGGTTAACTGATTTTTTTCACAACATGACTTATGCGTATCGTTGGATTCAGCGTGAAATTATTATATTCAATGATACATTCTCAAAATACCGAAATGAGGCTTATCTCGAGATTTTGACTCTAAAAACGGTTTATGTCACAGGAATACAGTTCGCTTAGAAAAACATTATTATATTTATTTTATTATATCATATTTTTACAGTAATTTTATAACATTTAGTATTTTAAAATAGAATTAAAACATTCTATTGCCTTATAAGCACTCTACATTAAAAATGACGCCTTTTGACAGTTAAACCCTTTTTATTCTCAACCCTTCAATTAGAGTACTATATTATATATAATAGTAGTATATAATATAGTATATGTATATGCAAACGAAAAATCATTCTCATCTTTATCATTGGCTTCATTTAACTTTCAACTGCCGAAGATTTTAACTGTTTTATTTCTCCAGTGCCGCACAATATAACGTGACACATCTCGCATATATTTAGTTTATATTTAACGTCTACGAGTGTCATTGGAACACAAAAATAACGCGGTCGTTATAATATCTCTCAAGTTCTATTTATAATAATCTGTTTGTAGGAAGCAGACGTATTCATAAGTACAAAATCGCGACTGCGTTATCTAAAATTGTCGGTCCAGCGAGTATTCATCTTTACGTATATTCTATTATGAATAATATTGTGTCGTAATAGTTGGCCAATGTTTTGCGCCAACTTCTAGTGTTTCCATAAATTGTCAATATGGTGAAAAATATTAAACTTTATTCTTCTTCTTATTTAAGAGTCCAGCTCTTGTCGGTGGAGTAATCGCCATCGTTCTCGGTCTTCGGCCAACGTTTTAACCTCCCTGTACGACATGACATCTATTTTTTCTTTTATTTGACCTGTGTAAGCCCTTCTAGGTCTGCCTCTTCCTCTCTTCCCTTCTATCTTTCCTTCTATGATGTTTTTCATAAGGTTGTCATGTCGTATAAGGTGGCCAAACATTTTTCCTCTTCTAGCTTCTATTGTCGCTAGTATGTTCCGTTTTTCTTGAACCAGGGTAAGCACTTCTTCATTAGTTTTTCGCTCAGTCCAGCTTATTCTCTCCATACGCCTCCATGGACGATGACCCAAAGAGACAGAGAAAGGCTGGAAGCATTCGAAATGTGGTGCTGGAGGCGTATGGAGAGAATAAGCTGGACTGAGCGAAAACTTTATTAAGCTGTAAATATTTACAAAGTGGGTACTACGATTTCGAGAGTATCGTTATTATTTTTTCATTTTCTGATAAAAAATGAACATGAGTTTACTACACTATATACTAACCAACGATGAATTTAAATCTGTTTTTTGAGGTCACGATAATGAACAACAAAATTACAAAACCTATTCCGATTTCATACTTGTTTATTTTAGTAAAATGGATTTACTTTACCTGTAAAGTTTATTTTCAAAAAATGATATGAATAAACTCTGCCTTTATTATGCTCACTTCGTGTGCATGCACTCAATGCACATGAAGTTGCCAACAACATTGGCAATCAATTAAATAGGTAGATTGATCAATTGACAGAACCAAATATTTTCATTACATGGATAAAATACTTTCAGCATAGGTATAGCTCGCGCAAAACTTTATGTGTTATCGGAAGTTAGCGCGAATGGATGCGCAGTATATACACGGTGGCATTTAATTTACTATTTTCCTTAAATGTATGTACTCAGACCATGCTATAGAACATTTGTACAAGGTCCAATTTAAAAAATATGGTTTTTTTTTAGTATTTAGTGCCTCATAAAATAACTGCATGACAGCCAAAATGTCTATTTAACAGTTCACACAGCGCGGCCACCAGCTGAGTGCTTTGTAAATGTTTCGTAGGCAATAAAACACCTGCATTGTTCAATGTTGCAAGGCTTTTCTTTAGAAGTTAAATTTGCAGTAAATTAATAATACCTAGATTTAAGCTTTATTTCATAAGTACTTTTTTATTTAGTTATATGGGAGCGTTCTATAGCATGGACTGAATACATACATTAAAGGAAAAGAACGAATTAAATTCCACCTTGTATATTATAGTTATTGTATGGCCGCTTTTACAATGCACTCATCTGTACCACGCGCAGTTTGGGACTCGGGCCTAACTTCCGAGAGCTCATAAAGTTTTGCACGAGCTATACTGCTGTCTATAAGCCTCTCTTATACTACTCCCCGTTGTCCTATGCTGCTGTTAAAAGAATGAATTTAAATTTTAATATATAAAAATTAATTTCTATTTCCCTTGGTCATCGCATAACGCGTGAACGGAAAGAACATTTTCGCTAATTATTTTTTTGATGTGTTTATGCCAGGAAAAGGTTCTTATGAAAGAAAAAAAGAAAGAAAATTTTCACCACCTGGGTGAAAACGCGGGGCGTAGCTAGTTAAATATAAGAAGCAGAAAATTTTAATTGGGTTACATGTGGCCCCTGACCTTTGATTTTCTCACAGAAACTAGAACAACCTGTGTCAGTACAAGCCACGTTGTTAAAAGCGAGCTGGCTGTATAGGTAACCATCCCAGCCCTGTTCAACGTTAAAAGGAACGTTGAGATTAATAGGCTTGAAAACGACAAGTTCCGTGTTTTAAACAATGCGCTATGTAGGGAAACTCTATCTTAAAGCTATGTTTTTTTTTTGTATGACTATTGACTGTCCATGTTTAAACTGCAGGAGTCTGAATTTTAATGCTTTATCTTTTTGGTTACCTATTTATGGACTTAGCTAGCATTTGTCCACTCATAGGCAGTCACGATACGATTGAAAAAGCACGCTCGCTTAATAATTCAATATTTACTTCTCCTCCGTTCAGGAAAGTGACAACCCGAATTTGTCTGACATGGCCTAAACACCCAGCTTAGACAAGTTTTATGGCACATGACCACCTCATAAATTACTGACCACACTACTGACTACATCACCTAAGCAAAAAAGTAGTCTAAGCGTAGATCTCTACACAATCATAACACTGTAAAGTAAAAATCTTCGTATTAGTCGGGCACTGTTGTCACAGTTGGTTGCTACGACGTTTTACACGTAGGCTGTTCGTCTTAGTTCTCTCTCCACTTTTGGCAATTGGTGGCATTGCCAGCACACTGCACCATGGTGGTCAGGATAGTGAAAATATATATAAATATGTTTATAACTAAGCTAAGAGATCAAGAAACAAAACTAAAATGCGAACAACATTTTACGCTGGAGTTTTTTATCTTATTACCAAGAAGTCCCCAGGGCATGCGCTCAACTGAAATGCTATCTAGAAATGTTATATACGAGTATATGATAAGTTAGAAGCAATCTCAAGGCGCTACCATTAAAACGGAACACGATCCTCCCTAGCCGAGCCACTCTGCCCGGTGCTGGTTGCACCGAGCGGAGTGGCTTGGAATTTGGACTAGCTCGGTCAGTGACAACTAAAAAAGAATAGTTGAAAACTCACATGGTTCGGACACGTTATTTTTCTCACCACATGTCAGGCCGGATATGGCTGACAGCATGACTGGACGGTCTTCACCGGACGTTTGGAAATGCCGCGCAAAAAGCTTGTATTTTGAGAACTAAAATAACAAACATTCTTCCATACAAAATAGAAATATATTTTCTAGTGACTATAGTGTTGATTGGTTTATGCTTAACTAATTAAATTTAAGTAGAAACATTTTTTAGTCAAATTATCAATTTCCACGACTTGGTGACGTCGAAAACAAATGATAAGGAATCAGTATAAATAGAAAACTTAGCGCAACTATTAAAATTAACAACAGTTTAAAAAAAGTCTACACTGAAAATTGCAACATTATATATTATCATAAATCTATGCAAGGTCTCTACTACAATTACGAAAATTGCGGAATAGATGCCGTTTTAAAAAATCTGTTGTAAAAAAGTCAAAAATCATAGGATTTTTTACATTTTTGATTAAGTGATTCTGTGTTTTTTAGTCAAAAACTAATAAGTTGATGTTGATGTGAGTTGATGAGTTGAGTTGAGGTGATTTCTCAATAAAATATTCCCGATATTATGAATTTGTGTGTGATGTGCTGGCGTATAAAACCGCACTTTAGTTGTAATTAATGGTTTTCACCAGCCCGCCGTCGCGGTTGGTGTATTTTCTCCATTACACAAATTCGCACCAGCATCAGTGGACAAAGTGCTTTGTCAATAATTAGCAGGCTGTAATATAATATTTACTGATGCATGTAACTCTGGATCATCATCGATCATCGCTAAAAGGTTTTAATTATAATTTATGAGTTTAATACTGGCATGCATTTTGTTATCCATTACCGGTTTCCGCAACATTCTATTTCAGTTTGACGTTTAAAATATGGCACACTACAGTGAATATTAAAATTAAGACATTTTTACACGGCAAATTGCCTTTTCAACTAAATATTATTTAGTAGGTCATATTAATAAAATATCAAAACTATCCTAGGAGTGAAAACGAAAACCACCGCAACTTCTTGCTAGCTAGGACACCCATGGTAATAAGTAGGTATACTGCGTGGAGCGAGACTATTCTTGGCAGAGAACTACATACTACCTACTATAGAATATATATTAGGAAAGCTGAACAATATACTAAAAGAGAGTTGAACAATTATGTAAGCAGTATTATATATATTGAACAATCTAAAGGGCGGCCCATTCCAGAGCCTCTGTGAAGAAAGATATTTAGGAATCTCAGTGTTAGGGCAGACTACAATCAAGCATCTACTAAAAGCACTTTGTATAGGACAGTAGAGATAAACCGGGATTTTAAAGAACTTTAAAACGTCAGAAAAAAATGGAGTAGCACAACCTTATTTTTAATTGTTCCGCCCATTGACTTCGGAAGAGTAGCGAAATATTCTAGGTCTCTGGTTCTGCCACTTGACACAACAGACAATAACAATTTTTAACTACCTTCTGCTAAATTCATGCAGGCCAATAAAGCTTTTCCTGAAAAGGATTGCAGATAACTCTGATAAATATATGAGAACCATTGCTTTTATTTTTTATGTTATACACAGCTGTATGAATTAAACCGCCAAAGGAATGGAATGTAATGGAAAATCATTCGGTACGTGAAATAGTTTTGTATCTGATTGAACTGTATTTCAATTATTGAGATAGGCTAACAGCTACGGCGTAGAACGTTTAGCTTTATCGTAGTCTTGATTTACCTGCGAGCGCCTACGACGTAGAGTATCTACAGCGCATGCCGCGCCGCCCGTTACCGTTGCGTCGCAACAATATTCTAAAACTGTTTCCGTATTGTGTAGATACTTTTAAACAGGTTATTATGAAAAATGTTCCTAGGATGTGAATACGCAATTTTAATAAATAGCAATTCAACATGAGACACTAATTTTGAGTTTAAAAGGGTTTTCAATGCGTGGTTTATCTGCATAGTTCCTTAGTAAAGTTTTATATGCATATATAAAACGGCGCACTGAAAAACCAGAGGTACTTGAATTTCAACCATTTTCAATCAAGTTGTTGCTCTACGCAATCGAATCACGTAGTCGCGTAGACGGCTGATTCAACTATTGGGATTGCAAAGATACAGCCAAGTCATGTTTATTAGTTAATATACAGCGGACGTTTCAACTTGAAAATCTTACCCGTAGAATAGTTGTAAGTCGTTCTATGGGGGAAGGCCTGTATGTTGAGCGGTGGACGTCTTGCGTCCGTGATGAGATAGCTGTTACGTTGAAAAGATGAAGAGCACTGAGAATAGCGAGGTTGAATTTAATCTGGTGGTTGTATGCTGGTTCTATTTAATTCCATGAACTATTTGAGCTACACGAAGAGCATGAAACGTATAGTCGGAGAACCTCAACAATATAGTCTTGATCACGAAGAACGAGTTTCCAATTTTATCGTGATCGATTTAAGTGTTTGTTTTCAACAAAGAAATTGTATATATTTTATTATAATTTGCATTGATACGTATTTTATTTTTATTCGGTCAAAATTTATGTTATTTGATTTGATTGTCTCGAATGATAATAGCTATTGTATCGTTTTCAATCGATTTTATTTGAAAAGGAAAAATTATTTATATTTGATTTCTTGTTGAATTTAATTTTGTGAAAGGGAATTTATTTATGGCGGTATATATTTATATTATTACTGGGAACGTAAACTAAAAAAGCGTATATATATATTATGTACTCTAGATAGCGATTTCGTATTTACGCTTTTTAAGATCAAGACGCCCCGTGGGGACCGAAGATCTGACTGGGCGTCTGGTCAAAGCAACTCGTGATTATAATTCGGGCTTCTACTTGCCCTAAAAGTTGACCTTTGCCGATCAATTCCTGCCAGTATTTTAGGTACGTTTTGTAAATAAGTATATACTTATTTAGCTATTAAATAAAAAAAGAAGAAGTAATTGCTTTAGTGCTATGGTTTAAAAAAAATGAAAAGCTGATAAATTAAAAATTTAAATGTATCGTTACCATAACAAAGATGTCGCTATAAAGTAAATAAAATACGATGGTAACTACTACTATATTCGTGTGCATTTCACCGTGCACCGCCTCTCTTGTGCTAGCGAACGCCGGACATTTGTCTTGGCTCCTGTAAATAACCAGCTACTGGAATTCGAGCTTTTTTGAACTAAAATAGAGATACTTTATCTTCTGTGCTGTCCAAATACACAGCGAAAAGGAAATATTGGTTTTACGTGCGAATATAAATTACATTTTGAATACATTTTACCTCATAGTAAGCGAAGCTGACGTTGCAACAAGCAGGCGTATGAGAAAATCTAAATTAAAAATTGAATAATAATAGCCGAAAATGCGGATCAAGTGGAATCATAATCACTAATTTAAAAAAAATTGTACATACCGGATATGAATACCGACTGCCCCGTTGAAATATTTCACTTCAAAAAACTGTATAGGATGAGGTAATACTATTATTTACCTACTGGTGTGACTATAGTTGCAAATGTTCCGTAGTAATTCTCCAGTATAGTGCCATTGATTTATAACAAATAAGATGTAGTGATCGATCATAATCGCGTGTCGCCGAGTGAAGCCCCGTTTAACTATCACCGTACACCTGACCCTGATTTACCTCTCATGCACTTCGTGTTCTTTTTTTAAGCTTACCATAATTTCTATTTCTGGTAATGGCATAAGATGTCTTTTAAACCTCATTGCAATAAGAAAATAAAATAAAGATAAAATTCGAAAATAAAACGAACATTTACCATGATTGGACATGAATAAATAATAATAATAAATATGTATGGACATTTCACACAAGGCCATCTAGCCCCAAACTAAGCAAAGCTTGTACTATGGGAACCAGATAACTGATACAATACTTAGATACTTTTGTTTGATAATATATACATTATATATATATTACATGATAATATATATCACGTAGGTTCAAACCCGTGCTCCCCTATGTCAAGTATTGAACTCATTGGCTGACTATTGACGTCTGCATGAGTAATTAATACTTTCTCGAAATTATTATTAATGTTGACATAACCATACGTCATTATAGTAGGTGCTATTATACGAGTAATACAGTGGTGCAACGTAAACACTAATGTGCTCCTTCTGATTGGTGGATTAAACGCCATGACTCAACCTAACCAAGTACTTACTTCTAGAGGTCGCTTGGAGCTTGAGTACTCACGGAAATTCTAGTATAGCAGCTCTGGTCAACAGTCTAGACCAGACGAAGCGGGTCGCTATTCCTTTGAAATTTCAATTGCGTATTGTGTCTGCAATAAGACTTGGAACTTTAGTGACAGCGTATCTGAAATACTGAATTGAGTACTTACTTACAGTTGGAAGTGTAAACTGTTGTAAAATACTCGTAAACTGTCATGTAATGTATGTCGTGCCTTAGCAAAGTAAATTTTCATTAGAATTTACACGTGAATAAACGCCGTAAGTAAGAAAAACTACTATATGTTAAATATATTTTTATAGACCCTAACAACTTTAACAACCAATTTACGCTTAGAAATCTATTTTTGAATAACTATTGTCACTCCAACCACATGACACGACTTCATACAAAATTGAATTGAAATAACTTCATTTTCATTTATCAACTAGAGCTAAAAATGTTTAAAAAAAGTATCAGATAGTTATCAGCTGCCAGCTTTCGTAACCAAAGGCTTCTATGAATTCTCATTGTCTATTATTCTCTAAAATTAAATAAGAATCAATGGAATCTGTGTGAAAAGTGGAGAATTGGGATACTGAGCCAGACTGAGAACCAATCAAACAACAGACCGTGCGGAATAGCGGTGTATAAGTATTACTTGTCTACCAGACTTGTCGCGGGGGGGCCTGACCGCAATCTACAGAATAAACAAACAATTTTCTCTTATTTATTTTACTACAATGCCTGTTGCACAACCTATATTTACACGTCAATAGAATATAACAATGCTAAAGAACTAACATGGGTAAAGGTCGTTGTGCTGAGGTCTGTACTGCGACGGATAAGGGTATTTTACAAAGCGCTACCGTGCTTTGGAGGGCACACATAGAGTGATCGTTTACAGAGAACATCTTTTTTACCGTCAAGCTCAAGCATTTCCCTTACAAGATAAGGATACGAACCAGATTCTGTTTCCGAAGAGCTATATATATAATTACGATAATTATAATTTTTCCAGATGTAAGCAGTTTTCTTTTAGGCATAGCTGATTGGTAAAATGTTTCAGAAAGTTTATTAGTTTAGCCTTGAAATATTAAAACACTAATTATGCGGAACAAAAAAGTCACAAGGTGCTATAGGTGACTAACTGGCCAAGCTGCCACACCAAACTTGACGACCCTTCGTTGAATCTGAAATTCGTTGAAATCAGCCTCAGTTAAATTGTGTGGGATCCACCAATAGCACAGCTTTTTTACACCTGAATTGGATTAGTAAAACTTTATATATATTTGTGTTTTCTAATTGTTTCAGACATCGCGTTGCCCATAAACGAAAACAGTAAGTACTTATATTATATACGTACATTACTTGGTAAATAAGAGGCAAATACGATGAATTTTGTTAATGGCTACCGATAAGGTATAAAACTACCGTTGTATAATTTATTGATCCTTACACAAACATTAATTAAGTGAACAAACCAAACATTTCATGGACATCGTACGCCAGTACTATACTATATTATATATACTATATTACAGAACAAACTTTATTAATTATTTTATTTTTTAGATTTAGTAAAGTTGAAGAATGATTTCACCATTGTCAAATTAACCGTGTTTTGTCAAAATCCCTAGGTATTTCGCGAAAAATTGGATTTAAATTATCCCACGACGTATACATATCGATATTTCAAACTGGGACTCTGGGACACCGGCTAATAGTACCATCATTTATGTGGTGGTGTCCGATTGCCTCATGCCCGATACCGTATTCTCGTGTATATTTATAACTACGTTGGTTTAATGCAGCTACGAAAGGGCCGCTGTTTCTAACAATGCCCCGTATTTTTAAGCTTCGTCTCCTAGAGCCCCCGTTAAAAAGCTGAAGTGATTTTAAGTCGCTTTTTGAATGACAGCTAAACTCTCAGCTTATCACATTTTCCACTAGCTAAAACAAAACAAATGCCTTTCTTTATTTTTTACATGGTTGAGCTCAAACATATTCCTTTATTTATTATTTACTATTTAAAATTTTTGTGAATTAGTGAAGTTATTTTCAGGTAAGTAGCTTAAAATGTATTGTAACTTTTTTTTTCTAAACATTTACATTGCTTTTTCATAACAGAATCAAGCCAAGGAAGCCAAGTGCTAATATTAAGCAGTCGTTATACCTCCCAGACTGCATCATATTATACAAAAACGCAAGCAAATCAATCAGTAAAGAGCGGGTTCATTTCCAACATATCTATAAAAGTTTGGATATGAAATAATGAGAACCACAAATACAAACAATTAACCTAATTTGAAATATCATTTTCATAAGCTTAATAAATTAAACTCCGATGCTGGATTTGTATCAAATTATTTGACACAGGTTGATTTGAGGCTATCAATTTATTACTTTCAACGTATTTTAATGAGTATATTTTTCAATAATCGTTAATACAAAACGAAATTATACCTAAAAATATTAAATAAATATAAACTAAAAATTTAAAATAAACCGTTGGTCGAGGGGAAAGTTCCCAGAATGCTGGCAGCATTACCACTTTGAATGGCAATGCTTATTTTTTGTGCAAAATAAAAGCCAGCATTCTGGTCACCTGATGCTTCCACCAAACGTTTGGCCAAGTCCCTATATGTTGCTATGACAGCCGGCCCCCATGGACCCATTGTCTCCACCCCAAACGGCACAAACATGTGGGCCCTGTCAAGGAGTGCATATTTGTATCGTTTGAGGTTTCCGGCCTTGACGGCGGCCGCGCCAGCTTAAACTGTAGTTAAAGGAAGATGGGACAGAGCCATAGTGTCAACACATGTGGCATCCCACACTAGAGGCCGTCCCATCTTCCAGGGGATGAGGGTCATCCCGTCTGGACTTTTGCCGTCATCTCGCATCAGTCCATTAGGTTCTAAGACTGATGGGACATCGGCACTAACTAAAGCCCGTCGGATGATATCGTTCAAGTCGGCGTGTCGTGGTATTCGTCCTGTACTTTTATACAGGACAGTCCGTGGTATCCGAGTCCGTGTACCATTTCACCATAAGAACAAAGATGAGGGACTTGGCTAGGTGCACCTATTCGCAAAGATGCGGCTTACCTAAAGTTGTTGTTGTCTAAAAGATTACCGAAATTTCGTGATGGCAAAGCATGCAGCCAAAGCCTCGACTCCCAACAAGCGACTGCAAGTAAGCGAGCACGCTCTGCGGAAGAATTCGAAGTGTCTAAAAGTTCCTTATATTCTAAAGCACAGAGCGGCCCGTCCCACTGTCTCTGAGAATTGGGTGTTTCGGGCAAAGAAACGCTTGGGCAAGCTGTTCTCCAGCTTTCCGTAGCGACAGAAAGAAAATCTAAATGATAATTTTGAAGTGATGGGGATAAAATAGCGTTTACTATCTTTTGAGTGCTGTAGGCTGATGACAGGACATGACATTTATTACTTATAATTTAAAATAAAGAAATTATAAAAATATTTCCAGCCATTCTTGAGTTATAAGTGGTGTAACTAACACGACTTTGTTTTATATATACGAGTATCTTTCAGCTTAGAAACCTTAAAATGAGGTACTAATATAATAGTACGGTGACGTTCTATACGTTTCAATTTCAAAGAGTATTTGCTTATATTTTTAAGTGAGTTCAATCTTCATCGAATAAATCGGATTGAGTTTTCAAACATGACTGTGTCACAATAAAATGTAATTTAAATCAAAAGCACTAAGGAGTATTCATATCATCTTCGAAGCGAATCACCGCTGAAATAACTTTCTACCCTTTTTAAACCCCACTAGGGGATAAATTTCAATAAAATACGAAACACTTTTCTAGCGTTTCTGTTTAAAAAGTTTAAGCATAGACAAGGAGCCTTTATATGTATAGACGAGCTTCGATCGCGGCGTGGCCTATGGGAAAATAATTCAACCACCCATTTCACCCTCTTAAGGGTGGAATTTCAAAAAGTCCTTTCTTAGCGGATGCTACGTCATAACATCTACCTGCATGCCAAAGTTCAGCCCGATCCGTCCAGTGGTTTGGGCTGTGCGTTGATAGATCACTATGTCAGTCAGTCAGTCACCTTTGAGTTATCTATATTTAGATTGAGAATGTATAATCCCATGGCTACAACCTCATTTATCTCACCGTAAGTTTGAGGTGACATCGTAGTCAAATGCTAACGTAGTCATTGATGAAAAAATTAAGGTTGACCAGGCAATAGCTACTGAAATATAGCCCGCCTAAATTAGGTGCAATAAAGAGTTTTTAATACGCATCTTGAGCGACAAGATGGGCGTGACGGGAGCCAGTTTTTGCCAGTTTAAGCCTTATGATTTCTCTTACATAGTAAAAATAACAAGTCCTAGGCAAGTCCTGGACGAAGATGGTGAATCAATAGATACAGTAAACCTGGCTAAACCGGATCGGAAGAGCAATGAACCTACGGCGCCGTAACAGACCTTATATACGAGTAGATCGATTGTAGAAAGAATAGATGTAGGGTATGATATACAGTATGTTCGGTGTTTTTTTAGACTATGTCCCTTGCTTATTAGGACTAAATTGTCTTGTGTTTTCAGTATTAAATACTTATCGTTATTATTTTAACAATTTTGTCACATGAGGCTAATGCGATTAATTAGTTAATTTGGATACCACCAGCGCGTAGTTTATTTTGTTACGGTAATAAATTATGTTAAGCGACATGGTATAAGCGATAGGGTATTATATATTTTTTTATTTATTATTATTATGTTTATTATACATGCTACAGTGCCCTTCAAACCGGAATACAGTAGTGCTTGCATACTACTGCTTGGCGGCGCACTAACTGGCACAGCGATGGTACCTACTTAACACCATAGTAAACGCGATGACGCGAGATCGAAGTTAAGCTAAATGGGTAACTTTTTAAAATCATAACATTGAGGTGTCTATATTTTAATCCTTTTTTAATTACAAATTAAGCAATGTATTTACTACGAGAAGATGAATTATACATCATACTTATGAACATATACAATCATACTTATGAACTTCTAATGTACATTAAACACTCAGACACGGAACAAATATTTATTATCATTACACAAATGTTTGGCAGGTGTGGGAATCGAACCCACAACCTACAGCGAGAGGCAGAGCTGTGACGCCAGTCAATTATGAATAATTTGTAAGATCATAGGAGTCGATTCAAAGACGAGGGAAATCCGATGACGTCGACATAGTAATTACACCTTACACTCGATGAATAAACTGTGCCTACGTACTGTATTAGTCGGTCAGTACGGTGTTCAATCTTACACCTTTTCGTGACGTCACCTGATTTAGCACAAAAGGCATCGAAACTGTTTTTGTTTTAGTGGTCACAGTATGGGATACACAGAAAGTCTTTGTGGGAGTTTTGGCGGGAAAGCGAAAAGGATTGCGTTACCGCATTGTATTATTTTCCTAAACTTGTGTTATTTTCAGTGTTAGTGCATAAAATTGGTGGCATTCTATTCGTTAAGTGCTGGATTACAGGCGTGAGTGTGGGAAAATGGTATAATGATGGTGAAACGTTTCTTTTCGTGTTGTTTCCAAAACTCCATAGAAGCTTCAAGTAAAGTTGCCACCACTTTACTAGGAGTATGACTTTGACTAGACTATGACTTGACTGACTTGACTTGATGACTTCGACTGTGACTTGATACAAATTTGCGTGAAATATCATTAACTTGATAAATTATCAATTACTTGACACTGGCTAAATACACAAAAGTGTGGAGCCAAAACATACAAAAAAAAAGTCTTTGTAACGTTTTGGATGAGGTCAAAGTGAATCACGCTTGCTATAAATTACCTATTATGACTACCGAATATATTTTATTATTTTTGTGATTATTATTATACCGTGAGGTCGATAAACGTATCTTATCTATACATATAAAATAAAAATGAAATGCTGTTCAAACTTACTAGATTTGAATCCACGCCTTCTAACTCACCGGACTAGACGCTCTCGACAATACACGGGCACAGTATGGTAGTTAGTACTATTAGTTATTCTGTGACAGATTTGATTTCATAATAAAGATCGGGTTGTTACCAAGGATGGTAAATAGGTACAACGTCAGTCAGGTACCGCCAATAAACATTATTATCCTGTTTTGAATCATCGTAATTATTCCAGTATTGACTTGGTGAATGATATTACAACTAACGATTCCTATTTAAAGCGAAACGACGGATCGACTCGCTGTGTATTGTGTGACTAAATTTGTGTTTGTAAGGCTTTCAATTATATGCCATCTTTTAAAAATGAAATGAGTGTTAAAAAAGCAGGACGCTCACCTGATAGTAAGTGGTAACCGCCGCCTATGGATGTTTATAAAACCGAGGGCATTGCCGGTGCGTTGCTCTTTCAGTTCACTGTTTTAACGTTTTATCAAAATTTATTTGGATGAAATTTTGTACACAGCGTCCACATACATATTGAGACTAACGTTTGATACTTTTGTACTGGAACATGAAGAGTTTCCGTGGAAAATAGTGTACATTGAAGTTGAAATCACGGGCACCTCTAGTATATGAATTAACTTAGGTCGATAGTCTGGGTTATAAAAAGATGACTTAGTTGCAAAAAGCGTATGTAGCCAGAACGTCTTAAGTTGCTTTCATTTGTGCATATGTGATATCTCTATCCCCTGCGGGTAGCCCGTTACTGAATTTACATATTAGCGGCTCGGAGGAAAATGGATATTACCCTCTAAATCTTAACAAAACCTTTTGTTTTTGGGGCTAATCGATTAGATTCTATGCTTATATATATATACTTTTTGAAAATATAATTATGCTTAATCATAACTACTTTTAAAAAAACGTTATTTCTTGTGGTTATAACTACGAAGATGTTGCGATAACTCAAGAAAAAAAGATGTACAAGTATAGTTGTACGCTGAATAGAAGATAGAACAAGATAGGGGAAAAGGATGAATGGATAGGACAGAATGAGAAAACTTGGTTTGGTGTGGTTATAGCTACATTTTCAGAATAACATCTCGAATCCTTTGTTTCAATGATGATTTTGTGTCATTGAGAACGTTATGAAAACAACGTTGGTCTCGCAGAACCGAAAATCTGTCCAATGGGGAAGAAAAGTGGCGACCACGAATTGGAAGACGCAGCGTAGGCTGGTCTGCCACTAGTTGGTCTGACGAGCTTGTCAAAGTCGCTGAAAGCCGATTGATGCCAGAGCAGAAAGCAGCCGCTCAAAGTGGCGCTCTATGGGGAGGTCTATGTTCAGCAGTCGACGACTGGACGTCTTCCGGCTGGTGATGGTGATGACATTCAGCCCACAAGTCCAAGAGCAGTTTGTATCTAAATAATAATGCATTTTATTTACATTAGCTTAGAACCTTTTCCAGTAGTATTTGTAATAGCTGTTGAGAAGAGAAAGGATCCCCCAGAGAAGATTCAAAACTAATAAGCGTTTGCATAAATCGCGTTCATAAAATTATGGAGTATTATCTATTATTATGAAGTAAGTAAATCATGGACGCTGGAGCATTTGGACTGTCTATAGGTCATCGCGGCCAGTATGTAGTCCAAATTTTTTTTGTAGTAGTAGGTAGTGTTCAGTATTAGTCATTATATCATTGTAGTATTTAGTTTGAAGACTAAATTATATCCATGTTTCATGGTAACAATAGGTAAAATTTAATTTAACAATATATTAAAACTGTAAATGAAGTCGATGACAGCCACTGACCTTTATGCCAATAATAAAATTTATAGTACGGCTCTATTTCTGGGGTTGATCATGATAACATTGCAACAGGTGAAATTTCATTCCTGCTAGGTGATCACGGAACTTTGTATGGATATAAGTTTCAATACGTAGTGTTGTAAGTGCATTTATTCTTTCAACTAACTAAATACTACAGTTATATTACAACTACTACTAAACACCACCTTCTTACCTGCTTCCGTTCATCACCGTTTGCCGCCAATACAATAAAACATTAAACGTGCAGTTTTTGCGCGAGCAATAGGAGCTCGTATATAGGAGCCACGTAGCGCGGTACGCGCTGACCATCATTGATGAATCGTATCCACTCGTAGATTGATTCAGTATCAGATACATGTTACAGCTCTAAGTGAATGAGCTCATACTTAATGCACTTGATCTGTAGGTAGAAGAAAACTTAATATTACGTAAACAAAATATCTTGCAAAAGCAACATTTACCTATAACGAGAACGGTATCTTCGTCCTTGATAATACTTTATCGAGCTTTCAATGTCCTCCCATCGCACTTAAGGCTGACCTCATACAACCTCTCCATCTAAGGTATTTATATCGCTCGTTGAGAACATCGCCCGATGCTTCCCTATTGTTATTTAATAAAGGTTGCAGTTTGACTGACAGGACACCTTACTGTAACTAAAGAGCTTAGGATAAGCCGATGGAGTGCTCGATCGTCATCACGTTGTCGCGCACTGAAACCCAACATTTTATTTTCAACATTTTCTGCAATATCTGTTAAAACCATATTTAAAGCTCTATACATAGTTTTTATTAAATCTCGCGATTTGAACACAGAGTTAATTATTTACACAGGGCTTAAACAAATGCATATTTTTATTTAGATACCTCTATACACTTGTCAAACCAAAAAGTTTTGGCGCGTTTAAGTTTTGTTTAAACAAATAACCATGACTCTATAATTGCCCCTCTTTAACTTGAAATGGAGCCTGATTCTTTCCCGGTCCTTTACCAGTCAAAAGTTGAAGCAATAAAAAGACCAATAAAGGTGAAACGAAGGAATTACTATACACATTTCATAAATATTCTGCCAATTTTTAATACGTTTTCGCTTAAATGTAAAACAAATTATATGAATTCATTTAATTTTTTATGTAGATCCAATAAAGCATTGGCTGAAAGTCGTCTTCAATTTGATTAAAACCAAAACATAATATTATCCTGAATAAAAGCAAACGTGTAAATTACTAAACTTTCATCTACGATAGCTCTTAGCTTTATTAGCATAAACGAAAAGTAGTATTAAATGCAAAGAATATAATCCTGTGAATTACTTTGTTTTATACCATGAATGTAATGTTTGGGTAGTTTGGCTAACACCAGAAAGAAAATGATTCATTCATAAACGATGTGCCTGTATATTGCGAAATAATGAAATGTAAGAACGTGCGAGGAATTATTACTGAGCTATTCGAGTATAGTGTTGATTATTATTGTTCGTTTCAGGCTGTTTTCTCAGAGATCCTCAAGAAACCAGTCTATTTGATTTGGAATATAATGCTAAATGCTAATGCTAAAATTACGAAAACTTAACCTGTAAATATGGTTGCTAATACTAGTGCTGTTTAAATGTAACTAGAAATGTCGTTTTAAACGTGACGTGACGGGCTAGTCTTTCTATGCTAAAGGTCATGCTCGCCCGTAACAGTTGCGGTCATTGAGGAACTAACCCTGATGGTTGCGGTTCTGATTCGGCGCTAAGCTACAATGTTAATGGTTCTACTAACAAAATTGTACCAATTAGCAGGGTCGTTTGTCAAGACTTACCAGTGGTATGCAAAATTAAAATGTAGAAATTGACACCTTGTTGACGACACCAAACTTATGACGCGGTTGCGCAAAATCTAATTTTAGGAAATAATACAATTACACTCGGTAAGTTTCGTATTGTTAGTTACTTGGTTGTGTGTTATTAAACGACGATTATTTCATGTCACTATCGGTGGAGATAATGATGGTGGTAGACACGCGCCTTATCACCACCACTTATGCTAAATGTTTGTGTGCTAACACCCAATCTCTGACACTACCTAGCGCTATCTCTTACCAACAATCGTGCGGACATTCACTAAATTAGAAGTGAAATTTGAAGATAAACAAGCAATAAATAATTATTGCTGTAAAAAATTAGGTGCATGTGCATTCGGAAAAAAAGTGCGTAGTATTTCTGTTGTAAATCATTCATAAATAAAGATTAATTATTATAAATACTACATATAGAGTCCATCTATCTATCTAAACAAAATGACATAGATTAAATGAAAATTAAAAACTATGCATTAGCAAAACTTAATCTAAGAAGCCGCTACCAGTAGGCAACGTGCCCAAAATGCTGGCGGCATTGCCCCGTTGAATGGCAATGCTTGGTAATGAGCCGACCTGCTCAACCATCACACCACAGAGGAGTTTCCCAAATCTTACCTGTTTTTTTTATAATACTCGTGATATCATTATTCAGCTTTGATAGATTGTTTTTGTTTGGAGTCAAGCTTTCTCAAAGACATGGATGGAGGATGGGGGAGATGGGGATGGAGGGGAGTGCAAAAAAATTACACCAAATAAAATTATAATAGTTCCGCAACGGAGTAATTACTGCGGGTATAGGTATTATAACAGTCCGGTACAATACTCAGAATTGTGACATAACTTAGCGCCCTTCATACACGCTTTTACTGGCTTTTTTATCTTCGCTTTTGCAAACAATGTGTTTGATAAAACAACTATGTCTCTGATATATGAGCGTGTTTTAATAATGCGCCTATCAGATTGTAAAAACGAGAAATCGTTTGGCTACATGTCCACCTCCGTAGCCGCTCGATATCAGCTTTATCGGGGTCTTGTATACTCGCATCACCGTCATTATATTAATATGATATGTTTTGTTCGTAATATAAGGAAGGCTAAATCTTGTAATTTAAAAAGATGTACAAATGATAAATGGTTGTTTAAATCTAATCTTAGGAAAGCTACACATTGGTGTGTTAAAGACAAACCTCAAAGTTGTGAGTAAATATGACGGACATGAGGTTAAAATGATAGACGTGATTTTGGTATCGAGACTAATTCATGTTACAATTACCAGAACTGAATCCTCAGGCGAAACTATTTTAGAAGCCTTGGGTTGGCTAGACTCATTCCTTTTTCCTCCATAAATTTCATTAATTCTTAAAACCCTTAAAGCCTATCATCGCATTAAATATGTTAGAGAAAGATCAAGGTGGTGTACATTTGTGCACTACAACTAAATATTGATTAATGAATGAAAGCCAAGCTATAGGTACATACTCTTAAATGTCATTGTATCAAAGTATGAATATTTGTCTTCATATATTAATAGTATAAACTTCTTTCACAGACCATGACTGTGATGCCCACCACGTTGAAGACTCTGCTGACGCCCGCAGCCGAGCTTCAACATCTACTGTTTGCCACCACCACCACCCACAAGCGCCGCGAGCCCACGCCCATGGGCCCGCCGAGCGTGTCCAAGTACCAGCTGTTGAAGCTGAACTGGTAGCGGTACCTGAAGCCGTGGAGACAGCCGTGATTGCCCCTGAGGCCGGTGCCGCAGCTTCGTACGCGTGCAGATCCAGAGATATGACGAGGAGTCGTCCGACAGGACGGTTCCTGTCGATGCACAGGCGGCGCAGGAGGCACCTGCCCACGCGTTCCCTCGTCGACGAGGAAGCGTTGCTCGATGATTTACTCATCGGTCAAGTCCAGGTAAGTGAGGGAAGCCATCAGTTTAGTTGCGATTCAATGTGTGTATATCAGGGTTTTAATGTTCTGTGACAACAATTATATCCGGCCTACTTTTCTGACGTTCGGTTTTGCGGTTAGGGTACCGCATTCGTTTTTGAAACATGTAAACTTTAAACTATTGCTTTTTTGTCATTCTGACGGTCTGTAAATGGCTTTTTTCTGACTGAGATATCCTAAAACGATGTGAAACTGATGCGAGATCAATTCATTTGCTCAGTAATTTTACTAGCAATTAAATAGTTTCGGAAGTTTTCTGCTTCGTTGCCATACATATAGCTAACTTCGAGGTAATGATTTATTTATACTCAGTAATGAGACAGTATATTTCTAACACGCTCTACACCCTGGTATTCAACGCAACTTAACTGTAGGCTTGATACCTCACATGATAGATAAAATGCGATAATCCAAAACAACGGCGAATGATTGCTAAAACCAAAAGATAATAGACAAAATATTATTGACTTAGTAGAACTCTTAGGCCCATTAAGTAATACGAACCTTAATAAGAGTCACAGAAAAAATAAAGACGCTTCTGTAAATAGTAGCACTAGAAGGGACAGTCCTTGAAACGTGGTTCGTTTCGGGCTTGTATTGACATTATTGAAACAGATACTAATAATTAGTAACGCGCTATTTAGTTACGTATATTTGCTGTCTTAACCGGGCGTAACTCAGCGTATCACATTGTTTTCCTACAATGGTCATTCTGCAGTCCTTCGCTCACGTCGTCGGGCATTGTTCCTCGCTCCGCTACCAATTTTAATGTCATTTGTTTGTATTCATGAACCGTCCCCACGCACTATTCGTAGGTATGTTCTTGTGACATATTGTGGGATATCGTATTGCCTTTCAAGTAGTTCTAACAAGGACGCCTGGGCGTCGATGCGAATTAACAAATTTGTGTTTGGCTTTGTTTACCGTTCAACTGAATATTGAATGTGGCTAAGAGCCGTCAGTGTCATGCATAGGTACTTCAGATTTTCCTTATGTCATTTTATACCAGACCTAACCATACTTATAATTTAATGTTTTCTTAAAACATTCTGTCTGATACATCTCTGAAAAGATCACTTAGTATACAGTGCAGTAATATTAATCAATGTGGGCTTAAAACATGTAAATAAATGAACAATGTTTTCTCAAGTCATCTTAAGTTGGAGACTAAAAAATTAGCAATAAAAGTAGTTTTTAAACCTGTTATAAAAATTATAATTGTCACTGTTCTCTGACTGTTATTATTAGTAATAACAAGGAAAAAATTATTACAATGGGCATTTACTTTACACACCGAAATGTCAAGTCATGTCCTATATGTGTTGTCCTTGAACATCCATAAACGTATAGCTACCATTCGATAAATGAATTCCAGGTGTGAATCCAACAACATTTCCGCAGAGGTCTATGGTTTAGCTCATGTCACGCCTAGTTCTCCAGCACTGTTCACCAATCACATCACTAAGTTAGACGTCAGTCCTTTTAATTTAACCTTTATTCTTCACGTTATGCATATAGCTGTACCGCCAAGCCGCCATTGCGATAAACATCTCGTACAGCGAATTACCACTTGATAAATTTATCGTCACCTTAAACTTTTATGGACTGACATATCATAACTCAGCATCAATCATTACTCATTAGATCGTTTTGTATAACAATCTACTTTAGTCAATATTGTTTTATTTCTTTGTTTTCAACACTGAAGGGGGAAAGAGTAATGTCAAAACGTGTAGTATATTCGTATGTGTTACACGCATTAACATTCCTTCCGGATGCAGTGGATATTGACGGCCGGCCAAGTTTCTGGTAAACAGATGTCTTTGCCCAAAGCTGTGCCCATTCTCGAGCCGTCCATCGGTGGGTCGATGACATGACATCTGTTTACGGAATGCTGCGGTGTATTTTTCACAATTTATTGTCGCTTGCGATTCTTTTGTAGAGTAAATGCCACGATTGCTATGCGGTATGTCGAGAGACGAGTTTAATATCAAGCGTTACGATAAATAATTTAATTTATCTTTCATTTTGCCAGTGCATATTGGAGCAGAGCGCAGTGTGGGGTTTCAACGCTTTCACCCTGGACAATGTCGCCGCGGGTAATATATGATTTCTGTTTGATGTTTTTTCTTCGATATCGAACACAGCATTAATATAGTTATTACGAGTACATATTAGGCATCTTTGATTTTTTTACAACGCTACAATATAATTAATTTAAAAATAACGAACAGCGATCACTATTCTGCTATTTTAAAAGAATGAACTCTTCGTGGGAATCGGACGGAAACGGACACAGGATACTCGCAAGTTTCCTTTCATTATCAACCAATTTTCCATGAAAGTTTATAAGGAGACAAGGAACGGAGTATGATAAGGGCGTTCAACTGATTCTGTTCTCAGTTTCGCAGTAAGCTTTGCTAAGATCTGATCCAGATTTATACATTCTACAAAATATTTGTAGAAAAAGCGTTGTAGCATTCTGTATTTAGCGAGCTCTTCCTATTATGTTGATTATATTACTTTTAGGTTACTTACTTAACCAAAGGTACCAGAAAATATTGTAATTTACAATAGAGAAACGAGTAAAAGTGAGCATTAGACATTCTTGTTTGATAGGCCTTTCTTATACTATTACAGAATGTATAATAATAATATCATAATACCTTGAATTACAAATACTGCGAAGATTTTTGGTGATATAGTGTAACATGGATTGTAAGTATTGGCATCGTGCATGTGCATGTGCATGCGGTAGAGTATTAGAGTTAGCTATGGGTAATTAATTGTCACTCGTTTGGACAGGACTTGCTCGGAGTTTTGTTTATAGGTAATGGATACCCATCTAAACATTTTGATTGGAATTAGCTAAGTTTATTTGCGGTATCGAATTAAGCACTCTATATACAAACAGAGAGTTTATATTCATAAAACAATCATCAGAATTGTATCATAACGAAAGAAAAAAAATCTATTAGTAGTCAATACACACAAAACCAAATTACAAACACTGATTTAGCATACCATCAAAAAGGCTCGATTTGTACTCGGTCCAATTTCATAATTCCCCACACTTTGCATTACAAATGCACAGATAGCTGTAACAAATGAAGACACGAACAAAACACACAAGAGAAGAGACAATGGCGCGGCCCGGCTGAACCCCAGCGTTATGTCAGACCTTACTAAATAACACATTGGTATGTTTTCATTGACAAGCAGCCTTGACTATTATGTGTGGTGAAACAAAGAAGGAATGCAGACGAGCGCTTTTAATTAGTAAACGCGACTTGACCTGAAATAGTTTATTGCATCAGTTTAACAGAATTGGCGATGATCTGTTAATGCACTCGTTAGAAGACTGATACAAACAAATATTTACACATATTGTCTTCATTTCCGAACGTATTAACTTTTACAAAATATAAGATCTCACCATCTTAAGTCGTATAATTAAAACGAGGTGTCATAAGAGCCTTAAACGAGGTTAACTCAATCGCGATCCTAAACTCGATTGCGTCAATTGTAACCCCGCTGGTCGTTCCGGTCAACACTCCTAGCTCCGCTGGATGCTGGTCATTAGACGTGAGCTTATTTACGAACAACGATAGGCGTTACGGGCATCATATTCTAGTTCTAGGTCGCTAGTGCGCAGTTATACCTACATCGGCGTTGATTTTGTTGTACAAAATCCGAAATCTAATTTAGTTTGGCAGTTCTAAAAAAAAATTATGTCCCCGAAATTTTTATGCCGAAACGACAAGGGCTGGTTTTAGAACTGTCATATTTGTTTAGGGTTTTATACAACAGAATATACATAAGCCTGCTGAACTACTACTCCTACTAATAGACTAGAAGAGCTTTTATTTCCTTTTCTTTTATTTCGTTTTTAGAAAATTCAATTCTGCACCCGCAAAAAAGCATGATCTTCATAAATTCAAGATTTTGGTCATTCGAATCGCTCGTCTGTCTCGGCCATATTGTTTAAAAAATAATCTGTGGACGTGATTTGTTTCATTCGTCGCTCGGTGTGGAACAACTTAATTAGATAATACCTTGTTTCTCCATATCCTGCTGTTATCACGTTTTCTATATTTATTATTCTGCGAAGCAGTTCTACTTTTGAAAATATGAGAGAGCTCGCTAACTTTTCCGTCTAGTGGTTGCATAGTTGATGCAGTCTGTAAAATAGATGTTACCGATTACGATACACTGGGACAGTTAAAAATATAAATAGTAAATAAATATTTGTGGTCATTTGACACAGTGCTATATAGCCCTAAACTAAGCATAGCTTGTGTTGTGGGAATCAGATAACTGATACAATACTTAGATACTTTTTGATTGTAAATACATAATTGCATAGAATACAGTATAACTACCAGACACATAACAAACATCGATAGTCAAACAAATGTTTATCGTCGAATCGAACCCACACCCTATAGCTCAAAAGGCAGGGTTACTACCAACTGAGCTATCGGGCCAGTATATGAATAGTAAGTTACATAACAATCTTATTATGCACAGGAAATTATTCTAAGCATGAGATATTAGCGGATATGGCATTAAATAGCATAAAATTCAAAACGATTCGTGCGATTGTTAACGCCAAGGAATCAGGCATATTGTAAAAAATTGGTGGTTTTGTTGGATAGAACCAAAAAGTAGTTTGGATATGGATTAATAATAATAATAATAATAATATGTGTGGACATCTCACACAACGCCATCTAGCCCCAAACTAAGCAAAGCTTGTGCTATGGGAACCAGATAACTGATACAATACTTAGATACTTTTTTGTTTGTAAATACATACATAGAATACAATATGACACCCAGACACAGAACAAACACCTATGTTCATCACACAAATGTTTGTCCTGAGTGGGAATCGAACCCACAACCCATAGTTCAGAAGGCAGGGCTACTACCAACTGAGCTATCGGGCCAGTCATTATATATTATTATATCATCATATAGTCAGATTAACAAACATACGGCCAGCTTCATCGGCATAATTTATCGGATGTTTTAACATTGTACTGGCGAGCAACGTCAATTGCCTCGAGACCTTTAATTTAATGTTTACATCATCAGCCGGAAGACGTCCACTGCAGAACACACTCCCCCCCCCCCCCCCCCCCCCTTAAACGCCACTTTGGGCGCTTATAATAGGGGGAGGGGGTTTACCACAATCACTACGATGGTGTTGTCCTATTTTCTTATGATATATGATTACCTAATCATGACTTTCGATGTTATGCCTAGTAGTAGTATTAGCTACTCTGTGGTCACTCGCAAGACTAAATTTTTCTATCAATAATAAAAGCGGAAATGACCCTCCATCGCACGACAATTCTTGGCTTTTGAAAGATCGAGACCGTAATATTTCTTCTCGTATCTTAACCTCATAAAATTTCACTTGACATAGAGAAATTGCTTCCATTCATCTTAGAAATGCACCCTTTGTGCTATTGCATGACTCATGTTGGTATTGTTCTTGTCTACATGGCTGGATTATTGGAGCTTATATGAGAATTCTGTACCATACAAAGCATTACGATGCAATAGGCGAGTTTCCATCTATCTCATACACTGGTGTGATGCTTTTATTGAATGCAATACTTTTGTGGGTTCGGGATAATTGATTCAATTGACAATGGGTTATAATGAAATTAACTAATTTACCCTGAACTTTGCAACTATGACTTGTGTATTGTATTTGTATAGGAATGGAGTCACAGTACAGAACGATGCTCATTTGTCGAATAATGCTCAATTCTTCAAAGATATTTCATATTCACAAATAGTTCAATTTTAAAATAAGCCTTCTACATAAGATGTCATCATTGCAGTTTTCTATTACGCGCTTCACATTAGTTACTGATATACCCATAAGACCCGTGGTATGCTCGTACTTGTTTCTCTTCTAAGCGTCGTGTACCACTTACCGCTTCCAAGTAGATTAGGGCATTTTCAAATAAAGCATATTATATCTTTTCACGACTATACATAACTTTGCGAATTGGTCCAATGTCGACCAAATATTTTAGGAACGCCCATAGCAAGGGTTCACGATGGAACAAGATAAGCTTATTGTTGTCTGTATGGCTACTTTACATCGCATCTCAGATAATAGTGAATTATTAGTTACTTTAGGACGTACATAACGTTAACGCATTTTAACAGAACTATGTCTTTTATCTAAACTAATGACGTGGCGAGCTAGTTGTTCACCTAATGTTTTATGTGATTTCGCGTTATGTGATCGTTGGTCGTTATTTTTGTACCAAAAATGTTAAAAAACAATTTAAATGGAATACCATGTGTTCAAGAAAAGAGTGAATTTAGCCAGCATGCTACACTTTTGATAGCATCCTCACTTCTCATCAGGTGACAGCGTGGTCAAATACTAGTATACATATAATGTAAAAAAAGGATGATTCTCAGAGCCATTGCTTAATTCCTCCTTAATTCCTAATTACATTTTTAGTGGTTTTTATTGTCCCTTACTACTAAAAACCCTAACTACTTTACTAACTTAAAAACCCATGGACATTTACAAGTTTTTAAAATAATACGTATGTTTACATTGGCAGTTTTACTAATTTCCAACATTGTAGGTAATACGATTCCCTGTACCAGGTCGGGGACTGCCGGTGCTCTGCGTTCACCTGTTCCAAGTTTATGGGCTGATATCTCACTTCCGGCTTGACGCTGCCAAGGTTTGGAAGCTGTTCAGCCTGTTCGAGGAGAACTATCACAGCAGCAACCCTTACCACAACAGCAT
The DNA here is from genome assembly GCA_905220475.3 of Ennomos fuscantarius. NCBI lineage: Eukaryota > Metazoa > Arthropoda > Insecta > Lepidoptera > Geometridae > Ennomos > Ennomos fuscantarius. The sequence goes on along the minus strand of HG992023.1, from coordinate 4,321,290 downwards.
CCACGCAGCTGACGTCACACAAGCCATGCACTGTTTCCTCCAGCAAGGACAGGTACGTATGTGTGAATGTTGTTTTCGTAAACTTTATTTAGTATTTTAAAATATTATTCCTAGGCAGCGGGTTCGATTCCCGTAGTATTACACCGTAGTATCACAAGTATTTGTGCACAGAAAAAAAAGCGCAAATACTTGTTCTGAGTCTGGGTGTTGTAGGACCATGGTCCTCGTAGTTCCTGGGTCTCTAGACACAGGGAATCCTAGTAAGGGTCCAGGATCTGTGTATGTGATCGTTGGGCGTTATTATTATTACTATATTTTTTATTAGTTTTATTCATATTAGAGGTTTTGCTTTTTCACGTCAAATACACACACAATACACAATAGTGTGGAGCCAAAACATAAAAAAAAAAATGTAACGAGTGGAACTCTCGTTGCCAAACTTACGGAACAACCCACAGCATAAAAACAATTGGCGTCCGATTTCATAGACCTATTCTGTCATCAACTGAAAATAAAACAATAATTCCGTTACTGGTTATGTAATTTTTTTGATAAAATTTTTTTTTTGCCATGCTCCAGCAGGGTTCTGTAACTTGTGTGATGTTATATGTATCTCCTTGTTACATAATGCAATAAATAAATAAATAAAAATATTATTTTATCATTAATGAGCGTTCTTAGCGTTGTATTATTTTTTTATTTATTTAGCTCCACACTTTTGTGCACTTAGCCAGTGTCAAGTAGGTAATTGATAATATCTCTTGTCATAGTTGAGTCATAGTATCCTCTACTTGGTCTGTGGTTGAGTCTAGTCAAATCATACTCCTAGTAAAGTGGTGGCAAAGTGCGACAGTTGACAAATGACGGTTGCATGCATTGATTTAAAAAAGTATTCATATTCAGCCAGCTATTTTTATTTTTTTTACCGAGGAGGTTTGAATTGAAAGAAATAATAGGTACGTTTAGAGCGACTTTGGCTAACAACTTAATGAACATTGATAACCCTGAAATGTAAGTTTTCTAGCAATGTTGCAGTACTGAAAATAAAAACTGAGCTGAACTAAGAAATATGTGCATAATTGAATACGTTACAGCTATCACCTTAGAATAGAAATTAGTCATTATCGTTTTCGTCGGCAGGTTGGGCCAGGTCAGTTCTCGAACTGAATGGAGACACCGTCAAGGCCGTCCTTGGATACGCGCGCACTTATCGTTATCGCGAAGGGACATGACATTATTTTATCGTTTTAAATGCCGCCCGGAAACTATATGCGCCGCTACCGCTGTTCACAAAGTGCGCGAGTTTCTTATTCAAACAATTTTATTTTTTTTGAAGTAAAGGTTCTTTTCGCACGCTTGACTTGTGCAGTAAGCTGGTGAATGCGTGACGAGAGCGTTACGGAAATTGATTGGGTGAAGCGAACGGAAGTTGAGAGGGAAATATAAGTTAGTAGAGATAGGAAAAAAGAGAGATATGTTTATTTACTTCAGTCGTGTATACTAAAGCACACTCGTTTTTAATGAAAATGTTTTGTTTTAATATCTCTGTCCATCCAAAGGTTGTCCGGAAGAGATCGCTCTTAGCGATAAGACCGCCCATTGTACCTATCTTATTATGTGATTCTATTTTCTACATGTTTATTTTTGGTGTCAATAAAGCGTTTTGTATTGTATTGTATTGTGTATTGTATATAGGCTTCAATCTTGTACACACGCCACAGACAGACAGGATACATAATAATACTACGTATATGCCACAGAATAAATAATAGTACATACTTCGCTTCAGTTAAATTGATTAGCTTAGACGACGGGTGTGCGATTCGCATGTGATACAATTCGAAGACTTTAAAATTAATTTGAAAGACATTTCTTTTAGTTTTACATACATATGGCAATAGCGGAACAAAGCCCCTTACCATAGATATAAATATCGTAAGTAATAAATGATCGGGAATAGAATAGACCGCTGACCCGATTCCAGGCGGTAACAAGCTAACAAGCACGACCTACGTCACATCAGTGCTCCCGTCTCCACTCTCGGCGGGATACACAATCGCGAACGAATCATGCCATGCGTGCATAATTGATTGCATGATACGATTTCCGTTCACTGATTCGTGTGAACCCGAGTGTGATTATGATAGTGCTGCATTGAGAATGCAGATCCGTTTCAATCATAGTTTGTATACAGGGTTAGTGGAGTATGGCGTAAGGAATCACAAACAATTGAATGGATGAGATCAAAAAGGGTTTTACTGATATTTTTTTTTACAAAATGACATAGGTATCGTTGGATTCAGCGTGAAATTATCTACAATAATACATTCTCAAAATACCGAAATGAAGCTTAAATCTCGAGATTGTCAGTCTAAAATCGGTTTATCTGACACAATACAGTTCGCTTAGCATAAAACATTATTATATTACATTATATTTTACAGTAATTGTACGAAACAGTACTATATATTTTGTATTTTGAAATAGAAGTAATACATTTTCAAACCACTGAAACTTACATAAACCTTTTCTATTACTCTTACATTAAAATGAAATCGTTGAAGTTTAGAGTCAATTGTATCAAAACTATCAATTTGACATTTAAACCCTTTTTGATCTCACCCCTTGAATTTTGATTTTACGAATTTACTACAATCACTTACTCAAAAATAAAAATACTGATGTAGCTTAGTCACGAAATATTAGTTACGCGGGCTTCGTATCGTGGCTATGCATTTTTACGTAGCACGCGTTATTTGAACTTTGTTAATGAATTGAAGGGTTGAGAATAAAAAGGGTTTAACTGTCAAATTGATAGTTTCGAGAAAATTGACTTTAAACGTCAACGGCGTCATTTTAATGTAGAGTGCTTATAAGGTAATAGAAAAGGTTTATGTACGTTTCAGTGGCTTGAAAATGTTTTAATTCTATTTTAAAATACTAAATATACTACTAATTCATACAATAACTGTAAAAATATAATATAATTAAATAAATATAAAAATGTTTTTATGCTAAGCGAACAGTATTCCTGTGACAGATAAACCGTTATTAGACTCAAAATCTCGAGATTTAAGCCTCATTTCGGTATTTTGAGAATGCAATGTTGTAGATGATTTCACGCTGAATTCAACGATACCCATAAGTCATTTTGTGAAAAAAATCAGATAAACCCTTTTTGTTCTCACCCCTTCAATTGTAAAAGACATTGTTAATAAGTTATGTATTTATTATGTAGCAGTGCTACGTTCCGTGAATAAATGTATGGTGGTTCGCAATCTCATCTCTGGACTATTTAACAACAATAAATAAATTCTACCAAAAGGTACTATTAGGTATTCTGCGCCAAGTCTTGTGTTATATCCTGACCTCAAAGTAATATCATTCAGACTCTTTGATTTATATCATATTATTTTCTCTTTTCCATTGTCATTATTCTGTCTTGTCACTTGGTAAAAAAACTAATAAATATTATACATTAAATAAATGTTGGTATTTATATTTTGTGGCGACGTAGGTAAATAAAATGAACACACAACAGTTTACGGATTTTCTAAGGGTACAACAAGCCCAACAACAACAACTAACTGAACTCTTAGGAATCTTAACAGTTCAAACTGCACAACGTACAACGGACACGCATCCAGATGAACCCAAAAGAGGCGTAAGTGATATAAGTACAAAAATTAAGGATTTTTCACACGATAAATTTAACCCTGAAACAACATCAGCGGAAAATTTTATAGAATTTTTTGAAACGAAATGCAATATCTATGGCGCCGAATACAAAGCAATACAAAAAGATCTATTCATAACGTGTCTACCACCGAATGTTTTGCACAACATTAGAACTGCTTTTATCAACACATTTCCGTCACGAACTTACGAGGAAATAAAAGAGAAATTTTGCAGTTTTTACCATAAGAAAACTACAAGATACAAAGCGTTAACAGAGTTTTGGAATTGCACAAGAAAAGATAATGAGTCTATGGACACTTACGCAAACAAATTAAAAGAACTTAGTAAAGAATGTGGGTATAAAGGCGATTTGTTAGAGCGACAATTACGCGACCGTTTCGCAACAGGACTTAACCATGAAATGCTGGAAATAGATTTGAAACAAAAATGGCCAGATCTTCAAGATAGGAACGCTGATGGGAAAATGACAGAAATTACATTTGAACAAATATTTTCTGTCGCTCAGTCACGAGAATTAGCAGAAAATGATAACACGAATAATGACCACACAGTACAGCGTATCAAGCAGAGAAATACAAACAAATTCAATGGAAACGATAATAATAAAAAACGTCCATTAACTAAAAATCAGTGCAAACGATGTGGAAGCGGTGAAAAACATGATTTTAATAACTGTGCAGCTTCCAATCATATTTGTAAAGCATGCCAATCAAAAGGCCATTACGAAAGTTGTTGTCTAAAGTCCGGAAGAGCCTTTATATCATTTAGACAAGAAACAACAAACACTACCAACAACAATAACAAAAGAGTAAACAGCATACTAAAAAAGGAGAACAGATTTGTAATCAACAGACCGTCCACCTCTAATAGAAGTGATTCCTCTGATGAGAGTGATGAGGAATCAAATGTGTATAAAATTAACGCTGCCAATATGCGGTGCAAGAAAATTGACGCAACGATCAACGGTTTCCATTGCACCATGGATTGGGATCCAGGCTCTATCTACTCAATCATTAGTACTGCATTTTGGAGGGAAATTGGATCACCAGAACTAATGGAAGGACCTAAACTACGAGCATACGGTGATCACAAACTCAAACCAAAAGGAATAACAGACGTTACAGTTGAAATACAAGGGAAACAAAAAATTGTACCAGACGTTGTAATAAAAAATGCGCATCCTATGTTATTTGGTTTACAATGGAGCGAAATTTTTAATATGCCATTTCCTAATTCTGTTTACTCCATTAAACATCAAACAATGACTCTGAAACAAATTATTAACACAAACAACGAACTTTTTGATAACAAATTGGGAGAAGTAAAGGGCTATGAAGTAAATATTCATGTGAAGCCTGGAGCCGAACCAAAACATTTACCATCAAGACCAATTAAGTTCAGTATTCGGAAAAACGTTGAACTTGAACTGGAACGACCAATGAAAGAAGGGATCATTGAAAGCGTTGACCCTAACAAAACACCAGTAGAATGGGCAACACCAACTGTGAACGTCGTCAAACCTAACGGACAAATAAGGATATGCGGAGATTATCGCATGACTCTCAACCCAGTATTAATATCGCATACACACCCAGTACCACAGTTTGATTATTTAAGACAACGTCTTGCTAACGGAGAAAAATATTCAAAAATTGATCTGAAAGATGCATACCTGCAATTTAAAATAGCACCTCAGTCAAAAAAGTATCTAACCATCTCAACACACAAAGGATATTTCCAATATAACAGAATGCCATTCGGAATAACTACAGCTCCATCAATTTTCCAGCAATACCTCGAGAAACTATTAGAAAATATAACTAATATTGCCATATACTTTGATGACATTGCTGTAACTGGTAAAAATGAGCAAGAACACCTTACAACATTAACGCTAGTGTTCAATAAACTAAAAAATGCTGGGCTCAAAGTAAACCTAAAGAAATGCACCTTTCTTCAAAACGAAATAGAATACCTAGGCCACACAATAAGTAAAGATGGTATTAAACCAACAAAATCCAAAGTGGAGGCTATTCTCAAAGCATCAACACCTGAGAACGTTAAAGAGTTACGATCATTTCTTGGACTAGTGAATTTTTATGAACGATTTATACCTCATTTACATAGCATTTGTGCAGAATTGCATAGTATTACGGGACAAAAACAAAAATGGAAATGGACTGAACATGAAAACACGATATTTGAGAAAACAAAGAAATGTATAGCAAAATCTAAACCTCTTATTGCATTTGACGAAAAACAACCCTTATTTTTAGCATGTGACGCCTCAGAAAAGGGAGTGGGGGCTGTCTTATACCATAAAAAGAACAACAATGTGCAACCAATAGCATTTGCTTCAAGGAAATTAAAACCAGCAGAGAGTAAGTACTCAGTCATAGATCGAGAAGCACTAGCAATATTTTTTGGCATAAAAAAATTCGATCAATATCTACGAGGGTCTAAATTCACCCTGATAACCGATCACAAACCACTCATTTACATACTCGGAACTAACAGAAACATACCAAAGTTAGTTAACAATCGTCTTATCATGTGGGCTTTGATTATCGGTAGCTATGATTATGAAATTATATATACAAAAGGAGAGAATAACATTCTTGCTGATTCATTGTCCAGAATGCCAAACACAGATGAACAGCCTTCTAAGGACGAATGTGCAGTTAATAAAATCGTACAAAGCTTAAATGAAAGAAAATTCGTAGATTTATCTATTAATGAAGAAACTGTCAAAGAACATACTAAGCGAGATACAACGCTGATGAAAGTTATACAGTACATGAAAACAAACTGGAGCACTTACAGTTACGATGACAATAACATACAACCATTCTTCAAAAAACGAAACGAGATATCTGTGGAAAATAAAATTCTATTATGGCAAGGTAGAATCGTTATACCATTTTCTATGAGAAGATTAACATTAAAATATCTACACCGAGGACATCCTGGCATATCCGCCATGAGAGCACTCATACGTTTTTATGTTTGGTGGCCTTCAATTGAAGAAGATGTTGACAATTATGTCAAAACGTGTCGAGGGTGTCAAGAAAATCGACCAAACAATTCGGAATTACCGGTATATTCATGGTCCATTCCTGACAAAGTATGGGAGCGAATACACATCGATTTTGCAGGACCTTTCCAAGGCAAATACTGGCTGGTTCTATGTGATGCACTATCGAAATGGATTGAAGTGAGGCCCATGAATAACATTACTTCTGACAAATTATGCGATGTACTGAGCGATATTTTTACAACATTTGGATTACCTGAAATTATAGTATCCGACAACGGCCCTCAGTTAACGTCTGATAAATTTAAAACCTACTGTAAAGAGAGAGGAATCACTCACATAACATCGTCCCCGTATCATCCACGTACCAATGGATTAGCTGAACGCTTGGTACGCACTTTTAAAAGTCGCATGGCTAGTGGGAATCAAAACATAAACACAACAGAAAGACTTAGAGATTTTCTTTTTTCCTACAGAAACACGCCTCATAATACTACCCTAAAGTCTCCAGCTTACATGATGTTCGGAAGACAATTAAATTGTATTTTAGACAATGCTCGTCCAAGTACCAAAAAAATGTTACGACATAAAGAAATACAAGCAAACATAATGATGGAAAATACAAACCAAACTCCTAACCACCAACCAGGTAGTAAGGTTTACATTCGTACCAAACAACAAAAAAAATGGGAACCAGCTGAGATAGAAAAAAGAACTCACAAATACTCATATATAATCAGAACACCAGAAGGAATATTGAAGCGCAGACATGCAGATCATATAAGACAAAGAGCTGAAACAACGGAAGAAACGACCACAGTGTCGGACACTAACTCAACGCCTTTTCAAACACCCACTGGAACACCATCTTCAACAACAGCCACATCTTCTGAGGTATCACCCATTACTCCTGATACTCCTGTCATTAATACAGAACCAACTCTTCGAAGGAGCTCCAGGTTATCCAGACCTCCACGACGGCTTATTGAAGAGTTAGAGTGAGGAGGAATGTTATATCCTGACCTCAAAGTAATATCATTCAGACTCTTTGATTTATATCATATTATTTTCTCTTTTCCATTGTCATTATTCTGTCTTGTCACTTGGTAAAAAAACTAATAAATATTATACATTAAATAAATGTTGGTATTTATATTATCTTGTAATCGCTACGCTTACTTAGCACGGTGAACGTGCCCCGGGGGAATGTGTATCCAGACTGTCACTAATTTAGTTAATTTAGTTGCAAAAAAGTGGCACCAACCTTTACACTAGAAATCGAATTATGCTAACACATTTACAACAACGAAAACAAAACACGTATTTTTATATGAAAGTATTTTTGTATTTATAGTGCTAAAATAAAATGTCCGAAATGTATTGCTGACTTTTTACTAAGGAGGTTCTTGTTATTTAAAAAGGTTAGGAAACGCTGATGTAGAGAAGCCGGCCATGATTTTCCTATATGGATAGGAAAATCATGGCCGGTTTCGTACATGCATACATCATGGTACTACCAATTCTATTTGTAACGATTGGAGTTTAACCGAGAGCAGATAGCCTTTTCCACACGTTAATTAATGCCTTTCATAGTACCATTAGCAGCTCCTTCAAAGCCCAATTAATTCTATTGTGGACTAGAACACTTTTAAAGATTTTACTAGGGAAGTTTAATGCCCGCTTTTACTAAATCTCCTAAGTTCGCACTTATTCCTCTGTGACATACCAAAATACATTGCAATAGGTATTTTATAGAGAGATAAATGCAAACTTAGCAGCTGTCAATCTGTAGTACAGACATAATTCGTTTACAAGTTTATATTGTTGGTTTCATATTTTTGAGTTAAGCTTAAAACTACATACTAAGGTTCTGATTAGAGATGCGCCGAGTACAACAAAAACGAGTAACCGAATACCAAGTATACTAGGTTTTAAGTTTGTTAAGTCGAGTACTCGACCGAGATACCGAGTGGTTTGGTTTTAATCCTTACGCACATTACCTAAGTGTATCATCACTTTGAAAATTTCTCATTTTTATCTCCAAAACAAATTTTATACAAAAAAGTTACGGATACTATTATTCTGTTATAATATATAAATACAGATTAAGTCAATCCAGTATTAACGCGCTTAAATCACAGCGCATACATATATAGTTATACACCTATATATACCTACATATATATACCTACGCTGCGATTTACTTTTTATGTAGCCTTAAATATCTCACTCCATGTTAGCTTGTTAGCCTTATCAAGTTTAATAATTCGATAGGCTGGGCTTAGTGACTTCTAAATATAATACATTAAGTTATAATATACAATAGCAATAAAATTATGAAAGCAAGTGTTTTCTTATCATTTTTATACAGCCACTTCAGACAAAAGTAGCTTTTACTCAATTAGTGTATTGTATTTTTGTTTTGTATACATATATGTTATACGATATCTCCACTATTTATAAAACGATTTGGATGATTATTTTTTATTCTGTACCTATATTTCCAGGGTTGTCATTTTTTTTTTTTGAACGAGCTAATGCTGTTGGTCTCTATCGACCTTTACAGCGTCACCGTACGGAGCGTCACCGGGCGGAGGGTTGTCATGAGAAATGTGGTAAACTATAGAAGCTAAACTTAGAAGTTTCTTTTTTCTATATCTATAAATAGTCCATGGAACATCGCGTTCAAACGATATCATAATGCAACAGTATATCTTCGGGCCAATATAGGTAACCTACTTATTTTAAACTTAGAACTAAGCGCCTGAGAGAGCTTTAAATTCTTACAGTTCTTAGTACATCAATTATAAAGCAGTAGAGTAGACCAAAAGCTCCGGTTGGCAAATCGCGCCTGCATGCTCTCATTTCAACCTCGGTACATTTATGGACTACGGCAATTTATCAACTTACCGTTTTGAAACTTAGAAATTTAGATTTAGACATTTTAGACATTAGACAATATAATACTCGTAACCAGTGAATGTTACAAAAATACTGTATGTATTGGTCGTGGTGGCAAAAAAGGAAAATATCTAGCATTGGTGCTGCTGACAGGCCAAATAGATTAGTCTAAGATCCCGACATAAAACGACCTTCACCGAGATGCTTATTTAATGAAACGTATTTTATATTCAATTTACTATGTCAATAAATATATTGCATATGGGTTGCCTAGCAAATTTAAGTGCAGAATACGATTAATTAATATTAAAAAAAAATATTATACGTTTCATCTGTTTGATTATTAAACAAATTCTATACCAATCGAAAGTATGAAGCCCATAGAATGTGCAAATGTTAGATTGGCTTTTTATTCCGGTAACAACCCTCAAAAATTTTTATTTTTAATAATTCGTATTCTGGACTGAAATTTGCTAAGCAACCCATATGCAATATATTTATTGAAATATTAAATTGAATATAAAATACGTTTCATCAAATAAACATCTCGGTGAAGGTCGATTTATGTCGGGATCCTACACTAAATGTTCCACCCCATAATAGCGCGCCCAACGTGCTGTCAACATTCTCTGATTAAATTGAATGCTGATCTGTAAATTGACGTTTATTCAACAAATATACTAGTTTTAAAACATAAAAAAATCGCAGGTCTCAAAAGATTGAATAGAATAGAAAAACTATTGTGTAGGTATACCAACATAAAATAAAAGTAGATATTAAATTACTGTAATAGGTAGCAATTATCACAAGAATAAGGAGAAGTCAACGGTGCGTAATATGAACAAAAATAACTTACAGAATTTAACCAAAAAGATTTGTTTTGCTGAACCCTACACTTAGACTAAACCGCCACCCTTATTGTGGCAAAATTAAACGTGATTTCATACCACCCTCACACCTTGTAACCTAATAAAATATTAATATCTGTCCTAGATCTTGGAACACTTGCAGCCGATAGAAGTGATGGCCAGTCTACTAGCCGCCATGGCGCACGACCTGGACCACCCTGGCGTGAACCAACCATTTCTCGTCGCCACCAGCAATCATCTCGTAGCGCTGTACCAGGTATGAATCAGTACTACCTACTTACTATGACCATACATCGAGTAGCGTCTCGTCTTCTCTATTTTATTCATTGTATCGGGCGTTAAACTTAATTTATCGATGACTGATTGATTAATTTATTGATATTGAGGTCGTTGAGGATTAAAAATGATATCCTAAATAGATAAGTATGGACATCGCATAAAACACGGAGATTTCGGAATTTTCTATTTTACCACAGTTTCTTTTTAATAGTTAATAGTTACTTCATTAAAAGCGTTTATTAGCGGTGGCACTTAGGTAGTTTCCACAACAGGCCTGGGCTGCAGTTCCGATGGGTATAACTGGTCTTTTAATCCTCACGTTTTAAGAAGTTTAATTGATTGATTTTGGGAGTTCATGTGTTTGTAGTAAAAGTATATTATTGATCATTTTATGACCCTTTAATACTCCATTTATGAGTACTTGAACTTTGGGAGGCGGGTAAATGCGGGTATTCTTGTAATTCGTTATGGCTTAATCTGATGATTAAAGTCTGGCAACCCTCCTGGTACTATTGCATAGATAGTCTCTATTACACATCTCACGTGTATGAGAATGCCCTGCAGTAGAAACGTAATGTCTCAAATATTTCTGATTAACTTGTGTATTATTTTGTAATATTCATATCGAGGAAATCGAGACGTGGTAGTAAAATATCCTTTAAAAAGGGTGGTCAACTCTGAAAAATTCTTTAGGAATGTCTATTATCTGACTCTGATTTTGACTGGCCCGATAGCTCAGTTGGTAGTAACCCTGCCTTCTGAACTGTGGGTTGTGGGTTCGATTCCCACCCAGGACAAACATTTGTGTGATGAACATAGGGGTTTGTTCTGTGTCTGGGTATTATATTGTATTATTTGTATATATTTACAAACGAAAAGTATTTAAGTATTGTATCAGTTATCTGGTACCCATAATACGAGCTTTGCTTAGTTTGGGGCTAGATGGCGTTGTGTGAGATGTCCGCACATATTATATTATTATTATTAGCTAGTTTATGATTCGATTGTGTATTGATTCGTATAGTATATACTCTTTCACTGTAATATGTTTTCTGAAATAAATATATTTGATTTGATTTGATCATATACTGATTCCCAATTCCAATTTTCGATATATTTGCAATCATCCATTAAGGAGTTTCCAGTTTTTATCTCGTATGGTGTTGTTATCGTGTAACGTACACCCGATAGAAAACGCCTAGTTTTTGTTATCAAGCCCAGTTTTATCCGCTTAGATTTTACCATTTAATGTCTATAATAGACATCAACGTCGCACTGGGAAACTGAGGCTAGATTTATTTATTTTATAGTTTACCTGACACTTTATCGGTGACCGGTGCTTTACCTTCTCTATTTAGTGAGATGATTATAATTATGTTTCGATCACGTCCATTGGATTATCCGCTCGCGAACTTTCCGAGCTTAACATAATCTTCAACAGATTTAAATGCACGAGTTTTATTCCGCTAAAATTTATGAAGCACGAAATATGTACATTTAATTACGAAAGCATTTAAACTGTTTCAACAAGAAATATATGTAGGTAAAAAGTCTTTCGACATTTTCGTTATTGAACGCATTATGGTCTTATATAAAAGATAGATGAAAAGGATGAATGGATTTCGGTGTGTCAAGCATGTGAGCGAGCACCGACCTCCAATCGCTGCGTCATTTTGCCTTCTTCTTTCTATATTCATTTGGACAGGGTTAGGGCGTAAAACGGGACGGATTACAATAATAACAATGAAATCATCGCTTCGACATATACCTACAAAGATTGGTTGCAATTGCCCAATATAGATAATATTCTTGTCCATTTTTAGCGGAGTTAAACTAGATTTTCTTGTTTCATTTTGTATAAAAAACCTATCAACCTTCTGTGCGTTACAGGTCCATTTAACTTTGCGTGACTTAGCATTATAAATAAAATGCTCGATACTCGTAGCGCTTACGGTGTCAGATGCTTTTTCATTCACAATACGTTTCGTTACGTTTTTTTAAATGAAATCATTTAAAGTTACAACGATTGTTTTCCTTTTTACAGCATGGCCATACTTGAGTGTCGTGTCGTTAATATAATTTAAGGTTGATTCGATTCCTCGTCTTCACCATCTGTTGCTGTTATGTAAAACAAATATGAACATTATCTCATTTCGTTTGTCCTTATTCTGAGGTATGAGTTGTGATTTTTAAATTAAATACAATCCAATATCAAGTGGCTGTCTATCGTATTTTACTAAATTGTTTACTGCCGTAGCAACAAGTGTTTTGTTTTTCCATCAGTGTGAAAGGAATCAAAATTGGCTTCGTGAGCTTTTAAGTCTTCCCAAGCAACATATTGTTTTTCTTAATTGATATATTACGTTAATACTTTCTAATATTATAATTATAAGTAGCGCTGGTTATATTAGATTAGACTGGAATAGCTCTGAACGTGTCTTATCCGGTGTTCATAGGATTATTTCCTCTTTGCTTAGAAACTTCTGACGCTAGCTACCTTTTCATTTCTATATCTGAACGTATCCATAACACCTTGTAAGTGCATCGATGTCACCGTATTACTTGTCCGATTTTATTATAAAATGATATATCCGATAGACTTGGTCATTTTAATGCATATTAGATAATGTAAGCTTAAATTACTATCACTTTATAGTATCAGCCGCAGTGATTTTATTTAATAATTGGTTTTTACTGTGACCTCTGCTGCATGTGTGCTTTCTTTGGAGTATGGGAAAAAGGGTGCCGCACACGAAGTGCCTGCACCTGCTACTTGAAGGACGATATGGCGATTATAATCCAATTTTAAAGCACTGTGTCATTGACGTAATAATCAATACTTGCAACTCTGTAGTTTAATGGATGAAATATTCCTTAGTGTAGTTCTCCGAAGCATAAACGTTTTTTTCACTCATCATTTATTTGAAATACTTGTTTAGTATTATGTAAATATCGAATATTTCTGCTAATTATTATTAAAATTCTTCGATAAATGGCGCCGCAGAAAACTTTTTAAGGGAAATAGCCATTCAATCAAAACCACAATCATACTAATACATACATAATTACATACAAAATTGTAGAATCTGTTAGTACTTTCTCAAATTTAAAAAAAAATTGTTGTTAAAAACGACCTACATACTAGTGCCAACATACCTCCGGATTCCGAACATATGAAAGCAAATTTTAGTTGAAGCAGAGACCAAGCACGCTTTGCTAGCTCGTTCTAAAATACAGTTTCAGCAGCGATAACCTTATATATAGGATTTCAATATATTCTAAAAAAAGAACCCAATCAACAAGTGTTTTTGGCTATTTAGCAGAAGTATGTAAGTACCGCTATATATTCTGCATCAGAAGCTAAATAATATTTTTGATTTATTTCTTGTGTATATGTTTATTAGTCGCTGTAAAGAAAACATTTCATTTTTTTGCAAGGTACTAAAACATGAAAACCATTTCTTATAAAAGGTTTATAAAATTAACCGATATTTCTATAATTTTGTATATCTCAAATTATTATTTAAACAAAATGAGCCTTCACGATGTCGACGTGTGAAGCCAGTGACAGGTTGAGAGTTTAAAAAAAAGGCGGAATTTTTTTTTTCTCTGGCTTTTAGATAAAACCTTAGCCTCATTTTATCAGTTTCATTATTTCTAACAAATTTAACGAATGCTTAATAAATACGTGACTGTTATGTTTCAACTATTATTATAACCATTAAAAACTAAGAGTCAAAAGATTTAAATGTAGTCCATTCTCAAAAGCTCTGTCTATGCATGCACATGCGGCATTGAGGCTCACCTATTACTTGCTACATATCGTGCAACTAATGGTAATGAATTACAGATAATTTCCGCTGTCGTTTTAACAAAGTTCAAGTCCAATAGATCATTAAGTGCGGAACAATTTCCGTTAATAAATAGAACAAAAAATAGAAAAGCCTTTCAAGCCAGTCGAGACGGTAAATTCACTTCTGTGAGAGACCAAGTGATGGGAGCAAATTGCCTTCCCTAGCAGTCCGTATAATGAAGAAATCAGTGGAAACGTAAATGTACTACGTAGAAATGGAAGCGGAATGACTTAGTGCTGCTAACCTAACTTCTCATCTAAGTTCTTATTAAGGTGGCTATCACAGTTTCGTTGCAAAATTTTGTACAGTTCATTCATAATTCATTTTTGGTTGCTTTAATACATAACTTATGTAGGATCTTATTACTTATTAACTTAAGCTAGGTAGTACCTAAACTTGGAGTCGCGTTCTGTCTGCGGTCGAGAACGCTGCGTTTATGTTTGCTCCGCGCAAAAAATTCGCCGTGGTGGTAAAAGTTTGTTCCGGAGTACAAATTTTACACCGGAAGTGTCGTGGTGGTGTGATGCACCGTTTGGTGGTTGTGGTTTTCTCCTGCGGGAACTCTCCGCAGGGATAAGTGGGAGTGATTTTCGGGAAGGAAGAACATTCCTTCCAGAACATTCGAAAATTCGCTCGGCTACTTCGAGGAAGTGAGTAGTCCGCGGGCGGGCCGATATCCAGTCGGCCACGGCGCGGAGTGCGCCGCGCGGGGACGAGTCTACGCCTCTGGATAAGGACTATAAGGTGTATGAACTCTATATAGTTAGGTTAAGTAGTTTTTAAGCTAGCTTTAAGGTAGTTCTTAAGTTAGTTTTTAAGCTGCTAGGATTAAGGTTGTGTATATATGTAAATATTTAAATTTTTGTTTAATTGTTTACATGTATATAGTGTTTACATGTATATAGTGTTTACATGTATATATATATATATATTAATGTGTATATAGCGGGTGCTGTTGCGCAGAGCAGCCCACGTAGGAGCTTGTCTATGCCCAAGCCACTACGTAACGCCTCCGGGCGATTTTCGAAAGGCCCTTGTCAGGGCCAGGCCGGAGGTCCTCCTCTGGGCCCACCGGTTTCGGTGGACCCCGAGAAGGACTCATGCCCTTCTCAGGGCCAATTTAAAGCCCCTTCTCAGGGCACGTCCGAACGAGTTTCGGGGTCGGAGGCCAGCCGCGCGTCGTCCGCGGCTGGCTTCCTGCGGGCTTATTGCGGGGCAGATGTGCCGTCGGACTCCGACGAATCCGTGATTTTCACCTCGGACACGGACTCGATGGCGGTCGACGGCCGCACCGAGTCCCGCAAGCGAGCCTTTCTAAAGAAAGGCTCGGAAGGCTCCTCGGACAATACGGGGAAGCCGAAACGGAAAGCGGGGGCCAAGAAGGCTAAGCCGCTGGTGGCGGACAGCCATGACGTGGGTCTGGCAGACGCCCAGCGTCAGCTGGACCTGGCTCGGCGGAGCCAAGTCCCGAAAGAGTTGGAGGAGCTGGTCGCGGCCAAGGAGCAGCGGACGCGCGTCGCCCGGGCTAAGTCCGGGTACGGCGCGTCCCGCGTCTTATATACGGACCAGTCCTTGGCCGAGCTCGAGAGGATGGCGCAGGAGGACGAGGAGGAGATTGTGGAGGTCGCCTCCAAGTCCTCCAACTTGAAAGGGACTTTTCAGAAGTGCCTAAAATGCAGGGCCGCCAGTATGCGCGGCATCGTGAGCGAGCTGGCGCAGCGTACGGCAACGGAAGAGACGAGGCAGCTGCAGGCGAAAGTGGATCGCCTGCAGGCGGAGATCGGCCAGCTTCATAAGAAGCTGGCCGAAGCCACGTCTCACCCGGCCGAACCGCTGCTGAGGCCCGCAGCTGGGGGCCCACCTCCCTCCAACCTTGAGGATATTGTCCGCAAGGTTGTGATGGAGGAGAGGGTCTTCACTAGGGCCTGCTTCGCGGGAATAGAGGACCGGCTCCTGCCGGTGCGATGCCTCCGCCCGCCGCTCGCGGCGGACAAGAGGCGTAGTGAGCCGGGCCCGCCGGTGCTGTGTCCCCGCCCGCCGCCCGCGGCGGACTGGAGACAGGGCGAGTCGGGCCCGTCCACGCAGCGCCTCCAACCGCCACCCGCGGTGGACAAGAGGAGTAGCGAGCCGGGGCCATCCCCGCTCACCCAGGAGGACGCCCTCCTCCCTTCTACCACCCCGTCCAACCAGCATGGCTGGACGAAAGTGGTTAGGGGAAAAGGGAGGGCGAAGAAGAAGGTGGCTGCCGCCTCCCCTACCGTCCCTGCCCCCGGCCCGTCGGCTCAGCCGACGGCCAAAGGAAAAGGGAAGGGCAAGGGGAAGAAGTCGGCCCCCAAGCCCTCCACCGCTGCTCCTGCAGCCAAAGGGGCCATAGCTGGCGCGAAGAAAGGACTTGCTCTTCCCAAGTCCGCGGCCGTCGTGGTGATGCTCACCACGGAAGCCGCTGAGCGGGGGGAGACATATGCGTCCCTTCTGTCGCGGGCCCGCACCAACGCCGATCCAGCACAGCTCGGGATCGGCACGGTTACGTGCCGCCGGACCCAAACGGGGGCTCGAATTTTCGAGTTCCCCGGAGATCAGGGTGGCGCGCACGCAGACCTGTTTGCAGCGAAGCTGCAAGAGGTCATCGCGGACGCGGCCAAGGTGGCCAGACCCACCAAAACCGCAGCCTTGGAGGTGACCGACCTAGATGACTCGGTCACCAAAGAGGAGGTGGTGGCGGTGGTCGCAGCGGTGGGGGGCTGTGGGGTCACAGCGGTGCAAGGGCGGGCCATCAGGCCTGGCCGCGGCGGTATGGGCACTATCCGCCTTGAGTGTCCAGTCACCGCGGCCAAAGCCGTCCTTGCAAAGGGACGGCTTTCTGTCGGTTTCGGCTTGTGTGTGGTCCGGGCACTTGCAGAGCAGCCCTTACGTTGCTTTAAGTGCTTCGGCATCGGCCACACACATGCCCTCTGCCCATCCAAGGCAGACAGGAGGGGCCTCTGCTACCGCTGTGGCAAGGAGGGGCATATGTCCGCCTCCTGCAAAGCCACCAGGCCGCACTGCGCGGTGTGTGCAGCTGGTGGCTGCCCGGCGGACCACGTTATGAAGGGAAGCATTGTCATCCTCCCCCTAGGAAGGGCAAAGCGCAGGCGCCAATGCGGCCTGCCACTGCCACCACAGTCCCCGAAACGGGAACCTCGGCGGCTACGGAGGGGGATGCGATGTCCGATTGATGGATAGAGTCGAACATCGCATCCTCCAAACGAACGCCAACCACTGCAGAGCAGCACAGGATCTGCTGATGCAGACCATGGCTGAGTGGTTGGTGGACGTAGCTGTGGTCGCCGAGCCGTACTCGGTCCCCGGTCGTTGGCTGGGCGACCAGGACGGCTTGGTGGCATTGGTGACGCGGCCTTCCGCAGACTCCCCTCCCCTCACGCTCTTAGAGAGGGGACCGGGATACGTGGCCGCCGCACTGGGGGACATAGCTCTGGTAGGGGTTTACTTCTCCCCAAACCGCCCTCTCTCGGATTTCGAGTATTTTCTCGAAATCCTCACCGCCGTGGTTGGGAGGGTGGCGCCGAGACAGGTCGCCGTATTGGGCGACCTGAACGCCAAGTCGGTGGCATGGGGCAACTCAGCCACCACTTGCAATGTCCGGGGACGTGCCACGGAACTGTGGGCAACGTCGGCAGGTGTGTCCCTCCTAAACAGAGGGACAGCTCACACGTGTGTGCGGCAACAGGGAGTGTCAGTGGTAGACGTCTCGTTTGCCACCCCCCTGCTTGCCGCACGGGTCGCGAATTGGCGGGTAGAAGAGGTGGAGACCCTGTCGGACCACCGGTACATTCGGTTCGACATCTCCACCCAGGGCCCCCAGGGAAGCAGACGATCCGGTCCGTCTCCTTTGCCTCGGTGGGCTCTTACCCGCCTCGACCGCGAGGCTGCCGAGGAGACAGCCTTTCTGCAAGACTGGCTTGCTCCGCCGGTCCGAGTGCTGGACGTGGACGCCGCAGCGACCGATCTGAGAGCGTCCTTGACCGAGATATGCGATTACAGCATGCCTCGGGCCCGCCGTCCACCCCCCCGACGCGCCGTGTACTGGTGGTCGGAGGAGCTTTCAGAGCTCCGGGCTGCCTGCGTGGCGGCTCGCAGGGAGTATATGCGGAGTCGGCGGCGCAGCGCTAGAAGCCAGGCGAACGAGGACCGTCTTTGCGCCCTATACGTAGAGGCGAAGACGGCCCTCAAGCTGGCAATTCGCGCCGCTGACGATTCGGCGAGGGCCGAAATGCTGGACAGTCTCGACAGAGACCCGTACGGGAGACCATATAGGGCGGCGCGGAATAAGCTTCGCCCTTGTGGTCCCCCATTGACGGAAACCCTCGAGCCGGAATTCCTGGATGGGGTGGTCCGGTCCTTGTTCCCGCCAAGGACCAACTTCATCCCCCCAGCAATGGACCCTCCGCAGGAGGCACCTTCCCCAGAAGAGGATGAAGAGGTCCCCGCAGTTACGGCGGCGGAACTCTACGCGGGCACTCTCCGCCTCCGGGCCAAGAGGACGACCCCGGGACCGGACGGCGTTCCCGCGCGGGTGGTGGCTATTGCCATCTCCCAAATGGAGGAAAGGTTTCGGGACCTCTTCAGCGCGTGCTTCACGGCTGGGAGGTTCCCCAAACCTTGGAAGGAGGGGCAGCTATGCCTCCTCCGGAAGGAGGGACGCCCAGCAGACTCCCCCTCGGCATACCGGCCAATCGTCCTGCTGGACGACGCTGGTAAGCTGTTTGAGGGGATAGTCGCAACCCGGCTAAAGAGGCACTTGCGGGACGTAGGGCCGGACTTGTCGGACGCCCAATTCGGCTTTCGAAGGGGGCGTTCGACAATAGACGCGCTGGCCTGGCTTCAGGGACAGGTGAAGGAGGCCGTGGAGGACGGGGACGGAGTCCTGGCTGTGTCATTTGACATAGCCAACGCATTTAACTCCGTCCCCCACTCAACGATCTTGGAGGCACTCCGGTACCACGGAGTGCCTCCATATTTGCGGAACCTGCTGGCCAGCTACTTGGAGGACCGCGAGGTCCTCCTTGTAGATAAATTGGCAAGACTCAGGCGTTACGGCGCGGAGTCCGGTGTTCCACAGGGGTCGGTTCTAGGACCACTCTTGTGGAACATCGGTTTTGACTGGCTCCTGCGAGGAACCCTCCTACGTGGCACGAGTGTCATCTGCTACGCGGATGACACTCTCCTCACTGCCCGTGGGAGGAACTGGCAGGAGTCGGCCAGTCTGGCCTCGGCTGGCGGATCCTTAGTTGCGGGGAGGATCCGCCGCCTAGGATTGAAGGTGGCACTGCAGAAGACCGAGGCCGTATTCTTCCATGGGCCTCGGCAGCGCGTGCCACTTGACGCCCACATCGTCGTCGAGGGCATTAGGATCGCGGCCAAGACCCAGATAAAATATCTGGGCCTTGTGCTCGACAGCAGGTGGCGCTTCGGCCCACACTTCAGCGGGCTGTCGACGCGCCTGTTGAAGGCTGCGGACGCCTTCTCGTGGCTTCTCCCAAACTTGGGAGGGCCTAAGGCGCGATGCCGGCGCTTATATGCCGGCATCTTGAAGAGCATGGCCCTTTACGGGGCCCCCATCTGGGCGGACTCCCTCCACAGGAGGGAGAACGCCACTGCCATCCGCAGGCCCCAAAGGGCCATTGCACAGCGGGTGGCAAGGGCCTACCGGTCGGTAGGATTTTCAGCGGCGTGCGCTCTGGCGGGCACCCCGCCTTGGGAGTTAGAGGCATGGGTGCTCGCCAAAGTGTACGAATGGTCGGCGCGGCGTAGGGCTCTCGGGGAGAGCCCCGCCCCGGAAGAGCGGGAGGCCGTACGGCGCGAGGCGAAGGAAGCCATCGTCCATCACTGGACGGAGGACCTCGCTTCCGCCACCTTCGGCCGCCGAACGCTGGACGCACTGGGGTCCGCTCGAGCGGTCCCACGGATTTCTCTCGTTCCGTCTAGTGCAGGTGTTATCCGGACACGGCTGTTTTGGATCACACCTGCACCGGATCCAAAGAGAGGAGACCCCGGTGTGCCACCACTGCGGCGCGGTGGAGGACACGGCACAGCACACCCTCAAGGAGTGCCCAGCCTGGTCCGAGCCGCGCCGAAGTCTGATCGCGGTGGTCGGACCAGACCTCTCGGAGTCTTGGGCCGCAGTTGCCTCCTTCTGCGAGGAAGTGATGTCGCAGAAGGAGGCAGCGGAGCGCGCACGGGAGGAGGATCCTCTCGCGGCGCCGCTCCGCAGGCGGAGGGGAGGCAGGAGAAGGCGACTGCACGATCGTCGCCTTCTTCTCCCCGGTGGTGATTAGCGGGAGCGCGGCGCGGGGGCGCCTCCTCCCGCATTGCACTAATCGCCACCACCGTCTGGCGGGAGCGACCTGGCTCCCAAGGTTGCTCCCGGGCCCCTCCCGGAAGGAGGGGCGCGTAGGCCCCACTGTCAAAGCGGGCAATCGTCGGGGGAGGACTGGACGTCAAGGCTCTGCCGGTTCCCCAGTCCTCCTCCACATAGACGAGGGAGGAATATCGATGAGTTTTTTAGTCGGTAGGGGTGCCATTGCACACCGGCACAGAGTCCGACACTACCCGTGGCCGACCCAGCCGCGGGTGTGCGTAAACGCATTTTTCTTCACGACAAACAAAAAAAAAAAAAAAAAAAAAAAAAAAAAAAAAAAAAAAAAGGTAGTACCTAAACTTACCTTATAGTAGTGATTTCAATGGAGTGCTGGGGTTAGAATTAATTAACTTATACTTAGTTGTCATATAATTATGTAAAATTAAATGTATTTTGGATTTTTTCGTTTTTCCCTTAATTTAAGTCATTTATTCCGATAATTGATAGAATCAGGCGTGACTTCGCGGAAGTTCATCTTAGATACAAAATGAAATAATAATATCTAGTGTAATTCCGCTAAATTCAAGTACTTAGATTATCTATATTGGGGTAAAGGATTATTGTAGGTAAATTAATGAAAAAACCTGAAAAAACCTAAAAATCATGAAATTACTATAACAAATTAAATAAATATTATTATTATTATTATTATCAATTTTATATTAATTATTATTATTTTTACAGATATAAAATTAATTATTACTATTATTATTATAATAAATAAAACTGAAAATTAAAATATTAAATTATATAAATATTAAACAATTAATTATTATTATTACAAATAAAAACCAATACAGATACCCTCCCCTAAAAATCCTGAAATTACAATAACAAATTTAAAAAATATGATTATTGTGAAATTTATATTAATTATTTCTATTTTTATTGATATAAAATTAATTATTACTATTATTATTATAACAAATAAAACTGAAATTTAAAATATACAATTATATAAATATTATACAATTAATTATTATTATTACAAATAAACACCAATACAGATACCCTCCCCTAAAAATCTTGAAATTACAATAACAAATTTAAAAAATTTCTTTATTTTCTAAAATTCATATGAATGAAAGCAATATATTCACGGCAAGTTCAAAGACAGAGCCGACAACCGGCATATTTTTATGAACGCATACAGTTCTTAAATTTTGTATGGCCTTGATTAATTACGCTTTCGTTCTGTTAACGTTGATACAATTTCGTTGATTGTATGAAAGCTCTTGATTAATACATAATTGAAACCCTAACAGCCTTTTTAATAAAAGGGTATTAGTCTCAGATTAGTTATTTCAGCGTTTGTCCTTTTTTTGCTACTGGAATATTTAGCTGGATCGAAAGAGACAATAGATGGTTTAACTAGTCTAAAGCTAGTAAGTGTTTATTAATAAGGCTGAAAAGGTTTAATGTTTTTATCGTTGATAATGTACCTGGTTTTAAGAGTGGATTGTTGCACCGATCAGAAATTGCTTTTGAATTGCATCGATTCTCAGTTTAGAGCCCGAGGTTTTTTAAGGGCTCTATAAACACGGGTGCAGTTGAAAGTCTCATTCGCGAGGTTTTCAATCAGAATCTATTTCAACCACCGTACAAACACTAACAAAACAGAATATTATCACCGAAATAATTATGGCTATTAATATTGGCTATTGATTCGCGCTAATTTAGTCGCAAAAGTCGTTTAATCATAAACTAAAAAGAGTCAAAATGCGCTGCCCTTAAAGGCTAGCCGTTTCAAAACTAACACAATCGAGTACTTTCCAAACACAAAGAAATACTAAAGACAAAACCCATTTCTTCATACTTCTTACAAGTTTTAACTTTTACAGCAACAGTAAAAGCATTAAAAAGAATTGTGTTGCTGCGTTTTGCTCTGAAGTAGTAAAATGCCGTTTCTTATAACTATTTATGTTTCTGATGACGAAATTATAGCCTAACGGATGAAAAATTATTACTTCACGTAATCATCCTATCTTAACATAATTTAGTTGAAAAGTAGGACAATGCTCTTGAAATAAAAACTAGGAAATTAAATTCAATATATTAGTTGGGAAGTGGGGAGGTAGGGATAGGGATGCTATTCAAAAAGCAGCGAATTGTTTTTTTTTTATTCATATATTGGATTGTTTGGAACTATATATAATCTTTCATACAGAATTACAACTCATTAGACTCCATACGCCAGTAAGCACCGCTCAATACACACCCTTTTCAACATTAGGTAACGTAATTGAATTAGTCTTTCAAAAAAGAGTTTTTCTTGTGTATAGTAAAACATATAATTCAGTGAGCGGTCGTTTCCTGGTTGTCTACAGATTTCTAATAAATTAACTAATAACATCTGTAAACTCTGTCGGTTTCACCACAAAAGATATAAACACGCCTCAAACTAGTGTTAAACTACTGTTTTGTATTGTTAAACACATGTTTGACGTCTGTCAAGCCTTGTTTTTGTATATATGTATATTGTATATAGTATCCTCTACTTGGTCTGTGATATGTATCTCTACATAATGAAAGTGTGTACCAGAGAACTTCTATTTTCAAACTCATTAATTGTGTATGCTTGCTTTATTTTTGGCACTTTGTAGTTTTATATGCAGAAAAAAAAAAACAATAACTTTTCGTTACCTCTCTAAGTGGTTCTTGTGTAAAGTTAATAATCTGTGTATTACATTTTACGTGTTCATAATATATAATTCTTTTAATAATATCTATTGGATATCTCTATCCGTAAAGAAGTTAGAAAGCTCTCTCTCTGCGCTTCGTTTTTACTTCGTGCTATTGATTCCAGTTGGTCAAAGAGTTCGTTAATATCACTTAGCAGTTAATGAGTTAAGCGTAGTGGCGGAAACTGTCTTGCAAGGTCTTCACAAAGCCATTTCTACTGTCCCTCAGGGCAATTATTAGTCTACTACAGCTCTACACTAACTAGTTTGGTTCTTATTCACTTACAAGCGTTGCTGGCTCGCTTCGGGCTACAGAGAGATTCCAGTTGCCATTTATGTTTGTTCTGCCTTTTGCAGCTTCTGAAGAGCACTGCCGCGGAATAATAACCTTTGCAAAATTGTACACCAGCTTTAGTTGATGAAACTGCAGACGAACAACGTTTTGTGGCGCATTTCTGGAGAGACACTAAACTATTTTAATTAAAAGGAAAGCTCTTCGGCTTCGTACTTTTGTGTATGAACTCATATTCTACGAGATACTAAATTACGTTACAATTTGTGTGCTCCACAGAATGGCTGCGGGCGAATATGAAATGCAATTTAGTCGTGTTTTCAATTTAGCTTGATTGGACAATAGGTACTAATGATAAATAGGCGCAAATTACGCTAAGTTGTCTTTAAATATATGCTATGAATAAAAAATTAAGTAAAGACTGAAACACAAGCTAAGTAAGCCCGCGCTTGCCATGGTGCATTTTCTGAGGTGGGTACCAGTGACTTGTCATTTACATAAGCCGCGTGACCTACCACGTCAGTCTGATCCAATCTTAAGTGGTACTAATTGTTATTAAGGTTTTGTACGAGGGAAAATAGTTACATGTGTATAAATACGAAAGTTTGTGAAATTGAAAATGAAATTTGGAATGGAGATGGCTCGTATGCGGGATTAACACATGGGATAGGTTTTATCCGCGGTTGAAACCGTGGGCGCGGTGCTTTTGTATATCGTTATTAACTTAATTAATTACTATATTTAGGCGCGGTTTTCAATAATCAGATAAAAGCTATTCTTTGGAATCAAACAAAACGTAGTGAAAATAATAAAATAATTTTGTATAGTGAACACTGCAGTAATAATGGTAGCACTTTTATCTTAATCAGATTAATTTGTTAGTTGAATAACATTTATCCAGTCATTGAAAAATCGCACCCTAGTAAAATAATAAAAAAATATTGAGAGATTCATTCAATTTTCGAAAACTAAATATTAGATGTTATTTTTTTATAGTGACCGCCATCACTCATCTATTCTTGTGGGTGCCCTATAACACGATTAAAGAAATATCCAAGAAATTAGTCGCAGCACTCTTTTTGGTTGCGATTTAATCTACTGCGATCACCAAGACGCCAATCGTGGTGATTATGAGAAAGTCATTAAATAAAAATATTTGTATAAAACTACCCTAATAATACGAACAAATACTCACTGAGAATTAATTTTCAGCTGGTTCCCATGGTTCTCCACATTCGATATTTAATTCCATTCGTGACTTGATAAATGGATGTCATCATTTTAAAAAAAATAAACGATTACCGTCCTTTAGCATGATTGTTATATTGGAAAACCTGGGAACCGCAGACTACGGCCTCATAGTAGCATGATAATTTTGATACATTTTTAATAATTGATATATATTTCACATTTTGTTTCAAGTTCACAAGTTGTTTTGTGTTAAGTTGAGTCTGAACTGTAGCTGTAGCTGCCATTATGATTGATCTAAAGTATGACAACATTATTACGCATTTTCACATTAGTTAAAACTATCAAGTCGTAAATAAAATTGAAAATCGTGGCCATAGACTACGTGGTACCGCGGAGACTTTGAGAATATACTTATTCCAGTCCAAGGAATAAAGTCTTGCGTACAACACTTTTTCTACGAAAATCTAAAAGCATCGGCATTGGGCATTCCACTATATATATAGTCCAGACTCACTTTTTTACTACGACGGAAGATTACACTAGAACTTTTATTTCCTTACCTCTGCGTTAGACCAAAAAGCTTTGTTTTTTCTAAATAGGCTATTGTTTAAGCAAAGTTGCAGTTTAATCGTTTTATAATTTTTTGTTTTTATTTGCTTAGAGCAAATCTGTACTGGAGAACCACCACTGGCGGTCAGCCGTCAGCTGCCTCATTGAGAGCCAGGTTTTGGAAGAAATGCCGCAATACCAGCAGCAGTTGGAAGACAAGATCCGGTCGCTGATCCTCGCCACAGACATCACACGCCAACAAGACTATCTGGGGCAATTCAAGGTTAGTGATAAGCTTGATACACTTATGTTGAACCAGTGGCTAATTGTTTAGTGCTCGAAAAACTCGTATTTGCAACTTCATTTTCACAAGTTTAGGACTTCTTGGATCCTGACTAGGATTCCCTGTATCTAGAGACCCACGAACTACGAAGACCGTGTTCCCATAACACCCAGACACAGAACAAGTAGTTGCGCTTTTTTCTTTGCACAAATTTGTCCTGCCGCGGGAACTGATATATAGGTGATACGTACATGGTAATATTCGATCAAATTTAATTTCAAATTAATATCTGTATATTCATTTTATAATAACACTAGCCTCTGCCCGGGGCTTCGCCCGCTTGGCCTATAGGAAACGAAGAAGGAAATTTTTCATAGATAATTCAATCACCCATTTCACTCTCTTAGGGATGGAATTTCGAAAAACGCTTTCTTAGCGGATAACTACACTTTACAAAGAACATACCCTCCAAATTTCAAGTCTCTGGGACCAGCGGTTTAGGCTGTCCGTTGATATATAAGTCAGTCAGGAGTTTGAATTTTATGTGTATAGATAACAACATATTAACATTAGTAATATTATTATTTGTACGAAATATTATCACATTGGTTACTGCCACTCATATTTGCAAAACGGCACATATTTTCTTTTGGTGCATTGTTCATAACTAGCTATGAAAGAAGATTTATTCTTCACTGTTTTGTAACTAGTTAATAAAATTATAATAATAATAAAGCCTTTTAATCGGACAACAACAGATATACAATTAGGTACCTTACGCTACTGCATTTTTATACATATTTATTTTACAAAATTAAAATTATTCGCATATTTGGTGCTTCTTTATTTTCTGAAAGTCCGTTTGCCAATTGGCAAAGGCCTCCTCCAACCTACTCCATTCTGATCTTTCTCTACTCTACTCCATGTCATGCCTGCAACTTGTTTGATATCATCGTCCCATCTTTTTTGTTGTCTACCTCTTTTCCTTTTACCTTCCCTTGGGTATCATTGTGTAGTTATTTTGCTCCATTTGTCCTTTCCTCTAATCATGTGTCCCGACCACTTCCATATAACTAGCTATGAAAGAAGATTTATTCTTCACTGTTTTGTAACTAGTTAATAAAAAGTAATATTTAATACATTACATAACTGTGTTTCATACAGCTACAACATGTTACTGATCAAAAAGAAATACATAGCCGTCTATGTTCCGTGTTTTTCAGAGTTTGTTACTAACTAACCTGCATCGAGCGAGAGGTGCTCGTTACATTTTCAATAATGACTAGGGCTTGGAAGTGACATCTCTCAGAAACGTTAGAAGCTATCGGATCGTTCTGGAACTCCATTAAGTCGGGCGACTTTACAACATTTTTTCAAGTAATGAGTTTTAGTTTGGTATCCCGCTGACTTCCTTTGAAGCAAATTTTAATAACCTAGACTGGTGAGAAACGCGTAACATTTTATTCTAGCCACTATTTAATATTCCGATATCCTCTGACAGTTTTAACAACACAGTTGTAACATTTTACACTGTATGAATACCGACATAGATGGCATTTGAGTTTGTGTCTAAAACACGTCTATGCATTCCTTTATTAATCCCCAACCAACAGAGATGTACGTATCATGTAACGTATGTGGCATTGTAGATCCCCAACAAATGACTGAAGTTTTTTCAAATTTGTTATGTATTGTATATTATTCCATCCGACAGTTTATCGTAGACTCCTAGTCCAACTGTCAAGCTTCTCTACAATAGGACAGACTCGCCTCCCCATCGTCGCCGCTCGAGACCTGTTTTTTTTCGAGACCGAGTTTTGGACGAACCGGATGATTCTATCGCAGGTATAGTATCAGCTGCGCTAGGATCATTGGACCGCTCCCACTCTGGCCCTTCAAGCTCAGATTGCTGTTTCTGCCACTGTTGTAGGATACAAGCGTAAGACAATCAGACACCGACACTGATGGCGAGATCGATCTTTGTATACGTGGTCCAGTGGACGTCTTCTCGATCCTCTTAATAGGACAACGCTTCAAGCTGAGGCTCGCACCCCAGGGGTGCCTTTGAGATAGTTTCCCCCCCCCCCCCCCCCCCCCCATTTGGACGGATGGGTGCCTTATGCACCTGCACTCCTGTTGATTGGTATTACATAAGTATCCTATATTTATCACCCGAAACAATGTTACGAACAGTGTTTCAAGTTTATGTTGGAAGCTATCAGCGATTGCCACGTAAATTACAACCATTTGCCATGAAAATAGATTCACAACATGAGGTAGCGTTATCTTTTCGTTGCTCCAAACCTGTTGCACAAAAAGCAACCATGTTATCAATCCAATTCACTCTCGTACCAATTAGTCTGTGCCCAAAGTTCTAGAGATAATGAATTATCGATTCAGCACCTTTTTCATTGTTATAGCTTAAACTACAGACATGAAAAAGCACTCGTCTGACAGGCATGGGGTATGATAATTTTTTTCATTCCAGTACCAAAAATATTCCTTCAATTCAGTCCAATAACGGGTATGAATTGATCTTTAATCCCCTTAAAAGCTCAAACAAGTTAAAGGAGTATGAAAACGTTTCAAACTAGAAGGACTGTTGCATACGAAACGGTCCACAGATCGAATCAAATCACAGACGAAGGGCCAGCGAATGCTCTAGTTCTCAATGAAGACTGCACATAAGTCGTTATAGCTGGAAGAAATGTATTCAAAGTGTTTTCAATAGAATAAAATGAATTTTCCTAAGTTTGCAACCTCCGTCTAGACTAAAATTATCTTAGACGTAAATAAAAGGGGAATTGAGGCACGTGCTTCGGTTAGTTAGTCTTGCGTCGCACTGTTTGTGTCATTCAAAGCGTGTATGGCTATCTCTGTCTTTCGCATAGCTGATTGTGTGCGTTGCACTTAGTTTAAGCGGAGCAGTTTTGATAGAGCTCTATCTCCTTCTTTTATTTTCATCTATTTTCTGGGTATGTAGTTCTGTGTAGTTGCGAAGAACGTTGTTGCGACACACGCTAGTGCGGCGACATCAGTGACCGTCCTCAATATAGGTATATCTGCAAAGCTTCCCCGCAATATTTATTACTCGTCATAGTTTGCATAGTCACGTTTGCATAGGTTGCACTAATACACATTTACACATTTTTATTGATATAACTTTTACAATAAATCTAACATCAACTTTTGGTGCTCACCAGGTAAGATGCTTATGGGAACGTATGAGCATAAAGGTCTCCTTATGTTTTAATGAAAACTAAACAACACAATTCTCACCGAATTATGTTAATAGGCTTAATTGGTAAAGAAAATTTATAAAACCATAGAAATATAATTTTTCTAAGTATGAAACTTGCTCGGAGGTCGTTTCTAAGGCGAATCGCACTTTCAGCAATTACTACAAGTGTCGGGTCGCTAAGTGTTTTTGGCAGTCCGTTCTCACTTATTAATTAAGGGAAAACTATGACGCTAATGGACAGCATCATAATTTTTCCCTGGTCTTTGGGTGGGACAGTAGGCTTTTTTGAACGAGCTAATTCTTCTGATCTCTACCGACCCTTACAGCGTCACCGGACGCAAGGGCAAGCGCTTAAGGCGCCTAGCCGTCAAAAGGGGGAGGCAACTAGCTCAAGAGCACCCCAGCAGGCCTAGCACGGCCGGTGGACAACTTCTCCCCAGGTAGAGGATAACAAACTTATCCTCATTGTCACTTTAATCCACTCAGCGAGCACGGCCGCGGCAGTGGAAAGCTTTATCCGGGGGACAAATGAGGGGAGTAGCGTTTTAAGTTTTCTCTTCCGTATTGTTGCCAGTATGAGAAAATTTAACTAAAATGACATTACATGCTTCAATATTTTGTTCAGTCCATCAAACCATCGATAATTGTTCGGCTAAATATACTGGGATTGAAGACAAAATATAAAAAAAAAGGTTTTATAAGAAAATATAAGGTTTATGACTCTGTGTCCCTGTGTTAATCAAAGAGTATGTAACGAATACTATGTATATGAGTGAGAGTAAGTGAATAGTTTATATTAAATTTTATTTTGTTTGTAATATGAGTGGCAAAACGTGATTAATTATTGTGTAGTAGTTATATTTTAAATTTTTATATGTATGTATTTTCTAATAAAATATACTCAAAAAATATATACATCATTTAAGTCAATTACGTAAATTAAATAATTTCCTTATTAAAACTAAACTAATAATTGTATTTTCACGAATATTTCGCTATGTAATTTTTTTGTATTGAAACTAATTTCCCGGGATTTGAAGGGATTACTTGCATTCCGAATGCTCCTCCCGGTGTAACTTTCGCTCCAAAATTCGAGTTCCCGCGATTAAACGTAGTTATAATAGGCACGCGACATTTTTGTGCCTATTAAAACACTTTGACTTCCTTATACCCACCTACAAGAGTCGAAGATAAATACTCTCTGCTTTGTGTCAATTCAAGAGAATATTATCCACTTTTTTCCGAGTCCGTGCTCTGAAGCTGGGAGTAGCGGGATATAATGTCTACGATAATGTAAAAGGGAAATATTTCTTTCCTCTCCTCGTTGCCGTGCTACGTAAGGTGGAGAGGCGGATTATTTTAACTGACAGGTGGAAAAAACCGGGGGAAAGACAATTTCTCCACATGCCGTGCTAAGCCTGCTGGTGGGGGTAGTTGACTATTGACAACTATAAGTGATGGCTTGCATGAGCTGGCAGGGTAGAGTGACAGCTAGGGGAACCTTCGGTAGATGCGTTTAAGTTTATTATTGAACCGTTCATTGCCAGTGATGCATTACAGTTGTCCTACCAGTAGTAACAAGGCAATAATTTTTTTTAACTACTTTAAACGTCGCGAGTTCACCGGTGGTTGAGAATTTGCTTCGAACTCGTCATACACTTTTTTATATACATACCGAAAGCTATTGATGTATCCGGCAGCTTAGTTCGTAGTAGGGTCAACTAATCCGTGGATCAAGTAATAATAAAACAAGAGCAAAAAAATAAATGAATGAAATGTGGTACCTATTGCTTTTATAGGTAAATTTGGGCGGATCCGTTGGGAGCTACCCTTGCTTTTGGCTTTTGTTTGTAAAAAGTTCGCTTGTACATTATGACGCAGGATGTCGCAAAAAACCTAAGGATTTTGTGAACATTATATTGAACATCCTTAACTCTTATTGGCTAGATTTTTACTTAATGACCAAATTTTTTTCTGATTGGTTCCTGACATGGGATGATTTGATTTATGGTTACCTAACGTTAGTTGTTACGGTGTTATTTATTTCAAAGTAATAAGTAATTACCGACCGAACCCTTAAAAGGCAGCCGAGAGCTGCTTAGTATAAATTATTAAAAAATAATCTAGTAGGTTTGTTAGGTAGACATGACAGATATAAAAAAAGTTGTGTGAGCAAAGGGTAACAAAAAAATGTTAGGTTGAATGACTTAACCACTCAAAGGAGGCCTCGTTTTGGCGCTTTTCATAATAGCGTTCTTATTTCATAATAGTTAACGTTTCGTTTCGCAATATTACTAGAGCGATCCGTGTATTTGTTATAATTCTATCTTTTTCAAGTAAGATTGAGAAATTATTTCACCATTATCAAATTATCCGTGTTTACTCAACATCCTTAGGTATTTCGCAAAAAACGGATTATCAAATTATCCTGCGACATATAAGTGTGTGCTTGGTTGCACGTCAAGTCCATATGCTAATAATTTTTACACTGCCTTAATATATCAAGGAAGTATGTATTGTATGTTATTTTTTTACCATTTTTGTATGTTCGTGTTATGGAAAATTTTCTGTTTCAATAATAATTTTGTTTAAGAGTTTTCCAGCGCTTTACAATTATTGGCTTCTCGGCATATAATAGTAGAGAATTGCGAAACAATTCTTTAATTCCGCGGAACTTCTGAACAAAAAGTTTATAACTTTATTTTATTATTTAAAAAAGGAATTTGAGTCTCTCTGACATTTTGAGAGAAACATTCTTCTAAACCAAATTTGCTGATGACAAAAATTATGAAATCGTAGAACTTGTACACCAAGAATCAAATTGAAGATTAGTTGAAATATAATCCTATTCCTGAAATACAGTTTAAAAACTAGTTCGGGAATCTATGGATTCATTTAATATAATGTAATAATATTTATGTCAATAAACATTTTTGTATTTTGTAATCATGGGGCCTTATCTCGTAAGTCTGGTGGAGATCGTAATCGTGTTCTCTCTTGCTCGCACTCGTGGACTTGTTAATTGGCGCGTGCGGGATGGCAGGTGAATCCGATTTCCAAAACGGTTACGCGTGCAAGTGCGAGCAAGAGAGAACAAGATTACCATCTCCACCAGGCTTACGCGGTAAGGCCCCTGTACGCGGGTACCAACTTAACATCCGATGAAAGCAAATTTCATGAGTTGAAGCAGAGACTGCGCTCACTTCATTCGCATGGTCAATATGCATCAGCCCATTTATGTCTATTTGCCATTCCATTTACTTATTATTCTAAAGGTAGCCTAGAAGATATCGCTTGATGCGATAAGGCCGCCCTTTGTTCTACCATTATTTGTTTTTTAAAAGTTCATTGTTACGTATTAGTTGGTGTTCAATAAAGTATTATTGTATTGTATTGTATTGTTATCAATAATAATTCAACAGCATTAGGTACACAACAATATAAAACTAATTGTAATGGTAATAAGCAAGGCAATTAACAGATTACCTATAGTAGCTAAGTTTATAATAAAAAATTAACGTGTTTATTATTGTAATATATTTCATAGCTGTACACGTTACAGTGGCCTACTCCGCGGCCATCAATTTTCCGCCGGAATCGGTGAACTAGGCCGGTCAAACAAACAAACAAAGACTGAGATTAGGCTACGACCGTATATCGTCTCACACACTTGCGCAGTTCCGCGTCTTAGAGAGGTGCTGTAACTGGCGACTACACTTTCCGACGACTACCACAGTTGGTATCCATTCATGAAGTAAAACTTCTTTACGCACGGTTGACTTGGGGGTAAGCTGGTGAGGCGAATGGAAGTTGAGAGGGAGATACAAATATATCTACGTGAAGATAGAAAGAGTTTTGTTTCGTATATTACTGTAGGGGCAAGAGAGATGGAGCTAAAGAAATTTTACTTCAGTCGTGTGGTATATTATTATATTTTAATTTATAAGTAATTTGTACCAGCATGTAACAAAAATTGTAACTGTGGCAAAAAGAAAAACAAAATCTGTTTTATGTTTTTATGTCAATAAAAATTATTATTATTATTTTTATTATATAGCAAACTCGTGTTTTTCACAACACAGGGCTCTCTAACGGAACGTAACCTTGAATGACTACTTGCCTTTTGCGTCTAACTGCCGGTAGTCGGTCCACCTAAGGTGGCTTGCACTACGTCTTCCAGTTATATATTTAAAACATCAATATACAGCATAATCATGATCCTCTGTAGCCCGCAGTGTTTTCTCAAGTGATACACATACATACAGTATGTCATGATGCAGTTTCGGAAGAATGAAATTAGTACACTCACTGAGCTACATTGTACTTAATTCCCTGAAAGGCGGTCAGTAGGTGCAAACACCGTTTTATGGGGCATCGTCGGTGTGCACACAATTTTTCCGCACTTACGTGTACTTACCCACGGATCAAGAAACTAATGGAGTACTAAAAACGTACTTTGACCGATTAATCTCGAGTTGGAGGCAACATTGTAAATACTTTGACCGATTAGTCCTGAGTTGGAGGCAATATTATAAATTGCATATCTACCTATCTAGCCCTAATTATGCAAAGTTTGTACTATAGGCACCAAAAATGTGTGGTTTACCTGTGTCATACGTTTATTTTGGAATAAAATCCTCTTATTTCAACAATAAAACCTGTAAGTAGCCGTGACAACATATTATACCCGTTTTACATCAGTAATACAGACGATATAGAATTGACAAAATATGCCTTGCATTTGAAGCATATCAGTTGTAGTATGCTTTATAACTTCATTGTAAGGTAATATTCGAAGTATGCCTTTATAAGCAGATTTTTGATGGCTGATAGGTAGCGGTATTTGCTGTCAACAAATTTAATAGTATTTTTGTGTACCAGATGCGGTAAACGATGAATTTTTTAGATTCAAATTTGAAATTGTACACAAATAGAATAACTGGACCGTTTTACTATATTTCACTAACACCGTCATACTATATTATATTTTATGACTCCTAATACGGTTTCTGTCTATAACACAGTGCAGTTAGAGTGGCAATAATCACAATATTGATACTACACAGCTGTATACCCATTCCTACTCATATAAAATAGAGAAAAAGAAAACATTTTTTCAACTGTTTTTTAGGCATTTACGTCTAAACGAACTGATTTCAATGCGGTTTGGCACTGACTTACACTATATCTTATTTCTATTATATTACTACTAGACTATAATTAAGATACATTTTATAACCCGGAGAATCAAGAGATTTACTAGGTGGTAGGACTTTACTGCAAAATTCGTTCGCCACCGCTTTGCCAGTTATTCTGCCGCCAAGCAGCAGCGTGCAAGCACTACTGTATTCCGCCTTTAAGGGCACTGTAGCTAGTGAAATTACTGTGCAAATGAGGCTAGAGTCTAGTAATCTTACTACTGGACTGTGTTGATGTTTCAGGATGACGTGCGCAGTGCAGTGTCACTCAAAGTCGCTCAATGTAACAGCAATGTAGGCTTGTCAATATGTACACAAGTGTAATTATGTTCGATGCATGAATGACCATGTAGCTGGCGACACGCTCTACGCAATCGTGGCATCTCGTATAACT
Organism: Ennomos fuscantarius; assembly: GCA_905220475.3. Taxonomy (NCBI): domain Eukaryota; kingdom Metazoa; phylum Arthropoda; class Insecta; order Lepidoptera; family Geometridae; genus Ennomos; species Ennomos fuscantarius. The sequence goes on along the minus strand of HG992023.1, from coordinate 4,286,407 downwards.
ACATTTGCGACTGTACTGCTGTCCGGTATTGTGGTCTAAGCTATATCAAATGTACGCAATGGTCCATTTGTGATATAAACGGGAAGTAGCTGAGAAAAACTTTACTAAGTAACAGAGATTTAAAACTAAGCGGTAGATTACGTTTACGGGAAGGGTATCAGGGGTACGAGGATGGTCCTAATAGTCAATGACTGCTGTTAATTAATAAAATATTCAAATGAAATTCCTGTTCGATGTATCATTTATTTATAAAATAATTGAGCATCGTTAGATGAAATGAAATGAAATGAAATGAAATGAAAATGAAATGAATATATAAAAATATATCTGACTGGCCCGATAGCTCAGTTGGTAGTTTGCCTTCTGAATTGCGAGTTGTTGGTTCGATTTCTACCCAGGACAAACATTTGTGTGATGAACATAGGTGTTTGTTCTTTGTCCGAGTGTTATATTGTAATCTATGTATGTATTTACAAACAAAATGTATCTAAGTATTGTATCAGTTATCTGGTTCCCATACAAGCTTTGCTTAGTTTGGGGCTAGATGGCATTGTGTGAAATATCCACACATATCATTTTATTATATTACATTATTATTTTCATGCTATACTTTGCAAGTGATTGCAATTCATGCTAAACTGAGTGTGGTTGTGCGTCGTAAAGTTCTGTAAACAAATAAATAAAATACAATAGAATAAATGAAAGCCAATAACTAGGTTAAAATTGCACAGTCGCATTGTATGTAAACATGAGTGTCATCACACACAATTTGTGATATGCAAAATTCATGTTTAGCAGCAAACTATGCTAAGTCTTAGGTTAAGAAAGGGCATCGTCAGATCAAAGATATCCGTCAAGTTTCAACACGTGTAATATTAAATCCAAGAAGGTTGCATTCTCAACAGCTGTCAATCCCGTTTGTTATATTACTTTGTCGCCGTTAGAGAACACTTTGAACATTATCAGACAGGATCAAGATGTAAAAACTAGATAAAGCTTGTTCATATGTCAAACCTTCTTAATTTAAATCAATACTTATTTCTTATACACTTGCGAGTGGCCAGAGATCAGGAAGAATGGCACGACCAAAGAGATGATTATGCTCAGCAGTGGACAATAAAAAGCTGGTGATAAAAAATTATAAAACACAGACACAAAATTTCGATATTAAATAAAAATACAACAATTTCATTTGTTTTTATTTCCAAAATTTTCATTATACGTGTCATCCGTTTTGGCGTGAATGCATAATGTATGAAACATAATATATAATAGGTCTTTACCTATGAAATTGCCGTATTGCAGTACAGACTTTTTCAAACAAAAAAAAGTTTTGATTGGCTATGAATTCCAAATTCAAATTAATTTTGTTTTAAAAATATGACATTCTATTTACAATATAAGTCTTTTGTTTATTGATTAGCGTTGTATTTTCATTACATTTCAACATTTTTCCTCATAATGGATACTTTGAAATTTCGTGTAATTATGGAATATGAGTTCCGTCATGGCACCAACGCGGCACAAACGACACGTAACATCAACGACGTTTACGGAGAGAACTGTACAAACGAACGTACAACCCGTTATTGGTTTGCTCGGTTCCGTTCTGGGAATTTTGACTTGAAAAATGAACCTCGTGGTCGTCCGGAAACTTTGGTCAACAATGATGAATTAAAGGCGATTGTGGAAGCTGATGAATCTCAATCTACAGCTGAGCTGGCAGCAGCTTTTGATGTTAGCATCAAAACAATATTGGTCCATTTGCGACAGATTGGCAAGATAAAAAAGCTTGATAGATGGGTGCCCCACGAACTTAACGATCGCCAGCGCAACGTGCGCGTCGAGACTTGCCTTGCGCTGCTTAACAGGCACAGAAATGAAGGAATTTTGAACCGAATTGTTACGTGCGACGAAAAATGGATTCTTTTTGACAATCGAAAGCGCTCAGCAAGTTGGTTAGATCTGGTTCGGTACCAAAGCAATGTGCAAAACGAAAAATGACCCCTAGAAAGGTGATTGTTGAAAGTTTGGTGGTCTAGTGCTGGTGTGATTCATCATAGCTTTTTACAAAACGGCGAGAGCATTACTGCAGATGTGTACATTGAAGAACTGACCACAATGATTGCGAAACTCGCACGTCTGCAACCAGCTTTGGTCAATCGGTCGTCTCCACTGCTACTTTACGACAACGCGCGAACCCATACTGTACAACAGACCGTCTCTAAGCTGCATGAGTTGGGTTTGGAAGCTCTCCCTCATCCGCCATACTCACCAGATCTTGCGCCTACCGACTATTACTTTTTCCAAAATTTGGACAACTTTTTAGCGGGAAAAAAATTCGATTCCCGAGAGGCAGTACAAAACGCCTTTGAAGAGTTTGTTGTCTCCCGTCCTGCTGATTTTTTCAAGAAGGGCATCCATAAACTGCCACAGCGTTGGCAAAGATGCATTGATTGCAGGGGTGATTACTTTGAATAAAAGAAATAAATAAGTTGGAAAAAAAAATACTTTATCTTTTTTCAAACAAAACGGCAATTTCATGGGTAAAGACCTAATATATAATTGTGTCTTAATATGTCCATTTTTATGTCTCTAAATAAGGATTTTAAGTCGGCGGTAAGTCTGAGTCACTATTACAACCTGCATTCAATTATCCTATCGAAATGAACTAATTAAGCATGTTTATTAGTACTTTTTGTCAGAAAACAATGACTTTGATTTACTTACCCTATTGCACGACTAAATTTTGTTTCTAGGCGGAATAATTTGCATTATGTTCCTGATTTATATAAAATTATTCTGGAAAATTGAAACTCGTACAACCTCGTACACACCCACATAGTTCGCCGTGGATAGTTCGCCTTGCATTATTGACCTTAAGGCGCGATTCATAATTATGTAATAGTGGTCCATTGGGGACGTAAAAAGGTAACATGAGCAATAAATTTAAAAACAGTCCATTTCATATATTTTCAGCATGTTCTTAACAATTATATTTTCGTAACATTCGAGACCTTTTTAAACTTTTCAATCTGTCAATATTTTCGGTTAATAACTTCCATGCCTTGTAAAATATACATAATATATTACATAGTGACATTATAAAGTATGAGGAAAGAGTAATCAAACAGACAAAATGTTCGTGGTTTATAATTGTGTCACACAATTAAACCTAGAATTTTAGTTGTGTCCGAAGTATTTAGGTACGCCAAGAGAACTATCGGTAAATATAGCTGCTTCAAAATAGATATCCATCAGTGCCAAGGTGCAAGTACGAAACCCGATTTGTGTTAACGTGATGTTTACCCCAACTCTATAACACTTGACATCAATCAGATTTGCATTGATTCGACATAATTGGTGTTATTTGTTCATTTATGCTAATGTCACACGCCCATATCTTCCCGCGGGTATCGTAATAGCCGGCTAGGGAAATATCCAGAGAATGAGCAGCAGCATTCTCCTTGGTACATTAAAATCTGCGAACACCAAGACGCCTACCAAGTATATAAGCCTCTAGTTACAACTCTCTACGTATTTGTAATAACCAGAGACCGCAATGTCATCGCGATGGAACGGAAATTACAGGTTCTCGCAGCTAGAGGTCTTGTTTATCCTTTGGTGTATGTATACGGTTCATTTTCGACACGTGATGGGGTTTGAGTACTAACGGATAGTACTGATTGTCTAAAAGTAGGCATTTCAGGCATCAGTGCACCCTGCAGTGATGCTTGAACTACCCGAACTGTCAACTGCATCTATAACAATTACTATACCGGTATATACGAAGGGTTATTGATTAATTGATAGCATGTACGAGAGTGTCACCAATTTAGAGTATAATAAAGTATCAAAACAATTTATATTTAGCATTTACAGACGTTCGAACGGTCTACGTTTTAGTTGGTCACTATTTCAGTGTTGCATCGACACTGTCCGGCAGACAGCTCATCCATTAGTAAAGTATTCATCTATTCTGAGCTTAGAAAATTTAGCCACGTTAGTGTTAGTTAGGGGATTTTTCTTATAAACATCTCAAAACATATAACTCAAAGGTGACTGATTGATTGACTGACTGACATAGTGATCTATCAACGCACAGCCAAAACCACTGGACGGATCGGGCTGAAATTTGGCATGCAGGTAGATGTTATGACGTAGGCATCCGCTAAGAAAGGATTTTTCAAAATTCCACCCTTAAGAGGGTGTAATGGGTGGTTAAATTATTTTCCCATAGGCCACGCCATGGGCGAAGCTGCGGGCAGAAGCTCGTGGTTAATAAAACTCCTATAAATCTGTACCAAAAGTGAATAAAGTTTTCAAACAAGTTAACGTTTTTTAATTGAAAATTTTTAAACGGAGAATTGACATGTTTAGTATGTGGCGAAAATTTTTCAGGCCTGGTGAAGCAGACATTTGCAGGTTTTATAAGGTTATAATTGCTTAATGAAATAGGGCTCACCCGGCAGCTGGCACTGATTGCGTAGGTAACTTTTATTGAAACGCAAAAAGTTTTATATGACTGTCAAAGCCATACATTGAGTTTCAATTTATTTCAAGCAACATAATTGCCTGGTTGTGTGTGGAGTATTGGTAGAATAAGGTACACGAGAAATAATAAAGGGAGTGAAGGGATGGCTGCTGCCCATTACCCCCAATTCTCTATCCGGTTGTCACGCCACGGTTGAGAAATAGTATGGTCTTATTACCACTACTAGTAATTTATTTAAAAATATGTCAAAAAACAAATGTGTGGATTTCACGCTAAGGCTACTTTGAGCCAACAACAACCAACGTATGCACCCATCTACTACAGCGAGCTCGAGAAAAAATGTTTTTTGGTCTGGCGAATTAATCTTGAAATTAAAGTTTGGCAAGACTAAGTGCCAACGTTTTTCTACCCATAAATGTTATCCGATTTTTTTTATATATAATCCACACTACAAAAAGATCTGCCCATACGAACATCAGCCTTTTTTTTAATTTTCACAATATATTCGTAGTTATAGCCACCTAAAGTAGTCTATATGCGTCAAAATTATAACGGAGAATAACAGTGGTTATTAGAATTTAAACATGTTTTTTTTAAACAAAGCCTGTAGCCCATATTATAACATGTTTTCATTTATAAATATTATTTCATTAACAGGTTTTCACCCTCTAAATCTTAACAAACCCTTAAGATTTAGAGGGTGAAAACCATTTTTCCCCGAAACGCTAATTTAGATACATTCACTACACACATACAGATAGCAGCTGGGCGATCACGTAAATGCAACTATAGAAACACAAATTTGTATGGATTTGTCAGTTTCATTACGCAGTTAATGTGCATAGTTAGTATGGAAATTTTGCTTGTTGCATTGCAATCAAAATTTCGTGATCCCCAGGCACAGCGATGGCAATAAAATTTTCAGATACCAGGCCGGCTTCTTAAGTTTCTCTAGAACATGCTTTGCAGTGTGTAGGCTTTAAGGGTATAAATGCGAACTTAGGAGCTATCAAACTACTGGTGGAGACGGCATAAAAGTTCCCGAGAGAAAACTAATCAATTACGGGTGCAAATGCAAGGTGCCTCTAGTTATATAGTAACACTCGTGAGTATTCTGCACGTAAACAGATTTGTTGGACTGCATATGACGTACATAGCTTTACATATACTTAGTATATAACATCATGTTCGCTCAGAAAACCACTTCCTGAGGTGCGGTTAGTAGCGCAGCGCAGGTCTAATTTCCGTCGCCGAGATGTAATTCTTGGTCAACCTGGTTGGAGAGTCAATCTGTCTCGGCTTCCGTACTATAAAATGCTTGACGAAACCAGAATTAATAACTGGCTGAACAAAAACTTCGGCCATTCAATCAGTGTAACAGTCTATCGGGCGTAAACCGGAATATTTTACACATTTTACATATCGGGGTATATATATAAAAGTTTTATCGACCTGGGTCTTCAACACAACTCGATATTACCAGCTTCCGTTTATCACCTTGTCAATAACTTACACTCTATATACATATTGTACTAAAGATTTTTTTGAATGGATATAATAGGGGTTAAAATATTAAATTGCCGTTGTATAAGTAATAGATACTGAATTGACAACAACAATTGTCTGAATTGACATAAAACCTTCAGGAATCATGAGTCTCTGTGAGGTTTTCGTGTGAAACTTTTATTTTTTTATTGTTTTGGCTCCACACTTTTGTGTGTTTAGCCAGTGTCAAGTAATTGATAATTTATCAAGTTAATGATATTTCACGCAAATATGTGTCAAGTCACAGTCGAAGTCATCAAGTCAAGCCAGTCAAGTCGTAGTCTAGTCAAAGTCATACTCCTAGTAAAGTGGTGGCAACTTTACTTGAAGATTCTATGGAGTTTTGGAAACAACACGAAAAGAAACGTTTCACCATCATTATATCATTTTCCCACACTTACGCCTGTAATCCAGCACTTAACGAATATAATGCCACCAATTTTATGCACTAACACTGAAAATAACACAAGCTTAGGAAATTAATACAATGCGGTGACGCACTTTTTTTGCGCTCTCCCGCCAAAAGTCCGTGTGAAACTTTTTTCACATGATGCCTACGTGGATCGAATCTCGATCAAAAATCGAATGTTGCACATTTTGTAGTCGATTTTCGACTATCAATTGATTTTTTTTATTCTTAGAAAACAATCAGTTTGGCAATTTCATACATTAACCCCTGATACTTTCATATTGTTTTTTTAAAGCAAATATTGTGCTGTGTCCGATTGCTTGCACCGCTTGGTAGAAAATTTACCTTTAGTCATGCTTGCTATCATCATCAACAGCTCGATGAAGACCCCACTGCTGAATATAGGCCTTCCGCTTTGAGCGTCTAGCAGGTCTTGCTTTCTATTCATTGACTGGCCCTATAACTCAGTAGTAACCCTGCCTTCTGAGCTGTAGAATGTGGGTTCGATTCCCACCCAGGACAAAATATTTGTGTGACGAACGATGTTTTTTCTGTGTCTGGGTGTTTTATTGTATTCTATGTATGTACTTACAAACAAAAAGTATTTAAGTATTATATCAGTTATCTGGTTCCCATAGTGCAAGCTTTGCTTAGTTTGGGGCTATATGACGCTGTGTGAAATGTCCTTCAAATGATTACTTATTTATTTATACATAAATATATTTATTATAATTATGTTAGTAGAAATATTATATTATTTATATAATAGTTTTTATTTATTAGATATAAACCAAAGTATAAACCAATACATTCATAAATTAATATTAAATAAGTTAAATTTTGTCGTTAAGTTCAAATACACTTTGTAATACTAGTACTAATATCCTACTAGTTAGTATACTAAAATATACTACCATTGAACTTATTCTATTTTTGTCACGTGAAAGCAACTATTTGCAATAATCTATTTGACCTAAAGTTGAACTTAGCAGAACTAAAGTAGCTCAAAACGAACTAAAACACGTGCAAATAATGTTAACCTATAGTTGTAAATGCAAACTAAGGTCTCATACAAATGCTAAACATAGGCAAAGTAATTGTTTGACAAAACGTTTTCGATACATTAGCGCTTACGCAACACGACCCGGGGGCCAAAGCGGCGTGGTGCTAAAAGGAAAGTAGGTGACGATGGCGGCTTCGGTCACGCTCATACCGTCTGTCCCTCGGTTCGAACATGTGACTTGTTGTTTGGTATTTGGTACTTGGACTTTCCAAGGATTCTGGAGGCCATTGGCTGTGGATGTCGCAACGACAGGCCATCACGAATCCCACCATTGCTTACAAGAGCGTTTGTGCTCAGACTGTAGAGATTTGTTTTCATTTCCCATAATAATATTATTAGCATGCGTTTTTCTACTTTAAGCACTCTTGACTTGAAGCTGGTGAGGCGAAGGAAAGCTGAGATAGAATGAAAATATTACGTTTTGTATATAACTGTAGAGGCAAGAAAGATGGAGCTAAAGAAGTTATACTTCAATCGTGTGGTATAAACTACACTCTTTTTTATAGTCGTGGTCATTTTACACAGCGCCATCTAGCACCAAACTAAACAAAGCTTGTACTGTGAGAACCAGGTATCTGATACAATACATATACACTTTTTGTTTGTAAATACACAAATATAATACAATACAACAGCCAGACACAGAACAAAGATCGCTATTAATCATACAAACGTTTGTCTTGGGTGGGAATCGAACGCAAAACCCACAGTTCAGAAGGCAGGGCTACTAATACCAACTGAGCTGTCGGGCCAGGCGATATTAATCTTAATTTTAATAATTACAGTTAGATACTACATGAATACGGATAATTAAATTAATAATTTTTGCCTAACCTAGCTTTTTAATCTAGCTTAAAATAGTCTCAATTATTTTCCGCGAAAGAGTTCTAGGGTTCTTAATACGAGCCCCAGCCTAGTGTGGGATCCAGGTTTACTAACAAAATGTTAATGTTATTTACTTAAGTTATATCCAAACAAATGTACTTTTCATTTTCATTTCATGTCACACGGAAGAAGCCTTCTTGAAATTTAAAAGTTGTAATGCCAATAAAAACGGTTGAATTTTGGCGGGAAAACGAAAAAGATCGCGTCACCGCATTGTATTATTTTCCAAAACTTGTGTTATTTTCAGTGATAGTGCATAAAATTGGTGGCATTTTATTCGTTAAGTGCTGAATTATAGGCATGAGTGTGGGAAAGTGGTATAATGATGGTAAAACGTTTCTTTTCATGTTGTTTCCAAAACTCCATAGAAGCTTTTGGTAAAGTTGCCACCACTTGACTAGGAGTATGACTTGACTAGACTATGACTTAAGTTGATGACTTGGACTGTGACTGGACTTGACTTGACACATTATATGATATTAATTAACTTGAGATATTATCAATTACTTGACACTGGCTAAATACACAAAAGTGAGGAGCCAAAACCAAACAAAAAAAAAAACGGTTGCTTTTGTACCTATAAGCTACTCAATTAAATTTATTTGATTGTTTATTCGTCTTTAGACATATAACATGTACTTAGATAAGTCAGTCATAACATTGTTTTACTGTAAAATAATTAGATACACATAGGAATGCATACTAAAAATACAACAAAAGAGACAATATAATAACAGTAGGTAGTCAATAGTAATTTACTCATATAAATTACATGTCTGAAATTAGATAACAATATAAATAGAATTGTACAATACAAACGGTTCAAAGTAACATATTGTGGAATTTCAAAATAATATATCATAAAATTAAAATTAGCAATTTCTATAAATCACTATTAAAAATTTCATTTATACATGCTTATTATTTCAAAAATCTGCATAATTATAAAATGGTTCGTTGATAGCCCAACGCTGAAGTTTTAGCTTATAATATCCCAAGTTAGGAGTCCCTGTTATCTCATCTGGTATAGATGATTGTAGACCGTCGGCTCCATGTATCTGTAATAGCATCGTCAAAAAAATATCAAATTATTTTATCAATGTTAATACATTAAAATAACTTTTTTTTACAATAAAATGTAGGTATTATTGAAATGGTAACATCAATATGATAAGACTGAAGGTGCGTTTAAAATTCACGCCCTGAGAGATCTACACTTCGTGCATATGCGACTACATACATGTGCGATTTAATTTTATTATCACTTTTTTTTTTGTTTTTGTTTTGGTTCCACACTTTTGTGTATTTAGCCAGTGTCAAGTAATTGATAATTTCTCAAGTTAATTAATATTATGTTTATTTTTTGTCAAGTCAAGTCACAGTCCAAGTCATCAAGTCAAGTCATAGTCTAGTCTAGTCGAGCCTTACTCCTAGTAAAATGGTGCCAACTTTACAAGCTTTTATGGAGTTTTGTACCACTTTCCCACACTCCGGCAATCCAGCACTTAACTAATAAAATGCCACCAATTTTATGCACTAACACTGAAAATAACGCAAGTTTTCGAAAATAATATGATGCGGTGACGCGATCTTTTTCGTTCCGAACTTCCATAACCTATTATAGATTCGTTATCATTCCAAGTTCACTGTGAACGCGGTCTAAGACCCATCACGCAGTGGCCAATTCGGTCCGAGGGCACGAATCGTGAGCGGTTCATTCACACGTGCCGTTTGAATTCTCTTAAAGATAAACGCCACTTTCGCAACGCGTTTTATCAATGCAAAGCGCGTCGCACAGGCGACTATAAGTATACATGCGTATATACACATTATACATGCATGCAGTAATGGACGACCGACGGGCGAACGTGCCTTGCGCCAATACCACAGAATAAATAAATGCTAACCTACAAAAGAACTGATACGGGCAAAGTGGGTCATAAAACTTTACCTGCAGATAACTACTGTATAGTATCTGTTGCAGTTTATAGGCGGCATTCGTCTTAAAGCATTAACTTTAGAAAATAGTTCGTACACGCAATCGTCATTAAGCATATACGAAAAAATATGTTCTATAATTAATTTTAATTTTGGTTTTAATTATCGCCAAAGTCAAAGCAAATTCAATTGTTTATTTACATTTATTACGTCATAGTAAATGAATGAAATGAGGATTTCAAATGAATAGAACAAAAAGTTGTTAGCTTGCATAAATTATTCTTTAAAGTGACGAAAGCAGAAGCTAAATGTTGATTTCAATACCATTAAAATATCAATTTTATAATAAATAATGAATGTCTCATTAAATGTAGTTGGTTCTTTGCGTTTTTGTTATTTGTTGATGCCGATATATTGATTGTGACAAGTCAATTTGATTTTGACAGAAAATTGTACTATACAATGACGTCCAGCGCTGTGATGAAGACAAAATCTTTGCAAAAGATCAGTATTTCATGAAAAAATGGCTAAATATGACATCGTGGGAGAAATGAACTTACCCATTCCGATAAAGATGCGGCGCATATTCGAAGACTGAGTACCGCAATTTCCGCAGAAAATATTTGTTTGTTAGCTGAAGTAGGTGCAATTAATTGGCTTCACCGCAAGCTATTCGCGCACTCGTGCCAAATCCCGGTCGCTAATAAGATTAAATTAACAGTATCTCACTACTGATAGTGTTGAAAACTGTCCCCCCACTATATTAAACATTGTGTAGTGGAGGAATGACTATTTAATTTATGTTTGCCTGTCTTCTTAAGTTTGATACGAGAAAAGATAGAGCAAGATTTATAAGTATTATGTAAGACCCTCCTAACGGTGTACCCTAAAAGCCCTTGTAAACTCTCAGGCTTGCTCTCAAAAAGGGTTTGAGCAAGTCTAGTTCTTTTAGTAGATGTCCTTGGTAAGATATCCACTTCGCAATAAAACCTCAGGGGAAATCATGCAGGCGTGTGACAGAAACTACGAGTATATTGTGAATTGGATCGTTTGAGATTTCCATCAGTTCGTAAAATGAATATACATGAGCTGAACCTATATGCTGGCGCTCGCCGTGGCAATTGATGCAATGATTACTACGATGTAGAAGTGAGATTGAAACGTAAAAATATGGATAAAATAAGTTTGAATGTGTTCCGATCTTGCCTCATGAGATTTGACGTGTTATTATGGACATGTATAAATAAATTAATAAATGGATCCAAGGAAGTGGATCAACGGAAGTCATGTTCAAATTGGCAGGTAAACAGAACTTTGTTAAATATAATTAATTATTTTTTCAGATAAAGCTTTAGGTATAAAGTTTTGTTATTGGTTTTACTCACCGCAAACATGTGAATTCACATCTTTAATTTCGGACACAAGTTACTGTTAAGTTGCATACAATGACAACAGTATTTACGAAAGACACTTTTGGAGCTTTTGAATAATTTGCCATTATTTTTGCCGCAGCAACTAAGTTTATGACAAAGTCTGAGAAATATCAGTAAGCGACGTCGGGATATGGCTCATGAAATTTTATTTTATAGGAGAAAAGCTATGAGGTGGAGTACCTACATATTTCGGAACAAATACCTTGACAAATTCTCTAGTAACTACAGTTAATTTTTATTTAATATTCCACTTGTAAGCGACGCGCATACGGTAAAATCGGAAGAAATACATAAGAGTTTAATCGACAGGTATTAGGGTAGGTGAAACAAATTCGTTAATTAAATTCACACCGTGGACTACATTTATCAATTTGTAGATGCTGTGTTGTATGGAACTACTCAACATTGAAAATAAATGCATCAAAGGGAACTAAAGATTATTTTCAATAATAATACTAAATGCGATCGATACACAACCGCATCAATATCTACATCTTATTTATTAGGTTAAGGTTGATAGAAATAGTAAGTTGCATTGACACTGCATTTATAGACTGCCTATAATTAACAACGGCGTATGTTGCCAGCAAAACGAAATTATTTCCAGAATAAATATATAAAGTGCAGGGTAATATTTCATAAAATTACAAGGTATGCTATTTTCGTCCCCATTTGTTTAATTATATTTAGTTAGAAATTTTCATCGTATTTTGTTCCAAAGCTCTGTGTACGAATCTAGCTGCATTTTGGACATTACTATAAACGTCGTCTTGAAACACTTTTGATCCAACGTTTTTCTTTTCTCACATACACAGGTCACTCTTTGCTTCATTTGCCTTCTTATATCTAAACCAGCAAGGTATAAAATCCTACAATCAATGAAATTCGATATACGTACAAAATACGATAAGATTAGGCCCTGACCTATTATAAATTATCCTACTTATTGTTCTTCGTATAGGTCTGGATGCATTATCATCATAGCGTGGAATATGCGAGTTTATTTGCTGCTGGCAGCTGAAACACATTATGAAATCGATCTATATCAATCTATTTACAGTTTATACCTTCCACTCGATGTAACACCATTTATAGTGATATCAATGAAACTTCACCACTTCTAAATTGACGAAAATAACTGGCGCATTAGCATTTTTTACACACCTGTAAGAGAAATCTCATGGCTGTTAGGTATGTTACATGAGTGAAATGTGGGAGTGCAAACTTACTTCAGAACGGCAAAGTATCATTGAGGTCAGTATTATAAATAGGTAAACTAGTATTTGTCTTACATACTTTATCCTGAGTGATGGACAGACGTACAGTTCAACCCGCTGTACACGAGACTTGATATTTGGAGGGTCGACCTTTTTATTGCGTGGGGTATAATATGAAAGGATTTTTGATAACTTAACTCATAAAGGGTTCAAATAATAAAGACTGTATGAAGAAATGTGGGTGAAACCGCGGGCCGCTACTAGTCACTGGAAATTGCGTTTCTACATAAATTGACGGTCCTGGCAGTTCTATTCAATGTCAGTGTCAATTTAAATTGGTTTTAAACGTGCTTATATTCACATAAATATTGTAGATATCTCAGATTCGTTTTTTATCGGACTTACAGTATTCCATTAGTGTAGGTCAGTCAGGTGCATATTGCCCCTAAAGAGCGTTAGTTATGATCGCAATAAATTTCACGCATAAACGAGAACTTGACGGTCATAACGATGCCAACAGAATTTGTAGGTAGGTACACTGTTTATTGTTGTTTGTGTACTCGTTGATATAGTCGCTTGTTCGGGCCATACACACGTTTTGAAACGTATATCAATGCACAAACACTCGCATTTAACTAATTTTAGTTTTGTTTACGGAAAGTCTCATGGCCATAAGTTATATGAAAATGCACTCAAATGTGTTGTCATCAACAAGATAGTTCATTAGATTTTTTCGGATTATTTCGTCCAGAGCCTATCATATTTTCCGTTCCGTTTTCCTTTTCAATCTTATCTAACGCCTGTTAATTCAACAGGTGTATTTGGACACAAACACGCTAGATTTAGCGTGCGCGGATCACCGTCACTTGGTGCTGCAGATCGCACTCAAGTGCGCTGACATCTCCAACCCGTGCCGGCCTTGGGAGATCAGCCGCACGTGGAGTCTGAAGGTCTGCGAGGAGTTTTTTAGGCAGGGAGACGTCGAGCGCCGCCTCAAGCTGCCACTCTCTCCGCTCTGTGATAGAAACACCACAACCGTGCCCAAGATACAAGCCGGTAAGTTATGTTTTTGCCAAGCAAAAGCTTACTTACTCTGATGGTAATCGGTCAGCTTTTACCCTTTAAAACTAACTAGCTTCTCAAATGAGGGTGTCTGGGTGTCAAGGTGTCTCCTTTTGTTACCTAAATAGTATTCAAGTTTTCAATAATAAAATGGTTTTCAATCGATTCCAGGCTTCTACAAATATGTAGTCACACCTCTTATCACCGAGTGGCATCGCTTCCTACAAAGTGATCTATCGGAACAGATGCTCAAAAACCTTGTTACGAACCACCAAAGATGGGAAGCTTACGCGAAGGATTTATGCGAAGCTCCGGTAGCGGATGCAACCGAAACGGTAGATGACGAGGTTGATTCCGGCGCAAATTCCGGTAGCTCGGAAATGTTGATACCGCCGCCTCGCAGGTGCTCTCTTAACCCTGCGACATCGCGACCTACTGGCTTCCGGGAGCAGCTGCGTCGGTTTTCCGTCCCGCTCAATATGTTCCAAGAACCGCGGGCACGGGGCCGAGAACGAGCACATGACGAGATCTTAGAGCCAGTTGTGGTTAACTTAGACGGCAGCCTCATCGGCAGCGACCGTTCTCTGCTCGACGAACAATCGGAGCTGAGTGAGAAACTCCTCCCTGAATCCTCGATCGCGTCTATAACCACACCGCAACAGGCGCAGAGGATCAACAATGTGTTTCATGAGCGGCACTGGAAGTTGGTCCGTCAGCCGACCTTCCCACCACTCGAAATGATCTCTCGCACGCACTCGCTTATCCCTCGCTCGTCGAGCCACGATGATAGCATCTATCCTCGAGCCGTGAAGTCCGATAGCGGGATCCGGTTTGATTTGCACGGCGCGGATGAGCGTCATCAAAAGCCTGGAAATCGGCTGCGTGATAACCTCACCGCTTGGCATTTCGACTTAAGCCGTCGAAGGAAATCTATGCCAGCGGAACCTTTAGGTGAGTCTTTTGATGAATCAAATATATATACTTAATTTTTCTTTTTGTGCATCTATGACTTGTTTATCTAAATGAAGACTATAAAAAAGTTAATCAGATCAGAGGTTTAACGTGTTGTTACTCGATGAGTTCACTTCACATCGGGTAACGCATTGAAATTCTGTAAATAATAATATATTGCGATAGAGAAGTCCCATTTCGCTTTATAGTAGCACAACTTTAAAAACTTTGTGGCTGAATCCTATTAGTTTTCATTTTGGCCCAATCAAATTTATGTGTTTTTTTTTGGTAAATCTACCCTATCAAGTTAGAGGACGTTCAGTTAATCTTATTCCTGGCACGTTCTCGTGCCGACCAGAACATGGTGTAGTTTTTTGAGGTAAAACTTCTTAACGCACGCTTGACTTGGAGAGTAACCTGGTGAATGCGCAACGAGGCGAACGGAAGTTGAAAGTTGTTGGTTCACGTAGATCCATTGTCAACATAACAAAGTTAAAAGGTACTTGAAATTTGTATTATAATATTGGTATGTCCGGTAAAATGGCAATTTGTCGTTATGTCAAGATGGCGACATTAACATTAAACAAAGCAAAAACAAAGTTATACCGGTCGATAGATGGAGCTAAACTAAAGAAGTTTTACTTCAGTCGTGTGGTCTAAAGCACACTCGTTTTATTTAAGGAAAACTAGACGGCATGCACTTAGTTCTCTTATTCCATAAGGGCGGTTATCCGATGAGGCAATCGCCGGTCTAATGGAATGTTTGTTAGCAGCGGAGACGTCGGCTCGCGAGCGTCGGTTCCGCGAGCTTCGTGAGGTGTTACCTCAGCTGATCGCCCGAACTCTGGTCACGGGTCGCCGCGGATCTGCACCCGCGCCCGTATCTCTCGGCAGTGCCGGGACTCGCAATGCCAGCAACGGCAACAGAATGCCACGCGCCTTCCAAATCGCTACCCCACCGTCGTCGTTGTTGTCGCGCCGCAGCTCCCTGCCCGTAGAGGTGATGACAGGTGCATGGCGGACAAGCTTTTTATATTGATTTTCTTTTTAAATGGACAAAGTTGCAACGTTATGGATTTTCTTCGTAAAAATACTAATGCCCGTTTGCACCAAAGTTTGACGGCTAGTAAGTGTCGTCCTTATTTTGCACTTATCCCTCTATGACGTACCTATTGTAATGCATTTGTGTACGTCTTAGAGATATGCATATATAGGTTATAATTATTATTTTTCTCCGTTTCTATAGATTGATAGGGATATGCCTTTTCTTTTTCTTTGTATTCTTATCTTTTCATTGTATCCCAAAACTTAGGTTAAAGGTAGTACTAATTTAATTATCATTTCAATGTTATAATCGCACTATTTAAACGGTAAATATTTCAATAGTACTTATTTAGTTTAACTATTTACGTAAACTGGAATTTAGTCCTGTTGGGCGATCATGTAACTCGATTGCAACCAATTGAAACACAAATTTGTATGGATTTGACAGTTTTAATACGCAGTTTATGTGCATAGTTAGTATGAAAAATTCTCCTGTTGCATTGCAATCAATGTCTCTTGATCACTCCCCTGTTCTATTTGTGAAAACTATTACGGCTTGTTTGATAACATATTTTGTACTTTAATTCGGCGTTTTAAGCTGTTTGTTTTCCAAGAAATAAATAAATATAAGCATGAACTTACGAGTAGTCAAACTAGAGCAAGGGGCATAATAGTCGGATGTTTCGAGAAAACGGTTAATATTATTTTACATTGATATTTTCGTAAACTTTGTTCATTATCTATGGATCTTATCACATTGTTATAATGGCCTTAATAGGGTTTTCATCTGGTGTCTAGAAAATTGAATTGTGAAAGTGAGAGCGTACTATGGTAGCCGTTTGGCGTTTGCGACTGACGGGCACTATCACTACATGCGCTCGCGCCTTTACTCTAGCTATCTAACAATATGTGTATCATCTTAATAGTTTTCAACTGAAAACAATCTTGTTTTCATATTGTTTTTGCGTATCGCTGATGTTTTGGTCTTTTGTAACTATTTAATTTTTACTTCTATTTTAGTGGTATTTAATCGTATTGTATTTCAATCTGTTAACCGTTTGTTGAAAAAAAATATAAACTGGTATCTGACTTAACATATAATGGAGTCTTAATTAATTAATTAATCGATTAATTGTAATAATAATTCATTGAACATTTTAGCGACATACTGACTTGCGCCGAACTCCAGTTAACAATGTCACCATTATTATTATTTTTTTTACGTCATACTCTCTTTATTTTCATATTATTTTTTAATAACTAATACTAAACACTACCTACTACCTACGACTACAAAAAAAAGCATTTGGGCTATATACTGGCCGCAATGACCTATAGACAGTCCAAATTCTCCAGCCCACTACCAGTAGGTAGCGTACCCAACATGCTGGCATTAAAATATTAATGTTTAACAAAAGCTTCCATTAAGTGCCTACAAGTGCAGTTAAAAGCCATCACCATTAAAGTGTCTTATACATCTTAGCTAAGACATTTTTCCCCGGGTATTGGTATATCCAATACCGAACGCTTATTGGTTGCCTGTTGATCATCTGCTATCTCAACCAATGAGCGTATAGTATTTGGCATACTTGACACGAGTTTGACAAACGTACGAGAAACCAGGGGCTAGAGAGATAAGTGCGAACTTAAGAGCTTTCTTTAGTGCAATAAGTTCGACTAAGAGCTATGCCGCGCTGTGATGTGCTTGGCTAAGCTAAATGTTCTAAACAAAGCGCAGCGTAGCATTTTTTGTTTGATTCCTTATTATAATCAACGAGGAGCGAATTGGGCAAATAGAGCACAACGCATACTCACACACTCTCTCACACGCACTATCTCTCTCTCTCTCTCTCTCACACACACACACACGCGCGCGCGCGCCTGCACGCGAACTCACAGAACCACTGCACCACGTAGCGCAGCTTAATTTTGATTACTAATATCAACCCTAATTTTAGTTTTAATTTCGATCTGTACAAATGAACAGTTGTGTCCATTCCAGGCATTTCATCATGCTAAGCTGGCAAGATCATCTGAATAACTAAGGGCATGGAGGTCCGCTGAAGCTGAAGACATCGACGCTGACGATCTATCGATGCGAGAAATCTCCGACCTCACCTCACTCGAGACCGACTCATCTGACCGCAATCCTTAAATAAACTGCAGTGCCAAATCAAACGGGGACATTTATAACCATATATCAACGAACAAAAGTAGTGAAAAAAAAGTTTAAAATCAAAATTAATGGAAAGTGTACTCAAATATATATAAAAAAATAAAAAAAAGTAGCAACGTCGGTGTCTTCATAAAATAATAAATACTTAGATTAAAGTTATATTTAAAAAAAAAATATGATAAAACAAGAATTGTGTTACACGGCCAAACCTTGAAGTAAAATAAAGCAACACTCGCAGTGACATTACAATGTTTGTGTACTTTATTCAAATGTTCAAAAAAGTTGTGCTCAAATGAACAATTAAAAATTTTGTATGCACAGACAAAACAAAAATGAAATTAAACAAGCTTAATACTAATTCGTACACAAAATAAGTACTAACTTTTGTGTGTAAAAATACTTTGGTATATACGTACGTAAAGGTGTGAACAAAACAATTATGTTTGTGTATATGCACAAAACAAACTAAACAGTTTTGATTGTGTATACGGACAAAACAAAAGTGAACATGGCGCACTTTAACCAAATAAATACTCATATACACAAAAAATGGGCCATCTTGTGTATATGGGATATTTATATAAATGGTGCAAAAAATATAAAATAATGCATACAAGTGTGAAAAAACAATGCTGTGCGTGTTTTGACTAAAGTGGTTATGAAATAACAAAAAAAAATTGAATATTTCCTTGTATACGCAGATTAACTAACGGGCATAAAATTTTGTGTATACTAGAAAATTTCACCGTACATTACGTAAACACAAATTTATGGATAATAATTGTGTTTTTCGAAAGTTTAGTGTGTGTAATAAACACGTATGAAAAGTGGACATAAACAACTGATAAAAATTTGTGCTACAAAAATTAAGAGTGCAGAGAACAGAGAACAGAGAAGAAGAATTAAGAGGACAACATGTATATAGTTAGTATATTTAGAGTGTAATTAAAATAATAATTTTCCGTATGGCTATGTAACACAATACAACGGGTCATTACTAAAATGTAAATAATTGTTTAGTCATAATAAATTTGTATATATAATAATATATTGGCACTGGATGCCGAATATAATATCATTAATATCAATATTATAAATTATACAATTGTATATTTCGAACTAAAATGTTATGTAGAAAAAAAATTAAGATCAGACAACATATTCAGTATTGTATAATGTACACAAAAATGCTAATTGTGTATATTGCTTTAAATATATTATTGAAACAAGATATTTTTAGATCTGAAATTGTTTCAACAGCAGCATAATGACAAACATTACGCTTGAGTTTGTACAAATCAATATAATTTTTATATAAATATATTTTTCGTTAGGTTGATATTAATTTTGCGTTGGTACTACTGACGGGTTCAGTAGTACGACGTCAAATTGTAGGTTTGTCGTTATGTATAGGTATCTGGCTTCCAGATCGATGCTCAACTTTGAAAATGTGTATTTTCCGCCAATAGGTTTGGGTTCGGGATAAGGTATGACGATGTCTTATATGTATGGGGAGTACTATTAAAATGCCATATTATTTAACGTTCATTCTATTTTACGCTTAAAATAAACGAAATCTATCACGTCAGGCATAATAAACTATACTATTAATTTATAATTGTGAGAATATTTAATTATATAATAATGTATACCAAATATAAGCAACAAGTTTGCACAAGTCCTGGATGGACGAATTAAAGAGTCTCTTATTATAATGTAATAAAATGGTTAGTTTAAGTGAGCACATATTATGTAGATAGATGCTATTTTGAAAATGTACAATATGTGTACAACATAAATTATATTTAAACACATGGCGACGAATTCGCCAAGCTCGTAATTCAATGCAATCGTTATATACAGTATTAATTATGACTACATTAGTCCCTAGGCATTTGAAATGGGAATACAATAAACAAAAAAATGAACGCACTGTATTAGTGTTAATGTTAGTTAAGTTTACGCTTACTTAAAAAATAATCTGTTGGTTAAGATAAGTATAAGCGATACTGCTATATTGAAACAATAGTTAAGTATGACATGTTATTGTGTTCACTGAAGATTTGCGAAATAAATTCTTCAGCTATTTATATTTCGATGTTTAATAGAATCACGTATTGTACAAAATCCTAAACTAAACGAAATAATAGTACCAAGACTAGGGCATGTCCTTGTTATTTCGATATTCAACGAAAAGGATGGCAACAATTTCAAACTGTTAAATTAGGATTAGTAG
Organism: Ennomos fuscantarius; assembly: GCA_905220475.3. Classification (NCBI taxonomy): domain Eukaryota; kingdom Metazoa; phylum Arthropoda; class Insecta; order Lepidoptera; family Geometridae; genus Ennomos; species Ennomos fuscantarius. The sequence goes on along the minus strand of HG992023.1, from coordinate 4,265,953 downwards.
GATTTTGCACAACAAAATCGACACAGATTTATTATTAACTGGTTTCGTGCCATTTTCTTAGATAATAATTATACGTGTATTATTGAAACATGATGCACTTGTGTTTACTTTGGTGTCACAAATCAGCTCACAGCGAGTATAACCATGTACTAGTCAATAAAAAAGGAAACGAAAAATTATTATTGAAACATCGCCCGCGAAAGAACACATTTTGCACGTTTCCGTAGTGCTTCATATAAATGTATTTGATCTATTTGCAGAATACATGGAAGCGATTTGTAAAGAGACTACGCTATTTTAAAATAAAGTAATAAACGGAACTACGTTCATATTTTAGGATGTGTAAAATTAGCCTGTGGTTTGGTACTAACGATCTGCTCTGCTCCACTTGAATTATAAATGCTATTATACTAGAATCAATGTCGTAAACTCTAAATAAATGTTTATACTGGCGGTATCTGCGGAATAGAGTTTTCTCACTGGAAACTGTTGCAAAGTAGAAACGTTCGCGCTTTTCAGTACTTTTATTTATAGGCTCGAGTAAAATACAGGGAAAAAGAATATGAGATGGGATTGTATGGCCAAATCAAAAGCTAAAGCAAAGCAAAAGTAGGTGAATAAACTAGATACTCAAATGTTATTTAAATTACTTTTAAATCAATCTTTACAAAGCATTCACCCTGTGCACGTATACATGTTTCCATACGTGTCTGAACCAACCAGTTAAATACTTCCGACCAGTTTTCCTTAGACACTTTTGAAATCTTGAATTTATAAGCAACCAGTGCAAGATTCTCTCAATTTTTTTTCTTTTTCCCCCTAATCGTGTTATGCTCGATTTCAATAAAAGTGCTAAAATAGTCTGTTTTTATTAAAATCCTTTTGACTTTATGAGAACAAAAACTGCGTGTTTTTGCATTTTTTTTTTCTATTAAATTAGTTTATTTTCATAAATGTGGCGTCCAGTATTATTATGTATTTTCAATAATACATTCCTCTTTGCAAGTATTATTGATCCATGTTATCAACAAATTTGTTTATATAGTACCATATTTAAACTTTATCTCTTGGTTAATAGCCTATCTAGTGTCAGATTTTCTCTTTACTTTATATTTATAGTTTTTGATTTGACCATACAATACTGTTTGTTTGAATGTGAATTACGCAGGTCGACTGATGCCAGGATGATTTCAGGAGTCTTAGTAAAGCTGTATTTTTATAAGTAGTAAGAACTAGATTGGGTACTTATCTCCATGTACGTTTAGGTTAAGAAGACTGTGAAGTAACCCTAAAAATATGGGTGTTTATTTCAGTCTTACATATTAAAATTTTCTATCAATACAATATCACATCACACTAATATTATAAAGGCAAAAGTTTGTATGTGTGTTTGTGTGTATGTTTGTTACTCCTTCACGCTCAAACGGCTGATGGATTTGGATGAAATTCGGTACCAAGATAGCTTATGCACTGGATTAACATATATATACTACATTATATATATATCCCGGAAAAGTGGAATTTTCCCGTGGTATGAGCAAATAATTCAAATACTTTTTATTCGCGTGTGAAACCGCGGGCGCAACTAGCAGGAATTATAAATAAATTCACTTATATATGTCGGATGTATCTGTAAGTTAAATTTGTTAACCGGTTTATGGAACAAAAATGATTCGAGTTAGTTTTGTGATCCTGTGCACTTTTCGCGGGAAGTGTTAACTAGGTCTTATTCATAAAAAATTAAAACGTCTTCGAAACTTTTATTAAATACAATTTTTTTAAAATGAGTTGACGTCTTGTCGTTCAGTGCGCTACTACTACTCACAAACATCACAAACACTAAGTCAGTTAATATTTCAAAGGCACTAACTTTTTATGAATAAGACTTAGCCGTTAGATTCAGTGATTTTAACAGTGTGCTCAAATCGTTAAGTCGTTAGAATAATAGTTATTACGTTTATAAATGGACACAATGACCTATATGGAGAAGCTCGTTTTTACTGCTTTCTACTTATCGGCTAGACAAGTCAACTCGTATTCAGTTTTGAGTTATGTTTCAAGATCTGTAAATGTTAGTGTTTAGTGAAAAGCGACTTATAATGCGATAAGGGGCCATCACCCTCCAATCGAACAGCTTTAAGAGGTGATGGTAAGTCAGCAGTTAACTTGATTCTACTAAAGATATTCGTAAATAGTCAAACTTAATATAAGTTTCTTATCGTTGTCTGCATAATAAGAGGTAAATAGGTTTCGTGTTGCGTTGCGATCGATATCGGTGATCTATTTGTTAATATTTATTGAAAGTCATTGTCAGATAATTAATTGCAATTAGGCTATTTTTAACACGTTTACTCGTAGAAAACAGAATACTGGTAAAAAGATTAAATCAATGTTCTTGAAGATGATAACTGCAGTTATAACTTACTGTATGGTCCCAGGATAAAATGCACTCAATAGTAATCTATACATGAGGGGTATAGAATCAAAAGCAGCTAGTTGCATTTTTTTTTTAATCTGACCTATGAATGCAAAAACATAGGTCTGTCAATTGTGTATGATCTCAACTTATAATTTTGCATCGAAACCAGCTTAAAATAATACAAAAACTAGATTAAAAATCTGCATTGGGGTCAAAGTCAGCTTAAAAACGGCATGCAAACATCAAAGACAGCTTAAATTTTAAATTGAAGGTTGTGCTCTAAGCTGCATTTGATTCTATACCCCTCACATATAATAAATTTGAGATCTTATGTGCTTCGGAACGATTTCATTATGGATTACATGTAGATTTTTCCTTATAGCGCTGACCATACGGAAAATATCGAAACCGCGATTCAGAACTTCATACAAACTACCTCAATACCACAGAAACTGCATTAACATTGACAACACCAAATAGCGCCATCTAGAAATTTTTTGGAACACTTCTGTCTTTCCCTTTGAAACGCCGTCACGCAAAAACTACCGGACCGATTTTGATAAAACTTATTATGGTAAATGTTTATTATCCCGGTCAACATTTAGGCTACTTTTATTAATAGAACTAGACTAGAAGCTGGTAGACAACCAATTTACTGTCTGCCAAAATGATACTGCCGCTCGATGACAGATGGCGCTATGAAACTTTATGCCATTCGACAACAGATGGCATTAGCTGTTCACTTAATAATATAGAGCTTTGAATAGACGCAGATAATTAAAATAATATCCCTTAAAGTGGTGAGGAGGGTTGGTAAAGTTTTTTTTTGTAAAGCTATTGTTAGTGAAATGTGGTGTTAAAGCTTGTGTGGAAAAATATTTTGTTCAATTTTGTTATCATGTTAAGCAAATGGCTATGAAACGTTTTTTTTTTAGTCCGACTTCATCGTCGACTGTATTTTAAAATGCCTGTAATTACATTGCCATTGCCATTTACTGAGATTTATTATTTTTGTTTTCACGATTTATTATTTTTTGAGGTATATTATCTATGTAAGTATGAAATATGATAAATAATGATGAATATAGCAGTCAAATAGCTTAACACTGAATTTTTAGTCAATAGAGGTTTCAAAGACATTTTAAGTTTCATAAATAGAAGACGAATTTAGACAAAATAAGCTGCTAAGGTAGCTTAACTTGTGGCTTTCGTATATTAATTTATTTTTCTAAAGGATTTATTAATTAATAATAAAGTAATATAGGAAGGTAGGTATGTAACACTAAATTACAATTTCAAGAGCTATTATGTTTATCACACATTCCTTGAAAAACAAGTTTTTGTGACGCAAACGATGTTTTCACAGAATCATATAAGTCACGTCACAGGATTGTACATTTTTATTTATGGATGGTCACAAATATAATTATTATCTATTAACATCAGTGCATCATTCTGGGACACAAGTGTATAACACCATAAACACAAACAAAATAAAACTTTACATTCATGTTGAAGATTTACCGAGTCATCAATCGCTAAATAAAGTATTTTCGTTGGTTTTTTGTACCGTATTTTATGTGTCGAGCACAAGTAGTAGTTTCATGTTGTTAATTTTTAGGAGTAATTTTACCAGGGCTTATTAATGTTTATACAAAAATTATGATATAACGTGTGTTTATATATTTAGAAATGCTAAATCAGAGTAAATCATATTAGTTTCGATGTCTATAACAAATTACTTAATATACAATTGGCACAAGCTAAAATAAAAATAATACGCTTATATATCAGCGATATTCACGCATGTCTGCTGAAATCTTTGTAGATTGGATCTAAACATACGATTTTCGTTCAATTACTAAGCCATTGTTTTTTTTTTACATAGAAATATTCACAAACTTAATAAAATAATTTTACCAGGTTTTTTTTCAGCAGACATCGGTGACGGTCTTGTTACGTTCTAATTTAATATTTTATGTATCTACGGATGGTAACTACGGTGGTCGATTCTCGGTCGTTCGACACATCTGTCCCTTTCATTCACATTGGTTTTGGAATGTGAACGTAAGACAGAAATGAAGATAAATGCACGAGGATCGGTGCCGTATTATGTTAGATAAAAGTGATGTCGAACTGATGCAGTGTTTAATATGGAGGTATATAAATAGTTATAATATTTAATCACCGGATTATTTATAAAATTACCTATATGTAATAGCTGTTGACTTATTGACGTTGTTATTAGCATTTCGCCCGATAGGCAAAGTCACAAATGATAAGCCCCTTATTCGTAACGTTCGTGATATGCTCGCCCAAAATCTAGACTATTCTGTCTCACTTTTGCAAGTGCCATTTCTTGCCACTGAGAAATGGACACTATTCCTATTTTATCACGGCAGTGATTCACAGTGAGTGAAATACCGATGGCAAAATTTGACCTATTTGAAGTCTTGACTCAAAGTTTATATAGTTTCTTTATAGCTTAGGTATAGTGTTTACGAATAATGGACTCATTACATTTGAATTGTTCTTGTATTACCTAGATACCTGTTTCTACTTAGACGTAATACTAAATTATGTAATAGTTATGGATTTGACCGTCTCAATATGCAGCTGTGCATTTACAATGTAAAAAGAAAATAACTGACGTTTTATTTTATGGAATGTACCGAAATTAGGAATACATTATGGCATTGTCGTTCAAAGAGCTCGTATAAAAATATAAGATTTACATATTCATTATTTCTGAAGTTATTAAAAAACGTGAGGATTTATGATAATCGACGTGAAGTCCTATATTTTTTTCATGGAAATTGTTTACCACATTTTGTCAGCGTCATGTCAAAAGAGAAACAATAAAAAAGCCCCTATCTGTAGGTTGAATTATATGGTGAAGCTCAATCTGTAGGTACAGTGAAAATATGCAAGTTATAAAACAAATCTTCAACACCAAGGCGTTTTATGTTTTCTTTCTGACTTCAAGCTAAAACCATGGTTTAGCCTCACTTTATACAAAATTTAACATTATCGAGAATTTTAGAATTTTAATGAATGCATTACGAACTAAATAAAAAATACGCGTCTAAAATCACCCCAGCTGGTATCCGTCCGCTTTTCTCTAATAAATACAATGCTTTGTTGAAATGTGAATTCTATGGCATATTTTGTAAAATCATATCAACACACCATTATGGGCAAGTACTGAATCTACAGGGTACAATAATTGCTACAAAACTAAGCCCAAGCTATTATTTTTTTTTTGTTGTGTAGGCAGGCACCACAAATAAAGGGCATACTTCTGCATGTGAGTAAAAACATGGAAATATAATATTCTAACTACGGTTACCTACATAAGAGCCGGCCAAAAACTTGAGGTAAATTGTATGAACTTAAATGTATAACCTAGTTGCTATTTTCATGTACGACCCCAATAAATGTTCAGATGTAAACGGTATGATATTAATAAATATAAATTGCTATTAAATACATACTGCACCTATGAAAAATACATCAAAGAACAAACCCCGCGGTTTTACCCGCGTGGTGAAAATTTTCCATACTTTCTTAACTTTTTCTTTCATAAGAACATTCTCCTAAAAATAATAACTCAAAAAAAAAATAATTAGCGAAAATGTTCCATCCGTTCGCGCGTGATGCGATGACCAAGGGATATATAGATCCATTTTTATATATAAGATAAATAGGCAATGCTGACTAGTATTGCCGTACCTACAGAAAATACACTTTGAAAATACTTTTTATGTAATTACAATTCGGCTCGTACAGCGCTACAAGCCACTTATTCTTACGCTACACGCGCTACTTTCAACGGTGACTGCTCGGTTGGCAGTGCTCAAAAGCACCTGCCTTGAGCACTGCCAGCACACAAAGGTATTTAGTACCCGTATTACCTAATCTTTAGTCTTGTTAAAGTTAAGGAACTACCCTTAGGATCTTGTAAAGAGACTGCCAAAGACAAATGTATTTACAATATTTTGCTAAACATACGATGAACGGTCTCTTCAACTAAGGGTTTATAAATAATTTTATTGTACCTATATATGGCTAATACATGAATTCAATTACTAATAAACATTGTATAGTGGAAGAACAGTTATTTGTATTTTGTCTCTTTCTGTTAAGATTGAAATAGGCAAAGATAAAACAAGAGAAAACTCCGAGTAGCTTAGCTATTTAACTGTTATGCAATGTTTTTTATTAGTAAGGCCTTTTAGTTTCTAGTTTTTATAATAGAGGGCTACAGTTCGGGACCTAGTAATGTTAAAATACCTATCTACAAATTAATAAAACATGGTTAGGTACTAACAGTTTTTACCGTTTACATCTGAATCGGCGTAGTACCCTTGTAAAATGTGGGCACTGTACTTAATCCATTGTCCGAATTACCTGTACAAATTAAGGTGTGAATAAATTAGTTTGTTAGTTAAATATCAAATAAATTTACCTTGACCTGAACTTGTCTATACATTTTTAAATATCGTTTTTATGTAACTTGAATGAAGATAATATATCACAGTATATTTTATGGTAGGTAATTATGTTTTCTATTGTTTTAAAATGTAACTGGCAGCCTTGTACAGCAGTCAGTGTTATATACCTACCGTTTATCCAAATGAACACTAACCGGTTACTGAGGAAGGCGAGTGAAATTTCGCGAACGAACATGCTATCTTACCACCTACTAACTTATAATAACGCCCAACAATCGCATACATTAAAAGAAAAATGATGTTATTTTGGGCAAACAGAACCAAAATTAATGTATCTTATTTATTCCTTATTTTATCTTTTATCCATCTATATTTCGAAACTACGAACCTGCCTATTTTTGTAGGAGACTTTTCTACTTCTCTCGATGAACAGTATTTATCTTCGAATTTATATATTATGAAGAATGTGGGTACCGGGAGGTTTATGGCATGTATCGACTTGTAATATTTAATTGGATTTTGAAGACTGCAAATAAATTTATTTGATATTAATATTGGATTAGGCATTTGTCTTACCTATTAGTATAATATTAAACTGTCTCTTAGTTTACATGTAACATTGATGTTAAACGTGTACCTACTTTTCAATGTGAAATAAAATAATTCAAAACAATATTGCGTTTTTTTAAGTGTCTCCTATCTGATAACCAAAGTGTCTCTTTATCTTCCACGATATACAAAGAGACAGCGGACAAAGGCGTCGAGGAAGCCAGATTGAAAGAAATTAGTTCTTCATTCAATAACGTAGTAATAAGATTAGTGTCCCGTACGAAGCGATTTGACTCCATTTTCAGTATTTAAAAAATAATAAAAATTACGTCAGTGGTAAGTAGAAATTGACATTTGAAGAGACAAAAACGAGTGTGCTTTAACACGCGACTAAAATAAAACTTGTTTAGTTTAGCTCTATCTATCGGCCGGTATAACTTTCTTAACTGTTAATGTCGCCATCTTGACCGTTGTAAATTGTCATTTTAACGGACATACCAACATAATAATACAAATTTTAAGTAATTTTTAAATTTGTTATTTTGACATTGGAGATCTACGTGAACCAACAACTTTCAACCGTTCGCCTAGGCAGGTTACTTCCCAAGTCAAACGTGCGTAAAGAAGTCAACGGCTCAAGCCGAGGCTCGCACCCCAGGTGTGCCCTTGAGCTAGTTGCCTCCCAGTTTTGACGGCTAGGCGCCTTAAGCACCTGCCCTCCCGCCCGGTGACGCTGTCAATGTCGGTAGAGACCAACAGCATTAGCCAATTCAAAAAAAAGTGTAAAGGCTTACTTCAAAAATAGTCTACTTTTTATTTGATTTTTTTAATACTTGTCGCGTGTTTTACAGTATTTCGTGAGAATATCGCACGCCTATAGTCGACGCGCAATTACCCAACATTCCACTTTCATAGTGAGCATTACAAAAGAATGAAACTACCATGTTGTTTCACGAGAACTATAACCTGCATGCTCTCATTCTCCCATCACCATTCCACTACCGGACTACTAGACGCTCGGCTATGCGCCATCCATTCGTGGTCGAAATACCACCCATTCGTACCAAGCGATTTGACTCAACGTTCTTAATTAGAACGGCTAAGGAATGGAATGCCTTGCCAGCGTCTGTGTTTCCGGCGAAATATGACCCGGGCGCGTTCAAGAGAAGAGTGAATAGGTATTTACTTGGCTAGCATGTTACACCGTCGATCGCATCGTCACTTCCCATCAGGCGAGAGCGTGGTCAAATGCTAGACAAATTTGGAGTAAAAAAAAAAAAAACCTGGGTACCTTCAAGGCTAGACTGAGTACTTGCTTCGGCAGTACATAAAGTAAAATTGGAACGATATAGAGAAGATTAGCATAGACGATTTTGTTAGAAAATATTATTATTATTAACACAACCAACATATATGTAAGTAGTATATTAAAAAAGAGCACGGACCCATGAGTCTATGGTAAAGCAGCAAATAAAAAGCTAGACTGAATAGGTACATATTCAGCCCTACCGTCGCTGGCCAAACGTAGACCTAGGAAACCTCTAAAAAAAGATGATTCCATATGGTTAAAATAAAACTCATATTATTCATGATTGCATTTAATAACATATCTCTTAAAAGCACTACCTACAATCCAGCCTGCGGTTCTGGTTTAGCCGATGGAGCACCTACAGGCGTATTTTCAGGCGCAGCAACTTTCTCCATGTTTTTCAGAGTATTCTCAAACTCTATAGGGTCGATGAGTTTCTTACGAGGAAACGGTGGCGGGCCCAGGATGGCTTCAACTTCCATGTAGTTTAGAGTCTCCCGTTTTAGTAGTTCATCAGCCAACTGAAATGTTTTTTTTGTTGTTTGTTTGCAACCCGCAAGCGTTTCGCTACTAACTTTATCGTGCAAACAGCTAATGGATGGAATAGCTTGCCGGCGCCCTTGTTTCCAGTTAAATTTAACCAGGGAGTTTTTAAGTCAAGAGTGAATGGGTATCTTCTAGGCAAGCATGCTCCATTTTAGATCACGTCATTGCTTAACATCAAGAGAGGCAGTAGTCAAATGCTTTGCCTATAACCAATTAAAAAAGCTGTTTGCAGATTATCAGCTCTTTTCTAGATAAAAAGAACGTCGGTTTATTTTCAACTTTTGAACAAGATTCGTTTTTAGCCCATAATGTCATGTTATTACCAGACTATGCTGATGTGTCAGGATGATGTGCGCAGTGCAGTGTCGCACGAAACTTTATATTTTAGAGTTCTGTTGTGGGCAGCCGTATCGATTAACATCAGGTGAACGACTATCTCGTCACATCATTTATTAGGATAAAAATAAATAAAAACAAGGTATACATTTCTTACCGCCTTCAACTTTGACTGGTTCTTCCTGAGCAGTTCCTCCGTCGCATAGTAAGCGCTGGCAATGAGTTTCCTAGCTTCCAAGTCTATGAGGTTTTTCAATGAGCGGCTGAATGGACTTTTTCCGTGTTCCTTTAAATCCGGGAAGGATAGCAGGCCGACCGTTGGAGACATACCATAAACACGGACCTAGAAAAAAGTTTTTTTTTTCAACGAATATACGTTTTATAACGATAACTCGTTTAACAACTATTTCGCCTGATCATGTGATGATGCATTCTACAATGGAACGCCCTGAATTAGAAAGTACAGATGTACTAAAAAAAAAAAACAAAGAACAAATAATTTACTCGCAATTTAAAGACTTTCAAATAAAAAAAAAACGAAAGTGATTTAGTTCACACGACTGAAATAAAACTTGTACATGAAATGAATACACTATAAAGGGTATTATAGTGGTATGTGTGGATGTTACTCTTTCACGCAACAACTACTGAATGGATTTTAATGAAACTTGAATTAGGGATTGCTTATTTGCTGGATTAACGCATAGGATACTTTTTATCCGCGGGTGAAACCGCGGCGCGCAACTAGTTACTCGTATATTATAACTTGATTATGGTGTAAGAACCTAGTTTTAATTTTATATTTTAAGTTCTTAGGTATAATTTAGTTTTTTAGGTCTAGTTTAGTTTTGTATTAACGATTATAAAATATTTATGTTCAATGTAATAAATAAATCTGTTTTAGTGACGTATAATCACCGTTAGGGGCGCTGTAAGCGAGTAAGCGAGTGCGCTTTAGTCCGCACGACTGAAGTAAAATTAGTTTAGGCTATCATCTGGTATAGCTTTGTTTAATGTTAATGTCGCCATCTTGAAAAGTTTGATTTGTCATTATACCGCATAATTATCAACATAATAATACAAATATTTAACTTTGTTATGTTGGCAATGGAGATATACATGAATCAACTTCCGTTCGTCTCGCTACGCATTCACCAGCTTACTCCCTAAGTCAAGCGTGCTTAAAGTTTTACTTCAGTAAATACTTTATGATACTCGATATCGAGTATAATAGTAACGTACGAATTCGAATCTGTTATTATTATTATTATATTAATATATATATAATAATTATTATAGTATTAGTAGCATAGACAGTTAGGGCAACTTTTCTAAGACATACCTGTGCGTATGCGATTTTGGTGACCTTCTCGAGATCGTTTTGAGCGCCGCTGGTTATGGAGTTGAAAATGATGGCTTCAGCAGCTCTTCCGCCTAGCGCCATACACATTCGGTCAAACAACTGAAACAGGAAATATACACATCACACATCATCATTACACCCTCTGTGGTGTGGTGATTGAGCAGGGCGGATCATAGCCCAGAGGCAGCGGGTTCGATTTACGCAGCAGGACAAGTATTTGTGCACAGAAAAAAAAGCACAAATACTTGTTCTGAGTCTAGGTGTTGTGGGACCATGGTCCTCGTAGTTCCCGAGTCCCTAGACACAGGGAATCCTAATAAGGGTCCAGGATCTATGTATCTGATCATTGGGCGTTATTATTATTAGTAAGGGGGTTTATTTATTTATTTAATGTAACCTTTGTGACGATATCATCCTTCTTCATCATCATTCCAGCTTTCCACCTGCTTTCGTCGCTTTCGCATTAAATATTGGCCATTCACAATTTAGATTTAAATTCAAATTTAGAACATTAGTCACTTTTTCATTTTCGATACATGTTTTTCCTTCTACCATCGCACGCGGAAGCGTAATAAAGTTCAGTCCTCGCTGTCTCTTTTAAAACTAAAAATTATATATATAACGAGCTTCTGCCCGCAGCTTCGCCCGCGGCGTGGCCTATGGGAAAATAATTGAACCACTCATTTCACCCTCTTAAGGGTGAAATTTCGAAAAATCCTTTCTTAGCGAATGCTTACGTCATGACATCTAACTGCATTCCAAATTTCAGCCCGATCCGTCCAGTGGTTGGGGCTGTGCGTTGATAGATCACTATATTAGTCAGTCAATCACCTATGAGTTATATATATTTAGATATTGTAATTTGGATTCCCACAAGTGAAGTTTAAAATGTATCAAATTTTTTAATTTTATTTTCAGCTTTTGTTAAATTACAGCAAAATTATTGCATAACTAAAAATACATAGTATCCGAGAACTCATTTTAATTTCATATGTTCTCACATCCACTACGTGTTCTCGTGAGTGTCTTTCCCTACAGAGCTACTGGGAAAAACTTTGTAAGGACCCCCGGGGCACCTTTAAAAACCTACCTCCTCTTTGGAGTACAGTTTCTGATCTGACGGTGTGTACTGTGCGAAGCCAAGGGCCATGTTGGTCCTTGGCACGATGGTGACCTTTAACAATGCGTCAGTGTGTTCTAGCAGCCAGCCGACCAGAGCATGGCCTGATTCGTGATACGCCACTATTTTCTTTTCAGCTGGCGACATTGCGTGACTTCGCTTTTCCGTACCACCTGTTTTGAAAAACACGACAATTTAATGTCTATCTATATATATAAAGTCGTGTTTTTTTTATGTAAAGGAATGACGTGACGAGCTAGCCGTTCGCCTGATATTAAACGACACGGCTGCCCATATCAGCTGCAGTGTCACTCGGAACTCTAAAGTATAGAGGTTCGCGTGACACTGCACTGCGCACGTCATCCCGAGACATCAGCACAATCTAGTAATAAGATTACTAAACTGTGAGATCAGATCATAAAGTCTCATTTGCCCAGTAATTTCACTAGCTACAGTGCCCTTCATACCGGAACATAGCATTGCTTGCGCACTACTGCTTGGCGGCAGAATAAAAGTATATGAGTAAATAAGAGTTATAAATAGTGTAACTATTTATAACTCAAGAACGACTGTGAAGAACACAAACGATTTGGTACATACCGACGACTCTTTCGATGGCGTATTCAAGGTCAGAACCTTTGACGATGGATTTTTTGAAGCGTGCCGCGTGAAGTGCTGCTTCGTTGCATACATTGGCGATGTCTGCACCGCTGAAGCCTGGCGTCAAGTAAGCCAACCTGGAAAATAATTATCAAAACATGATCAGCTGGAAGACATTCAAACATAAGCGGAGCCATTGGGGATGCGGGCACGCGCGTAGCTAGGATGGGGTTTGGTGTCATTGAAATCTTTAAAATAGTACAGCGAGGAGTATTCATTACATCATTATTATGAATTTAGCACTAACGACCTGTCGCCAATGATCTGATGACAGCGTATTCGGTAATTTTCTTATGTTCTGTGCATTAGCCCGCAGACCCGTGTACGAAGTTATTTTGTCTTTTGACATCAATGCGCTGTGATTTCAAATCTAAATATATATAACTCAAAGGTGACTGACTGACTGACATAGTGATCTATCAACGAACAGCCCAAACCACTGGACGGATCGGGCTGAAATTTGGAATGCAGGTAGATGTTATGACGTAGGCATCCGGTAAGAAAGGATTTTTCGAAAGTCCACCCTTAAGAAGGTGAAATGGGTGGTTGAATTGTTTGCCCATAGGCCACGCCGCGAGCGAAGCTCGTCTATATATAAATCTATGTCATTAATTGTAATTGGATTCCTAATCTATTTGTGATTATTAAGTTTTTGCGCTGGCTTTGCATGCATTTTCATGTCAGACATTTCATTCAGGTTGGGAGCACTAATTTTTAAAATATCTGAACTTTTACTTATTTTATCTGGTTACTTATAAGCGGGCAATCTTTTGGCGCTCGCTTCACTTTTTGTAATACAATTTCTACATAATAATTATAAATCGTTTTCATGTACGTTTCAGTTATTTCATTAAGATTGGGGTAAGATTTACTTTTAAACACCTGATTCGATACAATTCAACTTAATAATCGATTGCATTGATTCATACAATTTGGTGCTAATTCCATATAGCACTCTAAGTCATTGGTGTGTGTGTGGGGACAAGTCGCTCAAACTACCGCTGAGTACACTAGGAGCATTTATGAAAAATCATATGAAATTATTTTTCATATGTTGCACTTACTGCTGCTTCCTAGGTACTCTGATGTAGAGGTGAACTTTGACCTTGTTTATCAAGAAAATAGAAAAAATTGAACTACCTTCAAGAAGCTACCTTGTAGGTAGTTTAATTTTATTTCACAATTATTTTTGGCAAGTCATAACTTTATAGGTTGCTCGTAAATCTCATCCCCTTTGTTCCATTTCGCAAAGCATCAAATTTAAATTTTCATTTTCATTGGCAAATAGCAAATGCGTAAATGAAAAATGACAGCCAGTAAAAAATCAGATGCGAATCGCAGTGGCTAAAATAATAAAAAACTTAATAAATAGATATTGATATGTTTTGTTTGTACATACATACACAGAATATAACATAGCATATTTATCAAAAATAAATCATATCATCAAATGACAATAAAGTGAAAGGACGCATATTAAATGAGTATATAAATATTTGTGGGCATTTCGCACAGCGCCATTTAGTCCTAAACTAAGCAAAGCTTGTAATTGTACTATGGGAACCAAATAACTGATACAATACTTTTTTATTTGTAAATACATACATAGAATACAATATAACACCCAGGCACAGAACAAACGTCGATGTTCATCACACAAATATGTTTGTCTTAGGTGGGAATCGAACCCATCTCCAACCCTGCCTTCTGAACTGTAGGTAGAAGGCATAGTTACTACCCACTGAGCTATCAGGCCAGTCGTTTGTGGAAATGATTGTTATGGCCCCCTCTTAACGTGTACCGCTGTTCTTCTAACGTGTGTGCTCTTTCACTCATACGACACCGTACATAGTGAGAGCAAGAAAACAGAAAGAAAGAAGAAGTAAGATCTTTGCGAAATTATATTGTTAGCATTGAGTTTAGGTATTTACCGTTTAACGTAATGACTGGGCAGTTCTTCAAGCACGATGTTTTTGAGGTGTCGCTGGAATATTTCCTCTCGCTCTAACAGCGTCGGCAAATCGATCAGGATGTGACGATCAAAGCGACCGGGACGGAGTAGAGCCTGAAATAAAATAACAATAATAATTAAGACTGAGCCTAGACGTCGGTGAGTGGCGACACTGCGTACTCAGTTTACAAGGGGCTAAATGAGACCACTGACCACTATAAATTGGTCTTCATAAATTGCCACATGACATAAAAGAAGTAGTATAGAATATCAGTATTTTTTAAACTATAAAAACTGTGTGTACATAAAACTAGGTTTTAAATAATAGTGAGTATGATTCATTTTTACTGTAAAGTAACGCACGCTTGACTTAGGCAGTAAGCTGGTGGATGCGAGGCGAACAGAAGTTGAAGTTGATTCACGTAGATCTTCATTTTCAACATAGCAAATTAACATTTTGTTTTATTAGGTTGGTATGTCCGTTAAAATTACAATTTACAATTATTGTCAACATGGCGACATTTTCATTAAACAAAGCAAAGAAAACAAAGTTATACCGGCCGATGGATGGTGCTTAAACTAAACAAGTTTTACTTCAGTCATGTGGTGTAAAGCACACTCGTTTTTTTTTTAAACATTTTATTGGAATTTTTTGTTTATGTTAAAGAATGATGCGACGAGCTAGTCGTTCACCTGATGTTAAGCAACACGGCCGCCCATAGCAGAACAGTGAAACTCGGAACTCTAAAATATAAAGTTTCGCGTGACACTGCGCACATCATCCTGAGACATCAGCACAGTTTGGTAATAAGATTACTCGACTGGTTGTGGTTGTAAACAAAATTTAAATATATACCTTATCCAAAACATCCGCCCGGTTGGTGGAGGCTAACACCACAACTCCCTCCTTTGTCTTCATGCCGTCCATTTCAACGAGAAGCTGGTTAAGGGTTTGTTCTCCCTCACCTCCCCCGGGGCCAAAAGAAGAGGCCCCCGACGAACGCGCCCGTCCAACAGCGTCCATCTCGTCTATGTAGATGATACAAGGGGCCCGAGACGCTGCCTCCTTGAATAGGTCCCTGGAAATTTGTGTGTTTTACTGTAGACAGTTGACATAAATCACACATCAACAGTCTGAATGCGTTGACTGCTGAACACAGGTGCAGGCACATAGCTCCACTTTGAGTGGCTGCTATCTCTTGCATCCAACGGTTTTTTTTTGTGTTGTTATGGCTCCACACTTTTGTGTATTTAGCCAGTATCAAGTAATTGATAATTTCTCGAGTTAAGTAATATATATGTATATATGTCAAGTCAAGTCAAGTCACAATCCAAGTCATCAAGTTAAGTCATAGTCTAGTCTAGTCAAGTCATACTCCTAGTAAAGCGGTCGCAACTTTATCAGAAGCTTCTATGGAGTTTTGGAAACAACACGAAAAGAAACGTTTCACCATCATTATACCACTTTCCTACACTCATGCCTGTAATCCAGCACTTAACGAATAAAATGCCACCAATTTTATGCACTAACACTGAAAATAACACAAGTTTTGGAAAATAATACAATGCGGTGACGCAATCTTTTTCGTTTTTCCGCCAAAAAGCCATCCAACGGCTTCTCATAGTTTTTGTAGTGATAACACCTCAAAGAGGTTTAACTAGTCCTATCTACCATTGTCTTTACTCTATGCATCCTTTTAAGCAATGTTGTTGATGTCACCTATGTTATATAAATTAATAAAACGAGCAACCAAGCTATTATGAATATACCACCGTTTTATAATTTTAAATGTGGTTTATATTACAGTGTTGCCAGTTTACAGAACTTGATTGCGACCGATAAACACAAATTTGTATGGTTTTGACAGTTTCAATACATAGTTGATGTGCAGTATGGATATTTACAATTTAGGAATGAAATTTTTCCTGTTGCATTGCAATCGATGTTCCGTGATCATTCGGCAGGTCGACGGTCCACTTTAGTGATACCACGTATTTCTTTGCTTTGTTAAATAATTTGAGCCGTCATTGAGGAGCCACACGACATTTGCAGTACAATATATATTGCTCGAAAACGATTCTAACATAAGCAACAAAATATTATTTCCCGATTTTCACCATTATTACCAAGTGCAGTAAGAATGAGATATAATAATATGCGTGGACATTTCACACAGCGCTATCTAGCCCCAAACTAAGCAAAGCTTGTACTATGGGATAACTGATACAATACTTAGATACATTTTGTTTGTAAATACATACATAGAATACAATATAACACCCAGACACAGAACAAACACCTATGTTCATCACACAAATGTTTGTCCTGGGTGGGAATCGAACCAACAACCCATAGTTTAGAAGGCAGGGTTACTACCAACTGAGCTATCGGGCCAGTCAAATAATAGATATGTTTGGTCTGTCCCATCTTTTCTTTATGGAAACGTGTTATACTGCGAAGGTCACACGGTGTTTCAGCTAGAGGACAACCGTACCTGACTCTAGCCGCGCCTAGACCACCAATCATTTCAATGAACTCGGAGCCATTCATTGAAAGAAATGGCACATTCGCCTCGGTAGCCACAGCCTTCGCCAGCAGCGTCTTTCCGCAACCTGGCGGGCCAAGAAGCAGCGCACCTTTCGGCACCTACGGGACCAAAGTGCAAAGGGATTAATCAATAAATGGGACTATTCGATCGATGGCTGAACAATATAGTGACAAATAATAATAATAATATGCGCGGACATCTCACACAACGCCATCTAGCCAAACTAAGCAAAGCTTGTATTATGGGAACCAGGTAACTGATACAATACTTAAATACTTTTTGTTTTGTAAATACATACATATAATACAATATAACACAGAACAAACACCTGTTCATCACACAAATGTTAGTTCTGGGTGGGAATCGAACCCACAACCCACAGTTAAGAAGGCAGGCTACTACCAACTGAGCCATCGGGCCAGTCACTACTAGTTCTGCAAACAGGATACTTATAAGTATTTGGTTTCCCAAAATGTAACTTTGGTATGACCCCAAAAATTTATTTGGCAACATAATGCTCCAAATTTTAAGCGATATAACACGTTTTTCTACCGATCAAGCCAACAGAGTGGTGTTTAAAAATACCATCAGTTTATTTTAAGCTATTGCATAGCATTTATCGCGGGCCTTGAGCGTGGGGACCGAATCGAAAAATTCCGTAACGAAAAAAACCTAACACCCCCCACTCCGAACCGCTGTGCCGGTCGGAGTACAACAACCCAAGGAGTATACAACCCGCCTTTAGGTGGCATTGGTTGTATTGGAAAACTACCGTAATCAGCTGTTTGTGAGAAAGTATATAGGTGTATAGGTATTTATCATCTATGTACAACAGTGAATATCTGTACTCGTATAATTTGTGTACAATGTGTTTTAAATATGAATAAACAAAGTGCATTTATTAATGAAGAAAGTAACGAAAAAATAGTGAAAGAAAATGAGTTTACTCTATGTACATTCATTTTAATTGCAGAAGTTGATAAAAAATGCTATGCAATAGCTTTACCGCGGCAGTCTCCGAGTGCCACGCGTCTTTTTTATTTGATAAGCTTATTATTAATCCACAAACCCGCTAAATTAAAACGCAGACACATTTCGACATCAAATTGTGATCTGCAATTTTCAACTTTAAACCAACTCTAGAGACGCTCTCAATAAAACAACGTGCTAATGCATTTTTTTTTTGTATTACGCAAGCCTTTTTTATTTATCCAACAAAACTTTAAGTACCTTAGCTCCCAAGCTCTTGTAGTGTTCAGGACGTTTCAGGTAGTCTACAAACTCCATGACCTCAATCTTAGCTTCGCGTAGACCAGCCACGTCTTCAAACTTTACACCCTTGCCCTGTCCACTCATAGAGTCAACAAGGGTGAACTTCGCGCGGCTCAGCTGATTCTATAAATAAATAGATATATGAAATTATTGATGATGACAGAAGACGCAGTGTAGCCTGCCCCTAATCAGATAAACAGACAAATGAAAGGGTGAGAACAAAAAGGGTTTAACTGATTTTTGTCACAAATTAACTTATGGATATCGTTGGATTCAGCGTGAAATTATCTACAATAATACATTCTCAAAATACCGAAATGAGGCTTAAATCTCGAGATTATGAGTCTAAAAACGGTTTATCTATCACAGGAATACAGTTCGCGTAGCATAAAACATGATTATATATATTTTATTATATTATATTTTTACAGCAATTGTATGAATTAGTACTATATTTAGTATTTTAAAATAGAATTAAAACATTTTCAAGCAACTGCAACTTACATAAACCTTTTCTATTACCTTATAAGCACTCTACATTAAAATGACGCCGTTGATGTTTAAAGTAAATTTTCTCGAAACTATCAATTTGACAGTTAAACCCTTTTTATTCTGAACCCTTCAATTAGGGGATGATCACGAAACTTTGATAGCAATGTAACATGAATAAAATCATACCTAATATGAAAGCTGGTCAAAACCACCACCAGTTCTCAAATCACACTAACATCACTTGCATTCTCATCACTTTTCCTTTAGGTCAAGCAGGGTTCGAGGATATATATCAACATATACATCCTATATATATCCGGTATATATCAAATTGGGCTCGAGAACACAGGTCCGTATTGCAGAAAGATACTCAGTCATTGATCGGTGCTCAAGCAGAGATTTCATTCATAAAGTGATCAATAAGTGAATGAAATCTCTGCTTGAGGCGCCGATCTATGACTGAGCGTCGTTCTGTAATACGGACCATAATATATCAATGGATGGAAGTTTTATGTTTTGGTTTCATTTGTCTGATTAAAGTACCTATATAAATAAAACATTAAAAACATTTAGTATGTTTATGTAACACATATGCAAATAGTACTCATAAAAAACACGAATAAATTAATAATAATATGGCTTTCATACAAAATTGATATATATCTGATGTATATCAAATTATACGATATTTTGTTATTCATCTAAATATATATGACTCAAAGGTGACTGACTGATTGACTGACTGACATAGTGATCTATCAACGCACAGCCCAAACTACTGGACGGATCGGGCTGAAATTTGGCATGCAGGTAGATGTTATGACGTAGGCAACCGCTAAAAAAATTTTCGAGATTCCATTCCTAAGAGGGTGAAACGGGTGGTTGAATTATTTTCCCATAGGCCACGCCGCGGGCGAAGCTGCGGGCAGAAGCTCGTTTATAATAAATATCGAATAGCTTCGAACCCAGATTGCCACAATAGTATGGTTCCACGAACTTCCCAACACAGGTATAATCCATTATAGCCATCTTTTTCGCTTCTCATTTTTTTAATATTTTAAAATCTATCTTCTTTGCCATTATGTAGTGTCGGTGTCGAGTGTTAATGACTCTGACTCTGACACACGTCTACTCAGGCTGACGGGTCTCATGCAAATCAAAGAGCATAATTTAATTGTAACGGTTACGCTAAGTGCAACAGACGCTTACGTTTTTTAAATAGAAACTGTTGTATTTCTTACATTTCTTTGCTGATATAATAATTATTATGATAATATATGATTTAAAAAACTACGGGTAAACGCTATTTTATTTACCACTAAGAAAAAATACTTACAAATCCTCCAATGTTAATGTTCATCTTCATACTCTTGGTGGAATAAAGGAAGGAGAGGATAACAGCGGCTATGAGAAGTGTGGTGACCACCTTGCCTGCCACACTACCGTTACGGTCATATATCACCCTTACTCCTGGAATGGAAATAATACTGATACATAAACCTGTTATTGGAGCGTACTAGTTTAGTCATAACTTTCTATAAATTACCTATGTTTGTTCTGTATATGGGTGTTATATTGTATTCTATGTATGTATTTACACACAAAAAAGTATCTAAGTATTGTGTCAGTTATCTGGTTCCTATGGTACAAGCTTTGTTTAGTTTGGGGCTAGATGGCGCTGTGTGAAATGTCCACCATATATATATTTATATTATACCAGCTGACCCGGTATTCGTTGTTTTGCCATATAAATGAAAAAATAAGGAATGGTGGAAAAAGGTAGAAAATTTGGAAATGTATTTATTTTTTTACACACATCACTTTAAAAAAGACCCCTTATCATTTAGGGAGATGAAAAATAAATAGCAACCTATTCTCAGATCTACCAATCGTGATTATAAAACTTCATCAAAATCGGTTCAGTCGTTTCGGAGGAGTGTGGTAACAAACACTGTGACACGAAATTTATATATATATATAGATTAAAATTTCTATTTTATCATCGATCGACGATTGTGCATAGTTGATATGCCTAACGACGTTTTGAAACAACAATTACCTAATTAAAACTACTAAAGTTAGAAATGAGCAAGCAACGCTCTTTCTCGGTCGTTAGTCGGTCATTAAGTGAATGCCATTAGGTTAAACAGCTTATTTTTATTATTTTTATATTTTCATTTTATTAATATGCATTTTGTTACTGAACAGTACCGTTAATATGAGTTTATTTATATTTACATTACGGTATTGAGTACAGTTAAATATTTGTACCTTCTTTGACTCCAAGATTCTTCTCAATTTCTCTTAGTTTTTCTTCGAAGCGATGTATGTCGCCAACATTCATATGGAACACTCTATGGCTTGCCTGAAAGACATAAAATTATCTATTAATGTTATGGCAAAAAATATATATTATTCTACCGTGAAAAATATTAGACAGTATTTTGCATATACACGGTGGCATTTTAATTCATTCTCTTTTCCTTAAATGTATCTACTCAGACCATGTTATAGAATATTCGTACAAGGTCCAACAAGAAAAAAATTGTTTTAGTATATAGTGCTTCTTAAAATAAATGCATGCCGCAATGTCTATTTAACGGTAAACACAGCGCGGGCACCAGCTGAGTGCTTTGTAAAAGTTTAACAGGCAATAAAACACCTGCTTTTTCAATGTCACAAGGCTTTATTTAGAATTTAAATTTGATAATACCTAAATTTAAGTTGTACTTTTTTATTTAGTTATATGGTAGCATTCTATAGCATGGACTGAATACATTATAGGAAAAGAACGAATTAAATTCCACCTTGTATATTATAGCTACCTCTCGCTTACAATAATGAATGATTTGACGAGCTAGTCGTTCGCCTGATGCTCAGCTAAACGGTCGCCCATAACAAAAGCAGTGCCACTCGGATCTCTAAGATATATAACGTTTCGCGTGATACTGCATTGCGCACATCTTGAGTGTGATAGTCTAGTAATAAGATTATTCCACCGGGAGGTCAGATCACAAAGTATTATTTGCCCAATAATTTCACTAGCTACAGTGCTCTTCAAACCGGAACACAGTAGTGCTTGCACGTTACTGCTTCGCGGCAGAATGACTGGCATAACGGTGGTACCTACCTAGACGAACTTTGCAGAAAAGTCCTACAACCTAGAAAATTATTATAATTACTGAGATCTTACCAAATATAACGCAAGCATAGCCACGAGCGCAAGCCAAAACTTATTACTATAAAAATAAAGTGTAATATTATGTAATGTAGCTTTACTTGTCGAAGAAATGAGTATAAATGACCTATACAAGATTAGGTATTTTCAGCTTAATATATTCAAGCGTTGGTGAGAAAGCGGTCTAGACAGATAGGAAAACAGATAGAAAGACAAACAAACAAACGGACAACTAAACGAACACTTTGAATATTTTAGCCATACATTTACATAATACGTAGATCATTCGTAAGTTTGGGGTTAAATGGTGCTGTGAAAAATGGAAATAAATATGTACGAGTAGCAAATTGCTAAACTAAATATAAACTTGTCAATAAATATCCAATTTTTTTTTAAATCTGTTAATACAATACGTATGAAGAAAACGCCCAAATTAAATTAATTTGGCATGACATCTAACCGTTCATCAAACCTTGTTATGATTCTGATTTTGCACCGTTTAACGCAGACGGAGGCCTAAATGTATAAATAAAACGCAAGCATAATAATATATGTCATATTAAAAACAGACAACAAAATCATAACAACACATATGCTTTATTTGCAAAAAAATAGCACAACTTATATTTGCCAGCATTCAAGGTTATCGCCAAAAGCAGCGCGCAATTCCTTACGATACGGTGGGCATTCCTATATATTCACTGAGCCAAGACTTACTTGTCGCATATGGTCAACACAAAAGACAAGGACATGAAATAGCAGTAGCCATGAGTAAATTTAAAAACCTAGCCTAACTTTTTTTTTTGATAAATTATCTAATAAAGGGTTTTTTTACTGCTAGTTTGCTCACGCTTAATAGCGGTCACCACAGAGCAGGGAATAAAATTACCAAGTGAAAGTATTACCTACTGCTCTGTGGAAGTTAACCAATTGCTACTAAAAAACTTTTGATGGGTAGCTCAAAAAGAAAGTAGGTATTGAACTGTTTACCTTATGCCAATATGTATGGTTACATAAAAAATCAAACAACTAGTTTGTTGCATTTTTGTTTC
The DNA here is from genome assembly GCA_905220475.3 of Ennomos fuscantarius. Classification (NCBI taxonomy): domain Eukaryota; kingdom Metazoa; phylum Arthropoda; class Insecta; order Lepidoptera; family Geometridae; genus Ennomos; species Ennomos fuscantarius. The sequence continues at coordinate 4,242,703 of HG992023.1, read as the reverse complement.
AACCAACTAGTTATTGGATTTTTTATACAATAAGACATACAAAAAAATACAAAATACACTATTTTCACTACTCTCAATCAGACCAAACTAAAAGACTATTAAAAGCCGATCACAAAGATACATAATATTAACAACTATTTAACACAACACTGATATATTTTAGTAAACGCAATATATAATACGCAATACACAACTAAATAGTCATTGCCATTAGCTAATTGCCATAGCTTTATATAAACTTGGTATATATCTTCAAAAATATATAACTCATAAGCTAGTGTCAAAACTAGCAAATGCTATCATATACACTTGCAGAATAATTATATGGCCATCTTATTACACAATATGGCCAGTTCTAGTGTACACAGAACTAAACTAAATCTAATTATGTTTAATTTAGTTTTGGTTTCACAATCCTTTTTACACATGTCAAAATATCAAAGGCCACTATTACGGATACCAATATATTATGAGCAGGATTATATTAAAAATGTAAATGTAAATATAAATGATCTTTCTCCTTTACTTATATCAACTTACTCGTTTGCCTTTGATGATGGCACCTTCATGGAGAATAATGGTGACAACTTCCATATCGGGCCGCACTATGAGCTCCTCCACTTCACCTTTAGACAGCATGGAGTATACAAACTCATTCCATGATACATAGCGGATAAGCTGGAATTGTAAAGGAATAACAACCATGTGATTTTGGACTCCAAATAATATAAATCAGTTCACATACAGATACAATAGTTGTTGGGTATGCTCCTCCATACAGGTTCAAGTAGGTACTATATTAAATTAGACACATTTAAAAAAAATTAGGCTTACAAGTCTGTAGTAACATATCAGCCCTAATTCACTTTGTAGTCAGATTACCAACCGCAGTTAACCGGTTGCTTATTGATAGTTAACAACTTTAGGGAATTTACTGTAGTCTACAGCAACTTTAGGTATAATTTACATAGGGTTAAGATGAATCACAAATAACCCTGCATGTCAAATGGACAATGCAGGGTTATTTGTGATTCGCAGCAGATAAACAGCACATAGCTCGCCAGCACGAAAAATAAGACCTTCAAGTCTACCAGACTTGAAGAGTCATAAATACAAATAAATTTAGTTACTTTAGATCGACAAAAAATAAAAATAAAATATTCATAACTTACTTCATTTTGTGCATTATCTCCTGGCATTAGCAGAGAACTGACAATGATTAGAATACATGTGGTCATAAACCAAAACACCCCTTTCAACAGTAAGGAGGACACCTCTTCGTTTTGTTTATCTTTATCTTTCTTATCCTGAAATGTTATAATCCAATATATTTATCATAGATAGATAGATATTCAAACTACACAGAAACATAACCTTTATTAACTTCTAATTTAAGCCTCCCTCATAAGGTTTGCCATTTTGATGCTGTAGTAGTTAGTTGTTAGTGTACAGGGTATACTGCTGCTTGTTTTTTTTATTCCCTGGGAAAATCCTATTATAACCCAGATACCACAATAATAGTCAAGTACTAAAGCAGCAGTAGGTCAATTATTGTCTGAACATTGACTTACCTTATCTTTTTCATCTTGCTCTTTATTATGCCTGCGTGGTGATGTATGCAGTGCTCTCAAGCAAGTATTTAAACATGGTAGATTTGATCTGTTTAACAAAGCACAAGCTGCTTTATATTCTGCATTGAATTGTCTCAGTTGCTGAAAATAGGTTTATGTTATTTTAATTTAACTTGGTTGTTGAAAATATATCCCATTAAAGAGGTAATTGATTTTCACATAGAACTAAGAACTTATTGTCTCAGAGTTCAAATACATTATATTTAAACTATAGAATGTTAAAATTGTAAATGTTACATAATACTACTAATACTATTTAAGTACCTACACTAAATTTAACTTTTTATTGGTTCAACATTGCAGTGACTAAGCTTTGCAAGGAATGATAATGATGTTGAAATCTTAACGAGCTCTAAGGCAATTTGGTTCACTATTGTGACTTGTAAGTATATGTTCCATGCTTCTGACTAACATGTATATAATATTTTTGCAACTACTATTAGAATTATTACGAAACACGCTTTTTCATACATAGAAATTATTGCCAGAGAAATAAACTGATCATTCTAAAAATTATCTATCTATCTACATATTTATTAAGGGAATAACTACTTACCAGATTTTTTGATTTAGAAGACAAGTGATGGAATACTGAAAATGATCTGCACAAATTCACTATGTTTTTGCCACAATGTTTGTTTATTTGTCTCTCAACCACTGGATTTCTGATATCGAAACATAGTTTAGATTGAATTTTCGACGCCGACAGCGTAGGGAATCTCTTCATAGATAACATTATACCATTCAAAAATAGCAAGAGTATGTTTAAAAGAAAGCGTTTTCGATATTTTCTACTTTTATTTGCACGATTTCATAGTTATCAAGGGTTTCAGTTCAGCTCAGCCTCCAGTTCCCTATTGTTTTATTTTTACGTTTTGGCTCCACACTTTTGTGTATTTAGCCAGTGTCAAATAATTGATAATTTATCAAGTTATCGATATTTCACGCAAATATGTGTCAAGTCACAGTCGAAGTCATCAAGTCATCTCATAGTCAAGTCAATCTAGTTTAAAGTCATACTCCTAGTAAAGTGGTGGCAACTTTACTTGAAGCTTCTATGGAGTTTTGGAAACAACACGAAAAGAAACGTTTCACCATCATTATACCATTTTCCCACACTCACGCCTGTAATTCAGCACTTAAATACAATGCGGTGACGCAATCTTTTTCGCTTTCCCGCTATAAAACTCCCACTAATGTTAGGTTAATGGTTAAATCAGTGTCATGGCATTATCAGTAATTCGGCAATGTCTCTGTCATAGTTCCGTGCAAGTTTTTTACTTCTTTATCAAACTGTCACTGTCACTATCACAGGCTGCTGATGTTATTACTTTTTTTTAATTAAGCTTCATACTATTTTTGTGTTTAACCTGTTTTACTGTCTTCCTATAATAAATTATTGTGGGTCCAGCATAGTTTATAATATTGGCATCATCAGTTCAGGGTTAGTCACTAGAAAATAGGTAGGTACCTATCTACTTGAAGAACTAGGGAAGTACATTACGATAGGACGGTAAGCGCGTAAGTCTGGTGGAGATCGTAATAGTGTTCTCTCTTGCTTTCACTCGTGGACTTATAAATTGGCGCGTGCAGGATAGTAGGCGAAGCCGGTTCCCAGAACAGTTAAGCGGTAGGTGCAGGTTAAAGAGAGGTTCAGTTAAAAGTTTTGTCACAAAAATATACTCTTCATTCGTTTTCAAAAACAAGAAAATTTAGAGAAAAATAGTTATGAAACCCAAATTCATTAAATCCTTAGTTTAATTTTCTTATTTTGAAGTTCTTTTTCTAAGTTATTTATTATTATGTGATGTACATTGTACATATGAAAACGCGTACAGGCGAGGTAAAACGATCTTCCTTGTAAGTCGGTTATAACAATCACGTGTCAGCGTTCACTTCAAAAAAATGGACAGGCTTCTAAGGGTTAAATTAACGATGACATTTATACAGTGACGTTAGCATAACTGTTATATATTGTAATATTTTTTATTTTATTTTTATGTTTTGGCTCTACACTTTAGTGTATTTAGCCAGTGTCAAGTAATTGATAATTTATCAAGTTAATGCTATTTTACGCAAATATGTGGCAAGTCACAGTCGAAGTCATCAAGTCATAGTCTAGTCAAAATCATACTCCTAGTAAAGTGGTGGCAACTTTACTTGAAGCTTCTATGGAGTTTTGGGAACATCATTATACCATTTTCCCACACTCACGCCTGTAATCCAGCACTTAACGAATAGAATGCCACCAATTTTTTGCACTAACACTGAAAATAACACAAGTTTTGGAAAATAATACAATGCGGTGACGCTATTTTTTTCGCCTTCCCGCCAAAACTCTATATTGTAATACAATGTACTTAAACTTATATAAGATAAATCTCAATTCTCAGGATATGTCCGAACTAAAAACTTTTTGTCAAAATGACCGTGTGAAAAAGATAATGCCATCTTTGAAATTCTCATGAACTACGTAGATCACCGCCATGACGCGTGACGTCCTGACATTGTTTATGTTTCCAATAATATTCCAAATAGAAAGTAATAATAAAACGGGGTATAGGTATATTTTAAGCGTTGATCTAATTATGGTAAAATATGCTGCCTTGATTTTTATTAGGTACACTTTTGGGAATAGTTCATGCAACCTTTCACAGCACAACTGGGCCTGTTTTCATTATAGTAGCACTCGACCGTCATCTGACATACATCACAGACTAATCGCAAACGTGGGGACAGTCTATAAATCTAGCTCGGCATGTCCTTACGTAGAAAATATATATGAATAATGCCATCTGTATTTAATACACTTGAATCTTTTAGAAGGCTGTTAAATATTAATTAATTGTAATTATTATGTTAAGAAATGACATAATGATTTAGTAGTTCGCTTGATGTTAGCGACACGGCTGCATATCAGTAGCAGTGTCACTCGGTACTCCGAAGTATAGTTTCGCGTGACACTTCCTCACACCCCCACTTCCCCACCTCATTTGCTTATTCATTTCACTAGCTACAGTGCCCTTTAAACAGGAACACAGTAGTGTATACATACTACTGCTTGGCGGCAGAATAACAGGTAAAGCGGTGGTACCTATCTATAGATGAACTTTGCAGAAAAGTCCTACCACCTAGTAAACAACTTATTCAGAACAGCGATAATATAATATAATAGCCTCTCTACATATGATGACCCCTGTAACGGTAGTGTACTGACCTGGTCATACACTTGATGGGGCCTCGTGCGACCGTGAAGGGGTATCGATCGGCTCTTTTTATAATTAACCATATTTGAACTCGAAAGTGAAACCAAGCGACACCAAATCGATCCTAAGTATTTAAGTGACTTTTTGCTAACGTTATTAATAAAGTTCCATGGGCGGTGTACTTACTCAATCACTTTTTTATTAAAGCCCCGCGTGTTTTCAAATTTTTAGTCAGTAGTTTGTTTGTTTTGTACTTCAGATGATTTGGGGTCCAATTGGTTCACATGTCAAAATATCCAAATGATTGATCAGATCGCTGTCGGTTATGAACCGATTTGGATAAAAAAAATAATATTTGAAAGCGCATAATTTCAGATTGGTCCCATATAAATTTCATCAAAATCGGATCAATTGTTTTTAAACCAAAATAACTGGGGAAAATATATCATTCTGGCATTTCTCAGTATCAAATTAAGGCCAATATCCATTTTTTTAAATAATATTAAGTGTTAGAGCATCGCCTGGGGTCGAAACTAGTTCACCGCTTTTTCCGATTACGAAACCAGCCGGCTCGATTTGTTGACCCATAAAAGCTGTAACCTAATTTGGGATAGTATTGGTGTCGATTCTGTGTCGTATTCTCTAAAACTAAACTTAAAGTATGGCGGTACTCTTCTGATAAAGGGGAAACGATAAAGACGGAAATATGTTAATTTCGTTTAGCTTTAGAGTATGCGACACAGAATCGACGCCATTGACATGTTATGTAACACAAGCGTATTATTATTGTTAACAATAATAATTAATATATTACCAATTTATATATTGATAATTTGTATTTAGGTGGTAACTCTTTTTTTTCAAATTAAGCCTAGGTAGGGATCTGGGTAGTGCGCAAGCACTACTGTGTTGCGGTTTGAATAGCACAGTAGCTAGTGAAATTACTGGGCAAATGATACTATGGTAAATTAGCCATCCTAACCTAATTAGGACAAATGTGGACAAACTCAAGACTAAATAAATAAAACAATATACAAAGTAAAACGAGTTCTCTATAGAAGCAAGTTTGCTGATGACGGGTGTGCTATCACCGCGACAGGCTCGCGTGCGACTTCCGTGCTACCGGAAAAGTTAAGAAAGTAAATGGGAAGTAACGTTTAGACTCAATAGCCTTTACACGGAATTCCGTCGATAACAACTTGCTAATGACTAATCCGGCATGGGGCATTATAGGCCATTTCTTTACCGATTCTTTGCTTTATTTAGTCATCAAACAGCTTTATCAACTTACTAGCTGCCCCCGCCCCATCCTATCCATTTATCCTTTTCCACTTCTTTTTCTCTCAACCTTCTCATTTCCGTTCAACAGGATAAGGAGTGGCTTCATCTTCACTTCCGACGATATTTTATAGTAGAGTATGGATCACGTCACGTAGGTACATATATCTACATAGCTCTGCACTGTGGAGGCTGCCGAAAAATAAGTTGAATATACGTTTAAGTTGAAATATAAAAAAACACACTGCAAAATCTGTGAATTGAGTTTTCTTTCTTCTAATCCTTGCGGTGATTTCATGCTGTATCTTAAACCATGAAATCACAGTGTTTTACAACTGTTGTGTTGTATAGTCAACTTATTTTGTTCAGAAAATGCTAATATTGAAATTATGATAGTAAAAAGAAGAGAGCTGGAGAGAGGCCTCATCGCTCGTAGATCCGTAAATGATGAGAAAGAAAGGTTCTCTAGTAGCGACCACGAACTGGCGTAGGTCGGCGCCCCACTGCCGTGCAACTTCAAAGTGATGCTCTATAAAGGAAGCCTGTGTTCAGCAGTGGACGTCGTCAGGCCGATGATAATAATGACACGAAAAATTCACTACTAATACTCATACTCTACTATAACTATAAGACGGGTAGAAGTGGGTAAAAGTATAAAATATCATAAAATTAATCATTTGCTAAATATTAAGTATAGGTATATTGAGATTTAAGTATGCCCATTTGGCATAAGATGCCATTATTTTAAAGTAACTATAGATTACTTTTCTGAATCCGAATTTCCGAATCTCCGCGTTTAAAATTTAGGTTAACTTAGGTTATTTCTATTTTACACAATGGTTAGCATTCTGAATCTCGATTGCCTCTCCTTAATTTGTGAATTCTATTATACAATTTAATTTTTCCTATGAGTCACCCTTATCCTATTACACTTACCCATCCCATCCATAAGTAGCATGTGCAACCAATAGTACGAACTCTATGTACATAAAGACAGAATGTCCGAAGACCAGCCCCTGCTGCTGGTACTACTATTAGAAGTTCCAGCCACGTCATCTGTTCATCATCATCTGGTCCAGACATCGTGTACCACTACCAACTCGAAACAAAACAGAGGTTCGACGCATCCTACACAACGACTTCCATCGCCCGTCTAAGAACAACCAGATGATCATGAAGATGATGATGAAGCACTACATCCAGCAACTTTCCAATTCAAAGAAATACAATACCTACAAAGAAGAACAAACTATACAATTATTTTCAAGGAAGCAGCACTTCTTCTCTTACTTTTACATCACGACATTTAGAAAACATCTACATAAGATCAAAAGCAGACAATCCCAAATTATAAAACCAAAAGCTCAACAGCATGTTCACATGTTCAGGACTGACTTCAGAAGAAGATACCGATCACCAATCTCCTCAAAATTTCGAAGATGTAGAGATAGCGGAAGACTCGACTCCAGCTCCTTGAAACTTGTATCATCTCGACAACTCTGACAGCTACGGCCTGCCAGTGTTGCCGATCTTCGGGAGGGAGGTGTTATGTCATAGTATACCGTCAGCCCACAGAGCACCGCGACTGGTGCCATACAGCCATGCGCCGACGCAGCAGTGAGTGTCTTATGTCATTTCATGTGTGTTCGAACGGCATAAGACACTCCGGTCCCGGCCTTGGGGCCGGAAGCACCACCTTAGATTGTAGGACTAGTAAGATATGTACATCGTGTAATATTTGAACGTCAAATATATATTAAATTAGCTATAGAATCAATATTAGTTTCTTTCTGCATCCTCCACATTTAACATGGGAAGTGGTCCAAATCACTAATTATTTTTATTATTAACGATCGCGCCTACTTCGCCGAAAACGACGAAGATCTAGGACGCTACGACAGATTTACTGTCGCCAGTCATTAAATGTCTGGGAAATAATAGGTTAGTAAAAAAGATACATGAAGAACATCGTTCATTCACGTATTCGAAATATTTTGTGTTATGAACGCCATGATTCATTGCATCTAAATCAATTTTGTCTCACGATGATGGTTTGCGTCAATGGTCATCACCATTGACGCAAACCATCATCGTGATGATTTGTTTCAAGGATTTGTTTTTTTCATAAATGACGTTTCCAAAAAGTATCTGTATGATAAAATTATTACCACATTATTACGAAAACTACGAGATATTGGCTAGATAGTATTATTATTATTGCTACATTAGATATAACTTTTATCATATTTTGTTTACATAACACATCAAAAGCCGGAGGACGTCCCATTTCTGAACATTGGCCTCTCACCATACCCCAATTTGGACGCCATCATAGAGATAGATAACCCTTCCCTTGTTTGTTACATAAGGTATAAGGTACACCGTTTGCAAAAAAAAAACTGATTTACCTTTTATAAATCAAAAAAATTATTCTCCTTTGCATACTAGCAATTAAATAACAAATAACAATCCATCAGGCGGGCCGTATGCTTGTTTGTCTGTCTGTTATAAAAAAAAAGCCTTTGAGTAAAATAACTGATTAAAACTTTATTAATTAACAATTGTATTCTCCATTGCGTACTAAAAATTCTTGGAGCCATTTATGAGTAGCCTTTGGTAGAAAAGCCATAGGGCAGAGTCGGAAATCTTGGATGGACTTGAGGGAGTAACTTCCGAGACATTCCAACACCCATTCGTAGTATACTGGCACGATGGGTAATTTCACCGCGAGATCTGAAACAATTCATACATTTGTAGGCGGTGAATTTTCCAAAGTGAGTGTAAGCACGGATTGCCGGATCCGAAAATATAGAGAATTAAAAAAAAACGGTTTTTCTAACGCATGAGTTTTTATGTCCTTAATGTATGAAGCATTAAATTTTATTGAAAATACATGTATCTTAACTATAAACTATATGCAGAATATCGATTCCGATGAATTTGGGAGAAAACCGAAATTATTGCACCATCAGCACCATCTTATAATTGATAAAATTATGTGAAGTAAATCCACACGACAAACTTTGATTCATCAAGCATACATTAAGTACCGTTAATATTAGAGACGAGAATACACAAAGTATGTGATATGAAAATGTATGCACTTAGGTACGTTGAAAAATATTCGGTTTAAATTATATCCTTTATACTTGAATTCTTGATCGTATGTCTGAATAAGTATTATATGTATTTTATGAGGAACCAAAAACAATTTCACTTAAAAGCAAATGAGAACCGATGACACCTGCAGAAGTACGAGACTGTGTCGCAGATGTCAGCGCCCTTCTCCGTAAATGGGACAGTAAAGTTCCAAACTAAAAAACAATGTAGGTAACATATATAAAGTTTTAAACAAATATAACATTTGAGAAATTTAAAATAATAAATGCTAGGTAAGGATATAAAAAAAAGTTATTTTATGATTCAAGTATGGGAAATAGGCATACTAATGAGAGGAATGTGAACGTGTGGTGTGTGTTGTGATAGTAAGTCTTATTTCACAACCATCAAGAGGTCTTCAGTATCTTGGTTTAAATTAAAATAATCTTGTGATTTTGAAGTACAGCAAACTTCCAAATACATCGACTTCAACTACGTATTAAAAACAATGAAAGTACCTAATGGATGCTTTCTATATCGCCATCAAACGTTAATATGAAAACAAAGATTAATTTAAGCGCAGTTAAAAGTTGTGTCGGATAAGAACGTAGGGCCAAGAGGTGTCATTTATTTTGACACTAAAGTGCGACGTGCACGGGGCCCTAATCCGGAATGGACTACAATTCAATTTTTTGATCCCCAGTTATTATTAGTTTTATTAACAGTTAGTTCAAAAACAACAGAAGATTACTGAAAAGAATTCTTACAACACACTATTATTTATTATTTTTAAATGTATTTAGTTACGTTTTGTCACTATTGACAGCTGGGGCGTCTTATGCAAGGGTGACGCTGCAACGGTCGATAGAGACCAACAACATATAAAAAACTCATGCCTTCTTGCGAGCTTCCCTGCTCTTCAGTACTTCGAAAGTTTTTATAGCGTATTGTTAGTCCATCAGAACCATTGTAATGGGAATAAGGTTCAATATCGCACGAGATGCAGGTATGATAGGCGAGCTTGTGTCAGTAGTTAGCGTTTAATAGCAACTAAATTAAAAGACAGTGGAACTGTATAATAGTTAGCGCATATATCTAGATATAGGCCTGTTTCATATTCCTTTTAAAATTGCTACGTATCCTATATCTATGAGCTATTAGGCTTAACTACTGATTTATTTAATTAAGTATTGATTTGTATATATCTATATTTTATAAGTAGTAAGGTAGGCTGACTCTAAATACCTTACAATCCCTAGCAACCATAGTTACGAAATTGCTTCGTACACTGCCGAGAGGGTTCAGAGTTTCATAGTACCCTTTGCATACAAACGGTTAGCTAATGCACCCACACTTGACAGCCTCTGTGGGTGGTTGAACAGGTCGGCTCATAACCCGGAGGCCGCAGGTTCAATTCCTGCGACAGGACAATTATTTGTGCACAAAAAAGCGCAAATACTTATTTAATAATAATAACGCCCAACGATCACATGGAACCCAGGAACTACGATGACCATGGTCCCACAACACCCAGACACAGAACAAGTATTTGTGGTTTTTTTTTCTGTGCACAAATACTTGTTCTGCCGCGGGAATCGAACCCGCCGCCTCAGGGTTATGAGCCGACCAGCTCAACCACTACACCACAGAGGCTATCAATTATATTAATACTATATACTACTACTTACAAATAAATCGTTCCTCTAGCATTTTCTCCGGTTCGGCCAGTAAAGAGGAAGGCGCGCTGTTCTCATCGGTCACCTTTACTTCATGTATTTCCTTTACAACTCTGCCTCCAGCTGCCTCTAGAATCGCCTAAGAAATAAAATTGTTATGTTAATAATTAAAAATACCATTCCATAGGGTCCACTTCCAGTGGACGTAGTCTTCTTGATCCTATCATCCTGGCAACGGCCTAACCCGAGGCTCGCAAACAAGAATGTCCTTAAGCTAGTTGCCTCCTAGTTTTGACAGCTTAAGCATTTGTCCATCCATCCGGTGACGCTGTAAAGTTCGGTAGAGACAGCAGTATTCACCAGCATTGATTTGTTTTGATTTTGAAACTTCTTTACGGACATGATAATACATTCTTGTGTAGGACTTGGCATTAGTGTCCAAGTTGTAAATTTATTAGAATAATAATTAAATACATATAAATATATCTGTAGACATTTCACACAGCGCCATCTAGCCCCAAACTAAGCAAAGCTTGTACTATGAGAACCAGATAACTGATACAATACTTACTGATACTTTTTGTTTGTAAATACATACATAGAATACAATGTAATACCCAGACACAGAACAAACATCGAAGAAACCTGGGTGGGAATCGAACCCACAACCTGCAGTTCAGAAGGCAGGAATACTACCCACTGAGCTAACGGGCCAGTCAAAATAAAACAAAAATCGTTTTGTAGGCTGAGGCGCCTCTAAACAAACCTGCGCGTCAAATCCGCGGGACCGTCCACAAAGTGATACTTTAGTCGTGCGCATCTGCGCGTCAACGACGCGAACCATTATCTAGATGCCAAGCCAAAACAGGGAAAATTCACCAAAACGTAGATACCAAGGAGCCTAAATTAGATTAGTAATATTTTTCTTTAAATAGCCTAATATCGCCTAATTTGAGTCAGAATGCCTAAAATGGCGATTATTGCCGACGACAAACTTTTTTATATATTTAGTTTTATTTTATTGTTTTTCTATTTTTTGTGTTTTTGATAAATGGCTTTTTTGTTTTATCTGTCATATTATATACACACCGGCATAATTAGCGGAACAGAAAAAAAAAGTGAGACTATGAGATAATAACGCATATATTTGACGAAAATGTAATTAGACACAAAATAACAAATTGATTAACATCTTTTAACAACGACTTTGAAGTCTTCGTTATTTTTTATTGAAAAATAAAGAAATTTCAAATAAGTGAAATTTTTAGATGGTTATGAACCATCACAAATAATAAAATAAGTAACCATTAAATGATTTAACAATAAAATTGAAGCAAAATTAATAACGAGTGTTTCCCCCTCTTGCTCTGATTACGGTTTCCATTCGTCTGGGCATGCTACAGATTAAGTTATCGATGATTTCTTGAGGCAACCGCTCCCACTCCTCAAGTAATGCGTTTCAAAGTTCATTCAGATTGTTGGGGGGTGGCATTCTGGATTTAACCCTTCTTTTTAGCAAGTCCCAGACATGCTCTATCGGATTCATATCGGGGGAATTTGCTGGCCACTGCATCACCGGTATACCTACGTGGCTCATATATGCCTGTACCGATTGTGCATTATGAGCACGAGCATTATCTTGCATTAGAATAAAGTCGTCACCAATAAATGGGGCAAATGGTACAACATGTTCTTCTAAAATGTCTCTGATGTATCGATCTGCTGTCATGGTCCCTCCTGTGACTATCACTAACTCCGTGCGAGCTCCCAAACATATCCCTCCCCAAACCATAATCGAGCCGCCACCATAAGCCACTGTGTGTTCAAAATTAGACTGTATGTGGCGTTCTCCTTTGCGTCTCCATATTCGCTGTCTCCCATCGATCTGTTTAAAAATAACTCTGCACTCATCAGTAAAGAGAACCTGCTGCCATTCGTTCAAATCCCAATGACGATGATCTCGATGTTTTTTTGTGTTCTGCTAATTGTGCCGGTGTGTATATATACTGTTGAAAGAGTGCGGTTCTAATTTAGTTCAAATATATACTTTTATAATACGGTGATAAAACAAAAACGCCACCCAACAAAAACACTTTAAAATAGGTCAAAAGTAAAATATAAAAAGGCTGGACGGTTGGGAACAGCAATTTTTTATACCTAATCCACAATAACATTGTTTTTCTTACATTACGATATCCGTCCATTACTTCACCATTTCTTTAAGGTGTTTCGCTTTAGAATTACTAATAATTAAAATATTGACAAGGTGTTCCCGCTTCAGAGATTTGGCCGACGAAGTTTAAAAAAATACCCATGAAAATTGTCAAATCATCGATCTTTAGTGATCTAAACGGCTGCATACAGAAGAAAGAGATGCCTTGAAACAGCTTCACGCTGGCGAGTCGGGACCGCCTGGGACCTGGATCTCCCGAACTATCGACCGCTTCAACACTTTCCTAAAACAAATCATAAATATTACCACTCACACAGCATTTAACATTTTAGACCACGATTTCTAAAACGATCATTAATTTAGACTCAATTGGTAGTGGTATTATTAGGCAATATATCAATGGGACTTATGCTTTACCTTTTTTGCTTTTCTATATTAACTGAAAATATCAAATAGACCTTTGATATTGAATATCTTGGGTGATTTTATCAATAAAGATTTGTACATGTTAGGTATGATTTTTGATTTCGTGGTTTTTCTCTTAATTCCTTATTCTGTTTATTTGACTGTATGTACTATAAGCACTATTCCACAATGTGAAAATGGAAAATGATTGAACATCTAATACGAATAAAATACGAAGAGGGAAATCCATTGCTAAGGAGTCCAATGGACTACACTTTTCATCTAAGCAAACCAAGATTCTGACTTTTGACTAGATGGCATGTTATAGCTTGTTTACGTTCGTGAACCATTGTTCTCTAGATTAAGAAGCTAGTCACGGGAACGCGAAAAATTGCGCGTTTGACAAATAGATCTACAACGCGAACGCGTACAATATGACAACAAGGTACAATTACTATCTGCGCATCAAGTTTTGCATATGACGGTATCACAAACAAACTTCTGCTGTTGTATTTTATATGCTTCATGACCAAATGAGCACGTGGCTAGCGACACGTGCTGCATAATCATGCCTTCTACACATAATTCCTATTTATATTGCTATCACATCAGACATCACATCATCAGCCGGAAAACATCAACAGCTGTACATTTTTTTTATTGTTAGAGGCTTACATTTGACCACTATAGCACTGATGGCAAGTAACGGTGCCGTCTAGGATGTAACACGCTTGCCTAGAAGATACCTGTTCACTCTTGATTTGAAGACTCCAAGGTTGTAGTTATCGGGAAATACGGACGCCGGTAAAGCGTTCCACTCTTTGGCTATTCACATGATAATTGTGGAGCCAAATCGCTTTGTACGCACATGTGGGATATAGACCGTGTAACGGTGGCATTTTAACATACATCTGGGCCCCAAGTCTACTATTTAAATTGTGTCACAATTGTTCATGAATTGCACCATAATGACCGATTTTGACACTATTGGTAGTCTACAAACAATAATGGCTCGAGAATGATTTTTCAATAGTACCATCATGAGACCAATGATACACCATTTCAAAATCTTATTCTCTTTATACAATGTTAACATGTCACATAATAAACTTGGTAGTCTGCTATTTTTTGACAGCAATTCCAATTGTTGTTTGTCTATGAAAACGTAATTATGAAACCATTCTGCAAACGTTGCTTTTTATCAGTTGTTACATATAAACTTTGGAAAGAATCATCGGTAAAAACTTTTAAAAATTATCGCGATTGCCAGGATACGATAGCAGATAGGTATTACTGATAAATCAATAATGAATGGACGTGGGATAAGTATTCGTGATCGTTCCGAGACCTAATTCAAGAGGATCCAATTAAAGTATCACCGGCAATCTGTATAATACGGTATTCTATTCAATACCTAAGGAATGCACCCAGCACACTGAAACGAGCAAGCAACCGGGATACCTATGTACGTTTTTGTTCAATAAAGGAAGAACCGCAGTTCTCTTCAAAGATTTTGAAGAATTTTTCAGAAATTGAAACTTTGCAATCACATAACAATCAAGTCCACACATTAAAAAAAGGTCAAAGATTGGAGTCATGATAACCAAATTTGAAAGAAATCCAGAGAATCTGCTCCTTAAATTACTACAGTATAGTACTCCCAGTCAGTAGGGAGCAGCACCATATCAAATAGAGAGTTATCCAATGACATCAACAGCACTCAAACCCAAGGTACAAGATTTGGATATAACTCTTAGATCTGCTATAACTATTTAAGAAAAGGGAAAAAGCCACAGAAATAAAAGTAAAGTGTAGTAATAGTAATGTATGATAAAAAATGAAGCTCCCTGAATTGAATATTGGAAAGAGCATGTCTACGTGATAACAGTATACCTAAATGTGGCATAGTCAAAAAGGAAAAAAGAGCAAGAGCCCCAAAGATACTTTGTAGTGTCTGAATTTGGACTTGCACAATGCGAAGAAACATGTGGAAGTTGGCATAGTGGAACTACGTAAATCTACTGCAATGGAAGCCAAGCATACTCACACGGAGAAAGAACAGAAACTTTATTGTATTGTATTTTATTCATGAACAACATACATTGCGTGTGAATTACATTAAATATATAAATTTTAAATAAATAACATTAAAGTTATTAAATTAAAATATTGGCATGCAAATTACATAATGTACTTTACAAATAAGCGCTAGAAACCCCGTGGGAATTCTATGGGACATATAAACCAATTGTAGGCAGGCAAAAGTGATGTTTCCATCCCTTAACAGAAAATTCACTAACAATTTTCTGAAATTGACAAGGCAAGACCTCCGTCTTATTGTGGGTATTATCACAGGTCACTGTCACCTCAATTATCGCCTGCACAAAATAGGCGCCACAGATAGCCCTCTGTGTCGGGGTTGCATGCAGGAAAACGAGACTGTGGAACATGTGCTACTACATAGCACAGCCACAGAAGAGACAAGAGAAACCACCCAACTACTAAATTAACAGGAACAACGACATGGGATCAAAGGCAATTGGTCTCCAAACCACCCATACCATCAAATGCGACAACACTGGAACAGTAGTGCTCCTCTACATGAAGGAGCTGGACTGGCTTGGGTAAATGCTGGCAGGGGGAAATGCATAATACACCCCATGCAGGATGTCAGTGCAGTCTTTACCGTCCCAAAATAGAATTAGAATTAGATTTGCACTGCTACATCCCATTACTACCTGTAAAATGTGTGAACTACTTGTATGGACAACCAGGCATAAGGTTACACCTTTCACCATGTAGATGTCTCAATATACTCCAATACCTACTATCAACCACTTCTTTCATTCATTACAACCAGAACTTGGACCACCTTCGGAGCTGGCTCCTCCATGTAACCCATTACGTTTGAGATCTACCAGAGATTCTCTTAATACTACATGGCGACCCGGCCACCGGCTCCTGATATTAAAACTGGACAAAGTAAGGGAAGGAAAGAAAGAAATAAAGAAAAAATCGGTACACACTTTTTTACTTACCTTACCATTACCTTCTCCCATTCCATACCTCTTAATCCCTGTAAGTTCATTAAGGCAAATTGTTTACAGCAGCAGCATGATAAGTGGGGACAGTCACCGGTAGATCCTGCATTAGTACAATAGCAATCGGAGATTATTCAATATCTACAAACACATGAAAAATAAGATTTAACAAATTAAACTCTGGAACAAGTGCTTAGGTACTGAGGTACACAACTGCAGAAGTCAGATATACATCAGGAATGTATAAGACATAATTCATTATCATTCCATCACTCATCACTAGTGCCATAGGAGCAGCTGTGCCAGCAGCCCAGAGCCACATCCTTTACTTCAAGTAGCTGGGATGGCTTGGTTAGATGCTGGCAGGTCTATATATATATACACAATACACCCTAAGCGGGATGTCAATGCAAGACCTATCATCACCTGACCTGACCATGTATAATAATACCTAAGCAATGTATAGAATACCTGAAATCTCTAAGTAATATATGAGATATTATTTATTTTATACTTCTAGGTATATTGTGAGATGAAAAATACAGACCTAAATATATTTACATATATATACATATTACATATATTTACATATTGCTGCAAATAATTCATATAAATACGACTGACCACATCAGACCAATTGAAGACTGTGAAGTTTACGAACATATAAAAAAGCTGAAGGCTGAGAAGAGTCCCGGACCAGATGGGTTATGCAATGAAGCCCTTAAAATGGGAGCACCTATTTTAACTAGCCACTTTACGCAACTATTCAATAAGATACTAGATGAAGAAAAAGTACCAACACAATGGTGTACATCGGACATAATTTTGCTCTTCAAAAAAGGAAACCCCTTGGACATAGGGAATTATAGACCCATAAGTATGTTGGCAAGTATATACAAACTATTTTCATCCGTAATATTAAAGAGACTATCCGAAGACATTGATAAAGAACAAGCGGGATTCAGATCGAGCTTTAGTACTATAGACCACATACAGACATTGGAACAGGTCATAGAAAAACCCAGAGAATACAATAGACCTCTGTATGTGGCCTTCATTGACTACAGCAAAGCTTTTGACAGTATCAGTCAAACTCAATTTGGAACGCACTACAACAATCAAACATTAATTCTAAATACATCAACATCTTGAAATATATATATATATATATACAAAAAGCACGAGCAGAATACAATTAGAAACTATTAATATAACTTTATTCAATATAAAATATGCACAAAAACAGTCCATGGTTAGGTTGAGCGTGTAGGGTAGTAGATACCTGTTCTAGAATGCTTCTTGAATGCTGAAATAAATAAAACAGGCATTTTAATGATAGTTAAAAGCTAAGAAGTAAACAATATTTAACCAACCTTTTAGATTATGCTGAATCTTACACTCGACTCATGAGCTATTTAAAGCTCACATTCAGTCAAACACCAATTGTTGAGGCTCCGCCTTTTGTGATTGTTTAGTTATTCTTAAGCCAACTCCCGATTGCCTTTATCGAAGAGAGTTTGCATTTCTTATAGGTGCGTAAACAGTTACACTACTACCTACGTACCAATACCGAGTTTATTTCTACTCTGATTATTTTCAACTTCAACTCTCATTCAGTCCATTCTGTGGCAATTTCACTTGTCAATGCCGTGGACAATCCATTGATTTTATGATTTACTATAGAAGACAGTAAATCATAAAATCAATGGATTACAAACAATTAAAATAATAACTTGGTAAAAAGTAGGTTGGGTTTAGGTTAACTTGCTTAACCTTGACATGACATGGCGCGTATTTTTGGAGTTGTCTATGTTGAAATAATGCCTAACGCACACATTTACGAGTCATATTATACGGTAGTTCGAACTTTTATTATAGTGGCTACACCGGTCACATTTCTGCCAACAATTGTAAAACCAGACATTTGTCTGGTTGATGACATTTGTCTGGTTGATGACATTTGTCATGCAATTCAAAAACCATTGATAATTAGCAGACTACCGATTTTAGCCACAATTACAATTTAATGACAATTGAATGGTTTTTAAATTGCAATGGTCCCTAAAATAGCAGAAGAATAAAGAAGGAAATTCAAACTTTTTAACAGTTCTTTGTTTTTGTAGCTAGCTAGCAGTTAACGTTTGGATTTGATAATGACAATTGCAGCCAGAGGAAATTATTCTTTACATCATATTACAGTAAAAATTTTATACAAAATACAACTGAAAAGGCGCCAATGTACGTAATCGGCATCATTGGCAAATAGTTTTTAAACATAATTTAGGGGATTATCATGTCTATATACCAAAGCAAAAACCTGTTAATATTTTTAATATCTCATATCAGATTGATTAGTGTACATGATTATAAAGCATTATTTACCTCATTAACTATATAGTTTTCATATAAGCATTTCTCAACCCATTCATAAGACACTATCCAAATTGACGAGGCCAATGCACGTATAAACTTTTGTCCTGCAAAAGTACACATTTGATTAATAAAATTTTAACGTAAAATTTAGTATACATAATTTATTAGTAGATTGTAGTAGTTTGAAATATAATAATACGACCTTTATCACTTTTTTTTTATATGAACGTGTAATGCCTATTTTTACTAAAGTTTGACAGCTCTAAGTTCGCACTTATATTCCTAAATCCCAGTTTTCCGTAAGTTTGTCAAACTCGTGTCAAGTCAAGTTGATTGAGACAGCCGATGATCAACAGGCAACCAATGAGCATTCAGTATTTAGTCTGCTAAATTGACAACAATTTAACAAACACATACGAGAACTCGGAGGAAAGTATTGCTTAGCTAAGATGTATTTTAATAGACTTTAGTACATACTGGTATTAGACTCTGCTGTACCCTAATCCCGGTTATAGGCACTGCTGTAATATAGGTTGCACCATCCGCATACGATATAGCTGCTATAAATCATAAATGTTTACCTCTACATGCTTTTCAATGAATGAGCGATCACCTACCGTCGAGACTTGTTATCGTCATCAACAGCTACTACCAGATGTGTTAAATCTTTGGCGTATTGATCGGTAAAAATCCACTTGTGTTTGTCACACAATTTCGTCAGGTTAATTCTTTCATAAAATGTCAAACATGAGGCCGATATTTTATATTACGTTGTCTTCTTTTCAAGAGTAGTTTTTTTTAATCATTTGTTGTACACGGAATCGGATCAGGGTTAAGGTCACCAATATTTTCGGTTTCAAAATTCTGAAACTTCCTGGCATTTGGAGTAGAATTGTGTTGAATAAGATCTACCAATTTATTTATTGTCAATGGACTTTCCGTAGTTTTTTTTTCTAATGCTTCATTAGCTGGTACATTGTAACTGCTTTTTAATTCTATGGACATATCAGTTTGAGTTATTAGAGAATTCCTGTTTGGCGATTCTGAAGCTTTCTTTTTGGAGAGAACCCTTTGTTCTGATAATTCTATCATTTGATGACTTGATTGATTCACCTCTTTAGTATTAGCTCCATTTCTGTTTTCGTTTGTTTTCAAAAATGACATGATACTGAAAATTTTCTGTAAATAAAAATAAGATATGAACTTTGGAGGAGTCTGTACCCTTTACCCTTTTATCTGAATCATCAGACATCATTTCATCATCATTGTTAACTTGTAGATTTTCCGGTTCCATATTGCAACTCATGACAGGTGTTTCTTCGATGTTCACTGCAGGCAGATTAGAAGGCACCTCTAACATGAATAATGATTCAAAACTATCGGCTAGTGCTAGGCGGTTAATTACCTTATTTAATATAGAATTTGTGTGGATTAGGCAGTTTCAATATGCAGATACAGAGAAAGCTACATTTTGCATAGCAATAATTGATTAACAATCAATAGATAGACGTGCGGCCGTCCATTTGACGTTCCAAGATTTAGTGATGCCATTTTTCTGCAATTGTTAGGGTAGAGTGTAATTAACAATGTAACCTTGTGAAGAATACCTTGTCTCTTGTTGCTACATTATTATCTTCATTTTTTTTTCCCATAAAAGCAGAAAATATATATTTTCGCCGTCTTTCTGATTGCAATAATCAACTGTTTGTACTGAACTATGAATCTCATTGGTTCCAAATATAATTTCATGTTGAGTATCTTTATTATCATTCTGAGTTCTTTCAAGGTCTTTATTATGATCATTTAATACATTATTCTTGTCAATGTTGCTTCGCCAAATGTCTTCTACATCTACATCACTGTTAGCAAACACGGTACCGTTATGGTGTCAAACTTCAAATACTCAGTCTCAGACCGATTTTGTTTAGAATCCATTGCATATTTTTTTGCCACCATTACGCTTTCTACTAATTGTATATATTGTCATCATCTATGTCAGTATCTGTTTCGTTTTTCAGTGTTTTTTTTTTTTAACTTTATGTTTGGTCTTGTCTGCTGAAGATGATAAGAATTCAATATTAGTTTCTTTACTACCTCTATCATTTTCTTTATTAATTGCATGTTTTTGTAATGGTTCCTTTTCACAAACATCTTGCATCATTTTACATGAGTTTGATTTTGTTTCTCTATAATCCTTATTATGTGGTTTTGGAACTTCTTTCACTGTTTGCTTCTCAGTGTGTAAATAAGCTGGAGTATTTTTGCTAACATAACGTGCTTTAGGAGTACTTGCTATGGGTGATGCATTAAATTTAGTAATACTTTTTGTCTTCTTAGACATTTTTATTGAATCATTTGACTTATTTCTATTCTTATTTGGTTTACTGAACTCTGTTCTCATTCTGTTTACTTTATCCTGCTTGCCTTTATTAGATTTTTTATCAACTTCTCCACTTGAGCTAAAGGAGCTTTGCTTTTCCAGTGGGCTGCCTACATTCGTCATATTATCTATGTCTGTGTGTTTAGAATCCCATATCCAAGAACTACTTCGAGAATTGCTTGCAGTGTACTCTTTGCCATCATCAATGTAAAAAGGTTCAATATCCATTGGTCCCAATATATTCTCTTTATTTATTTTAATATTCTTAGTGCCTTGCATAGGTTCGATCACGTCCCAATCATCTTGTGGTATTGGCGCATGGACTATGTTCTCAGGACTTTTAGTCTTAATATTAGTGTTGTGTATTTTAATTTTATTGCAAGACACATTCAACAGATCTGGGTTTTCTATTTCTTGAGTTAACGATTCTGAAACTTGTGATGGTGAAGAAAAATTATTTTGAGAACTAGTTAACCAATCTTTAACATTTTTAGATGGAACATTTTCAGATTCTATTTCACCTGTGCCTTTTGAGGATTTGCCTACTGTGAACAAAAACATACTGGTTAATTTAAAAATTTAATTATGAACAATTCACAGCAGCATGGTGGCACCAAATAGCATAGTACAATTTCAATTAAAATATAAAAGCAGCTTTTCAAAAAGTTTTTTTTTAATTAACAAGAATTAACAAACCAAGAATTAATTAACCAAGAATTAATTAACCAAGAATTAGCAAACCATGGCTACAAATGTAGCCATGGTTTGTTAATTCATTTTATAAGATTCAGGTTTATAAGATACAGGTAATGAATGAAATGATAGTGCATATCATTGTAAACTTACATTTAACATGAAAAATATTTTCGAATGCTTCAACCAACGCCTGAATATGCTGTGTCAGATCATGGATTGTAGGGTTATACTTTAAATGACTACATTCAATATCACAATGTGGGCATGTACTGCATCTTATCCAACACCAACGACAAAAGGTGTGCCCACAAGCTGAAGTCTCTGGTACTATATAATATTTGCGACTGTAAAATACAAATTCTTCTGACTGCTACCTTACTAACATGTAAACTTTTTTTAAACAAAATCATTACACTATACTGCTTTCTGTCCTGTAAATTATTATCAAACAAAATATACAATCCCCAAAATATTCTACTTATCAGATGAAAGCTTACTTGGTAGCAAGATACATGAGGAACATTATTATCATTTTCTGCCATTACGCTTTTTACTAATTTAGCTTTTTTGAGTCTTGGTAATATATTGTCGTCATCTAAGTCAGTATCTATGTTTCGTTTCTCAGTGTGTTTTTGAGCTTCATGTTTGGTCTTGTCTGCTGTATCAGCTGAATCTGTATTTTTTTTTCTTGATACAGATTCTACAGGTGCTACAATTGTTTTACATATAGCCTTATTCTTGTCTTCTAAATTAATCACAATGTTTGGATTGATGTTTTGAGCAGATGGTGCGTTATTGTTTACGCATACATCATACGAAGCCAATGATGTTTGTATTTCAAGATTCATATTAACTTTGTCTTTTAAGTCATCTTTACTTTTTAACGACACGTTGGTGATTATTTCTCCGACTCTCATTGTTACTTCTATGTCATCATTTGCAGTAGTACTTGAATCTACGATATGATTAATTGTTTTAACAGTATATGTTTTAACAGAATTTGGGTGTAAGGCACTTCTTTTGTAAAAAGGTATCCTTACAGTACTTTCTGTTACATTATGTGCGTCTATTTGTTCTGTTTTTGAAGATGATATGATTTCTTTATTACTTTCTTTACTAACTCTATAATTTTCTTTATTAAATGCATGTTTTTGTAATGGTTCCTTTTCACAAACATTTTGCATCGTTTTACATGAGTTTGATTTTGTTTCTCTATAATCCTTATTATGTGGTTTTGGAACTTCTTTCACTGTATGCTTCTCAGTGTGTAAATAAGCTGGAGAATTTTTGTCAATATAACGTACTTTAGAAGTACTTGCTATGGGTGATACATTAAATTTAGTAATACTTTTTGTCTTCTTAGACCTTTTTATTGAATCATTTGACTTATTTGTATTCTTATTTGGTTTATCTTATTTGGTTTCTGAACTCTGTTCTCATTCTGTTTACTTTATCCTGCTTGCCTTTATTAGATTTTTTATCAACTTCTCCACTTGAGCTAAAGGAGCTTTGCTTTTCCAGTGGGCTGCCTACATTCGTCATATTATCTATGTCTGTGTGTTTAGAATCCCATATCCAAGAACTACTTCGAGAATTGCTTGCAGTGTACTCTTTGCCATCATTAATGTAAAAAGGTTCAATATCCATTGGTCCCAATATATTCTCTTTATTTATTTTAATATTCTTAGTGCCTTGCATAGGTTCGATCATGTCCCAATCATCTTGTGGTATTGGCGCATGGACTATGTTCTCAGGACTTTTAGTCTTAATATTAGTGTTGTGTATTTTAATTTTATTGCAAGACACATTCAACAGATCTGGGTGTTCTATTTCTTGAGTTAACGATTCTGAAACTTGTGATGGTGAATAAAAATGATTTTGAGAACTAGTTAACCAATCTTTAACATTTTTAGATGGAACATTTTCAGATTCTATTTCACCTGTGCCTTTTGAGGATTTGCCTACTGTGAACAAAAACATACTGTTTAATTAAAAAAAATAATTATGAACAATTCACAGCAGCATGGTGGTGGCAACAAATAGCATAGTACAATTTCAATTAAAATATAAAAGCAGCTTTTCAATAAGTTAAAATTTTCATACAAATGTAGCCATGGTTTGTTAATTCAAATATATTGAATAGCACAGGTTTATAAGATATAGGTAATGAATGAAATGATAGTGCATATCATTGTAAACTTACATTTAACATGAAAAATATTTTCGAATGCTTCAACCAACGCCTGAATATGCTGTGTCAGATCATGGATTGTAGGGTTATACTTTAAATGACTACATTCAATATCACAATATGGGCGTGTGCTGCATCTTATCCAACACCAACGACAAAAGGTGTGCCCACAAGCTGAAGTCTCTGGTACTATATAATATTTGCGACTGTAAAATACAAATTCTTCTGACTGCTACCTTACTAACATGTAAACTTTTTTTAAACTAAATCATTACACTATACTACTTTCTGTCTGTAAACATTATGGAAAAACAATCACGTGACCTATAGTAACAATGACCAATTTTCATTTCTACGCACTTCAAAATATTGGATTATGCCTGCGCTGTGGCATGCACACAATATAAGGTTATAAAGTTAATAATAAAATAAACAAAAAGTATGTATGTGGCCTTCATGAAAAATTGAGAGTTTTAACTGTAATTGAATATAGCCTATATTCAATTACAGTTAAAACTCTCAACTCAACTGTATTACTTAGCACTAAATATTAGAATGACCACCCAGGTATCCCTGTAGTAATAATATGAGACTTATACAAATATATTTTTTTAAATGTCACCAAGTTATAACCAAAACTCAATAAATGAAAATTTAATCAGTATGTATGTGTGCACGACGCGACCGAGTGCAATAACTACTTTTTTTACCTTAAAAAAGTTTATATGTCATACTTAAATAAATGGATAGCAAGGAGGTATCTGTGCGAGAAATCTATATGGCCACGAAAAAATCGCGGTGGCCATGGAGAGTTTTTTCTGTTATTTTTTCGTCACGTTTATTTTTATTGAAAAATGTTATTTTAATTTAATCGTTTATATATGTCTCGCACGGCCACCATCCACGTTCCACTTTTATGATAAAGTTTTTGTGTTTTAATTAATAACCAGCAAGATCGATTCGTCACAAAAATTGGACCATCGGCCGGATCAAGCAATATCGCGTCGACCCTATCTCATCGTAATTTTCATCGTTGTTGCCGCGATCATTGTGAAATCGAAGTTATCGAAAGCAAAGACTTAGTGTGGAACTGGAATCGTAGTGGAAAATGGTAGTGTGAACGTTGTGTTTAAAGTTTATAATGAAAATCGTGTCGTGTGTAAACTTTAAATAAAACATCGAAATATCGAAATCGAACTGTAAACTTCGTGTTCTCCAATAAAATTATTTCTTTCCGCCCGTATATGAATAAATGAAAAATGCCGCCAGTGACAACGAGATCGGTTACATCCAAACGTATAGCAGAAAACGTTCCCGCGTCATCATCTGTCCAAGGGTGGAGTCAGGCAGTAGAACCACCACCGCCAGTATTGGCACCAAGCATGCCAGCGCCAGCGGTGGTCCCAGTAGTGCAGCAGTGTAAAGAGGATAAGAAATCGAAATCATCAGCTAAGTCTGCTCGGTCAAGGAAATCGATAATGCGAGCAGAGGCAATGGAGCGCCTTGCTCAAGCAAAGCTGCAGGAAGCACGTGCAATGACGGCCGTTGCGGAAGCCGAGATGGCGCGTATCGAGGCGCAGTCTACTGATGACAAAAGCGACTACTGCGCTAGAAAAGATAAGTCGTTCCTTGTAAAAAGTTGGCTCGATACTCAGCCGAAGGTACAGGCTCTCGACGGACACGATGCTTGCTCGCCTCAACATCGCAACTACACGGATATGCCTCAGGAGCAACCATCCGCACCAGCGCCTCAAGGCCCACAAATTATAGATATGTCATCGCTGACTGCTGCTTTAATCGAGTCCGCTCGGGCTACAGCGTCGTTACAGCCAAAACACCTTCAAGATTTACCGTACTTCAATGGTGCAACCAATGAATGGTTAGCGTTTAAAGCTAGTTACCGCGATACAAATAAACATTACACTAAGACAGAAAACTTAGTGCGGCTACGAAGATGTTTACGTGGAGCAGCAAAGGAAACCGCTATTAAACTGTTTATAGGTGAGACTGAACCGGAAGAGGTGATGCAATTGCTCGAGGTAAGATTTGGACGTCCTGACTCAATAGTTATATCAGAAATAGAGAAACTTAAGACTCTACCCCGTCTTACTGATAATCCGCGCGATGTCTGTATATTCGCCAGCCGCATTTGCAATATAGTAGCAGTAGTACAGGCTCTTAATAAACAATTTTATCTATACAACCCTGAAGGGGTGAGACTGATCGTCGAGAAAATGACACCGGCTATTAAATACAGATGGTACGATTACGCGGCAGACAGGCCAGAAGATGAGCCTGACCTAATTAAAATTTCATCTTTCTTATCCAGAGAAGCAGAACTTTGTAGCCGATATGCGCAGGCGGAGAATGTTAGCGATCGGTCACCACCACAACAGAAACAACAACGGGCATATGCTGCTACACCGCCTAACACTACATCGGGTAAAACAACGAGCCCTACAGTTTGTCCGGTTTGTAAAGGTAAACATAATACACATGATTGCACGGATTTTAAGGACTTAAAAGTTAGTGACAGATGGCAGAAAGCAAAAGACAACAACATATGTTTTAGATGCTTAAATAAGAGATACTTTCGCCATCGTTGTAGCTACAAACCTTGTGGTGTAGACTCATGCAAGGGATCCCATCATCCACTGTTGCACAGTGAGACCTCCGTGGAGCAGGAAACTAACACGCAGAAGATGTTAACTGGAGATGCCAATCCAGCCGTTGTCGCTTCAACACGACCACAGATTTTAGAAAGAGCTTTGTTGAAGGTAATACCTATAAGAGTACGAGGTCCTACTGCTACTTTTGACACATTCGCGTTGCTCGATGAAGGCTCTACCGTTACTCTCATCGAGGATGATGTGGCTAGAGTTATCGGTGCCACAGGCCCTGAGGAACCATTCGAGATAGAGGGCATTGCGGGAGCACGAGTCAGCGCCAATACATCCAGACGCGTGTCACTGAATGTCACTGGAAAACACGCCCAAAAAGAGCACATATTCACTGCGCACACGATCGATCGACTACACCTCTCACCTCAATCAATAGACAAAAATTTGATAAACGCATGCGAGCACCTACATGAAATTGCCCAAGACTTGACATATAATCGTGGCACGCCAACCGTATTGATCGGGCAGGACAACTGGAACCTGATAGTATCGAGATCAATCAAGAGTGGTGCGCAAGATCAACCGGCAGCTTCACTCACAGAGCTAGGGTGGGTGCTTCATGGCCCGACTGGAGACAAAACTCAAAAAGTACATATCGTTTCGAATATTACAGTCCACTATAATGAGGAAGAAAGAATGGAAGACCTAATGAAGAGCTTCTTTGACCTTGACTCTATTGGAATCGAACCCAGGTGCCCCAAGAATTATCAAAACGAACTTGCCCTGGCTATACTAAAGGAAAAAAGTCGCCGCTTGCCCGATGATCGTTTCGAAACAGGATTGCTGTGGCGAAATGACGAGATCGTATTGCCTGATAATAGAGACTCAGCAATGAAACGGCTTATAAGCATAGAACGGAAGCTTGATAGAAACGTCGAACTGAAAAGGCAGCATCAAGATCAAATATCGTATCTGATAAAAAATGAGTATGCTGAGGTAACTACCAATTCACCGCATCCTCACCGCACCTGGTACTTACCTGACTTTCCTGTGGTCAATCCCACGAAGGCTAAACCTAGAATCGTGTTGGATGCAGCAGCCAAGACCAACGGAATCTGTTTTATTGATGCTTTACTCACTGGTCCGGACCTACTGAAATCGTTACCTGGATTACGCATTCGCCAGAGATGCATCGCAGCAACCGGCAAAATTAAAGAGATCTTCCTGAGAATAAGTAAGCGCGAGGAAGATAGAAATGCCTTTCGCTTCTTGAGGAGAGATGACCGCCGGAAGGGGCCTCCTATCGAGTATCGAATAAGCAATGTCACCTTTGGTGTAGCCTCATCGCCCTGCATAATAATATATTTAAAGGATAGAAATGCAAAAGCATATCGAATACTCGGAAAAATTATGCAAACGAGCAGCTTCGATAACAGTGACGTCAATTTAAGACAAAGATTGCGACGCTTACAGCGTCTCGATGATAGTTTTTTGGCCTGCTGGCTTCGCGAATACTTGCCTTTCTTTCAATACCGGCGGGAGCCGCGAGGCAGTGGACGAGTGGCGAAGATTGGCAATGTAGTACTGATGGTGGATGAGAATTTACCTAGAAATACTTGGTCCCGAGGACAGATTACCGCGACCTACCCGGGTAGAGATGGCATTGTCAGAGTGGTAGAGCTGAAGACTAAATCGGGACTTCTGAAAAGGGCAGTCAAAAAAGTCATCGTGCTTTGATAAATTGGGGTGCACAAGATGCACGGCGGGAGAATGTGCACGACGCGACCGAGTGCAATAACTACTTTTTTTACCTTGAAAAAGTTTATATGTCATACTTAAATAAATGGATAGCAAGGAGGTATCTGTGCGAGAAATCTATATGGCCACGAAAAAATCGCGGTGGCCATGGAGAGTTTTTTCTGTTATTTTTTCGTCACGTTTATTTTTATTGAAAAATGTTATTTTAATTTAATCGTTTATATATGTCTCGCACGGCCACCATCCACGTTCCACTTTTATGATAAAGTTTTTGTGTTTTAATTAATAACCAGCAAGATCGATTCGTCACAGTATGATTAAAGTACCATCAGGTTGATAATAAAAATAGTATGTAGCAGAAATCACTATTTAAATGTGTCAATATTGGAAAAAAAATTACTGTGATAACCTAAAATGGAACCAAAATAGGTAGGTAGTAGGGGGTAGTAGTGATCTTTGAAGCATTATGCTGCAGCTATCACTATTTCTATCATTTAACATTATGGATGTGGTGTAATGGTTGATGGTGGTATAGACTGTCAAGCAATGAAATAGCTAAATATAATTATGATAAATGATGATAGATGATTTAATTGAATTATACTCATGCTGTGTATGACCAAAATGCTGTCACTTATTTGGCACAACAAATAAGCATTGCAATTCAACGGGGCAATGCTGCCAGCATGTTTGGTACGCTATCTACTGGTAGTAGTGGGCTGGAGCAAATGCTCGAGCCCACTACTACCAGTATATAGGTCTATAGGTCATAGCGGCCAGTACATAGTCCAAATGTTTTTTTTTTATAGTAGTAGTAGGTAGCTTTTAGTATTAGTGATTATATCATTGTAGTATTGTGATAGATGATAAATGAAAATGGGATTTTGCATAAGTTATGCCGTAGACTATGCAAAATACCATTTTCAAGTCTGATACTTGTAAAAATTTGCATACCATTGGAAACATGTAACATCTTCAATTTGTAGATTTATTAACTTTGATAATTTATTGATATCATCATTTTTAATATTTATTTCCATCTTCGTAGCACTTTATTCTCTCTGAAATAAGATAAATAGGAGTAAATAAAAAGACTGGTAATGTTACAGCTTACAGGGGGCAGAGTCTGCTATTTTAGGCACCATAACAATTTAAAAACCATTCAATTGTCATCCAATTGTAATTGTGGCTTAAATCGGTAGTCTGCTAATTATCAATGGTTTTTGAATTGCATGACAAATGTCATCAACCAGACAAATGTCTGGTTTTACAATTGTTGGCAGAAATGTGACCGGTGTAGCCACTATAATAAAAGTTCGAACTACCGTATAATATGACTCGTAAATGTGTGCGTTAGGCATTATTTCAACATAGACAACTCCAAAAATACGCGCCATGTCATGTCAAGGTTAAGCAAGTTAACCTAAACCCAACCTACTTTTTACTAAGTTATTATTTTAATTGTTTGTAATCCATTGATTTTATGATTTACTGTCTTCTATAGTAAATCATAAAATCAATGGATTGTCCACGGCATTGACAAGTGAAATTGCCACAGAATGGACTGAATGAGAGTTGAAGTTGAAAATAATCAGAGTAGAAATAAACTCGGTATTGGTACGTAGGTAGTAGTGTAACTGTTTACGCACCTATAAGAAATGCAAACTCTCTTCGATAAAGGCAATCGGGAGTTGGCTTAAGAATAACTAAACAATCACAAAAGGCGGAGCCTCAACAATTGGTGTTTGACTGAATGTGAGCTTTAAATAGCTCATGAGTCGAGTGTAAGATTCAGCATAATCTAAAAGGTTGGTTAAATATTGTTTACTTCTTAGCTTTTAACTATTACAATAATGTTGGAACCCATGTCCATCAGGCATGGTGTGAAATTACAGGGATTTTTTTATCCAGTGACTCGGTGTGTACAAGTTCATAGTTATTAGACCTGTTTTTCGTCTATATTTTTATAGTTTTAATATAAATAGGTACTAGGGATTGTAGATTTCTTATCTCCGTGGTTCACTGAGAATCTCGGCTCCTTTTCTATAATTAAAATGCCTGTTTTATTTATTTCAGCATTCAAGAAGCATTCTAGCACAAAGGTATCTACTACCCTACCCGCTCAACGTAACCATGGACTGTTTTTGTGCATATTTTATAATGAATAAAGAATCATTTAAATATTACCAAAAATTTTATTTTAAATACATACTAAGTGGATAAATAATACATACTGAGTTTAATACATACTGAGTTTAATACATACTGAGTGGAAGATGTTATTTTGGCTGATGATGATTGAAACATTGAAACATATTGTCCTCATGTAGATATAGCAGTAAGCATATTATAAATATGTTCCTCTTAGTATTAAGTACTAATGTACATTGTGTTGGTGTTCAATAAATAAGCAATTTAATGCTTTTCACAACAGAATAACAAGAATAATGAAAAATGAACTTATCCTTCATAGTAACACAATAATAATGGCAATCTTTATAATTCAGGTATTCTTTACAATTCAATTATCTAGGCAGTGTATGGGGATAACAAGGGTCATCCCAGTCCATCCGGGTCCAGTGTTAAATATTATTAATATAATAATAATAATAATATGTGTGGACATCTCACACAACGCCATCTAGCCCCAAACTAAGCAAAGCTTGTGCTATGGGAACCAGATAACTGATACAATACTTAGATACTTTTTTGTTTGTAAATACATACATAGAATATAATATGACACCCAGACACAGAACAAACACCTATGTTCATCACACAAATGTTTGTCCTGAGTGGGAATCGAACCCACAACCCACTGTTCAGAAGGCAGGGCTACTACCAACTGAGCTATCGGGCCAGGATAGGCCAATATCGCATGTTACATACTTTATAATGTAATGTATACAAACATAGAGTACCTGCTAGTCTACCGGCAATATGTAAATATATTTAGGTCTGTATTTTTCATCTCATAATGTACCTAGAAGTATACAATAAATAATATCTCATATATTACTTAAAGATTTCAGGTATTCTATACATTGCTTAGGTATTATTATTTATACATGGTCAGGTCAGGTGATAAGTCTTGCATTGACATCCCACTTAGGGTGTATTGTGCATATATATTGACCTGCCAGCATCTAACCAAGCCATCCCAGCTACTTGCAGTGAAGGATGTGGCTCTGGGCTGCTGGCACAGCTGCTCCAATGGCACTGGTGATGAGTGTTGGAATGATAATGAATTATGTCTTATACATTCCTGATGTATATTTGACTTCTGCAGTTGTGTAGCTCAGTACCTAAGCACTTGTTCCACAGTTACATTTTGTGTTAAATCTTAGTTTTCATGTGTTTGTAGATATTGAATAATCTCAGATTGCTATTGTACTAATGCAGGATCTATCAGTGACTGTCCCTACTTATCATGCTGCTGCTGTAAACAATTTGCCTTAATGAACTTACAGGGATTAAGAGGTATGGAATGGGAGAAGGTAATGTGGTAAGGTAAGTAAAAAAGTGTGTACAGATTTTTTCTTTATTTATTTCTTTCCTACCCTTTGTAAATATCCAGTTTTAATATCAGGAGCCGGTGGCCGGGTCGCCATGTAGTATTAGGAGGATCTCTGGTAGATTTCAAACATAATGGGTTACATGGAGGAGCCAGCTCCGAAGGTGGTCCAAGTTCTGGTTGTAATGAATGAAACAAGTGGTTGATAGTAGGTACTGGAGTATATTGAGGCATCTACAAGGTGAAAGGTGTAACCTTATAGTGCCTGGTTTTTTATAAATTAGTTCAGAAACATTTTACAGGTAGTAACGGGATGTAGCAGTGCAAATCTAATTCTATTTGGGGGTGGTAAAGACTGCACTGACATCCTGCATGGGGTGTATTATGCATTTCCCCCTGCCAGCATCTACCCATGCCAGTCCAGCTCCTTCATGTAGAGGAGCACTGCCTTTGATCGCTGGCACTACTGTTTCAGTGTTGTCGCATTTGATGGTATAGGTGGTTTGGAGACCAATGGCCTTCGATCCCATGTCGTTGTTTTTGTTCGTTTAGTAGTTGAGTGGTTTCTCTTCTCTTCTGTGGCTGTGCAATGTAGTAACACATGTTCCACAGTCTCGTTTTCCTGCATGCAACCCCGACATAGAGGGCTATCTGTGGCGCCGATTTCGTGCAGGTGATAATTGAGGTGACAGTGACCTGTGATGAACACTCACAACCACGGCCGGAGACGCCACGATTTTAGGCCGCTCCGCGCTTAAAAATCTCTAAAATAGGGTTTTTAGCAACGTAGAGTCGTGAAATAGCTCAAAAAGTGCGCGCACTCAAGGTCGACACGGCAGTGAAAACCGTTTTTACGTGAGAGAAGAGTTCGGCTAGTTATAGCCAAAAAAGTGGAAAGTGTTTTTACAAAATCTTTAAAGTGATACGCAAGCGTCAAACGATCGGTGACCCCCACTATTTCAAGTGCGGATCGGAAGCCGCGCTGGAGGCCTATAACAAAAACAAGTACCACGTGGCCACGAGGTCACCCGTCCAGGCCTGCTAGCGGGGAACTAAGTACGCAGCCAGGAAGAGGGTCCGAAGGGGACAGTGGTAGCAGTTTACGCAATTCAAAAAAGTTTAGTTTTGGACTTGTTATGGCATTTTGAAATTTAGTGCAGTGTAAAGTTTTTAAATTTTTTTTTATAAATTCAAATCTTCAGCGACGACCTACCCCCAAAATTTTGCCAGGGGTAGGCCCATATGTAAGGAGAAATTTAGTTAAGAAATTAGATTTTTAGGTCTTAAGCGCGCGGAACTATTTAATTTAGAGTAATTTTACAAACCGCAAAACGAAAACGAAACGGCTAGAGATAGGCGGATTTTGGGCCGAATTTGACAAAAAATTTTTGAGACGCGCCATTGTTAATTTAGTATATAAGTATTTAGTTAACGGACTCTACGTAGTCAAAAGTTGTGACTCAAAATTGACAAAAAATGTTTGGACCAAGCTATTAAAGCTTGTAGGAACCCACTACTGATACAGGTGGAGCCTACCCTATACGACGTTCCTAAAAGTAGAGGCCTACTCTACCTAGAGAAGTAAGCTTTTTATTTGTGTGTTGCTGAACTCAACTTAGGAGCACTAACTGGACCAGACTAATACTGGTAGGGATAACAATAACGTTGTACTTACCTTGTACTTACCTTGGAACTCCATCCACCAACCACGAAGTGCTGCCTGGGTTGACCGAAGCTCGACGAAACCTTAAATAGAAAGGATATAGATTAGGACGTAAGTTTTACTCACACTTAACATTTTATTTTACAATTTTCAATATTTATAACTTATAGAAACTTACATTAAAATCATATATACATTGACACATTTCAATTATCAATTTCCTTTTCCCCATCAACATGTTTCGCACCCCGAAAAAACTAGACCAGGGCCTAAACCGCACCACGACTCTGACCGGACTTGGGAGTGAGAGTGTGGCACCGTCGGCAACGGTATCCCCAACTCTACCAGCTCTACAAACGCAGAGCGTAAGAAAGAGCATTGACATATGGGAGACCGCAAAACCGGAATGCAGCCGAACCAGCCTAACCCCACCCCAAAAGACTCAGGAGAAAAGACAGCTAAAACCAAATACTGCAATTCGACGACTGGGGGCCGATATGGTAATCAGCCCACCGAGACCAAGCGGATCAAAATCAGCAGACCGGGTAACTGAAGCGAGGAACTGGCTAAAGAAAGCTAAACAATATATGAATCAATCTAAAAATCTAAGAAACGATATAAGGAGCGGCGTTACGGAGGCTATAGAACAGCTCTACCGACTCTGGTTAAGGAGGCGAGTTCAGCCAAAGGTAGGCCGGAACCGGAACTGGAGCAGCCTACGGAAATACCGCAGGTCGAAAATCAAAAGGTGCAAAAACCGGAAGAAAGTGAACTAAATAAATAGTGGGAAGAAATGATGCAGAAACACATGGACATGATGAATAAAAACATGGAAGTGATGCAAATTAACAATGAAAAAATGGAAGATCTGAAGGTGACTCGGGAAAAGCTATGCCAGTGTTGCAGCGGCGACCTCCAGAGTGCAACTTCCATGTCAACCAACTTTGCACTCGGTGATCGTCACTGCCAAAAACGAAACTGACACTGGAGAAGAAGTTTTTAGTAAGATCAAGAAAGTAATGAACGCTAGCGATGGAGGAGTCATAGTAGAAAAGATAAGAAAGGCCAAGATAAAAAAGTTATAATAGGATGTAGGACTAGGACGGAAGAAGAAAGAAGGAAGGTTAAGGATAGGCTCCATGGGGCACCAGAGTTGAATGTCGAAGACATTAAAAATAAGGATCCGCTGGTTGTGCTGAAAAATGTAGTACATATTAATAGCGACGAAGAGATGATGAAAGCCTTGAGAAACCAAAACAAAAATGTCTTTAAAGACATTGGTAAGCAAAACGATAGGCTAGAAGTCGCTGTCAAGAAAAGGACAAGAAATCCGCACACCAGCAATGTGGTGCTTAGGGTATCCTCGAGGATATGGCGGGCCGTGCTCGAAGCCGAGACAGTGCATATTGATCTGCAGCGGGTTAGAGTCGAAGACCAGACCCGCTGGTCCAGTGTTCACTCTGTCTGGGCTACGGGCACGGCCGTCGCTTCTGCACTCAAAAGACTGAGAAGTGCAGCCACTGTGGGGGCCCTCACTTGAAAACAGATTGCGCTGAATGGCTGGCAGCAACACCACCAACCTGCTGCAACTGTTTAAGCGCAAAGATGGATAAGACGTGCCACAACGCCTTCAGCTCGGAGTGCCCAGTGAGACGGAAATGGGATGCTTTAGCACGCTCATCCGTGGCGTATTGCTAAGGGCACCTCGGTGAATAATTCTGTCGCAGACAATAAGAATGTACATCATCGCGTAGGCCAACTTTCAAAGAAAGAAGGTCGCTACAGATGACCTTATGCTGGAGGCCAGCAGGAAGAGAATGGCCATTGCACTGCTCCAAGAACCATATATAGGGTCAATCGGGAGAGTAGAGTTATGCAGGCGTCAGACCAAAACGCGTTAACTGATGACGGTTCAGTCAAAGCAGCAATTGCAGTCTTTGATTCTGATCTGGACGTCATCCAGTGCCCTGACTTTACAACGACAAATATCGTCACTGTGAAGGTCAGGACGATAGCGTGGGAGATCCTGATAATATCTCTTTACTTAGAACCTGACACGCACGAAAACCCAAAGCCAATTGAGCCATATCTTGTACAACTGGGCAGAATTATGCAGCACTTCCATGCACACAAATACATCTTCCTTAGGGGTGATGTAAATGCAAAGAGCGCATGGTGGGGTGTGCGAGAACCGACAGCAGGGGATCAATAGTGGCAGGAGCTTTCGAAGACATGAACCTGCAGATACTCAATAACAACACAACGCCAACGTTCTTCACCGTAAGGGGAGGGAAAGTATATAGCAGCTATGTCGATGTGACGGCCTGCTCGATCTGGTGGAAGACTGGACCCTCGATGAAGGAATGACCACCTCAGATCATAATACGATAGTTTGTAAAATTAAACTAGCAAAATCAGAAGGTAAAGACATAGTAAGAACAACTAGAACATATAGATAGATAGATAGATAGAAAATGCTTTATTGCACAAATAACAAATGTAGGTACAAAGGCGAACTTAATGCTAGAGAGCATTATCTTCCAGTTAACCTGGGTGTAACATGGAAATTTTTGCAGGGCAGTGCAACGCAACTTAAATATAGATATTGATGATACGCAACTTAA
This sequence comes from Ennomos fuscantarius, assembly GCA_905220475.3. Lineage (NCBI taxonomy): Eukaryota > Metazoa > Arthropoda > Insecta > Lepidoptera > Geometridae > Ennomos > Ennomos fuscantarius. The sequence goes on along the minus strand of HG992023.1, from coordinate 4,206,374 downwards.
ATGAGATATTGCCTAAATAACATATAAAAAAAAAACTAACATAAATTTAATTTTCCTGTATCCCTATTCACATACATAGCTACTTAATAACTACTAATTTAACACGTATAAACTAGGAGTTTTATATATTATATGTATATATATATATATATATATATATATATATATATGTATGTATACACTACACATTATATATAACATAAATATTAATAATGTATATAATTTATATATTAATATCTACAATATGCATACTTATATTTTAATCGAACCAATATAATTGCTCATTTACTGTTATTATTTTGGAGTGCAAGTTAATGGTTACATATAATATGTAATGGTTATATATAATGTAATGGTATACATATAATAGTAAAAAAGCTAACCGGGTCCAATTTCATGAGAAAATGGGCCAGTTGTTTGACGAATATAATATAAATAGCATAGATATTAATAAAATAGTAAATATAACAGATTTAGAAAACATAATAGGCAAATATATTAATATAGTAAAACAAGCTTCAGAAAATTGTATATGACGGCGGCAACGTCCAGTTATAAACTCTATGCACAGCGATCGAGCACCGTAATTTACCCTGTGGTGGCATTAAATTTATTACAGTGGCAGCACCGGCAACTGTCATGGCGCCCCTACCTGTCTGGCTATATAAAGGGATCGATTGGTGCGCTACGGGGCATTCTTGTTCCAGACACGGCGCGGTGTGGACATGCTGAAGGCCTATTGTTATATAGGTTGCAACCTACCCACAAACCGTGCTGTCGATATATACCTAAATTAAAACAAAAACAAAAAGTTAAACTAACGTGGAAGACTGAGGAACTCACCAAACTGAAGAGAGAGGTCGCCACCAGAAAGCGCAGGATCCACGGTGCAGCGCCGGGCCGACAGCGTGTAGTTGATGAGTATCTGCAAGCAAAAGAAGAATATGAGATAGAAGAGATGAAGGTACGTACAGCGATATACACGTAAAAGCTGGAAGGGGTTCTGCGAAAAACAAGATAGAGAAACCATGTGGGAGGGCATTTACAGGGTAATTGGAAGAACTTTAAAACGTCAGGAGGACCTTCCACTCGTACACGAAGGTAGGACGCTGGACAACAAGGAATCCACAATGCTCCTTGTTCAGACATTCTATCCTGAGGATAAAACCGAGGCGGACACTGAACAAGTGAATGGGAAGGAACATAATGAACCGTATGACCTGCCATTCACATCTGTCGAGCTAAACACAGCCATTGCTAGCTTTAACCCAAACAGGCACCCGGATCTGATGGGTTCACAGCGGACATCGTCAAGCGAGCATTACTACATGCTCCAGAGCTTTTCCTATCACTGGCCAACAAATGCCTGGAACTGGGATATTTCCCGGTACCCTGGAAGGAAGCAACCGTCGCGATCATAAATAAATCTATTACCTCTGCGATATTTCCGACAGCCTGGAAAACGGCAGTCGTTAAACCCATACCCAAAGTTACTACCCCTCAGGATATTAAAGAATTGCGACCTATTAGTCTGTTGCCGTGCCTTTCTAAGGTTCTTGAAAAAGTGGTTTGTTCTCAAGTTACTAAATATTTGGAAGAAAATAACATTTTACCGGAAATGCAATCAGGTTTTCGTAGGGCTAGAGGAACAAATACGGCATTGCTAGACGTTACTGATAATATACTTGCAGCACAGGATGTTGGTATGGGTACAATATTAGTTCTATTAGATTTTTCACTTGCGTTTGCGTTTGATTCTATAAATATTTCTCTTCTGTTAGCTAAGCTTAACTTTTATGGATTTGATTCAAATGTGGTCAGGTGGTTTAATTCATATTTGAGCAATCGTACACAACTTGTCGAACTGAAAAAGGATAATGGAGAAGCTCTTCGTTCCGACAAACTAGAAGTTACTAGAGGTGTACCACAGGGTTCAATTTTGGGTCCGTTACTTTTTATTTTGTATAGCCCAGATATCCTTAACAGTATCCAGCATGCTAAGTTCCATATATACGCTGACGACATACAATTGTATCTGTCCTTTAAACCAAATGACTTGCGAGCAGCAGAGGCTGAATTGAACGAAGATTTAGAGCGAATCCAAGCGTGGGCTATATCGAACTCATTATTACTGAATGCCAAAAAGACTAAATTCATGATTTTGGGTTCTAAACATCAAACGCATCGAATAGGACAGTTGAATCCTCAGTTGCTGATAGGTGGAGAAGCAATAGAACGAGTTGCTGAAGCACGGAATTTGGGTCTTATATTCGATGAACAGCTAAGATTTGAGCATCATGTATCCGAATCCGTTAAGAATTGTTTTTATCGCCTAAAAGTGTTATATAAAATTCGCAAGTATTTAAGTACGGACATGCGAATTTCTCTTGTAGACTCACTTGTGCTCTCTAAGTTTAATTACGTTGACTCTGTCTATGGCCCCTGTCTTTTTTCGAAAACCTCGCGTCTCATTCAGAGAGTGCAAAACGCATGTGCTCGGTTTTGCTTCCAAATACCGCCGCGTAGCCATGTAACTCCCTTCTTAAATCGTAATAACATTTTGAATATGAAGCACAGAAGGGACCTTCATTTGGCTACTCTTATGTTCGGAGTGGTTAAGTTTAAACAGCCTCAATATCTTTTTTCAAAATTTGTATGGGCCAGTGACCATAAAAAATATGTCGTCTATCTCCCAAAACTTCTTGACTTCCTGAAAAAGCTGGTCATCTGAAACGAAAAACGTATTTATGTTGTCCTCTGTCTGGTTCTCGCCAACACTTCCTAAAAGAAGCCAGCCGAACACAGAGTTCAACGCCGACGGTTGCTGCGGGCCTCCGCTCACACTATAATTAGAGAGGGGAAGATCTCAGCACCGAGAAGAATATCGATCGGAACAGGTTTATCACATTCTGGATCAGCCCGAATATGAAGCCAAGACGATTTGTTGAGCCTTACGCTCGGCATGTTTCCGCAAATGTTAGGTATTGTCAATGCTTCGATGTTGAGAGCTACTTGACCCTTAATACCTATCTGAAGTTGAACAGCTCCAGAAATGGAGGCTGACGATTGACCTACGCCCACGAACTTGGCGAGAAGTCACACGTTTGTCAAGTGCTAGTTGGTTTACTGCGCGTTCTAAAATATAATGAGCTTGACTACCAGTATCGATAACTGCACGGAAAGGCTGGTAGTTGCCCGACGAGTCACGAATATTTATAACGGCAGTAGAAAGAAGAACAACCGAATTATCACCTATGTTTGTTAAAACACGGACGGGTTCATTGACCGAAAGCTTCTGTTCCGAGAGGTTCACTTCATTGTCCTAGTGAAGAAGCGTTTGATGTCTCTGACGGCACTTCTGACAAGTGAAAACCGATTTGCAATCGCGAAGAATGTGTGAAGGTTTCAAACAATTAAAACACCAACGGTTCTTTTTCGCGAAATCATGTCTTTCCTGAACAGACTTGGCCGCAAAGGAACTGCAATGCGAAATTGAATGAACTTCAGAACAGAAAGGGCACTTAGTAGCCACCCCTGGCATAGTGGTTGAAGTTGAAGTCGATTTCTTCACTTCCGGTTGAGTTGTTGTCTTCTCTGAATTCGATAACAACGACGACGTAACCTTTTTGTTGTTGTTGTTGTTGTTGTTCGACTTGACATACTGATTCTGATTACTATTACTAGTAGACGGTCGCGTATCACGATCACGATTACCCGAAAAGTGGATATCTCGCACAAGCGCGTCACACTGCGACTCAAGGAAAACCTTTAGGGCGTTATAGTGCGGTGGTTCCGATGACGGATGCGCTTGTTCGAAAGCACAGCGCGTCTTCGAATCTAGTTTCGATAACAAGTGGTAACAAAGTACAAAGTCCCATTGGTCAGTCGGTAAGTTAAGACCTTTTAGAATAGTTAAGTTTTCATTAAAAAGATCTAACACGCGTCTAAATTCGGTAGGCGAGTTCACCTTCAAGTTAATATTTTGCATTTCTCGCCAACAAGTGAAGGCGAGTTCACGTTTATCACGATAACGAGCTACTATTGTCCTATACGCTTCCTGATAATACGCGCCTTGTATAGGAAACATGCGAATAAGTCCCTACGCGTCCCCGAATAAACTTGCTCGAAGATAGTGCATCCGATCAGAGTCCGATAGATTCATTCAAATGAATAAGCGAATTGAACGCATCGTAGAACATAGGCCATTCTTTAATGTTGCCGGTAAACTTCGGCGGATCAATTTTCGGTAGTTTAATAGTTGACGCTGCTGACGCTGGTTGCATCGTGGATGATGCCGCAAGAGTAGACGAAGACTGAACAAGCGCTCGATGAATCGCGATTATTTTAAAGAGAATATCATCGAAGGTACAACGAATAGAATCTTCATCATCCGCGTCGGAATCTGCGTCAATAACAGACAATATGTCTAGATGCGCCTTTTCAAAATTATCCGAGTTTTTCTTCAACATCGAATGATGAGCAAGAAACTCGTCCATACAAGAAGGATCTGCTTCTGCTTATTGAGCAACTTCCCAATCGGTTAAGTGCTAAAGTTCGCTTACGACGCAAAACTGGCAAGTCGGTATTCGATAGGCCACAAGACTCCATAGATTTAGTTTTAGTTTTCTTGGAAAGATGGCCACGTTTAGGTACAAAAGACATGTTTAGAATTGATATAAATCCACAATAATCGATATTAAAGGAAAAATACAAAAATAAAGTTATCGACTGAATCGATTAATTTGTTTACGGTACCCTAAGAGTTACGATTACTATTCTTAAAACAAAAAAATACTATTGATGAACGGTTCGAATTGTTTTGTAGATACACGAATACGGATGAGTAGATAACAGCTGGTTTACCTACAAAGTTAATTGTTGTGACGTTAAAATGTACTTGTCAACACATGCACTGAATAGTACGAACGATAATTTGCATGTACCTACAACGTACTGAACAACAATTCTGAATAGAATTAATACAAAACACTGTAAATGAATAGAATTGACGATAATTACGAGCGGGCTGTCCGAATGAAGTAATAAACAACGTATGATACGAGACGTAGGTACCTAAGAAAATGGCCGGGTACGTAATGGAAATTGTCTTAGGTGAACGGATTGGAATGTTTATTAGTTTCTTCATAAAAATTACGATTAGAACAAAAATTAATACACCGATATAAACTAGATGATGAATTCTATCGGATTGTTCATATACTTGAGAAAAATCTACAATACCTAACGTGATTCGAAACGATTAAATAAATAAAACGTAAACCAACGTATGGTAAACCCTTTCGTGCAAATGACGAAAGTTAATGGAATATCTGCTAAATTTTACGTTTACTTTTAAAAGAATCTAAAAGTTCCCTGGTTTCGGCACCAAACAATGTTAGGGGAACGGTTAGTTCCCTTGTAACATAAGGGATGAAATCATATTTATATTTCAAAGCGATTGCAAGGCACACACTTGTTCGTCGAATAAAAGAAATTAGACAATACAAGCCGACTTACCCAGATCGGTCCCAGAAGCGTTAGCAACTCACACCACACTGTTATTAACGTCACAATAAAGTTCCATGTGTAAAATATCCGTGAAATTTTGATTAATTTTTATAACGATTTATTTCGAACAGCGCCGGCCGGCATTCACGACGATATATTTATTGGCCCGTTGCACAGACTAGCGTTGAAGCGCGCGCGCACAGACTAGGCAGCGATGGCGCGAATCGATTGTTTGGCGGGCAATCGATTAAAGCTTGATGATGGTTTTCTTCAGTGGTTTCTTGAGACCTTACCCCAGGAAGCCAGCTAGCACAAGTCTCTCATTGTGCTTGTCGTTCTTTCCATTACTCAACGACCAGAGCATGTTTAGTTTGCAATCGCTAAGAAATGAAACTAATAGAAAAATAACATCGATTTGAGAATATACGATTACGATACAGACTTATTGGTGTCGTTGGCTTCAGCGGGAAATTATCTGCAATAATACATTCTCAAAATACCGAAATGAGGCTTAAATCTCGAGATTTTGAGTCTAAAAACGGCTTATGTCACAGGAATACAGTTAGCTTAGCACAAAAACATTATTATATTATATTTTTACAGTAATTGTACGAATTAATACTATATTTAGTATTTTAAAATATAATTAATACATGTTCAAGCAGCTGAAACTTACATAAACCTTCTATTACCTTATAAGCACTCTACATTAAAATGAAGCCGTTGAAGTTTAGTCAATTTTCTCGTAACTATCAATTTGACAGTAAAATCTTTTTTATTCTCAACCCTTCAATTGTAATGTAGAAATAGATAACATACATGAGTTAGTGAAAGATGAGAATGTAAGAAACAAATTTTTAAAATATTGTAGTAATATATGTACAAAAGTTATAAAAAATAATAATAAGTTAGATCATTCAGTTAATTATATATTGTTACATATATATAAGTTGACTTAGAAAGTAAGTATAAGATGTAAAACGGATAAAAATTGTAAAAGATACAAACGAATGAATATTTAAGTTTAGGATATAAATAAGATATAAAATGTAATAGATATAAGATAGATAGTAGGGTTATTAGCTAGCAAAAAAAAACCCACAATAAGGCGGAGGTCTTGCCTTGTCAATTTCAGAAAATTGTTAGTGAGTTTTCTGTTAATGTAAATGGGATGGAAACATCACTTTTGCCTGCCTACAATAATTGGTTTATATAATCGCAATAAAACGCTTCGTCAAAAAAGAAAAAGGCAAACTAGTTTCATTGGGCAGCGTAGCAGTAACATTTGCAGCTACTTCCTCACCTCGATATGCCTGTGTAAACTTACAACCCACCACTGGTTCAGTATTACCGATGCCTAAAGTTCAACCACTCAGCGAAGGCCTGCCGAGGGTAACAGCTTGTCTTGTGCTGGGCGGCACTGATAAAATAATGCGATGTAGATGGACTCATATGCATTAACACTTAGCCATCTCAAGAGATTGCTCAGTTAAGAGGCTAAAATGGTAGATAAGGAAAATCTCCTCAGCCTCTACTGTTCGTATACCATCAAATGTTTCCGACCCCAAGCAATTTCCTTCCTTGGTCAAGCCCAAAGTTTCCCATCAATCAGACAAAAAGTAATCAGGGATCACAACACAAGGCACTGAAGACGGACGCAAATATTGTGGGCAATTTAATAATAATTAACGCAATTGTTAAGCCCTTATTGCTTTACAAATAAAATAATTTTGTCAAATAATTTAATTTAGTATGGAAATATATACATACGCTATCGGTTCAACATACAAAGCTTGCCGAGTAAATAATCCTTACAAAATAAATTCCTCTCTGAAAATAATGTAAGTAGATGTGCGTTTATCGAATGAGATGTGGCTTAAAAATAGTAGTAAAATACCTAATTGTGCATCTTACTATGAGTCATTTTAAAATTCATTAAATGCACATAATTTAGTCGGAATTTTAATTAAACAGTAACCTATTTAGTACCACTTATTTTTATTAATCTTTTTAAAATATTTGTAGATATAGAAACATCTTTAGGCAAATTGCATATTCTTTGCGTCTACTGTCCATCTTTCTAACAGCACTTTGATTCCAGTAATACGAAAAGTTGTTACTTGAAACTCCTAAGTCACGTCTCATGATTTTAATGCACATTACATTTGTGAATGACGTGTCCGTTACCATTATCCAACTGTAGTTGATATATAAATGTGAAGCCGTCAGTGTATGACGCTCGTCCTGTGGAAGAGAAAAAATATTTACTTATAATTATATATTATATTAAGTAATAAATAATTATTTAGCTGGAACTTTTTGGGGCACCAATATCAAAACTTTGAGCATGTTGTATAAAATCATAGTCAGAAGTTATTTTGACTACAGTAGTTTAGCTTACACTAGCCTGGCCTATAGGAAACGAAGAAAGTTTTTTTAAATAGATAATTCAACCACCCATTTCACCCTCTTAGGATTGGAATTTCGAAAAACCCTTTCTTAGTGGAGATATCCACTTTACAAAGAACACACCCTCCAAATTTCGAGTCTCTAGACCAGCGGTTTAGGCTGTGTGTTGATATATAAGTCAGTCAGTCAGTCTGGACTTTGAACTTTATATGTATAGATGAATGCTAATGTTTCATGGTTAAGAAAACTTGATGTTATACAAAATATAGGTCTAAGTAATCAATGGAGCTATACACTCTATACCGATTGTTTATGTGGAAAATGAGAATTGCATACCTCCGTTAGCCATGCGGCGCTGCACTTGCAGCTCTCCGAGAGATTTTGTCTCAAGGAGTTATTTCCCAACAATGCTGTTTTATAGTTCTATAGTTCTTGATAAAGTTTGTTACCCTGAAGAGGTCTCTCAGTTAATGGCAGCTCCTAATTATTCCCTGAAATTATTAATATTAATTATTGCCTGAAATTGTAAACAGAATGAAACAGTTAAAAACCTTACAAAAGATATTTATGTAAATGTTAAGTGGCCTGTATATAAATGTCCATAAAACTTTTTAGTTAGTTATTTAGATATTTTATATTATTATTTTATTTCATAGGTCTACCAACAATTATATCATTAAAACTAATGTAACAAACACGATCATAATAAAACTAAATGTATAATTAATTACAGGCAAACACCGCATGCTACAAAACTTTAAAAGAATAACACTTAATTTAAATATAAAGTGGGATTTAGATTCTATGACTGTAAACCCCTGGAGTATGAATATTTGTGACTAAATTGAACAGTCTACAATCGTTTCTATAGAATAAACATAGACGATTTTGAAATAACATCGCTTAAACTATCAAAAACGCAAAATGGGAAAATATGAATGTTTAGTTAGGGTATTGTTTCACCAAAATCTACATTCAGGCTAATTATACATCACCTGTAAAAATCACGACAATCAATTTTGGTAGATGGCATACATGCCTACTACTATAAATGAAAGGTAGTATACTTAACTAACAACAACTTTATTGCCTAGTATGTGTTGATAAAATCACTCAGGGATGAAGCTTCAGGTTCTTGTCCAGCGTGAGTTCTATAATCACGATGCACAATAATCACACACTCGCGACAATACGAAACTGTACCTGCGAGCGGCACTGCGGCGGGTAGCACGGTGGCACGCTCCGTTAAAGCCTTAGGGCACGAAGTATATTTCAAGCTTTGATGATCAGTCCACCCGCGCAAGCCCAGCGACAGGTCCCTGGGCCCGTACCGTGAGCTCCTAGCGGGAGCCTAAATTGGACCGCGTTACCTTTGTCTCACTGTATGGGCCCAGTTAGCGTCAGCAAAGCCTACCCTTGTAGGCAGTGCACACCAACTTGTAGAATTCAACGATGACTTTGATCCTAGACCCTAACTCGGATTAACTGTGTTTAGAGACCCAAGAATGGATTATTATATTTATAGTTGTTGTATTATATATTATATTTTTACAAGAAAAGTTGTTGCAAAAAAAAGAGCTATATTATATTATAATTATATTTGGATTGCCTAAATAAATAAAATAAAATAAAACTGCGAGGTCTATGGTCCCACAACACGCAGACGTAGATCAAGTTTTTTTGTATTTTATATAATTGTATTGCAAGATTATAATATTTGTATAAAATTAAAATATTCACATTCATAGGTTAAGCAATATACGCAAATAAATAAATCATACAAATCTTTCAATCATTCATTCAAATATTTGCACTTTTAGCCGTGCACAAATTTTTGTCCTGTCGCGGGAATCGAGCCTGCCACCTCCGGGTTTAGAACCGACCTGCTCAACCACCGCACCACAGAGATAAAATAGATTTAAATATACCTATCAATAATATCATTGACAGGTAAATAAAAAGTCTCCAAGTTGAGGTTAACACTGTAACCTTTGAGAATGTGGTGGCTTAAAATGATGGATGGCCTCGGCTAGGAGACAAGTAGAAAACAGAAGATAATGTAAAGGGCGCCACATGCTAGTATTTTACAACCCTGGCACGAAGAGTTGTTGAAAAAAAAAGAGGTATATTTGCAAAATAGACAGGTATGTATAGAGAAGGAATAAAATAGAATTTGTTTTAAGTACCACAAAAGGAAGCAGACAATAATTTACTCTTAGGATATAGGTGAATTCCGAACTTAAATTCTAGGACTTAGCCTATGTACATTATAAATCCATAAAAACATATAATTTTGTATCACAATTAACGTCTGAGGCAGCCGTTGTACATCACAGTGTACCACAAAGTTACAGGCTCAATTAGCTTCGTGTGAGCCAATACCGTAGGGAAGAATGATGGCACACTTGATTTTAAATTTAAAGAAAAATGGAAGGATTTTACCTGGGTTATACTTTGAAGAATGTAGGTGGTGCAAAATGAATGCCAAGGGGACTCGAATGGGCCTCAGCGGTCAGGAAGCGCGATGCTAAGTGCAAGCAAGCAGCGTGCGTGGCATCGATCCCCAAATTTGCATCAGATAGGCAGCGTGCGAATCGCCCAGGCGAGCGACCGAACAAAAGTCTGAAATTGCGCAAAAGAAGCCACTGTCATACTGAACTTGAAGACATTCTAGCACATGCCAAAGGTTGACGCGTCAAAACTTTTATAACCTAATTTTCAAGTACCAAAAAAAAATTATGAAAAACTCACTCGGTCTTTCCGATTTTATATCCCGCACGTAAAGCTTCTTGTTGGAAAGACTGCAAAGGCATCAAAATGATGCTACAGCTCCACCAAAAATCACGTTGGGCTTGTCGAACACCCGTCGACATCAGCCTCGCCAGCCCAAAATCCTGGAAAGCGAATGCACAACCTTCAAGACACTGATTGAACCTTCCCGATCGCTATTCTCAATTCACAATATACTCACAGTCTCCGGAGAACCACAACACTTCCAAAAGTTTGTACACGACGACAAATGCGTGCCAAAAGAACAAGTAAAAATGGCTTACCCCTGCCGGCCTCACCGAAAATAGTGATGTCAAAAATCACTGTTTGACAATCATCGACAAGACTGATCGATAAAATGCTTTCAGTCGATAAACTACTGAAACTATAGTGACGAATGGCGCCACAGATAGACTTCCCACATATATTGCTGCCCAAACGAAGTATAATTATTGAATAATAACAGACTAAAGTTGTCGTTCCTCCTTTTCTTTTGATTTAAATAACATGAAACTACAATTCCCTAAGATAAAAGCAAAGATTGTCGATAAAACTACAACCTCAGGGCCCACAGACACCTCACTAGTCTGATTACGTGCTGTATGGGGCATCCTAATTTCTCTTAATTTTTTGAGACTGCAATGCCGATATTATATTTTAATTCACTGTATTTATTTATACATATTAATGTTTTTGATTAGTTACTTATTTAGCATTGTAAATATATAAAAGATTTCATATTGACTCTTAGAAGTACATGACGCAATTTCCACTCGTAAGGCGAAGTTGCCAGCGGTGAAAACCAATTGCTATCTATTTCCTTTTTAAAGGTTTATTATTATAAACCTTCAAAAAGTTTTATTAAATTAAATCTACGAAATTGTATTATAAAATTGACTGTAAAAAGAATGAAACGTGATTTCACGTGTACTCAGTTTCATTGCTCAGTTTCAAAGAGCAAGTAAAAGAATTGTATTTGTCTGGGCAATAATATAATTTAATCGATTAATCATAGTTACTAAGTACCACGGATTTAGCATCGCTATTGCTGTGTAAATCTGTTGTCGTCATTATGTTACATATTATATATATGAATTACATTGTATATATATGTATGTATTTATTATATGTATTTATTAGTACCTATATATTATTGTTATGGTTTATGTAGGTATACTATTTTGTGATATAGGAATATGTATGTATGTTTATTTATTATGTAGTTAATATTATATTATGGTAAATTATCTCATTAGTATGCTGTAGTTAAGTGCACCCCGTCTATACGACTTTGTAATAAATCCTCTCCGTCCAAAGGTTGCCTGGAAGTGATCGCTTTTAGCGATAAGGTCGCCCATTGTTCCCACTACTTGTGTTTCATTGTATTATTTGATATTTTTGTTATTATGTGGTGTGTACAATAAAGAGTTTATCTATCTATAAAAAAATGACACGTTACAACACCACCTATAGGGTAGCCAGCGTTGCTGACGCTAGCAGAGATCTGTCGTGCGGGGCGGCGGCGGTGACGAGCACATGAGTGGCGCCTGGGTGGCGCGTGGGATTTAATAAACGGTTTTACCCCCGAAGGGTAAAAACGGATTTTTTTTTTTGGCTGCACACTTTTGTATTTAGCCAGTGTCAAGTAATCGATAATTTATCAAGTTAATGATATTTCACGCAAATATGTGTCAAGTCACAGTCGAAGTCATCAAGTCAAGTCATAGCCAAGTCGTAGTCTAGTCAAAGTCATACTCCTAGTAAAGTGGTGGCAACTTTACTTGAAGCTTCTATGGAGTTTTGGAAACAACACGAAAAGAAACGTTTCACCATCATTATACCATTTTCCCACACTCACGCCTGTAATCCACTTAACGAAGCAGCACTTAACGAATAGAATGCCACCAATTTTATGCACTAACACTGAAAATAACACAAGTTTTGGAAAAGAAGCTTGAACCAGGCGACGCCATTACTCTTCAAAGGAAGAGAGAAAAAAAAAAAAAAAGCTTGAACCACAGATGAGATAACACCTTTTTTTTATACTGCATTTCCACAGACACCTGTGTCCATGCTTTTTGTTAGATTATTTTTTATATTTATTAATTAAGCCTATTATTAACATGAACAATACAATATATAATACAGGGAGGACAATACAGCCAATTACACGTAAACATAAGTACTTATTTCTAATTGTGCGTACACCACCGAGCAAACCAGCTTCCGCAAGCAGCACCCGTTCACGAGCTTGACGCATGTTCCAGCCATCGCCCTCCTCGACCATATTTGAGGGAAGAGGACGACCCGACACACGACGCCGCCGCAAGAAGAAGCTTTTTAGTGAGCGTGAGTGCTCCAAGTGTACGCACAATTTACAATTTAATTAAAATACCCTTATTACTATTTTTATCATACGAACGGTTGCACTCCAGTTACGTGATCGTCCAGCAGATCTATAAATTGTCTTATTATATACAAACCGTGCTGATGTCTCAGGATTACGTACCTATGCAGTGTCACGCGAAATATAATTTGTATTTTAGATTTGTGAGTGGCGCTGCACTGCAACTGTGCGGGCATGACGGGCCATGACACCCAACATCAGACGAAAGACGAGCTTCGTCAGGTCTTTTGTTCATATAAATAATCCAGGTACAATGTTAATAATGGCTTATCAAATAAAAACAAACGATATTTCTGTAGGTACTAGTAGATTAGCAATGAGAGTAACATAGCATTTACGCGCATAAAGGAAAATTCCCATTCTACGAATTGATTTCACGCGGGCTAATTCAATCTTATGTTAAAAGTTTTACACTTACAAATCAAGCACCTTGCACAATTAAGGTGCATTGGAATGAGTACTTTAGTAGAAACCTACCTTAGTTTAGTACTTACCTACCTTATTTTATACCTTCTGCTAGGTGGTAGGACTTAAATCATTGCAGAAAAGTCCTACCACTGCTTTGCCAGTTATTCTGCCACCAAAGTGCTTGCGCACTACTGTGTTCCGGTTTGAAGGGCACTGTAGCTAGTGAAATAACTGGGCAACTGAGACTTTATGACCTGATCTCACAGTTTAGTAATCTTATTATTATATTGTGGTGATGTCTCAGGATGAAGTGCGCAGTGCAGTGTCACGCGAAACTCTATACTTTAGAGTTCTAAGTGACACTTCAACTGATATGGGCAGCCGTGTCGCTTAACAGCAGGCGAGTGGTTAGCTGGTACGTCATTTTTTACCATAAAAGATAAATAAAAAAACTTGGCTAATTATAAAAAATACCAAGCTCCGTCATTAGGAATTTTATGCTAAGACGCGTCAAGTACGCAGTTTTTATTCATAAATCCATTATTATGCAGCGCATCCACGTTCCGCTGATTAAGTGGGTAAATATTTTTCTTCCTCACCTTATCGTTTTCACAATAATTATGATTTCATAATTATATAATCTCTAGAATAAATCTATACATTTTTGCCGTTATTAATGACAGCCTCTAATGTGATGTCTTTTTATTTGGTTCCACGGGATTTACTTGTAAAGTTTATCCTGCTAATATTTTTTTTTTATGTTATTGAATGATATGACGAGCTAGTCGTTCACCTGATGTTAAGCGCCACGGCCGCCCATAACAGAACAGTGTCACTCGGAACCCTAAAACATAAAGATTCAAGCGACACTGCACTGCGCACATCATCCTGAGACATCAGCACAGTCTGGTAATAGGATTACTCGACTGTGAGATCAGATCATAAAGTCTCATTTGCCCAGTAATTTCACTAGCTACAGTGCCCTTCAAACCGGAACACAGTAGTGCTTGCACACTACTGCTTGGCGGCAGAATAACTGGCAAAGCGGTGGTACCTACCTAGACGAACTTTGCAACAAAGTCCTACCACCTAGTAAAATAATATTAGGTCTTTACCTATGAAATTGTCGTTTTATTTGAAAAAAGTTAAAGTATTTTTTTTCGAACTTATTTATTTCTTTTATTCAAAATAATCACCCCTGCAATCAATGCATCTTTGCCAACGCTGTGGCAGTTTATGGATGCCCTTCTTGAAAAAATCAGCAGGACGGGAGACAACAAACTCTTCAAAGGCGTTTTGTACTGCCTCTCAGGAATTGAATTTTATTCCCGCTAAAAAGTTGTCCAAATTTTGGAAAAAGTAATAGTCGGTAGGCGCAAGATCTGGTGAGTATGGCGGATGAGGGAGAGCTTCCAAACCCAACTCATGCAGCTTAGAGACGGTCTGTTGTGCAGTATGGGGTCGCGCGTTGTCGTGAAGTAGCAGTGGAGACGACCGATTGACCAAAGCTGGTTGCAGACGTGCGAGTTTCGCCATCATTGTGGTCAGTTCTTCAATGTACACATCTGCAGTAATGCTCTCGCCGTTTTGTAAAAAGCTATGATGAATCACACCAGCACTAGACCACCAAACTGTGACCATCACCTTTCTAGGGGTCATTTTTCGTTTTGCACATTGCTTTGGTACCGAACCAGGTTCTAACCAACTTGCTGAGCGCTTTTGATTGTCAAAAAGAATCCATTTTTCGTCGCACGTAACAATTCGGTTCAAAATTCCTTCATTTCTGTGCCTGTTAAGCAGCGCAAGGCAAGTTTCGACGCGTACGTTGCGCTGGCGATCGTTAAGTTCGTGGGGCACCCATCTATCAAGCTTTTTTATCTTGCCAATCTGTCGCAAATGGACCAATATTGTTTTGATGCTAACATCAAAAGCTGCTGCCAGCTCAGCTGTAGATTGAGATTCATCAGCTTCCACAATCGCCTTTAATTCATCATTGTTGACCAAAGTTTCCGGCGAACCACGAGGTTCATTTTTCAAGTCAAAATTCCCAGAACGGAACCGAGCAAACCAATAACGGGTTGTACGTTCGTTTGTACAGTTCTCTCCGTAAACGTCGTTGATGTTACGTGTCGTTTGTGCCGCGTTGGTGCCACGACGGAACTCATATTCCATAATTACACGAAATTTAAAAGTATCCATTATGAGGAAAAATGTTGAAATGTAATGAAAATACAACGCTAATCAATAAACAAAAGACTTATATTGTAAATAGAATGTCATATTTTTAAAACAAAATTAATTTGAATTTAGAATTCATAGCCAATCAAAACTTTTTTTTTGTTTGAAAAAGTCTGTACTGCAATACGGCAATTTCATAGGTAAAGACCTATTATTAGACTGTATTTTGTAAAAAAATGCATTTTTTATCTTTATTACTGTGTTGCAGAGTCCTACCACCTAGAATAGTACCCAGATACAGGGAATCTGCTGGATCTATGTATGAGATCGTTGGGTGTTATTATTATTATCATCCTTATTTTTATTGAGCGAAGCGTCCCATAAGAGGTAACCGAGCACAAATCACTTTTGTGCCGCATAACAACAATGCTTATTACCTATCAGGGAGCCGACGTCCATGAGCGTGTGAAAGCTATCATCTGGCATGGGTATGTCACGTAGATGATCTAATTGGGTTAAGTCTACGGGTGCGCTTGGCAAATTATCGGTGATGGAAACAATCAAATGAGCGTTTATTGTGTATTCACACAGTTCACCACAGCACGATTGAATCACGAAAGAGGTAGGTACTTGCCGGTTTACCTATACCTTTAATAGTTGTTGAAGCGGGCTTAAGTCTTACACAACAATCTTCAGCGATAAAGTGAAGTGGCTCATAGAACCCGTATCAAGAAATGTGCGAAGCTTGTGACATGTATTATTGCCATTGTAAGCGTAAAGAGATTCAGTAGGAGGTCGTCGAAAAGAATACGAAAACGGCGGTTGTGAATTTTGAACTTCTATTACCCGTATAATTTTGAATTTTGTAATAAGTCTGGATTATTATCCGTTAAGTGTTCGTCACAGACCAAGTAGAGGATGGTGTTCGTGAACGTGCACGAGTGTTGGAAAATTATTCCAACTTTTAAAACCATGCCTTTTCGTTTTCATTTTACTGTGGCATTTTGACTGACAAAATAAGACTTTGACATGACATAACCATACAAAACCTCACTTGACATTGGCAGAATTATCGCTAAAAAGCGATGGCAAACCATTAAACGAAGAGATGCAGTAGGCAGCAGAAAAACGGTATTTTTATCATTACCGGGTGCAGGAGTAGTATCTGGTAATGATAAGTTACTCTGTGGCATCTGAGATTGATTACTTTGAGTTGCGTCGTCCGGTTCTACTCCGTGTGAAAACAATGAAGTCGTTGAAGTTTAAAGTAAATTTTCTCGAAACTATCAATTTGACATTTAAACTCTTTTTGTTCTCACCCCTTGAATTGAAGGGTTGAGAATAAAAAGGGAATAAAAATGTATTAATTCTATTTTAAAATACTAAATATAGTGCCAATTCATACAATTACTGTAAAAATATAATAGAATAAGATAAATATAATAATGTTTTTATGCTAAGCGAACTGTATTCCTGTGACAGATAAACCGTTTTTAGACTCAAAATCTCGAGATTTAAGCCTCATTTCGGTATTTTGAGAATGCATTATTGTAGATCGTTTCATTCTGAATCCAACGATACCCATAAGTCATTTCATGAAAAAAAAATCAGTTAAACCCTTTTTGCTCTCACCCCTTCAATTATCATCTCGTTGCTTGGTCGGAGGGCGTCGATCTCCACTCAAGTCACGTCTACCGTCGGTCCTGCGGCTAATATGACCAGCCAGCACACATCCACAAAGCGTATGTAACGCTACGCTACACAGCCACTTCAGTTTACTAAATCTATTACTATAATCACAACGCATGTTACCTGCAATGTTATACTTTCATGATTCGCACTTGGGATTAAGTTTCACAGATCAGTAATATAGTATAGCCTTCATCACGACGAAAATGGCGCCACTAAATACGTTCTGATTGGTCGCACTGCCCGCAGTTAGTCATTTGATCGTCTCATAAACCTGCTTTACCTACCTAAGCTAATTAGCTTTCGTATTTCCAATATTTACTGTACTCTTATTTTATCTTTTATTTTTTCTCTAGTATTTCTCGGTTCCTATTTATTCTCATGACTTTTGTAAACTTCTAAACTTTCTCAATAGGTACTGGTATAAATGTATCTTGATTCCTTTTTTATATGCCTTATTTCATTTCCTTTTCCTGATTTTCCATTTTTTATGTATTATATTTAAATATATTTATTATATTATATATTTTATGTAGTAGTATATATATAAGTGTATGATTGAATATGTATATATGTATAATATGTAGTTTTATGTGTAAGTATTCTTGTTTATCCTTTGTTTAAACATTAATAAAAATATCTTTTTTGAATTTGTGCAATGGTTCCACCCCCTCTGGGTCTAGGCTGAAAATCAGCGCTGGATGTCTCTGATGACCAGTAATATGCTGAGCCGACGCCCATTCGATACTTGTTTTTTTTTTCTATTCATTATGTACATATTGTGTGTATAAATTTAACCTGTTTTTGTATTTTAATTTTAGACAAATATTGAATAAATGTTTTTCTATTTTATTCTATTCTATTAGCTGTTTTGGTTTGGTTACCTTTGTTCTCTAAACTTGTAAAATAGCCTATTTTTAGCACTTTTACAAGTCAAAATTATATTAGGTGCTTTAAATTAAGTTATTTTACTAAGCATATAAAATTATAAAGTGCTTATTGTCACATAATTTATGGCAAGCCCATTACAACACATGATTTTGAAAAAAAAAGTAGTTCTCTTTCTCACTACTGGTGCAAGCAATCCGGCACAATGCAGAACAGAAAACTCCGATCCGAAGATCGATTACAACTGTAAAGAAGAAGCTACAAGAAACTTTACAGTGATGAATTTTGTTTTTTGTATTGTCTTTTATAATGTATATAATTAATTACAATAATTGTCGTACCACTCATTTCTGATTTGATTTTCGGACCCTCGGGTAAACTCAAAATGTTTTAATTCAATTTCGAAAATATAAATTTTAAAAAAGCTTGGTACAACAGTTGTTTGTTAAAGGTGACTTCGAAATCCCTCTGTAATACTTACCAGCTATAAAACAAGAAAATTGTATTTACACTCAGTCCTCTTTTGGAAGCGGTATGTCTCATATTCCCTTTTTGTGGATTCACATTGGCTGGCGGCTTCACCGAAACTAGGTCACGCTAAAGTTATGTACGCCCCAACGTGTTCGACCAGTTTTACCGAGTAACCCATGGACCTTGTTGCCTTCACATAAGAACAAAAATATCAAACACAATAAGGTCTACGGAGTATACAAGTAGGTATATTTATGTATTCGACAGACCGCTAACTCCACCCAGAGGCTAGGCGACTTCTCGAAGCGTCTCAAATAAGAAATTCAAGTTGGTATGGTCTTTTGCTTACTCTATTATAAGATGCGTTTGCAGTTCGGTCCAAAGGACTACTATTGCTACAATTTGACTAGTATAATTTATGTTTTAAGAAATAAGAGCAGGCATAATATATGCAGTCAAATATTAAAATGTAAATAGGTGATGAAAGATAAAAAAATGCATAGTCTTACAGAATCATCTCATACAAACTACTATTATAAACTACTTTAACAAAATTTTAGTTCGGAGACGGGGTTCGCTGTAAAATACTACGAGTGCGTAATCTACGTCTCGTGGTACTGATGTGTGTCAGTATGACGGTATACCGTCATACTGGTACTGATGTGTGTCAGTAGTAGCACCCATTTGTGTATTTTTTAATGAATGACATGACGAGGTAACCGTTCGCCTAATGCTAAGCGACACGACTGCCCATATCAGTTGCAGTCTCACTCGGAACTCTAAAGTATAGAGTTTCCCGTGACACTGCACTGAGCACGTCATCCTGAGACATCAGCGCAAAGCGGTGGTATCTACCTAGACGAACTATATATAGTAACAAAGCTTCTACAACTTACAATTGTAACCATAACTGAATGAATATTTTATTGATTGATTGATTGATAGAATCAACGAACAGAAAAGAAACTGAAGATGAAAAGAAATAGCTGAAAATAACATGTTATGCAGTATAATCAGATTGACCCCCATCCCTTTAGTATGAAATTAAGGAGACTGAAGTTTATAATAATTAATAATTAAATATGTGTGGGGAGTTTTGGCGCGACAACGAGAAAGATCTTGTCGCCGCTTTGTATTACTTTTCAAAGCTTGTGTTAGTGCGTAAAATTGCTGGCGTTTTATTCGTTAAGTGCTGGATTATAGGCGTGAGTGTGGGAAAGTGGTATAAGGATGGTGAAATGTTTCTTTTCGTGTTGTTTCCAAAACATAGAAGCTTTTGGTAAATTTGCCACCACTTTACTAGGAGTATGTCTTGACTTGATGACTTGGACTGTGCCTTGACTTGACACGCACACACTTACTTGAGAAATTACCAATTGCTTGACACTGGCTAAATACACAAAAGTGTGATACCAAAACAAACAAAAACAATTCATCCTAATTTATGATTCTGACGTATTGAAACTGTGAAATTCATAGAAATTTATGTTTCTATGAAGTTCCGTGAGCGCCTAGCAGGTATGCGATACCTGCTATTGTCAAACTACAGCGTCGTCTAATCTATTGATTTATGTTTTTTTTTTGAACGAGCTAATGCTGTTGGTCTCTATCAACCTTTACAGCGTCATCGCTTAAGGGCGCTAGCCGTCAAAAGTGATTTATTATGATTATGTTTGAGAGACAATACATATAATTGATATCGCAGGTAACACTAAGGTATCAATATCACCGATATTAGATTACGGGCGAATAAGAATTGATAACTTAATAATAACTGATAATGATTAAACCCAACACTGAAAATTATATATAACCAAACTGTTTCGGTTATTTCATTTATAACCACAATTTACCAAAATACATAGTTAAGTTGATTTGAAAAAAACTGTTTTAAATTATAAGCCAACAATTTTACAAGAGATACAACTGCTTTAAGGTAGGTATCAACCTAAACGAAACAGTTTGAGCTTTAAAAAGTGACTACGTAACTTGGGATCACTCAAGTTATGTAGTCACTTTTTTAAAGTTACAGGAAGATGAAATTTTAGTTACATATAACGAACATTTTTTTACAGTGTAATATTCTGACGCAGTGTTTTACTTTGCGCATTTGTTGTGTGTGTGCACATGTTTCATCGAATTCTAGGAATCTTTTACTTGCAAATATATAGCCATTCTCTACGCTCTCTGATCGAGCGGCGCAGTGATCACTTTAGAATCCAGCTTGCAACAGTGTGGTGGTTGATCAGGTCGGCTCATAACCTGGACGCGGTAGGTTCGACTCCCACGACAGTACCAGTATTTGTGTACAGAAAAATTTGCGCAATTATTTAAATAAATAAATAAATAAAATATTTGTGGCTTTTCACACTCCGCTATATCTAGAGCCAAAGAAAGCATAGCTTGTGCCATGGGAAACAAATAACTGATGGAATACTTATATACTTTTTGTTTGTAAAGAATACTTTGGTTTATGGAATCAGGTGATAACTTGCCACCTGTGTCTTCCTAGGTATAGTAACTACCGCATATTGGTGCCAAGAAAGTAACATTGATGTATTGTATTATTCAAGTAAAACTTCTTTACGCACGCTTGACTTGGGGAGTAAGCTGGGGAATGCGAGGCGAATGGAAGTTGAGGTTGGTTTACGTAGATCTCCATTGCCAACATAACAAAGTTAATAGTTTGTACTATGTCCGGTAAAATGACAATTTACAATTGTCAAGATGGTGACATTAACATTAAACAAAGCAAAAACAAAGTTATACCGGCCGATAGATAGAACTAGACTAAAGATTTACTTCAGTTTTACTTCAGTTGTGTTGTCTAAAGCACACTCGTTTTTTAGCTATTGCAACTTCAATTAATTAAAACCAAGGGTTACAGGTTTCATTTACACCCCTACAACCAGGATACGCGGTGTTGCCACTCACCGAAGGCTCGCCTCAAAGCACCCCTGCATAATTGATTTTCATTATTAATAGAGTCACTGCTGCCACGCGTCCGGCTATGCTTTCAGTAAAATAATAACCATTAATTTTGTTACTATGACATTTACAGTAACATTATTAACATTATTTAATCAATTACACAGGCTATCGCTTAGTTTGAACCTCGCCGATAATCATGTTTAGACGTAAAGTTTGTTCTTGCATACTCTGTGTACTTATACGTAAGCTCATGTTACTTTTTTGGAAATAAACATATAATAATAATTGAAGGGTTGAGAATAAAAAGGATTTAACTGACAAATTGACAGTTTCGAGAAAATTGACTTTAAACGTCAACGGCGTCATTTTAATGTAGAGTGCTTATAAGGTAATAGAAAAGGTTTATGTAAGTTTCAGTTGCTTGGAAATGTTTTAATTCTATTTAAAATTACTAAATATAGTACTAATTCATACAATTACTGTAAAAATATAATATAATAAAATAAATATAGTAATGTTTTTATGCTAAGCAAACTGTATTCCTGTGACAGATAAACCATTTTTAGACTCAAAATCTCGAGATTTAAGCCTCATTTCGGTATTTTGAGAATGTATCATTGAAGATAATTTCACGCTGAATCCAACGATAACCATAAGTCATTTTGTCAAAAAAAACAGTTAAATCCTTTTTATTCTCACCCCTTCAATTATGTTAACCTTTAAACTAGTACATACTGTAATATATCTATACATACATAGTGAAATTGCTACAAGAATGTGGTTCCCGATGAATAAAGACGTTTGATATATGATAGAAATAAAAGAGAACAATAGCATACTTTGTAATAGTGCAATTCCATTGCTTACAATCATCAATTCATTCGTGGATATCAATTCAGTAAGATCTGTAAGGTGTTTTCAAATAAATAATCAAATAATAACAATAATCATATATTAAAAAAATAATAACGTATTTTAATTAATAAGTAGCATTCGGTGATCCAAAAATATTTTAGGTGTTTTTTCCTTATGTTGGTAGTTATAGCAGTACAAATTTACACTTATTAATTATTAACAAAGAATGGCACATACATTCTAATATCTAGACGAAAAATTAAATAATATAGTAATAACAAAGGCAATACCTACTAAGTTTAACTTAAGATCACAGAGACTTACAAAAAACTAGACAAAGATTCAATGAGAATAAAATCTCTATAAAATATAATAGTACGTAGTGTTTTCTCTTTACAACAACATTAACAATAAATATCAATAAAACCACCTTATAAAGTGTATTAAACTTGAAAAAGGTATCTCAAAATTAAGTAAATTGTATCACAATGTTTTAAAAAAGCTTTTAAAACACTCCACTCATTGTTTCATTTATCAAGCTCTTTTAATAGATACCCATATCATAGAAGTGGAAATCATGCTTTGGAAATAAGAAATAGCCATATTGTAATATTGAATTAAAATAAGCGTCATATTTTAATAATCGTGCATTGCTGCGAAAAAAACACGCACCTGTCAAATTTCAGCCCGTTACAGTGGTGAAATATTGAGTACAAATTTCCAGAATAAAAGCTTTTTTGACAAGCAGGTGTTTCAATATTTAAACTAAATGGGTGAACTTGTTGTCGGCTACTATATTTATGTATATCTTCTTTTGCGGAATGTATATAGGAGTTTTGACAATATCAGAATGTCGGTGTCTGTGTCCCCGTCGACGTCTCTTTGCTTTGAGTTTGCTATCATCTTCGTCGAAGCTATCTTCATCAGAGATTTTCTTTGGAGGGCTATAGATAGACTGCGAGATATAAGCGTCCATTGACTCATCCCTAAGTAGGGCCCCAATATCGTAATCCATGTCAGTATATTTTTTTCTACGTAGAAGTAAGACGGGTTTAGAAAACGTTGCACATAATACAACTCCACAATAAAAAAACCCAAACATTACCAAAACCAGTATGTTCTTCACTAACCTGGAACAAAAGAATATATGATATAAGTAAATAAGTTTTCGTATCAGGACGGTGTAGTTAGAACTAGGGCATATAGACTTTGTGATCACATACATATGACTTTTATAGCAGTTACGCATGTTTTACGTAATCTACACATTAATTTGTAAAGGACATAATGTAATACCATCCGTGATTCAAATTATAACCTTTACAAATTAATCATGATCATTATTGTACTATTATATATGTAACACTTTTTAAACTTTCACGACTTGAACTCATATTGTAAAGATAAAACGGGTCAATTCGTGTACAAAAATTATCAAAACATTATTTTCACTAACTTCGACGTTTCGACCAAGTTACATTGACCGTGGTGACGAGGAGACTATAGTATGTATTACGTATTTACAAACATATTTAATTTAGCAAAATCATCTTAACAAACTAATTAGCTACTACAATAATATAACAACTATTACTAAATACAGTTCACTACCTAGTACAAAAATGGTAAAAATAAACTGTCTATAAATAAAACACAGAATTTAGATCACCTTCTGCGGGTAGCAAAAAGCTAATAGCATTTTCTCGTTGAATAGCTATATTATTTTTTGGCCGAGGTACATATATGCCAGATTTATATGATCACGCGTCAATTCAACTAAGCGTCTAGATAGCTCCCTGACTAGAGGCCGCGCCTGCTAGTCCCCGTGACCCATTGTTTCAACCCCAAACGGAATAAATATGTAACCATCACCTAAGGATTAAGTATTTCCTTTTCCTTTTGAGGTTTTTTACAGCTTAAGCTGCTGCGCATGCTGCCTGAGCTAAGCTGTTAATGTGGGAAGGCGCCAGTGTGTCAATGCAGGTAGCATCTCACACTAGCGGCCTACCACGACTCCACGGAATCAAGGTCATATCGTCAGGGTTCTTACCATCGTCACGTGAAATACCGTTCGGCTCTAAGATAGCCAGCAGGTTAATGGTGGCAAGGGCTCGATGAACGATGAACTTGGCGCGACAGACACGCACTGCGGCGGCGAGATATCCCATCCTATTGTCTCTGCGAACAGGGCTTATGGGAAAATCCTCCCCGGACAGGCCGTGTTTCAAGCCCTACTGGTCTCATATAGACACATTACCGGCGCTCTGCCTATGAATGAATCAACTCTTTTGGCAAAAAGCGCAGCGGTGCTATGTACAGAGGACAGGAACGCAACACTTGAAATATTGCGGATGTTTTTTTTTGTACTAGTTTATTTTTTGAAGGTAAGTGTAAATAATTATTAAGTTAGTTATTTTTGAGTTGGTAAAAAGTTGGTGTCTTTTTTATAAAAACGGGCTCAGATGTACCTAGCCATATAAAATACTTACCAAACCTAAAGATGTACACCATGTACGCTTTGCAGAAATCAGTTCAGATTTTTATGACTTTCCTTTCCTTTGTTTTAGCTATTGTTATATCTATGAAACTGAAGAATTTTATAATTTATATTAGGTCTTTACCTATGAAATTGCCGTTTTGTTTGAAAAAAGTTAAAGTATTTTTTTTTCGAACTTATTTATTTCTTTTATTCAAAGTAATCACCCCTGCAATCAATGCATCTTTGCCAACGCTGTGGCAGTTTATGGATGCCCTTCTTGAAAAAATCAGCAGGACGGGAAACAACAAACTCTTGAAAGGCGTTTTGTACTGCCTCTCGGGAATTGAATTTTTTTCCCGCTAAAAAGTTGTCCAAATTTTGGAAAAAGTAATAGTCGGTAGGCGCAAGATCTGGTGAGTATGGCGGATGAGGGAGAGCTTCCAAACCCAACTCATGCAGCTTAGAGACGGTCTGTTGTGAAGTATGGGGTCGCGCGTTGTCGTGAAGTAGCAGTGGAGACGACCGATTGACCAAAGCTGGTTGCAGACGTGCGAGTTTCGCCATCATTGTGGTCAGTTCTTCAATGTACACATCTGCAGTAATGCTCTCGCCGTTTTGTAAAAAGCTATGATGAATCACACCAGCACTAGACCACCAAACTGTGACCATCACCTTTCTAGGGGTCATTTTTCGTTTTGCACATTGCTTTGGTACCGAACCAGGATCTAACCAACTTGCTGAGCGCTTTTGATTGTCAAAAAGAATCCATTTTTCGTCGCACGTAACAATCCGGTTCAAAATTCCTTCATTTCTGTGCCTGTTAGGCAGCGCAAGGCAAGTCTCGACGCGTACGTTGCGCTGGCGATCGTTAAGTTCGTGGGGCACCCATCTATCAAGCTTTTTTATCTTGCCAATCTGTCA
This sequence comes from Ennomos fuscantarius, assembly GCA_905220475.3. Lineage (NCBI taxonomy): Eukaryota > Metazoa > Arthropoda > Insecta > Lepidoptera > Geometridae > Ennomos > Ennomos fuscantarius. Next base: position 4,180,461 of record HG992023.1, on the reverse strand, counting down.
CAAATGGACCAATATTGTTTTGATGCTAACATCAAAAGCTGCTGCCAGCTCAGCTGTAGATTGAGATTCATCAGCTTCCACAATCGCCTTTAATTCATCATTGTTGACCAAAGTTTCCGGACGACCACGAGGTTCATTTTTCAAGTCAAAATTCCCAGAACGGAACCGAGCAAACCAATAACGGATTGTACGTTCGTTTGTACAGTTCTCTCCGTAAACGTCGTTGATGTTACGTGTCGTTTGTGCCGCGTTGGTTCCACGACGGAACTCATATTCCATAATTACACGAAATTTAAAAGTATCCATTATGAGGAAAAATGTTGAAATGTAATGAAAATACAACGCTAATCAATAAACAAAAGACTTATATTGTAAATAGAATGTCATATTTTTAAAACAAAATTAATTTGAATTTAGAATTCATAGCCAATCTAAACTTTTTTTTGTTTGAAAAAGTCTGTACTGCAATACGGCAATTTCATAGGTAAAGACCTATTATAAATAAATAAATGAAAATTTAATCAACTCGAATACAATAAAATTTAAAGAAGCTCATTCATCTTTTTGTAAGATAAATAACGCTCGCGAAAGCCACCGCGGCTTGCGTTAGTAACTGGCTCCCAGAAGAAGGACATCGAATATGTCCGAAACCTGGTCGGAGTAATTTTGACTTTTAATTGACGTGAGTTTTAGCCGTTATTTATCTTACAAAATGTGTCATACTCACGATAGTTTTCAAACTCATTCATCTTATCAAGATTAAAAAATCAGACGTAGTGCCAACATCCGGAAAAATTAAAGCTTAAGCTGAAAGCTTGGTCGTTTTTGAGTAAGCTACCCTCGGACATACAGTGCCGTCACTTTACAATCTTATCCCTGTTATAGATATATCAGAACTTCTCACCCCCATGCACATACCCAAATCACGTTAGAAAGAGATAAAATACCTGCGCTGCGCAACGACCTGCATCCCGTTAGTCTAGGTCATTTCACCCACTTCACAGTTATACCCTTCCGGGACTCGTCTCTTGCAATTCCGAAAAGCGCGCGGTAGTCTGCTTTACTCCTCTCGTAACGACGCACTCTGCTTGCGTCCAACCAACAAGTTGCGCTCAACGATAACAAAAGTTGCCGACAATAATATTGTGAGTGAAAGATAAATAAGCAGCTCAACAATGAATTATGTGAGTGCCCAATTTTTTTACGACTCATTCCAGAACATTATTTAAATTTTGTAAATTTTCCGGAAGGCTTTTACAATTTTTTTTTTTCATATTGAGCCGTGATTGTCATTATGAACATTTTGTAATAACACATACACAAATCGGTCTTGTCGCATAGATAATAAGGGTGGTAATAAGTTAAGAACTATATTTAAATTTGGTAAGTTTTCCGGAAAGTATTTCGAATTTCTTTTTCCATATTAAATAGCTGTGACTGTCATTATAAACATTTTGTTAAAACCATAGCCAAATTGATCGTCGCCGCCTTAATTTCAAACTGAGTTCTAGGAGGCGAATTTCTGTTAGAATAATCTATGCCTGCGTCTATAAACGATAAGGGAGAGGAAAGGATATACTTTAATTGAAAAAAAATTCTTTGCTAATGCTAGAATTATTAATATATTTTTTTAATGGAGAAATGCTGCAATCATTTATTTATTTATTTATTTATTTATTAAAAGACCAACAGCATTAGGATAATATAGATAGTAATTACATAAAAGCAGAATATTAATGTAGCCAATAATAGGTCTCGATAGTAATACAAGTTTTATAATCAAAGAGACACAGCTCGCACTGCATTACGCATGTTTAAAGAGTGATAATGAGGGTGTGCTAAGGTTGTAGGGTTAGGTGTATGATTATTAGTATTAACGTTTAATTAATTAATAATAGGTAATTTATGCACGCGTGTCTGGGTGTGTGTGTGTGTGTTTGTTTGTGTGTGTGTGTGTGTGTGTGTGTGTGTGTGTTTGTTTGTGTGTGTGTGTTTTTCTCTGTTTGTTTGTGTGTGTATGTCTGTGTGTGTGTTTTGTATAATTATATAGATAGGAAGTAACTTATTCCGTACCCAGTAACTGTTGGAATACCTTGTTTTTGAAGGTATTTTTGGAAGTATTAAAGATATCGAGATCCGAAAATTTCTTATTGTATGTTGAGCTGATACGTGAAATAGGGGCGTTGCTTGCATATTTCGTATTTTGAAAAGGGGGTAAAAATAATGTTGTATGCCGTGTACGCTTTCTGGGGACATTAATATTAATATTAGATAATAAAACTGGAGCATCCAGGTGACCGTTAACTATGTTATACAACAACATTACGTCCAGTAATGTACGTCTATCTACTAAAGGCATAATTTTGTGACGAGTGCAGCCTATGCTATAATCAGAATAGGTATGAACTCTGTAATTCAGGTGTTTAATAAATTTGGCTTGAATTTTTTCTATACGTTGTATATACGTTATATAATAAGGAGACCAGATACTACTCGCATACTCAAGCACACTTCGGACATATGCATAATAGACGCTTTTGACGCAATTCAGGTTAGAAAAAGGTTTACAGTTACGAAGTACGAACCCAAGGTTTTTGTAGGCCTTGTCCACAATGGCGTCAATATGTTCAGTCATAGTTAGTTTTTTATCAAGAATAACACCTAAATCGCGTACTACTTCTACTTTATCGAGAGCAACATTATTAATCGTGTATGTAAAGTCAATGGGATATCGCTTGCGAGTAAACGAGATTTGCTGGCATTTTTGTACATTCACAGTTATGTTGTTGATGGAGTAATAATGGGAGAGCTTATTAAGGGTGTTTTGAAGGAAGGTACAATCTTGGACATTATTTATTTTATAAAAAATCTTTTTGTCGTCAGCATATAAAAGATATTTAACAGAGTCAAAACAGGTATATATATCGTAAATATAAGCGTTGTAGAGAAGAGGACCGAGATGTGAGCCCTGCGGAATTCCTGAAGGTATGCTGATGAAGTCAGACCTGTACCCCCCGACCACAACTGCCTGGGATCTGTTTGACAGGTAGGATTTTATCCACCGTAGCAAGTCCCCGTGGATACCTAACCTTTCTAATTTGGCCAACAGGATGACGTGGTCTACCCGATCGAAGGCTTTTTCGAAATCAGTGTAGATCACGTCAACCTGTCCCCCTCGCTCCATACCGCTCAGGACAAACTGAAGAAATTCAGCAAGATTAGAAACAGTAGAACGCCGTCGTAAAAACCCATGCTGGGCTTCACTTATGCCATTCACAACCGTACCATATATCTGGTCATAAACAATTTTTTCAAAGATTTTACTAAAAGTATTTAAAATTGATATAGGACGGTAGTTTTCTATTTTGGATTTAGTAGACTTTTTATGGACTGGTACCACATTAGCCTCTTTCCATTTAGTTGGAAACTTAGACTCTTGTAACGATCTTTCAAATATAATTTTTAAAGGTATAACCAGATTTTCGGCACAGCTGTGTATGAAAATGGGGGGGATATTATCTGTTCCAGCAGATTTATTGACGTCTGTATGTTTAAGAAGCTTTAATATACATTTTTTATCTACAGTTATTTTACTAATGAGGCCAGAATCACCACACGTCGGCAAGTGTAGACTATTTAAGTTATAACTACTGGAAGGGTTCACAAAGACACTTTCAAAAAACTTATTAAACCCGCTGCAAATGTCTGAACCATTATTGTAAGTATTCGCGCCCAGAGTGAGAGTTTTAGGGTAGTTCGACTTCCCCCGTAACGTTTTTATATAATTCCACATCTTTTTAGGACATACCTTAATAGTTTTTTGTATATGTGTCATGTAGTTGGTATACAAACTATTTTCTAAATTTTTTGCTCGTGCCCTTAACACAGAGAATTCCTGATAGTCTAGCTCATTATTATAACGCTTCCATCTAGAATGTAACTTCCACTTTTCTTTAGTTACTTTAAGTAAAACATTATTATACCACAATGGATAACGTTTTGCAGTATTTCGGACTCTGCGCTCAGGAATATATAATTTAATGCATTTTTGTAGCTCTGAATTAAAACAATTGACAGCACAATCAACAGTATCACAAGAATTAAATAGGGCACACCAATCAATACTACTTAAGTACATATTTATGTCATTATAGTTACCTTTATGGAAGTTAAGTTTTGACGTTAACTGTTCATCAAGTGGACATAAAGTGATATTGGCGGCATCAATCAATAAACATGGGTGCGCGCTGTCTTCATCTACCAAAGATATTTGTGACCGACTGCAGGACGCAGTAAAATTATTAAATACAAGGTCAAGCGTGTTGCCGTGAATATTTTTTGAGTAATTACATTGCTCTAAGCCAAGTAAATAAAATTCTTCTAAAAGAAGCTTGCCAGCATTTTGCATTTCCACTGAGCCTCGTTTTAAGTGCAATGGGCCATGCTGTGTACTCCACTGGATATTTGGTAAGTTGAAATCACCTAAAATTAAAAAGTTATCAGATATATGTAAGTTATAAACATGAGAAACGCTCTGTACGGCACATTCAACAACGTGCGGTAACTGATTGTTAGGTGGCGCATAGAAAACGGCTAAGTGTAGGTTATTGCCTACAGTTGGATTAAATGACCTTGCAGGTACAGTAACCCAAAGCATTTCCATCTGTGGTAAAACTCTTGTATTAATTGTGCAGAAAGCTTCAAGGTCACTGCGCACGAGTATCATAACCCCCCCACCCCTTGACAAATTTGTGAGTGCTAGATCGCGATCTAATCGAAATACGTCATAAGTAGAATCACAAAATTCACTGTCTAAAATTCCGCCATGAAGCCATGTTTCAGTAATTACAATAATATCAAAATTATTTTTAACTAGTTCCCTATAAAACTCTAAAGTCTTGGTACGAAGACCTCTTGTATTCTGATAGAATACATTTAGTCGTGTGTTAGCCATTGTGAAATACCATAATTAAGTATAATAATGCAACTTGAACCGAAAACATATAACTACCATAGGATAAGAAATTATAGCAATAAAACTTGTATATTATACACAAAGAAAAAAGTGATCGTAATAAAGAGATGACAAATATCATCGATCTAATAATATGTAAATAATTGCAAAAACATAATAAAATGAAGGTAGTTATAGAAATAGTCCAACTCATATTATTTCCGTGTAATTGCAAATAATCATAATATATCAAACTTGAAGGGTACGGAATAATAGTAGTAAGTGAGCTAGTATGTTGTGTATTATATTTTAGTACTAAACATATACTCATATGTTCTAGTATTTTGTGTGGAGTGTAATAGTGTGAGGTAGTGTGAAAGTGAAAAGCATGAATGTAATACAAAAAATGCGGTACTAAAAACCGCCTTATAAAAATTATACATCTTAAGTAAGATAAACAAAATAACAAGTAGGTACCTTCGGGACGGCACCACCATAAAGAGACGACGGGTCATTTTATTTTTACTAAATCTTCTACTTTGTTTATTGCAATTTTTGGGGACTTGTCGTCTCTTCGAACAAACATTTTACAGTTACGGATCCATATATATTTAAAAGAGTTAGCGATAACAAGTTCACGACACTTATTATATAATATTTTGTTTTCGACCGTCAAATGTTCATTTACGAATATCTTCTGGCTACCCTGCATGCCTATGTTGCAACGGGTGATACCGCGAACTCGCCGAATCCCTGCTAAGATATTATCTTTTGCTAATCTGGATTTCATTTTTGCGATAATAGCTCGGGGAACACCCGGTCTTGTTTGCTTTGCCTGAACTCGGTTAACGAATTCGATGTCACGTGCCGTTATGGTGATACCTGCATGCTTAGCTATAGCGATTACGATGTCTATCATATTTTCATCATGATTTTCAGGAACGCCAACTATTTCTAGATTATATAGCCTGTCCCATTGTTGTCGCTTTTTGAACTCTGAGTTCAAAATGTTATACTTAGCATTAAGTTCGTTGAGCTCTGTTTCGTATCGTTCAATCTTTTTTGATTGTTGTTCGATTGCTTGTAGTTGCTCATTGAAGTGATCCTGTCGGCTGTTAGAATAGGTAATCGAGCTCTCAATGGCAGAAAACTGATGCTTTATATCTGAGATTGACTCCGTAATTACAGTGTTTTTACTAGAAATTTTCTTCACATCTTTTTTTAAGCTTTCTAGATCAGATGAGAATTGCGTCAATTTTTCAGATAGTACTGAGTTGACCGAGGTGATAATAGTCTGGGTGACGCTATCCATCATTTCTTTTTGCCATTTTTTGAAAGAAGTTTCGAGTGTCGTAGTTGTAACAAAATCATCATAAGATGCTGCCTCGAGTTCGTGTTGTCTACGCTTACGAACATTACTCGGGTTAAATGCATCAGTACTCGATAACTCAGGAAATGAGCTAGATGTCGACTTAGGTGGAGGAGTGCGCTCCATTTCGAAGCGAATCTGTGATACTGGTGATAATAGGTCTTTACCTATGAAATTGCCGTATTGCAGTACAGACTTTTTCAAACAAAAAAAGTTTTGATTGGCTATGAATTCTAAATTCAAATTAATTTCGTTTTAAAAATATGACATTCTATTTACAATATAAGTCTTTTGTTTATTGATTAGCTTTGTATTTTCATTACATTTCAACATTTTTCCTCATAATGGATACTTTGAAATTTCGTGTAATTATGGAATATGAGTTCCGTCGTGGCACCAACGCGGCACAAACGACACGTAACATCAACGACGTTTACGGAGAGAACTGTACAAACGAACGTACAACCCGTTATTGGTTTGCTCGGTTCCGTTCTGGGAATTTGGACTTGATAAATGAACCTCGTGGTCATCCGGAAACTTTGGTCAACAATGATGAATTAAAGGCGATTGTGGAAGCTGATGAATCTCAATCTACAGCTGAGCTGGCAGCAGCTTTTGATGTTAGCATCAAAACAATATTGGTCCATTTGCGACAGATTGGCAAGATAAAAAAGCTTGATAGATGGGTGCCCCACGAACTTAACGATCGCCAGCGCAACGTACGCGTCGAGACTTGCCTTGCGCTGCTTAACAGGCACAGAAATGAAGGAATTTTGAACCGAATTGTTACGTGCGACGAAAAATGGATTCTTTTTGACAATCGAAAGCGCTCAGCAAGTTGGTTAGATCCTGGTTCGGTACCAAAGCAATGTGCAAAACGAAAAATGATCCCTAGAAAGGTGATGGTCACAGTTTGGTGGTCTAGTGCTGGTGTGATTCATCATAGCTTTTTACAAAACGGCGAGAGCATTACTGCAGATGTGTACATTGAAGAACTGACCACAATGATGGCGAAACTCGCACGTCTGCAACCAGCTTTGGTCAATCGGTCGTCGCCACTACTACTTCACGACAACGCGCGACCCCATACTGCACAACATACCGTCTCTAAGCTGCATGAGTTGGGTTTGGAAGCTCTCCATCATCCACCATACTCACCAGATCTTGCGCCTACCGACTATTACTTTTTCCAAAATTTGGACAACTTTTTAGCGGGAAAAAAATTCAATTCCCGAGAGGCAGTACAAAACGCCTTCGAAGAGTTTGTTGTCTCCCGTCCTGCTGATTTTTTCAAGAAGGGCATCCATAAACTGCCACAGCGTTGGCAAAGATGCATTGATTGCAGGGGTGATTACTTTGAATAAAAGAAATAAATAAGTTCGAAAAAAAAATACTTTAACTTTTTTCAAACAAAACGGCAATTTCATAGGTAAAGACCTAATATAATATAAGCGCTTTCACAGTAGGCCCTCCCGGCAATGAATAGGCTGGCAGGTAAACAATGAGAACGGTGTCTCTTTCACTCACCGGTGAACCGGGCGTGGTTAGGCAGAGATGGCGCGACTTCCGGACACCCGCGAACGTAGGTGTGACGTATGCGCAATAACTTGTTTTTAAAACTATAGGAGCGATTCACGAATGCGTGCAGCGCGCACCAAGGCCAGCCACCGTTTTTAGCATACTGGGTACGTAACATACTGGTAGTGAGTGGAGCATTTGGACTGTCTAATTATCTAACTAAGTTATCGCAGCTAGTAGACTTTTTTTGTAGTAGGTAGTTAATAGTATTTAGTAGATTTATATTATTATAGTAGTTAATTAGTTAAAATAATAATTTGAAAGTCATTGTATAAAAATAATAAAGTATATAATAATTAGAGATAATAGTTTTTCGGAGCGGATCAAAGGTATAGGTAAAGGTAATGTTTTGTGCAAATTGGCACGTGAAAAGCTAAAATACCAAAGATACCAACAGAATAAAGGTTTAATTCAACACTATTACGTCGGGAATACTAGATATAGACAGAGCGGCCCGGACCGAACAGCCTTTTGTGGTGCAGCGTGATTACACTTGGGTTACACCTGTTACATTAGCACCATCCAACCTTCTAGCGTGAATGCGTTGATTGTGAGGCCAAAATAATAAGTCGCAATCCATTTTTTTTAAATCAATTAATGGATGTACTTAGATTACGTCCAATGGGTTACCCACTGTTTTTTTCATTTAGAGCCGAAGAACGACTCATGATGAAGCTCATGCTACTGATGTAGGTAAAAAAGACTCACTAAGTTTTAATACTATAGTAGAATACATAGTAGAATATGGAATATCGTTTAGCAATTCGTGATGAATTTTGTACACTGAAAACTTCACGAACGCCGTTTTTAGTTGTAAGTGTGATGGGATAGAATGAAACGGAATTTTATGAGGTGGGATAGAATTGAAGGACTTAACAGGGAAAGATGGAGTGGGATGCGAAGGAATGGTATGGAGCAAGAAAGGATGGAGTGAAATGGGTGAAGTGAGATGGGGTGGGATGTTATGGAGTGGGTCAAAGGAGGTGATGATATGGAGAGGGGAACGACACGCGACGGCATGCAACACAACGCATATATGGTGGGATAGAGTATGTTGGGGTTGGGGTTTTATGAGATGGAGAGATGGAGTGTGATGGCGTGGAATAGGTGCAATGGAGTGGGATGGAATATTACAGTGTAGAAGGGGTGGGATGGACTAGAATGCGATGGGAGGAGGTGGAATCAAGTGGGGTGGAATGAAATATTGAGGGGTGGGCTAGGATGGGATGGTGTGGATAGAGATGGATTGGAATGGGAAATTGTGGAATGTTATGGGATGTGATAGGATGTACTTACCCCATCCTACCCCGTATGGGGTAAGATGGTTGGGAGGAAAACGGAATGCAACGAAATATATAAGATGTAACAGATCAGAATAGAATGGAAAAGAACAACGTATGACCTGTCTTAATGTCCATCCGAATAACCGACAAACACTTCCAGTTATTCCCAAGTCAACACCAGCAGACGAGATCAATGTATGCTAAAAAATTCACATCACTGGCCACAAGTACAAATACTGCAATTAACAAAAAACATGACAGTTGAATTATCAAAAGATGAAACAACAGCACATTTTGCTAAAAGACTTCTACAAATAGGCGAAGGTACATTTAATCAGTAGGATATTACGACCTGCCTCATTGAACTCAATAGTGATTTCTGTAACATAGCCACTACTTAAAACGAACTAATCGACAAAATTTTTCCAAATATTATTCAGAACTATACCAACGTAGAGTGGTTATTTCAAAGAGCAATTTTGGCCATTAAAAATAATATTGTTGACGATATCAATTTTAATATTCTAAAGAAAATACCTGGTGAAGAGAAAATATATAAATCGATCAACACGATGTTATCCATTGAAAAAAGTGTCAACTTCCCTACTGTATTTCTAAACTCTTTATAAGTACCAGGAATGCCATTACACTGCCTTCGTCTGAAAATTAGATCTCCAATCATACTACTCAGAAATCTCAACTCCCCAAAACTATGTAATGGAACGAGGATGATCGTAAAACAGCTATTGAATAATATCATTAAAGCTGAACTTATTTCTGGAAAGAACAAAGGACACACAGTATTTCTACCTCGAATAACAATTACAGTTTCCAATTAAATTAGCCTTTAGTTTTACAATTAACAAAGCGCAAGGGCAAACTTTAAAATATTGTGGCATCAACGTCAAATAATCCTGCTTCTCTCACGGTCAGCTATATGTAGCTTGCTCAAGAGTAGGAAATTTGAAAAATGTATCTATACATATGGACAATAAAATGAAAATTTTTGTTTTTAAACAAGTAGTGTAAATAATGAGAAAACGTTTTCAATATTTTTTTTTACTTTTACTTTTATTTTTTATTTCAACTACCACGTAATCGCAAATCAACTCCCGAGCGAAGCCGGGTATCATAACTAGTTTTATATAAAACAAACAAAGGTGTTTTAAATCTAAAAATTGAAAATTTGGCAATCATTTTTTGTAGAGTACCGCTCTCACAATTGGAACGGAGCTGTGAAGAGGCTAAGCTTAATATCCAAGGATTAAGTCAATACAACGGTAGAGCAGCCGGAACTGTCACTGATCAGGGGCCTTACCGCGTAAGTCTAGTGGAGATGGTAATCGTGTTCTCTCTTGCTCGCACTCGTGGACTTATTAATTGGCGCGTGCAGGATGGCAGGCGAAGCCGATTCCCAGAACAGCTACGCAGTAGGGGTGCTGAAAGGAACTGTAATAACGTATAAGTTACGTATACATATATACGCAGAGATATTGAGTCTCTTTGTATTTTCTACCATGTCTTTAGAACAACTATTCTATCTAGTACTAGCATCGCATCTCTCGGCACATCCACACATTTATTGAGTAGTAGAAATCATAATATACAACTCGGTTTATGTGCTTTTTTTGCCATACACTTGTAAATTGTAGAATGAGGAATTTCTTTCCCGTTTATTTCACATGTAGTATTTTAAAAAGACGTTCTAAATAGCATTATCAGGCGGTAGAATGTGCATTAGTGACCCATATAGTGTTACAAATGGTACATAACGAAAACAAAAAGTTTTATATATTGACGGAAATTATCTATCAAATATAATACTTGCTGATCAAATATTCTCCTCGGATACTTCAGTAGTTGTTCATTAGTAAAGTAACAAAGTACGATCGACGATGAACATACTTAAAACGAAGATATAAAAAATTAAAATTTTTATTAAACAACAGGTTTCGTACGCGATACCGAAATACTTTTTATAGAAAATGTAGAAAAAAAATGAATGAGTGAATTTAGTGATATCAAGCAAAAAAAAAATCAATGCAAGAATATATAAAAACTCGTATCTCCCTAGAAGTAGTATAAAATGATAAAAACGATCGCTGTCAAAGGGAAATTGCTTAACGCTCCCTAATCACACTAATATTATAAAGGCGAAAGTTTGTGAAATTATTAAAATACTTTTATCTGCGGGTGAAGCCGCGGGGCGAAACTAGTTTAACATGTTTTTTTTGGTTATAGGCAAAGTATTTTAACACTGTCTCGCTTGATATCATATGATATAAATTGAGGTGTTATAAGATGGGGCTGCCTAGAAAAGGGTTAGGGCTGCCTAATATGGGCAATAATGTAAAAAATTAAACTATGCTTCAAATATGTCAACACAATATGGATAAGTATAATTTAAAAAGAGGATAGAATGTTGGTACTTGTGCTCAATTGGTCTGAATTCACGTTCTAACGACTCTATGGAGTTCTGTAACCATATTATCAGGATCCCTTTATGTGCCATTATTGCAATCAAACGCCAGACACGTTCGGCGTTTGATCCTTTGCGGATCGCAGTGGCCTTAGAGAGAGGGAAGCACACGTGTACCAACGCAGTGCCAAATAAACATATTAAATACTTTTTCTACCACTTTATACTTAAGAATCCATAGTAGGTCAAGGGCTTTTCGAAAGAATTCGCTACGGGCCCCGCGTTTGCTTAATCCAGCACTGTATCAACGTATTGTTTTCATCATTTACGAACTCGTTTATCAGGTCGAAGGCAAGGTACAACCACCTGTTGCTATCGCTCTCGGGCCGACCCGCGCCCATGGACGAAGGATGGTACGCCCATACCTGCGACCTATTACTAAACGGGCCTGAATTCGGTATTCGGATAATTTAGTACCAGTTGAAAACGAAACTCCCTTTTTTTTAAATCGTTGATACATTGTTTACGTTCCTAAGTATTTGAAGTTCTTTAAATAAATAATAAAATAAATAAATATTGGTGGACATTTCATACAGCGCCATCTAGCCGCAAACTAAGCAAAGCTTGTACTATTGGAACCAGATAATTAATACAATACTTAGATAGTTAGTTTTTTTTTTCAATATTATGCATTTTTTACTTGCAGTTTGATCACGTGTTCTTATACTTCCGTTATAATGATTTTTGTTATGAAATGTGCGATTGGTGATGGAATCCAGCCTAAAAAGAAAGAAATCTTGAAATTACCTACTACGAGTATTTAATAATATACATATAATAATATAATATAAACTAATATATAAAGAGGATATATTTTATAGATTGTTTGTTTGCATTGAATAGGCTCTGAAACTACTGGACCTCTGGCAATTCTTTCACCATTAGCATCCTACATTGCCCCTAAAGAACATGGACGAAGAATATTTTTTATTATATATTTATACATAAGAATATTTTCTAAAAAGATAGGCATTCGTATGAAAACTATGCTAATGCCAAACCAACGTGTGAAACTACCAAAATAGTCATTATATCACGTACGCTGCGGAAATCATTGATATGAGAGAGAAGATACTACATTTTTATAGAGAATATCAATATCTACAAAAAATCTGTCTTACTATTACAATTGAAGGGGTGAGAACAAAAAGGGTTTAACTGATTTTTGTCACAAATTGACTTATGGGTATCGTTGGATTCAGCGTGAAATTATCTACAATAATACATTCTCAACATACCGAAATGAGGCTTAAATCTTGAGATTTTGAGTCTAAAAATGGTTTATCTGACACAAAAATACAGTTCGCTTAGCATAAAAACATTATCATATTTATTTTATTATATTGTATTTTACAGTAACTGTATGAATTAGTACTATATTTAGTATTTTAAAATAGATTTAAAACATTTTTAAGCAACTGAAACCTACATAAACCTTTTCTATTACCTTATAAGCACTCTACATTAAAATGAAGCCGTTGAAGTTTAAAGTCAATTTTCTCGAAACTATCAATTTGTCAGTTAAACCCTTTTTATTCTCAACCCTTCAATTATGTCACAATAATTACTTTTTATTTACATAATTGCAATAGTGATACTGATTCAAAATAAGCCACATTATTCGTACCTTATCCAAATAAATCACTTCGTAATCAACTTATACTTTTTGTAAGTGGAAATGTTTGTTAAATACCCATGTGAAGCCAGGGTGGCCCGCTAGTAATGATATACACTCGTAGTATACTTACTTCAAAGCACATCCGTCGGGCACTAAGGAAAACATCGTAGAAATTTTACTTGGTTCTTCGTTCTTTTGTTCAATATGGTTCGTTGTATTTTTTACCGCTTTTATCTGTAACAAAGTAAATTATAGTTCTAAAATCAAGAACTAGTACATACATTATTTCAAGCCTAACAAAATTTAAAAAAAATAGAAGTGTTTATTATTTATAAAAATCCTTATACCATGGGGTTTTTCAATCAACCTCAAAAAAGTAAGAGATTCTCGATTCGGTTTTTTTGTTTGTCACAACATTATATCCGTTTAAATATATTATATTCCGGCAGCCTCATTTGAGAGCAAGTTTCATTGCAGGCGAAGCATTTTGTCACGTTCGCCTAATAATGTCCTATTTATATCCATACAACAGTCACAACAATCTAAAAGCTTCTGAAAACTGATGATTCTGAAAATAAAAATGCCTGTCTGTACTTAAGTTTGACAGTAAGTTCGTACTTATATCCCCAGCCCCCGTTTCGCTTACGTTTGCCAAACTCATGTCAAGTCGAATGCCTAAATTTATTGAAAAACAATTTACCTAAACACCACTTTCCTCCGGTTTCTCGTAAACGTTTGTTAAATTCGTGTCAACTTGGGAGACATACTGAACGCTCATTGGTTGCTTGTTGATCGTCAGCTGTCTCAACCAATGAGCGTTCAGTAATTTATTCAGTATACGTATACCCGGGAAAAAGTGGTGTTTAAGTAAATTATAATTATTTTAATAGACATTGAATACCCATAATATGCCCACAATTATGCCCATAAAGAAACGAATACCTTACCAGTGTCATTGCTTCTTAAAACTATAGGTATATAAAATATTCTAGGAGTGTGAAGGTGGTTTATATCTAGGGTTGAAAGTGCACCATGTCGGTAATGAAAGATGGTGTTGCGATGCAAGTGTATTATACGGCGTTTACATGATGACTGTAACTTTGTACTAACTTATGCTACGTTGGCTAAACTATGTAGGTCAGGCGTGTTCATACACTACAGGAGTAGTAAACCGGTATTTTCTAGGCAAGCTATTTCCATCGTCGACCGCGTCACCACTTACCATCAAGTGAGACAGCGGTCAAATGTAAACAAAGCCTCTGGAATCAGAGCTCTCGTGAGCGAGTTCTAATAACGTGCACTTGGTTGGTTTTAGTTATAGATATTAATAAAACCAGACTTAAGCCCATTCTGTTACTGTACGTCAGTAATCCTTTCTGTTTTTGCCCATAAGCCCATTCTGTCATTGAACATTAATAATAAGCCTTTTGAACTTATGTTTATATTTACTGGCTTTGTTGTTGTTTCAGTTTTGCTGTTTCAAGCAAGAGTGCGAGGAGAGAACTCACGTGAGTTTTCTTTAAACAACATCATAAGAAATTTTAGAAATATTTTATTTTATTTTTATGGGAATATAGTCCTAATGGAACACATGTGCAATAGGATTAATAAGAATATTCCCTAAAGCTTTTTGAGTAACGTGAAAGATCGATGTCAACCTGTGGCATGCATGGGACCAAACAAAAGTCGTAGCCGCCGAATGTCTCATAGTGTTGATTGCTATCATGCATTTTTATGTATGCTCGTGGTCTGAAAATGTTTACTACCTAAGGTATACAAATATATGTCACAAAGTTGATGATATTATGTCATTTGAATAGATAGGCATAGATTTTTTTATTACAACGAAAATCGGTGGTTCAAGGTAGTCGTCTAGGATAGGTAGAAAACCTTTTTTGTATAACTATGATAAAATAGTATCTGGCTTAGAGATGAGTATTTTTGATACTTGTCATTGTAACAAATGCAATTATGGTTTTTTGGCGGGAATGCGAAAAAGATTGCGTCACCGCATTGTATTATTTTCCAAAACTTGTGTTATTTTCAGTGTTAGTGCATAAAATTGGTGGCATTCTATTCGTTAAGTGCTGGATTACAGGCGTGAGTGTGGAAAAATGGTATAATGATGGTGAAACGTTTCTTTTCGTGTTGTTTCCAAAACTCCATAGAAGCTTCAAGTAAAGTTGCCACCACTTTACTAGGAGTATGACTTTGACTAGACTATGACTTGACTTGTTGACTTCGACTGTGACTTGACACATATTTGAGTGAAATATCATTAACTTGATAAATTATGGTCTTTACCTATGAAATTGCCGTTTTGTTTGGAAAAAGTTAAAGTATTTTTTTTTCGAACTTATTTATTACTTTTATTCAAAGTAATCACCCCTGCAATCAATGCATCTTTGCCAACGCTGTGGCAGTTTATGGATGCCCTTCTTGAAAAAATCAGCAGGACGGGAGACAACAAACTCTTCAAAGGCGTTTTGTATTGCCTCTCGGGAATTGAATTTTTTTCCCGCTAAAAAGTTGTCCAAATTTTGGAAAAAGTAATAGTCGTTAGGCGCAAGATCTGGTGAGTATGGCGGATGAGGGAGAGCTTCCAAACCCAACTCATGCAGCTTAGAGACGGTCTGTTGTGCAGTATGGGGTCGCGCGTTGTCGCGAAGTAGCAGTGGAGACGACCGATTGACCAAAGCTGGTTGCAGACGTGCGAGTTTCGCCATCATTGTGGTCAGTTCTTCAATGTACACATCTGCAGTAATGCTCTCGCCGTTTTGTAAAAAGCTATGATGAATCACACCAGCACTAGACCACCAAACTGTGACCATCACCTTTCTAGGGGTCATTTTTCGTTTTGCACATTGCTTTGGTACCGAACCAGGATCTAACTAACTTGCTGAGCGCTTTCGATTGTCAAAAAGAATCCATTTTTCGTCGCACGTAACAATTCGGTTCAAAATTCCTTCATTTCTGTGCCTGTTAAGCAGCGCAAGGCAAGTCTCGACGCGTATGTTGCGCTAGCGATCGTTAAGTTCGTGGGGCACCCATCTATCAAGCTTTTTTATCTTGCCAATCTGTCGCAAATGGACCAATATTGTTTTGATGCTAACATCAAAAGCTGCTGCCAGCTCAGCTGTAGATTGAGATTCATCAGCTTCCACAATCGCCTTTAATTCATCATTGTTGACCAAAGTTTCCGGACGACCACGAGGTTCATTTTTCAAGTCAAAATTCCCAGAACGGAACCGAGCAAACCAATAACGGGTTGTACGTTCGTCTGTACAGTTCTCTCCGTAAACGTCGTTGATGTTACGTGTCGTTTGTGCCGCATTGGTGCCACGACGGAACTCATATTCCATAATTACACGAAATTTCAAAGTATCCATTATGAGGAAAAATGTTGAAATGTAATGAAAATACAACGCTAATCAATAAACAAAAGACTTATATTGTAAATAGAATGTCATATTTTTAAAACAAAATTAATTTGAATTTAGAATTCATAGCCAATCAAAACTTTTTTTTGTTTGAATAAGTCTGTACTGCAATACGGCAATTTCATAGGTAAAGACCTATTATCAATTACTTGACACTGGCTAAATACACAATAGTGTGGAGCCAAAACATTTAAAAAAATGCAATTATGTCAATTTGTCAACTTTTAAATTAAGAAAGAGTGTCATGTTCAAGTCATGAATACTCTTTACGCTAGAATCGATGCTACAACGATTAAAAAGTAATATGTACCTAGATATAGCATTTTAGGCTTTACTGCACACAGTGTGCTAAAGAATCTTTTTGAAATCTGGTAAACATTTTTAGACACCGATAGTATGAATAAGCTAACGTTTGACTGCAATAATTCACCTAATATTAAATTCATTTTAGGCAGGAAGTAAAAGAAGAGAAAAGGAAAACTTTTCTTTTATCCTTCTTGCAATTTTACTCGGCATGGCTAGTTATCGTCACCTCTCTTTCCTACGTGATCCACATCATGAGAACTGTGTACGAATATGATACGGATCATCATGCTATCATTATTATCATAAAGATGGTTAAATTGGTTGGTTAGAGTTGGTGTGGATCCTCCTGCTTACTTCGATTATTATGGGTGTTGTGCAGTTAAATATCCTAACACAATAATAGTTACTATAAATTATTTCTTTAGATCATAATATTTATCATATGTGTGAGTTACAGAATAATATTTATTTCAATTAGGTACTTATTTAACATTTTGATTCTAGCCGCCTCCCAAAATAGAAGCACCAAAAACCGATCCTGAACAAGAAGATAAGGAACAGGCAGCAAAAGCTCCGGAAACCGACGTTAGTATTATGAGTTAATAACAATGAATTCATAAAAAAGCTTGTCTTATATCTACTTCTTAACGGTCCATCGCTCAGTCATTCTGACTTGTGTACCAAAAGTGCTGATCAAATTTCTCGTCATGCCAACTTTAATCAGGTCCTGGCCTAGCCGATGCTAGGTGTTTATAATTTCCTATGTTTTTGCCAGTCTCGAATCGAATGGTCTCATGCGTGACGAAGGTGAAAAATCTGATAGAAAAAGTCTCAATCCCTGGAAGGTTTTGGATGTTACTTGCATCGACACCATTTCAGCTAAGCAAAATCAAACGACGCAAATATAGATATTTGAGCTGTTTAGTGTTCAGATACCAAGTACTTGGGAAGCGGGTGCTCGTCGCATTTTCGAAAGTATATCCAAACCACTGGTCGATGCAATGCGTGACCAAAATGTATCAGCAATTTAACGGGGCAGTGACGCCAGCATGCTGAAAACGCTATCTGCTCACCAATAGGTAGCTGGCAGCATTGCACTACCTAGTGGGCTGGACCATTTGGCCTGTATATTATAAGTAATCGCGGAAAGTATATCTAATTTTTTTGTAGATCTAGTAGAATTTAATAGTAGTATAAAATAGTAGTAGCTATTTTAAAAAATAAAGACTCCTAATACAGTGAATGGACTGCAAAATTCATTAAGCTATATGGCTTCCAAAACTAATCACGCTGCAATGAGGAAATCCGCCAAATTAAATGCGTTTATAATCAGACCCCTTTGGGCGTCTTAAAAATTCTGACCCATGTGTGGTGATCATGGAATTTTCATTGCAATGCAACAGGAGAAATTTAATTCCTAATATGAAAATTTCCATAATAACTATGTACATAAACTGTCAAATCCACACCAAGTTGTATCTATTTGTTGCAATCAAATTCCATGCTTCTGGAAAAAAAGAAGCAGAAAAAACTCTCTTCGCTGAGGTTGTATAATAAGAGGCTCTCTCTCTCTTGCAAAATTGGCCCTTATAGGTTATCTACATTCAATATTATTCGGAAATTTTTGCGGTACACTTATTTATATAGAAGTAAAAACACATCTTATTTTTTTGTCTGTGTGTCTACTACTCTTTTTCTCTCTCCATTTCTTCAAATATCATTGAGATTTTTGTTTTATAAACTAATTTATATTTTTTTAAACTAAAATGGTCAAGGTCAACATTTGTATCGTGAGTGCTTATAGGAAATCGTCGTATCAAGGTGGTAGTATACCCTTCAACAGGTAAGAAAATTTTGATTATGGTTCAGTATTGTGACCACTTAAAGGTGTCTTACAGCGTAATCAAATTGTAATCTAATGCCCTGTTACAAATAAAGTTTATACGAAATATTTTTCTTTTAAATTTTATTATTATTACCAGTTGCGCCCCGCGGTTTCACCCGCAGATAAAAAGTATATTAATTATTTGCTCATCCCACGGGAACATTTCTCTTTTCCGGGAGAAAATGTAACCTATATGTTAATCCAGTGTATTAAGCTATCTTGCTACCGAATTTCATTTAAATCCATTCACTGTTTGAGCGTGAACAAGTAACAAACATACATACATACAAACTTTTGTCTTTATAATATTAGTGTGATCATGATTTTATGAGACTCATTACTATTTTTAATTATTTAATTAAATTTAAAATTTTATTTACTAATCACGTGATTCGTTAAGGTTATGCACAGCGCGTCACGTCATTAGGAAGTACACTTTACCATTGAAATCAATATGATTTGATTGTCAATGGTCAAATTCAACATATTAGCTGTTCTAATTAACGGTACCCACAGATAAGAGAAAAACAAATAACAAAAATGTAAACAAATAAATCACATTTCATAAGACATTCATTATTTATTATATAATTATTACTGTTATTTTATTGAAATCAGTATGTGTATGTATGTCATGTGTATACGAACGACTGTAATTCCGGGAATAATATTTATTTTACATAATTATATTTATGGCGATTTTTTTTTACTGAAGAATATAATATCATATGGCGATTCCTATTAGCTTAAAACAATTTTTCACGTTTATTTGTTACGTTTCTAAATTTCGCCTGCTTAATCGAGTTTTATATTGCTGAAAATTTAGAAAATAAATGGATGGAGGCAAACGAACTAAAATTTTTGGCATTTGGTAGCTTTTATCATTTTGTTTAAAATTGGTTACATATGCAATATAATATTATTATAGTTTTTACAAAATTGTATTGTTTTAATTGCGTCTCATAAATTGTGCTAAACATTCACATTATTTCAAAATCTTAACAGTTTAAGGTATACAAGATATTTTCTCTAATTCTAAGTCTATGGGAATATTTAATTTTAATGTTTCTTTCAATTTTGAAAGATAAATTCACTGAGAGAGTTTATGCCAAGAAAGTTCAAGTAAATATACCTACCTAATTAAGGAAGTTCCTTGATTCATAGTTTATGATTCTAGACACTCCATTCAGTCATTCGAAGATCATCAGCAGTCACCAGTTCTTTGGTATTAATACTCTGAGTTCTTTTTAGATCATGAAGGGAAGAAGAGAACGCTGGGTTTTTAATGAAACAATTTTATTTTTTAAATTTATTTTAAGGTACTTCCCCCTGAAGTAATACTGTTGTTAAAAATGAAATATTCCAGACGGCCAAGAATTAAAGTTCCAAAGATAACGGCAGCCAAGGTAAGATTATAATTATCATAATTATGTAATTACTATCAATTTAAAAGCGTCTTGTCTTTATGCGTTGTGCCTACGGTACCTAAAAAATATTATAATGATATAGTATTTTTGTAGGAGGGTTTACGGACCAAAATCTTTCATTGCATACTGAAGAGTTCTGAATGGTGTTCTAAAATGACATAGACTGATCAAAAGTTGTCCAAAATAACAGCAGTATATACCTCATTAACTCTAATACAATAACACAATAACGTTTTCAACGACGGTCGGCTAACTGTTTTTGAACAATTGGTAAAGTTAGGAAACTTTCAATGCGGTTATTACTTGGTTGGGTGACTTCTACAAAAAATGATATTTATTTACGCGTCCGTGCCTTGGGAGGCACGATGAGCTATTGAATTCGGCTTTTGTCATAAAATAATAGTCAGTGAGCAATGTCAAAAAATTTAAGAGCCTAAAAGTTTTGACATCACCGCTGAGCACTAGCCTACATAAAAATGAGAAGAAAAATTAAAATAAATATTGTACATAAACCAGGAGCACCATTAAGCTTCAATTTTTCTTTGTTCTTTAATGTAAATTGTAACATTTCACTTGCAAGCCAAAGGCTAAGTGGCTGTTTGCTATTTATGATCAACCACCCGATTCACCCTCCCATTGAAGAATATTGTATCCAATAATCTCATCCAATCACGCGCTAGTCCAATGTTGCCAACCAGATAAAACTATTACAGATATACAGATAGGCTATTTGACTACTATATTTTTATTTCATACATAAATAATATACTTCAAAAAATAGATAACTGGGAAAACAAAACTTGAATATCTCAAAAAATTATTAAGTTACAGGCATTTTAAAATACAGAAATAGAAAGAGACAACTCAAACACGCAGTGACGTCAGTTACCAGTCCTCACAGTAACTCATTACTAAGCTGTGGTAGCTCTACATACAATCTTTTTGGCATGTGACGTCACAAGCCATGCCTTCACAGTAGCTGTGAGGAAGCTCAACACGATCTCTGTTTTGCGAGAAAGGGACAGGCGATGAAACTTTAAAAGCGTACTACTCCGTGATTAATTTACCGATTTTACTTATTTTTACAATCATTTTTAACCTACTTTATGAAAATAATATTTACTTGTTCATTTTTAATAGTAGTCATATAGCCTATTCAACGGGAACAAATTATTAAATTCATTACATCATATCAAAATCAAATCAAATATCATTATGTTTATCATTGAGGAGTTCTATGAGGTATCTCCGGTGCTGGCGGTTTGGTCAACTGATCAAATAATCACAATATTTCGTGTGGTCTCCGACACGCCCCAATTGTAATACATAAGATGTAAGTTATTTTCAAAGCATCGGCTTTGAATATAGCCTTAGGAATAAGGTTGTAACGGTTAAGATACTAGGTAAAGTAAGTCGGTTAAGTCAGTGACATGTACTTTAGCAGATATTTGCATCACAATACAGTAATGTAAAAAACTTTTTGCATATACCTTATTGTTTTTTTCAAATAAAGGTCTATTCGTGATGTTCTTAAGTTGTCCATAAAAAAATCCGGAGGTTATTTATTATGGTGGAGATAATAATCATAAGAAACTGTCGTTTGAACCCGAGTTGAAATTCCTTTTTAACGCGACACCAATAAAAGGAGCCGTGCGTAATTCGACCATTTTGTTTTGAGTCTGCTTACTAGATAAGAACTGGAAATATGCTCAGCGCCTTTTTATATCGAATAATTCCCGGCAACGGCTTTAGGGACCCATTAGTGTACTACTACTACACCCACTAATTAGTACTATTCATAATTCCGTGATTACCTTACCTGCCTTTTTTGTTCGTTATAGCATTTGCACACGGCCTCACCTGATGTTAGCAATGACGTGATCTACGATGGGGCATGGTTTCAGAAGAAACGTATCAGTTCACTCATGACTTGTCAGCAGTTCAAGAGTATAATTAACTAGCAATAAGGACGCGGGAAAATGTTTTCCACTCGTTAGCAGTTCGCACTATAAAGTCTGTAGCGAAACCCTTAATGCGGGTTGACGGAATTTCAACCATAGATGTCAAATCTCGTAGTTTTTTATTTTATTTTATCACACTTTGACAAGCAGATAATTTTTATTCTATTGTTACAGCGTCCGAGTTCATTGCCGGCTTTAGGGCCAAAGTTTACTCTAAAATATGATGACGTAAGAGGAGCGCCTTGTAACCGCTCTTTGGACGACGTAAATAAATTGGTCAACGAGGTAATAAAATGAGCCATATCTATACGACTGTATTATTTGCATAGATAAATGCGTGTCTCATGAAGCAATTGAGAATGTAAATTTTTATTTGTATATCTATTTATATTAATTTGTCTTATTAGTACAGTACATACAGCATTTACACAAATTATTATTATTTACATACAATTACAATTTGATTATAATAAATTACAGTCAACTAAAATTAGCCAGGAATAGATAAGAATGTAAAAAAAAAATACAAAAGTGTCAATTGTTTTTATATGACACTAGCTGCGCCCCCGCGTTTCACCCGTG
Organism: Ennomos fuscantarius; assembly: GCA_905220475.3. NCBI lineage: Eukaryota > Metazoa > Arthropoda > Insecta > Lepidoptera > Geometridae > Ennomos > Ennomos fuscantarius. The sequence continues at coordinate 4,157,579 of HG992023.1, read as the reverse complement.
CTGAAAATTTACTGACTTTCCTAGTTTTTTCTTTCGTAAGAACCTTTTCCTGACAATAATAAACACAACAAAAATGAATTTGCGAATATATCCGTTCACGCGTGATGCGACGACCAAGGGAAATAGAGATTCATTTTTATATATAGGTAAAGATAGGTGAAATATATTCGTAATAAATAATAATCGAAATAAGATAAATAATTAATGATAGTCATGGTAGGAATAAAACAAATAAATGAATTCATTTACACTCCACTAGCTCGCCTTGCAATAATCCAGACATTCCGACAAAATCACCCTCCATTCGTCAGCAAATATATCACATTCAGGGTTGGCGTCCAGAAGGGCATAAGGTGCAGCAAGGGTCGTGGTACGGGGGATCTTGCGCAAGCAACTGTTCTGCACCTAAGAACAACAAACAATCTGGGCTTCTTACTCCGATGGAAGTTTTTGGGTGCAAAAATCCGGCACAACTATACATAATAATAAAACAGTAACTGTAATCTAAATATATATATCTCAAAGGTGACTGACTGATTGACTGACTAATATAGTGATCTATCAACGCACAGCCCAAACCACTGGACAGATCGGGCTGAAATTTGAAATGCAGTTAGATGTTATGACGTAGGCATCCACTAAGAAAGGATTTTTCGAAATTCCACCCTTAAGAGGGTGAAATGGGTGGTTCAATTATTTTCCCATAGGCCACGCCGCGGGCGAAGCTGCGGGCAGAAGCTCGTATAATATATGCGTCATTTGAATTTTTTAGTAAATTTGCTATACTCTTCTTAGTCAATAGAAGTCACTGATTCTAGTTAATAAATTATGCTAGTCAAAGGTACCTATATATATATATTTATAGTTGCAATTATTTACAAACCAATTTATTTCCTTTAAGGTTCCGCCCCTCGTCGGGCCCGCGGACTGGCAAACGAAGCGGGAGCCACGTTATTTACTCGATCTTTATCTTAAAACGGATTCTTCACTTACAGAAGAGGTAAGTCATTAGAACAAGGTAAGTCGGAAGGATTCCACCGCTGTGTGAATTATGCTCGTCCTATTTACGCTTGGTCCCAGTAGTTCATTGCCTACTTCCATGGTACTACTGGGATGTACATCCCACCTGTTCCATAGTAAATAGGTAAGGAAATGTAAGTCCCAGTAGTTGCATTGCTGTTGCCATATACTTATCAATGGAACTGCAGGGAACAAGCGTCTATGACAGTCTGTAAATCCATTATTATAACTACAACTATTACACGGCTAACACTCACGAGATAAAGTCGAATAACTCGACTGGTGTTCGGGCATTATATACATAGATGCCCATTTTCAAGGAGTACGCGCGGCGGCGGTGGCGGCTCGGCGCTGACTGACTGAAATCCATTATTACATTTTTAGATTATGTTACTATGCCTTTTTTTTTAGAAAATCTTAAGACATTTTAGATCTAAGTTTCAGTTTAGTTTCACAAAGTTACTACCTTACTCAGCACGATGGTTGCTGACCATTTTGCCAACGGTTAACGGTTACGATGACTATGTATCATCAATCCACAAAAGGTTTTTTTCCAGCACACAGTCAATTGGTTTAATGTTATTAAAAGTTTGTCTCGCTTTCACGCGTGGCAATCCTCGTCAGCGAAAAGGTGACTGATCATTTTACAATAAAACGATATAAGAGTGTTTTATCACGCAAAAAATAGAAGACATGAGCAAGTGAAACATTTATTTTAAGTGTGATCGTGGTCGTTGAGAATCAATAAATAATTCCCCCACAACCACTCGCAGCTGGGCGGGTAAAGGTAACGCCCAGCAGTAACGCCCAGCCATCACAGTAGCTATCTTTTAAAATATCTACATATTTACTGATAGCTCATTATAAGCTTTTCTTATTTTTAGCTAACAGCAAATAGTAAATGAAACTTCTTTTAAACGCAATTTATTTAAAGAAATTCACTATTTTCAAAGGTACTACTTTAGTCTATGATTATAGTCTGTTAACCATTCAAGCACTGGATTTATAAATAATAAGAAGAAATAAATTAATAATATAAATTAACTTTTACTAGGTGGTAGGACTTTAACTGCAAAGTTTGTCTAGGTAGGTACCACCGCTTTGCCAGTAATTCTGCCGCCAAGCAGTAGTGTGCAAGCACTACTGTGTTCCGGTTTGAAGGGCACTGTAGCCAGTGAAATTACTGGGCACTTGAGACTTTAAGATTTGATCGCACAGTCGAGTTATCTTATTACTAGACCGTGCTGATGTCTCAGAATGATGTGCGCAGTGCAGTGTCACGCGAAACTTTATATTTTGGAGTTTTGGAGTACACTGATCTGTTCCGGGCGGCCGTGTCATTTACTAACATAAAAAAATATCAAGTTTTTTTTTTAATATTCGATATTATGTAACCAATTTTCGATTAATTCAAACTATAATTTTAAGTATTGACAGTAAATTACTCCATATACAAAATATACGGTATATTAAAACAATAATAAATGGAGTTGTTCTAAATTGGGATAAAATATGAACAAACAAATCGTTCCATTCCGTTCGGTTCCATTCAGTTCCGTCCCGTTCCGCTCCATTCGGTTCTGTTCGGTTTCATTCAGTTCCGTTCTGTTCCGTTTCATTCCGTTTCACTCCATTTGACTCCAATCAATTCCGTTTGCGCAGTATGGATCGCCAAAATAACTTGAAAGTGACTTCCTCCCTTCCTGCCATTTCTAAACTACGAATCATTTTCATTTAATTTTAGACTGATCTAAATGACTCTAACAACAACGCAAACGAGCGTTGTAAAAAAATTAATTTCGAATACCTATCAAAATGGAGTCGTGTGGTCTATAGCACACACGTTTTTTATTGTTTAGTTTTGGAAGGGTCACAAAACACATGTATTTTTATGTATGTAGGACATTTACACAAAGTATGTGTAGGTATGTGAATTGTTTTTATGTGTTGGCTCCACAGTTTTGTGTAGTTAGCCAGTGTCAAGTAATTTATAATTTATCAAGTTAATGATATTTCACGCAAATATGTGTCAAGTCATAGTCGAAGTCATCAAGTCAAGTCATAGTCTAGTCAAAGTCATACTGCTAGTAAAGTGGTGACAACTTTACTTGAAGCGTCTATGGGGTTTTGGAAACAACACGAAGAGAAATGTTTCATTACTAAATTTATTAATAATGTGGCGCGGGAATAGTGTGGGAATATTCCCACACTCATGCCTGTAATCCAGCACTTAACGAATAGAATGCCACTAATTTTATGCAATAACACTGAAAAAAACACAAGTTTTGGAAAATAATACAATGCGGTGACGCAATCTTTTTCGCTTTCCCGCCAAAATTCTAGGTATGTGTAGCGTATGTAAATACTTTAAATTGTTTATGAATGAATTCCACTCCTGACATACGCGTTCAGGATCATCATTGGTCAATTTTCTCGCAAGGTGTTTTTAATATTTTGGCTCCACATTTTGTGTATTTAGCCAATGTCAAGTAGGTAATTGATAAAATTTATCAAGTTAATGATAGTTGATTGAGGCCAAGGTGAAATTGCTCTGATTCAATTAAATACCAAAACATGTCTATACCTAACAAGACGTCTACTGATGGAATGATGGATCTGCTAGTTTGCTATTTAAACGTAATTTCATACGTAAAATATCTATTGATTTGTTTGACAAATTACTGGATATTTGTGGCAGTAACTAGATATGACAGATCGGACTCAAATGAACTGGTCTTTGACTTTAGTTTCATTCGGTTGTTGTCACCTATTCAGCACTAGTAAAAGTATTTAAGTAGTTTTATACTAGTGATACGACCTTTAGCAAAACTTCTTTTTATTTATAAAGTCCTTTAAATGGATGGCACTCAATGATGGAACAATTGCAAAACGTAAATTTAATCTAGCCTATGCTCCACAAATTGAAAATTGGCAGGTGATCAGCTGATTCTGTTTGGCGAAAACAATGGATTATACCTGCAATTTGGCGCACCCAGTTGTCACTAGAATAGCTGGAATGTGCTGAATGCTGATAGGACAGGTATTAAACTTGATTTCAATGGATTGGATGATTAGCAGATGCAATGTATTGAAAATATTACTGCAGTAAAATATTACTGCACAATGAAATTGTATTTGTATATTGTCTGCGAATGAATAGGTTAGTTGATTTTTAGTTGTAAATATATGTAAAATATCTTTAATGCAATAATAATAATAATCATCTTTATTCGTCAATTTTTACTTGTTAATATTATATGTTTAATGCATTCAATTGTTGGTATTTAGCTATAGTATGCAAAGTAGGCAGTAATATAATGTAGTGTAGAATGAAAACCAAACAAGCGTAAACAAACAAAATTCATCAAGCGTGCGCGGCATTAAACAAAAATGGCTGTGCGGGCTTAGCAAAATAGCAAACTGATAAATATTTGGTGTTCTAGATTTTTCTTTTCAGCATATCAAAATAATACACGGATTTTTCTTCAGAGAATCTTATCATATATCATGTTCACATTTTTACATTTTCGTAACAACAAAGCCATCAAAATCGGTAGTGTTTGTATCTTATAGATTTGTAACGCAGACTAACTACGTCTCATAGACACAAGTGTCACAGACTACAATTAAATCTACAATATTCAGGTGATAATGCAATTGAAATGCGAAAAACATTATGCACAGAATAACACGTTTCACCTAGACAAATAAGTAAGAAAATAGGCAGAAATAAGTATGAGCTACTTTCCTTACTACTAACGTCGGCACGCAGTTCTTTACTATGCTATCCAATGTCCCGCTAGCTTGAAGTGTAGTAAAACTCTAGTTTCACAGCTTAGTTGGTGGTAAGCCTGAACTGTAGGTTGTGGATTCGTTTCCCAGGACAAAGATTTTTGTGATGAATATCGATGTTTATTCTGTGTCCAGGTATGTCGTTTATATATGTATTTACAAACTTACAAACAAAAATGTATCTAAGTATTGTATCAGTTATCTGGTTCTAATGATACAAGATTTGCTTCGTTTGAGGCTAGATGGCGCTGTGTGAAATGTCCACATATATAAATTATATTTTTTTATTATTACTCACCCTGAAGAATGAATCATATCTATTTTTATTCCCTTTGTAGAATACTGGGATCATAGCAACCTAATCCAAATTATGCAGTTATTAAATTATGTTATATTTGTAACAGGAAGACCGTGCTCGCAACGCCCGTTTCGCAGCTCTTATGCCATCAGAACCAATACTTCCAAATATGGTATTAAATGGACCTACAGGCGAGCAGAGGTAACTAAATAAACAATGATTCCAGACTGCGAATTTTGCAATTAACATATATTATGTTAATTGCAAAATTTGCAACAGAATGCCATGACCTGACGTGTGGCCGGTGATACCCCATGTCATGTTACAGCGCACGCGCAGTCCCACAACTCTCACCTCCCTTTTGCCCATTGTATATATAAAAAAATATATTTACATGTTACAATTTCAGTAAAGTGCAAGTTTCATAGAGTGTGAATAATTTGGTTAAGTAAGCCAAAGTGAAAATATGTGTTCATAAAACCGCTGCTAAGGCGTTTCTATATTGATATTTCTGGCCATAAATACTGTTAATAGGTCTTTACCTATGAAATTGCCGTATTGCAGTACAGACTTTTTCAAACAAAAAAAGTTTTGATTGGCTATGAATTCTAAATTCAAATTAATTTTGTTTTAAAAATATGACATTCTATTTACAATATAAGTCTTTTGTTTATTGATTAGCGTTGTATTTTCATTACATTTACATTTCATTATGGAATATGAGTTCCGTCGTGGCACCAACGTGGCACAAACGACACGTAACATCAACGACGTTTACGGAGAGAACTGTACAAACGAACATACAACCCGTTATTGGTTTGCTCGGTTCCGTTCTGGGAATGTTGACTTGAAAAATGAACCTCGTGGTCGTCCGGAAACTTTGGTCAACAATGATTAATTAAAGGCGATTGTGGAAGCTGATGAATCTCAATCTACAGCTGAGCTGGCAGCAGCTTTTGATGTTAGCATCAAAACAATATTGGTCCATTTGCGACAGATTGGCAAGATAAAAAAGCTTGATAGATGGGTGCCCCACGAACTTAACGATCGCTAGCGCAACATACGCGTCGAGACTTGCCTTGCGCTGCTTAACAGGCACAGAAATGAAGGAATTTTGAACCGAATTGTTACGTGCGACGAAAAATGGATTCTTTTTGACAATCGAAAGCGCTCAGCAAGTTAGTTAGATCCTGGTTCGGTACCAAAGCAATGTGCAAAACGAAAAATGACCCCTAGAAAGGTGATGGTCACAGTTTGGTGGTCTAGTGCTGGTGTGATTCATCATAGCTTTTTACAAAACGGCGAGAGCATTACTGCAGATGTGTACATTGAAGAACTGACCACAATGATGGCGAAACTCGCACGTCTGCAACCAGCTTTGGTCAATCGGTCGTCTCCACTGCTACTTCGCGACAACGCGCGACCCCATACTGCACAACAGACCGTCTCTAAGCTGCATGAGTTGGGTTTGGAAGCTCTCCCTCATCCGCCATACTCACCAGAGCTTGCGCCTACCGACTATTACTTTTTCCAAAATTTGGACAACTTTTTAACGGGAAAAAAATTCAATTCCCGAGAGGCAGTACAAAACGCCTTTGAAGAGTTTGATGTCTGCCGTCCTGCTGATTTTTTCAAGAAGGGCATCCATAAACTGCCTCGGCGTTGGCAAAGATGCATTGATTGCAGGGGTGATTACTTTGAATAACAGAAATAAATAAGTTCGAAAAAAAAATACTTAAACTTTTTTCAAACAAAACGGCAATTTCATAGGTAAAGACCTATTATCTACATTATAAAACCTTACTTTTTTACTTACGTTATAATTTCAGTAAAGACTAGTTTTTTAGATAGAATGTGAGCACCTTGGTTAAGTAAACTCCACAGTGAAAAATAGTTAAAAATAAATAAAAAAATAGCACTGTAGCTAGTGAAACTACTGGGCAATTGAGACTTTATGATCTGATCTCACAGTCGACTAATCTTATTACCAGCCTGTGCTTATGTCTCAGGATGATGTGCGCAGTGCAGTGTCGCTTGAAACTCTATGTTCTATGTTTTATGGTTCCGAGTGCCACTGGTCTGTTATGGGTGGCCGTGGCGCTTAACATCAGGTGAACGACTAGCTCGTCACATCATTCAATATCAATAAAAAAAATAGTTTTCGTAGGTAGTAAATCCGCCGTTTTTATATAGCCATCTCAGGCCATAAATACTGTAACCTACATTATAAAACCTTTGTTTTTCATTTTTTTATATAGTTTAAATTTAGAATGCGTTTATGATATTAAAAACTTCTTTCAATTTTCTGCCATTTCACTTTTCGTGATTATCATTAAATGACAATGTGGAATGGGTGTTAAAAAAGTAGGATTGCAGTGTTTGCCTTGCACAAAGTGGGTAAAGAGCTTCATGTTGGTCATTAATATTCAAGATATATAAGAATAATCTACCTATCTACGACTACGGCGTCATGATAGTAAAGATGATTTTATGTGCCAAATAAGTGCCAGCATTTTGGTAAGGTTTTTCATCGACCACTTTGGAAAGCGCGATGTGCTCTTGGTACCAACGGATCCAAGACTTAATACCAAACAGCTCAAATATGTAACCACTATACCGAGATTATTATATTTGCGCCGTTTTACTGCTCATCCGAATTAGCTGCAGCGATGCGCGCTGGCCCTGTCTTTGGGAGAAAGTGACGGTGCCGTAGTATCGACGCAAGTAGTGTCCTATAAGTAGTGTCGCCGAAGATGGCCCGGCTCCTAAGATAGCCCACTTTAAAAAAAATACAGTTATGATTAAACGAAACATTTTAAATTTCGCGGGTTTATGCTACTAGTACCATAGACAATAATGCAAGTGTTTTAATTATTATTATTACAACTTCCATTATGTTTTTTCTATACTTTATTTATCTGCAAGATTTCACGAGGTTTTGAAATTAAGTGGGCCTTCATTGGCTCCTGTACCTTATACTCGTAGATCGCCTCATTTTCTACGAAATGAGCTATTCTGACAGGTCTTCTAACACTGTCACGCATGAGACCATTCGATTCGAGATTAGCTACAACATTAACGGCCGTAAAAGCTCAGCGAATGATATCAAGTAGCTAAAAATTCCACCGGCATGCTTGTCAAGTGTTGCTTTAAGATTACCAAAATAATTTCCAGTTTCACAATGATAAAAAAGATTTCTTTTAAATTTTGATAGTTTTTGGTCATATGTATGAATTTGTGGAATCATTTTGTCACTGTTGACTCTCCTAATTAAAGGGTAGAATGAGGTGTTATCACATATTACTTGGGTATTAATTGAACTTGAACTTACACTTGAAGTGCGAAAATATATAAATGACTCACGAAAGCAATGAGATAATGGTGTCGATTCTGTGTCGCATACTCTAAAGCTAAACTAAATAAACATATTTCCGTCTTTTTCATTTCCCCTTTATCAGAAGAATACCGCCATACTTTAAGTTTACTTTAGTTTTAGAGAATGCGACACAGAATCGACACTAATGTCCTTATAAGAAACGGGTTAAATCAACTTCAATTGCCTTAAATTCATACTGAAAACCAATTATATATAAATAGACAATCTATATTTAAGCTGCGTTGCACTGCCCTGCAAAAATTTCCACGTTACACCCAGGTTAACTGGAAGATAATGCTCTCTAGCATTAAGTTCGCCTTTGTACCTACATTTGTTGTTTGTGCAATAAAGCATGTTCTATCTATCTATCTATAAAAACACATGGATGATATTACTATACACAGTGAAATTTTATTCGTCCTTTTCCTTATGAATGTATGTACTCAGACTAAGCTTTAAACGGTTGCTAAAAAATAAATACCCAAAGCACTGATGAAATAAAACTTAAGTCTAGGTATAGTCAAATTACTGTGAGTTCAAATTCTAAGGAAAAGCTTTGCGACATTAAATAAAGCAGGTGTTTTATTACCTACGAATCATTTACAAAGCGCTCAGCCGGTGCCCGCGCTGTGTTTAGCGTTAAATAGACATTCCAGCTGTTATCCAGTTATATTAGGTGACATTAAAAAAAAAAATTGCACCTTGTACGATTGTTATATAGCCTTGTTGAATTAAATTAAAATTGGTCTGAATGCATACGTTTAAGGAAAGGAACGAATTAAATTCCATCGTGTATATACTTTATCCAGTTGTTTTGATTGAAAACCAAACTAGGTGCTGAACTGATTTTGATAAAATTTCTATGGGACGAATCTGAAAGTATACTTTCAAATATAGTAGTTAAATATCGAAATAATTTTCAAAGTCTGTTAATAAATGACAAATATGTTGAAAAAAAAACTTTAAAAAAATATATTGAAATGATAAGTGAGCGTAGCGGGTGGGTATGAATGTGATGAAATTGTAGACATTATTCATGACTCATGGGTGTGTCATATTGAAATAAATTAGAAACCTTTTAAAGTTGGTTGAAAAGGCGATAGCGAAAGCAGTCAGTGATAGAGTGTTTGTATGTATAATTTGAAATAGCAAGACAAAACCATGCCCATCGTCTGTAAGCGTGTTTGATCCACTACCAATTTAAACAACAACTTTATTAATGTGGGCTAGAGTTATGTAAACGATATTTATAACTGTTTTTGTTTTAGAGGCAGACGGAGTTTCGTCGCAAATTTCGACGCGATATGGTAAGTCCATTTTTAATTAATATTTTTTTATGTTATATTATCTTTACTAATAAACACTGTGTAGCGGTATACTAATTTGAATTTCGTTTCTCTTTTTTTTTTGTTTTGTTATGTTTTGGCTCCACACTTTTGTGTATTTAGCCAGTGTCAAGTAATTGATAATTTTTCAATAATGTGTCAAGTCAAGTCACAATCCAAGTCATCAAGTTAAATCATAGTCTAGTCCAGTCAAGTCATACTCCTAGTAAAGTGGTGGCAACTTTACCTTCTGGTAAAGTTGCAAGTAGGCATGAGTGTGAGAAAGTGGTATAATGATGGTGAAACGTTTCTTTTCGTGTTGTTTTCAAAACTTCAAAACGAAGTTTCTAGTAAAGTTGCCACCACATTACTAGGAATAACTAGACTATGACTTGACCTGATGACTTGGACTGTGATTTGACACATATCGGCGTGAAATATCATTAACTTGAGAAATTATCAATTACTTGACACTGGCTAAATACAAAAAGATGTGGAGTCAAAATAAAAAAAGTATCTTTAGTACAGACGAGGATTAGTTTACGAAATCGGCCATGGCCTAATCAGTGGGGGTGGGGTTGAAATGCAGCTTTCGCCACGATATTTTTTCACCGTTGTAAGAGCGAGTGTCTATTCTGCAGATAACAGATTCGACTGGACTCTACAGCATTTGTTTTTTATATTGTGAACGGGCAAATGCTGCTACAACGACCTTTACAGCATCAGTGGGCCACAGTACTTGGTACGATATAACCAAAGCGTAAGAAGCGGAAAGTCAACGTGTAGTTGAGCAAGTGCTACTCAATTCATGATGCGTAGAACCGAAAGTACCTCTTCGCTACCGCTCGTTGTAAACATGCATTTGGGGAACACATCACTTAAAAAGTGCTATTAGTTTCCTAGTGTACTGTTGTTTAAGGTGTCTATAGCGCGCTGTTTAAAGTTGAAAATCGCAGATCATAATTTGATGACAAATTGGGTCTGCGCATGCGTATGGAGTTTATGTGGATTTTGCTGACGCTCGTTAAAGCCGCCGCGGCTTGTGTTAGTAACTGGCTCCCAGAAGAAGAACATCGAATATGTCCAAAATCTGAATAATTTTGAATTTTGAATTGACGTGAATTTAGCCGTTATTTATCTAACAAAACGTGTCATACTCACGATAGTTTTCAAACTAAAATACGTTCATAAAGTATTTTTTGGAGGTCATCAGAACGATTTTATTTCAGAATAGCTAAAGTACATAGCGAAGCTTTATTCGGTTATTTCTGTTTTTCATTTTATATCAATAATGTGATTTATGTTGATTCTTGACTGAGAACTGAGAAAATGGTTATAAATTGAAATATCTATTAATCCAACATTTATTCTTTTATTAGGTCGTCTCCCAGAAAACTTGGTCGCTGCAACTAAAAGAGAGGCAACGCCGTATTAACCATCACAAGACACTGTACTCCTACAAATAGGTTCATGAATTTACAGGTAAATTTTAGTAGAGTCGTAAGTCCACAAGAATTTAAATGGATAACGGGCAACGGGATCTAACGCGTGTTTTGTCTGTATTTGCACTGACATAAGCTGTCATGGGTAGTTTATACATTATAGTAGTAATTAATATTATTTAAACCGATTGTTGAGTTATTACGCTTAATTAAATCAGATAATTGAACCTTAAATTTTTTTTCAGCCAGCTTTTTGCTTTCTGTGGCATGAATAAGTCCTTCACTAATTCTTCTCAACGTGATAGAAGTAAAAAATTATAATTATATTTAATCAGATAATAGAACCTTACATTTCTTAACTGGCATTTTGGCCTTATCTGTGGTTTGAATAAGTCGTAATCTAACTCTTCTCAATGTTATAGAAGTAAATAATTATAATTATGTTTAAATCAGATAATTGAACCTCACATAATATTTTTAGCCGGCGTTTTATCCCTTTCTGTGGTATGAATAAGTCGTTCTCTAATTCTTCTCAATGTAAATAGAAGTAAGTAATAATAATTATATTAAAATCAGATAATGGAACCTGACATAATTTTGATGAATCGGCGTTTTGTCACTGTCCGTTGTATGAATATGTCGTTCTCTAATTATTCTCAATGTTAAAGAAGTAATTAATTATATGTACTTTCGGTGTTCGCACCATACATGTATGCATATATATGCCCCGCGCGCAGCCTTTACTGCTTTCGCATCATTAACAAAAAACCACCAACAAAAAATATTGAATTTCTTTTAAATAAAATATCAATTAATTTACTTTCACCCCCTTTATTTTACTTTATTTATATGCCTGTATTAAGTTTAATAAACTCATATTATAACTATATTATAGCTTACTGAAAAGCATGAAAAAACATAAAATAAAGCAGTCGATCATTGATTCATTGATTTTGATTGATTCATGTTTTTTCAGTGTTATGAATGAGAGCCAATACATAAATTCCAATATTGGATAATATTGCATCTGTCTTAGCGGTAATATTTTTCAACTATTTTCCAAATGTTCTTTGTAAATCTGATATGACTATTTATATAAAATATATTTTAATGTCTTTAATGCATTTCCTTTCGTCATTTATTAATTATATTTTAATGTTATAATTAATAAAGATAGATTTACACACCCTGTTCGAATCGTTATTAAATTAATAATATTTTATTTAATTTCTTATTTTATGAAATGTTTCACCTAGTAATTAATACAACAAAAAGCCAATCATACATACAGAAAATAATGAATAATGTGGTCTGGCGTCTTATTAATTACCCGCGCTTTTACCTGCGTTTTTTATATTATTAAATATCCCACTGAACGCTGAGATTTAATTTCAATACATTTTGTTTATTATTCATTCGTAATTCATATACTATATATTATGTACATCATTCAACCTGTTTTGTACTTTTATTCTTAGAGGTATTTAATAAATGTGTTTCTATTATATTTAAAAGTCATATTATAAATGGTTGTAATTAACACTTAATAATTCATATGAAAATATTAATATTAAGTATATTGTTATTAATATTAATGTGTACCTAACTGTTACAGGAAAATAACAAAAATACTGGGTAATGTGATGAAAGATGCGAAATCTTCTCACTATAAAAAGTATTTTTATTATATGTTTAGATCATATGTAAAAGAGTTATTCTTATAAGATTATACTTGGATTTAGATACTATTGTTACCTACTTGTGATACCTATTTATTATTTACAAAATAATGTATTAAATATCTTCATATTTAAATAATATTGAAATGAAATTCACAATGTGAAAGTTTCGATGATATTATTTAAAATGTATTCACAAAAAGTGAAAAATGTAGTCAATTGTCATGTTAATGTTAAATGGACTGTTTGTTGTGTATAGATGTATACTGAAATGTAATGAATAAATTTGTTTAAAACAATAATGTTGTGATTTTTCTAAATCTAGTCTTAGTTTTTTCTAGTTCAATTATTGACAAAGCAAAGAAAAAGCTGTTAAAAGTTAGTTGTGAAATGATCTTTAAAAAAAGAGCGTGCTTTAGATCACACGACTGAACTTAAACTTACTTTAGTTTATCTCTATCTATCGGCCGGTGTAACTTTGTTTATGCTTTGTTCATGTTAATCTTGACAATTATTGTAAATTGGCATTTTACCGGACATACCATAATACAATAATACATTTTTTTAATTTGTTACGTTGACAATGGAGATCTACGTGGATAAACCGCAACTTCCATTCGCCTCGCATTCACCAGCTTACTCCCCTTAATCAAGTGTGCGTAAAAAAGTTTTACTTCAAAAATATTAGGTTCTAATATAGTGCCTGTACGTTGTAATCCGTACATAAAATGATAAGTCCTAATTAATGAGTTATACTGTTTATTTATCCCAAAAACTAGGTATAAATGGTTGACGAAAATGGTAGCGAGAACACGCGGAATGGTTGGTGTCCGATCGTCAACTGGCGTCGCGGATTTTTTTTTTAACGGTCTAATTCTGTTGTCCTCTACCGACCCTTACAGCGTACCTGGGCGGAAACAGCGTCACCGGGTGGAATGGCGACGCGCGGTATAAAATATGATATGAATGGATAAAACGCTGACCACACGTTTGTGCGCGATGCTTGCATTGTACAAATAATGATATGGAATTTTGTGTCTACAATGGCCAGCATATCAAAGGGGTTGGACAATAAGTATTACTTGTTTATACAGTGAGTTTGCAAAGTGAATCTTCTGTACCTGTACCGAAGATTCTAAAGTAAATAGCGACTCTTGTTACAACGCAATAAAGTATAGTTCATCTCGCACAATACTAATGCTACAATGAGAAAAAAAAAACAAATAGTTTATTGCAAATAAGGTAATTGTAGAACTTTCACAATACATACATGGGGCGAATGCTATGGTTGTAGGTGAGTCTTTGTATGTGTTTATTGATTAAATGGCACATCGTTTTTTGGATGTAGATTAAGAAGGAAATAAAAGAAAAGGCGGTAAGCTCTAAATCCTCCGTCATTTATAAATTACGCGTCCTAAAAACTTACAATTTCCTTTGTGGCATAATGGAGACGGAGAAAATCGTTGAATACTTAAGAAAAGTTATCGACTTTTCATTTTTTAAGATGTATAAATTATATAATGTAATTTATTGTTTGCATAATGTAAAACTTTATATCTGTGCGTCGACGGGCCCTAAGTATTTACCAATCACGCGCTTATCGATGCTTAGAACATTTTAAATCTACTTCTAGCCCTATGTTCAACAGCAGTGGATATTTTCCGTCTGCTGAAGATGATTATGTCAAGGTTTTCATTGAAACTATGAAATAGGCACTTCATCGAATTTTAAGCCTGTAGGAATTTTGAGGCAGTTATGAATCGGTGCTCATGTCAAGATTTTCTAATAATTTTAGGGTGGAGGTTGCCTCGCGATGGAAATGCTTGGTTTGTAAGTATATAGAACTGACCAAAGCGTTTGTAACAGGTAGGGCATGTACTGTGCCTGACTGATCATTTTCCTCGTAAGGAAACCTCGCGCGGCTGCTCGATAGACCTAGAACATTTATACGCTACGTGGGTGAAATCGAAGGATAATATTATAATAACGCTACTGTTAAACACCGATCAATTATCTGACCAACTGTATGACAATGTTGTCAAATTGCTTCAGGTTTCTGTGGTGTAATAGTTATCACATCTGCCTATCCACAGATGGTCCCCGGTTCGATCCCGGGCAAGATCCCGGAACAAGGGGTTTTTGAGGTATTTTGTACAAGGGGCTTTCTGAGGTACCTTTCAAACAGAATCTTTGGTTATTATACAAGGTGTTTTTCAGGCGCTTTTCAAACATAAATTTTGCTTACTATTTCTCTATCTATTGATAGATTCAATATTTTCACTTCGTCTTTCTTTTTTTTTTACAGGCAAATTGATAAAGTCACTTTTTAAATGACAACTAAAATGATTCTAATAATTTTTTATACCGCCAGTTCACTGCAAATGCTCAGTTACTACTCATTTCATGCCCCTTTCCAATCTCTTTTTGGCCTGACCAGGCAAAACAAGTCATAAAATAAAATAGTCTTCAATGAAAAAAGAATCTGAATGAACAACTGTTATTATTTTCTAGTGAGCTCATTATTAGAATAATCGCACAAATGCATGAAGAACATAATTTAATACATTTATATTATTTAAGCTGCTTTTCTTTTTCAGCATTTCGCTCGCTATAGTGAGGTGGTTTCAATACAAGTAGGCACTTGCGCTAAATACCAACTTTGCAGACTTGCATATGAAATAGCTATTCCTAATCTGTGTAATAAAAAGGCAGTATGAATAAAATATTAGTTTTATTTTGAATTTAAATTTTTACAGGAAACTTTTCGTAGCAGTAGCCAAGAAGGGAAAAAAAAACATTTTAAAATTGGAACATTGGCACATCACTGCACTGCCTTGACTATTACTATTAGTTTTCGTAGGAATAATTTGATCAAACATACATCTAATTCTAATTTTGCGTGCCCGACAGGGTCCACGATGAACTGTTATTTAACTACCTACACCTGTACAACATTGTGGAATGCAAATAAAAATTGAAATTGAAATTGAAATTGAATACATACACAAAATACAATATAGCACCCAGACACAGAACAAACACCTGTGTTGATCCCAGAAATATGTGTCTTGGGTGGAAATCGTACCCATAACCTTCAATTCCGAGAGCAGAACTACTGATAACTAAGCCATCAAGCCAGTCAAACAAGTCAAGCAGGTAACTTAACAAGTCTTTGCTTTGATCAACAGTACTCAATATCTAACGTTACGTTTGCTGATTTGTTGTGGTTATTATCATTTCGAAGTAATTTTTGAGCTGTAAATAGGACATGTTGACTCTGGTTATTTTAACTTTAATTGCACTTGATTACCGTGAGATGTCACTGTATGACTGATTCACCAATTTAAGGTCGCTCAGCGAGCTATGGAGAGAGCTATGCTCAGTGTATATCTACGGGATTGAATCCAAAACGAAGTCATTCACCAGAAAACAAAAGTTACCGACATAGCTCAGCGAATTAGCAAGCTAAAGTGGCCGTGGGTAGATGTGTTCTAGAGTGGAGACCGCAAATCGGCAGACGTAGTGTAGGACGCCCTGCGGCAAGATGGAGCGATGACACACGCAAGGTAGCAGGTAGTAACTGGATGAGTAGAGCCGAAGACCGAGCTCAGTGGTGTGCCTTGGAAGAGGCTTATGTCCAGTAGTGGACTAATATAGGCTGATGATGATGTACTCTTGATAAAAGTCTTCAATCTTACCTATTCTCAGCTGCAACTCGTTTACCTCAAGTGCTTTTACTCTTCATGCAAATCATGGAGGAAATTAGAAAACACTCTAAGGCGGCCCCTGTAGCTGGAGCGTTTATTGATTAAAACCTTCTCTTCCTTGTCCGCCATGTTTCCAATTTCAATTGTTAGCAGCAATTCTAGGTGTAAGCAGCTTTCTACATACCTACCAAGGCAAGTGCCGCGTAAGCAGCTTGTCTTGTCTTTATACAATTACAAACTTAAATCTAATTGATTTTACGCAGGCCCGAAGTAAGATTGGACGATAAATGTCTCCAATTTATTTAGTTTACACACAGTGAAGTGAATAATGGTTATAAATAGCTTTGTATTTAATATCAATCATGACAGCTAAATTTGAAAAAAAATTGGTACATATGTTATGGAATGACGTGACGAGCTAACCGTTCGGCTGCCCATACCAGTTGCACTGTCACTCAGAACTCTAAAATTCAGAGTTTCGCGTGACACTGCACTGCGCACGTCGTCTTGAGACATAAGCACAATCTAGTAGATTACTAGACTGTGAGATCAGGTCATAAAGTCTCATTTGTTCAATTTCCAATTTCACTAGCTACAGTGCCCTTCAAACTGGACCACAGCAGTGCTTGCGATGTATACTATATACAGATATAAACTACTTTTATATGAAGTTTCCTTTTACTAATTCTGGTAGTTATTTACAGTAAAATAAAGGATACGCTAATAAAGGTCTTGAGATAAATAATACGCTATCTATGTTTCTGCTAAGAAAATTACAATGAAATGTAACAACATTTAAGACACTTAGTGACAGTTATTGACACTGCACTGCGCACGTCATCTTTAGACATCAGCATAGTCTGGAATAAGATTATTCGACTGGGAGATCAGATCATAAAGTCTCAATCGCCTAATAATATTACTAGCTACAGTGCACTTCAAACCGGAACACAGTAGTGCTTACACACTACTGCTTAGCTGCAGAATAACTGGCATAGCTTTACGTAATACCTACTTAGACTAACTTTTCAGAAAAGTCCTACCACATAGTAAAGTTGTAGCCATAAAATACCATGTAGTTAGTCTTTTTAAAATTGGTACACTGCCTCGACGATTGCTATTATTTGCTATGTTAGAAAACTATTTTTCACCATACAAACACCACAACTGTGAAAGTTTGGTGTGGTCACACAAAATGGTGTAATGAAAGTCATGATGATGAATATTGAATACTTATTTTTATTCCCATGTCATGCACGCAACCCTGCGGGCAATAACATTGAAATATTTACGTAGCCTTGAACTCATTCGGCGAGACTTAGGGGTAGAAAGAGGGTGGCGTCGAGGGGTGAGTCTGTTTCATTCATAATAGTAGGTACCTGTCTGTGTTTATCTTCATAAACGTTCTGGTAACTCATTTACTAATAGAACTTGATTTGGTATATTTATACCAGCCAATAATATAAAATGTAAAGTTTCATTATATAAGATAGTACTTTTAAGGAAATAAATGTAAATTTTGGTGTATATTATTTTTCTTCTTCTCTTCGTTTAATGGCCTGCTATCGCTTTTTAGTGATAATTCTGCCAATGTAATTTTGTACGGTTATGTCATGTTAAAGTCTTATTATGTCACTTTTTTCAGTCAGAATGCCACAGTAAAATGGTAGATATTTTACTGAAGGCTCCAGAAAGCCTTGAAGAGAAACCGAAAAAGCATAGTTTAAAAAATAGTTTTTAAAACCATTTGCCAACACTCGTGCACGTTCACGAACACTTAACGGATATTAATCCACCCCTACTACACATTAAAATTAAAAAATACACGGGTAATGGAAAAAAGTTCAAAATTCACAAACGCCATTTTTGGATTCTCTTCAACGACCGGGGTCGTGTGTGTGTTACCAAATTATTTGATCATAAACTGCTTTTAGCATTATTGCTCGAAGATAAACTGTCATGAGCGACTTGACGTTTAGCATTACCTGTGTATAAAACTGTCAAATTTAAAAACTATTCTAGCTAAATAACCTACGTTCTATTATAAATGGTTGACGTAATACTTTTTGTATAATCAAAACCCTATTAATTAGAATTGAAAACCCATGATTTATTGAGCATTAGAGACAACTCGTTTAAATCGCTTCCAATCAGTCACCTAAAAGTTCATGTCCATACCAATTAGTAAATATGTATGACAAATTTGTTACGTACACATAAGTTTTTATTGGTCATCTAATCTACCTAACATGCAGACCTTAATCCCAACAAAAACACGACAATAGAGATTTCGTTCGAAAACATTTTTTTGAGGATCACGTTCAAAAAGATTTTTTGAGTCGCAATATTCCATAAATCGCATTAGCTTACAGTCGCGTCGCAATAAATTACTCACGTTGTTAAATTACATAGACAATGGTGTCGATTTTGTGTCGCATTCTCTAAAACTAAAGTAAACTCAAAGTATGGCGGTACTCTTTTGATAAAGGGGAAATGAAAAAGACGGAAACATGTTAAGTTCGTTTAACTTTAGAGAATGCGAACCAGAATCAGCACCAATAATAGATTCATAATCATAATCATAAAATGTCAATTTACAAGTCCAAATAATTCTTACAATTTAAAATAGCCTACATTGTTATATAGCATTTAAATCATAGAGACCTATGTAAATAGGGTGAATGCTGTGATTTAAACAAAACATTTTTTACATCGTTCGTAGGTATACGAAATTAATAAATAAATAAATTTTGACGTTATAATATATGTTCTTAATACATTGGTCAATTACAATTTACATAAAAAAAATTGGAATTTTTTGGGCATATGCGTAAAACGACACAATATGGCTCTTGCAGCGCGTCTATAGAGAAATAAATAAATAAATATTTGCGGACGTTTCACACAGCTCATACGCATTTCACTTTCATTTCGTGGTCACGAGGGGACTGACCACGGCCAATGTAACTTGGTCGAAATGTTGAGGTTAGTCAAAATAATGTTTTGATAATTTTTGTGCGCGAATAGACCCGTTTTATCTTTACAATATGAGTTCAAGGCGCGAAAGTTTAAAAAGTGTTATTTCACACAGCGCCATCTAATCCCAAAGTTTGTAAATACATACATAGGATACAATATAACATCTGGATGTTGACAACTGGATTCTATGTCTGGATATAGAATAAACATCGAGGTTCATCACAGAAATGTTTGTCCTGGGTGGGAATCGAACCCACAACCTACGAATCCAGAACTGAAGCCAGTCATAGATGTGGATTCGCCTTAACGAGTAAAGCACAGCACAGCCAGCGCAGTAGCATAGTTCACCATTATCTCCGATTAAACTGTAAAGGCTCTATGAGTACGTTGGGTCTACGATATTGCCGTAGACGATGTAACCTACGACTAATGTATAGTAAATATATTTATGGCGATCGCGACAGGCGATATTTGTGCTGTCTTTTAACCCCAAAAATGGGAGAGTAAATAAGAGTAGAATGGATAAATAATATGTAGAGCATGTGGTATAACCATAAGGTTGGCAGGGCCATATGAAAATATGGGTGCTGAATCTGCTTCTCCCATAAAATGTCACCTTGGAGGATGGGGGGAGTTTGCTTTAATCAATTAAGTTACAAAGCTTGGCGTTAAGTGGTGGTGGTGGCAAGAATTTAATGTACTGCTGCCCATTCTCTAGATATTCTCTTAGCTGGCTTCTATGACTCCCAAGGGAAGAGACGGGGTGGTCCTTTTATTAGAAAAATAGTCTATAGGTCTTAATTCAACACAAAAGAGTCACTGGGCAACTCGAGGTAAAATGAAATAGAAGACCAGTAAATGCAATAACCCCGAGCGAAACAGATATCACAAAACAAAAGCTGTGCTTTGATATTTAATCCCGTCTCTCTCAAAAGCTCAGTAAGCTCCAGCAAAAAACTATGCAAAATAAAGTATGATATGGAAAACAAATCGAGTTTTCAATTCAAAGCAATTACTTTGGTAAATTAATTCAATCGAACTTTGAGTGTCGATGCGCATTTTATGAAATTATTACAAGCGTGGTGACCCGCCCCAGCTTTGCACGGGTTAATTAGTTTTACGCCCTAACTCTATTCAAAGAAAAACTTCATTCTTATTTTTCCTGCTCTCTTCCTTCTTCCTTTTGACAGGATAGAGAGAGAGTGGCTTCGTCATCGATGCCATCAATGTTTTATCATAGTTTTTATGTTTTAATTAAAAGTGCCATTTTGTTACATATTTTACTCTTATTGTACCTAATTACTGAAATAAAGTCTGATTTGTCCGGCTAGTTTTTTATGATGGTACCCTACAGTTACAATCAATGTCAAAGATATGTTTCCAATACGAGTTGCCTATTTAGACATATTTTATAACAGCAAAAGTGTATAAACGGACGAAGCCATTTGTAAAATGTAAAATCATACAGTTTGCTTGTGACATATGAATCACGTTACATAGATGTACCTATCTGACGTGAGAAAATCTGCATGGAAGCCGGCCGTATTATCTTACACCAATCGAGGTTAGTCATTTGTCACATACTAACGATAAAACCTGCGCTGCACTATAATAGAACTCGTACTATGATAACAAACGCAAAGCGTAAAAAACCAACTTCAGACTTATATGGATCTCTCATAGTCAGAACTGGACCAAATTTAAAAAGGGCCACACGGAAACACCAATATTCAAATAAAAAAATCATCAAAATCGGTTCACCAAGTAAAAAGTACTGAGGTGACAAAAAAACACTCGTATTGATAACCTCTTCATTTTTTGAAGTTAAAAACCACATAGTGGTCACTCATCCAAATACTAGCCGCGGCGGTTACTAATACTTGGTAATTTTACTTTACCCTCAGCTGCAAAGGGCGTCTCGGTCTATGCTACGAAAGCCACGTTGAATTTAGCTTCTTTTGTGTGTTGAATTGATACTGTAACAGGTGCTGAAAGCTACTTGTTGTTTCCATGCCATCCAAACTTGCTAAGTCACGTCTCTTCATGTTTGTTTTAAACCTATATCTCCTCATTTCTGATTTTATATCTCTCCATAGCTCGTTGCAAGACTTTGAGTTTGCTAATAAGGCTAGCAAGAGACAGCGTTTCAGTTAAGACAATGGTAAATTCTAAGATAAAAATATCTTAGATTATCGGACTTTTTGTGATTAAACTCCGTAAAAATATTCTCAAAAATTTTACCAACGTTTGAATTAGGTTTTTCTTCAAAGACATGGTAAACAATTTATTATTGTTTCGCAGAGCCTTTAAAAATTACCTACTACGGCCAACTTGTTTACTTCAGTTAGAACATTTGAAATTTAAATTCTGATAGAAAACCTACATTCAAAAAATCTTGGCATGAGCAATATTCTGATGGTTAAAAATTGCCTGGAAAATTGTGACAGTAATAAAACTATTAATTTTCTAATATACGTCCTTTTATAGTAACATATAGGCCAAATCAATATCAGTTCCGCCACCACCGCACATACTATGTTCTTTTTTTATTTAATACTACAAAATTAAAATAAAAAAAAATTCAAGAATGGAATTCTTTACAGTGCTTTGTTGTATTGCTGTATCTACAACAAAGCATTCTACAGAAATCTATTTTTGGGAAATTTAAAAATTTTATTGAAAATCTGAGCCTCCCTTTGCTCTTTTCTATCTCGTGGCCTATTCGCTGTTGTGAAAACGGCAATAGGAATAAAGTTGATAGATGCGTCCCTTTTGTCACTGCCAAAAACTTCTAACATTAGGCGGCCGATTTAAATAAGCAATCTTTATGTAGAAACTATCTATTGATTCATAATTTTTCTTTCATTCTTATTTGCTGGAACAAGACGGCTAGACCAATATTCTTGTACTGGAGTAATAATTATTTATATGTAATTAATAACGTTAATAATAAGAAAAAACTGGCCAAGTGCGATCGGGCTCGCCCTCGAGTGTTGCGTATAAACCTGTAGGTGTATAAGTAAAAGTTATGGTATTTTAATGCTAAATGAAATCCATAAAATTACAGTATGGAAAGTTTGCAAGTAGTATAGTAAGTTTAAAATTATTAAAAATATTATTATTGCATGACGGTACTAAAAAAAATATGCTTTTTGCAATTTACCCTTTATCTGTGCTATAAGACATCGCTTCGTACCTATTCTCAATATGCTGAGTTTATGGGAAGTACTTTGTAGGTTTTAATACCCTTGCGAGTGCCGAAAAATTGCAGCAATAACGGCCGTATCTTTTGATTGCGTTAACTTAGAAGTTTGGTTTTTTCACAGCTCCAAGGGACAGTAAACCTGAGTACTGAGTACGCGTTCCTGAGAAAAAGTACCTTGACTGACAAAAACAAAGTGATCCTACAAGGGTTCCGTTTTTCGAAACTCTACAAATAAAATTTTTAGAATATCATAAAAGAAAAAGGAATAAAATATAATACTATAATAGCTAAACGAGCCTTTGGAGTAAATAAAAAAACCGATGCCAAATAACAGAAGAAAATGTAGCAATCCATATTAACAATCACTTCTTATCAATTAGAAATTATCTAAATATACCTTAACATCTCCGCCAGCTGAAAATTCTTTATGTTTTCTTTAATCATTTTACAATAATTAACATACCTTCCAGTTTGAGTCGGTAAATTTGAAGAGCTTTTTCGAAATTCGATTCGAAGAAGTTAAGCAAATTAATCCGCCCAAAGTAACGATTTCATTTATTCTTTTTTTAAAGACGGCTACCGGCGAAACTAAGATTATGGGTTTATCTGAACGTTGTAACAAATTGGTTATTCTAACACTTGCCTTCGCTACGCATCTTGACATTGTAACAAACTGGACATTTTAGCACTTGGCCAAACATCCCCGGAGTCTAGAATACGCGAATAAATTCAAATACAATAGTCTAATACGAATAGAATAGTATAGCTAAATGTTGAAGTCTCCTAGCATTTTTCAATATATGGGAATTAAAAATAAGAATAAGAATCATTTTAATATATTTCAAACTTGTAAATGTTTATTTTTTTGTAACAAGCTAATGCTGTTTGTTGTATTTAAGTTTACCAGGCCACCGGCTGGGAGTAAAACTTGTTAGAAGACGCAGTATGGTTTACCGTGTAAGTCGCATACCATATGCGAGCTTTGCGATGGAAAACATAAAAATTTTCTCTTTCGAAATACTTTAATGAAAGTAAAATTGAAAAGTGCCATTTCCTAGAGCCACTTTAACTACGATATGATTTTTCATTATAATTTATCTGTCATTGTCGACGAATGGATTCTTAGCCTTGCATATAGTTTAACGTTAGTCAAATTTAATCAATGCGCAAAACCTGTATTTTTTTTCGTACAAGACCATTTGGCAGGACCATACGTTTGAAATTATGAAATTGATAAGTAAGGATTTTAGAACATTTTTATCCTATAAATGGGGTCGGAGAAGTGGGGTTTTTATAAGTTTTTATCATGCTTCGGGGAGATTTTATTAATTTGTTTAGTTCTTTGCATAATTACATTTACTTGCTGTAAACTAAGGTGATACATAAACGAAACTCTTAAATCTCATAATGATAGACTCCAAAATAGAAACGAACTATTTACAGATACAATCCAACTAACTACTGTACTGCGATTTAGTCCAATATGCTGCCCTGATAACTATTATTCTTGACCTAAATATTAAAATCGATTTTTTAGCTCACCACTTTTACACAGAGCATTTTTCGGGTTACCTTTACATTTTACAATCATTATTATTAAGTAATAAACACAGCTATAGGAACGATATATAGCGTGAGTTAACGTAATTAATTATTAATCGTTTCTTTAGGGGTGCTACATGCTTCGGCTGGCACGTTCATTTTGGTAAATGCTAAGCCCGCGGCGGCGACAGCTTTAAGGTTCTTTTCTTTATAGAATAATATTCAAGTTAGAAGGGTGACACCCACTTGTTGCTTTGGCTATAAGAAAGCCTTGAGCAAGCTCCACCCAATACGAGGGAGAGCTTAACAGTAGGGTCGTTAACATTAACGGGCTGATTATAGGTGCCTCTAAATCACTTTTAGTAATAAGTTACTCATAGCGAATATCAAACCAACGTTCTTAAAAAAAAAACCAAGCTCAGGTCAAAATGTGATTATGTTCGTTAAACCTAAAAAAATTATTAAACCTAAATTGTAGGTACTTAATTTAAGTTATTGTTCTAAATGACAAATAAGTAAGAGTGTAATTTGAAAAGTTATTTGTGCAACGCCGAGTGGGGACAGAACCAGGGATAGTTTAAAAGTCACCTGGTCTACGCTTGGGGATACGGAATGAAATGAGCATAGTATAATCAGGATATTTACGGGATAGAAGAAATAATCGTTGTAGCTAATTACATGAGAAAAAAGTCGCAGGCAGCCGCTTGTGTCAAATAGCAACTGACAACAAGCCACTAGTGCAAGCAATCGGCACAACGCAGAATAGAAAACTACGGTTCGAAGTTTGGTTTTCATCCAAACAGTTAAGCAACATTTGCCACTTGGATGGGTAACCTCTACAAATAATGGTGTTTACAATTAAGCGCTACTGTGTTTCAAGGAGCACTGTCCCAGTTGCTGAAAAATCAATAGCCACTTGTCGATGAGCTAAGTCAATCAAAATGGATAGCAGCATATTAAAATGCCAAGTATGCTGCTTATGGCCATCCCCCTCCCCCCTCTTAATAAGCGTCCGAGGCGCTGTATACAGCAGTAGACGTCAGATACAAAAAAGCCATATACCTGCATATTCCTAAATAATGTTAGAGTTAATAGAGTCGATAGCTGGAAACCATGATGGTTATGCTATGAATTATTTTATTAATATGAATGGTCAATGAGTGCATAATAAAGACACGTTGCAGTTTAGACATTATTAGTAATTTTTTTACATGTTCATGTACATCATAAATGAAGGGGTGAGAACAAAAAGGGTTTAACTGATTTTTTTCACAAAATGACTTATGGGTATCGTTGGATTCAGCGTGAAATTATCTACAGTAATGCATTGTCATAATACCGAACTGAGGCTTGAATCTCTAGATTTTGAGTCTAAAAACGATTTACCTGTCACAGGAATACAGTTCGCTTAGCGTAAAAACATTATTATATTTATTTTATTATATTATATTTTTACGAATTAGGTCTATGTTTTATATTATAAATAGAAATCATACATTTTTCAAGCAACTGAAACTTGCATAAACCTTTTCTATTACCTTATAAGCACTCTACATTAAAATGAAGCCGTTGACGTTTAAAGTCAATTTTCTCGAAACTGTCAATTTGACAGTTAAACCCTTTTTACTCTCAACCCTTCAAATGACGAGGGACCTAATAAAAAATTGTTAATTATATTGTTTTATTACAATGGAAGTTCATTTTTAGTAAATATGTAAAATGAAAGTTTATTGACATTCTCTGAGCACGGAATGCGCTCTCGTCAAAGCGAGCGGGCATCAATATAGCGTAGAGGTAACTCAAATAATATTACACAGCAGAAGTTTTTTTCATTCATGAGGCTTTTCAGCCGACTCCAAACAATGAAGAATATTTTTTTATGTTTGTTACCCCATATCTCCATTATTTATGAGCAGAATGCAATTTTTAATTAAATATTATAGTTTTTACTTTCAGACTGCTCTCTAGGAATTTTATCAAATTATTTATTTATATCAAAATTGAAATGAAATGAAATGATATTTATTTCGGAAAATAAAAAATAGGTGACCACTTACTCAAACATCGTAGCAATTTTAAGAAATTTAGAGCTACATTAAATATACATACTTAAAAAAACTTGGATTTATATTTTTCGATATTAAAACTGTGTACTTTTGAAACTTTAACAGTTTATAGATGTAGGTGTAACTTGGCTCACATAAAGATGACAGTATAAATTGATACACTATTAGTGGTATAACATAATTCGAGTAGGTATAAATGTCTGAGCACTAACTCCTAACTAAGTTAACCTGTGTTTAGGATATTAGGTCCCCCACATCGACACATCCTCTATGATATTATTTATTAGCGTGTAGCCACTGCTAAATTTATAAGTGTAAGTACAATTTCTCTAAATTATTCGTATGCTAAATTGGTCGGTACTTTGGTAATTCAATCAAAATACCTGGAAAAAGTATTTATTATAATATAATAATTGAAGTACGTTCTTTGTATGAAATTAAAACGATGGAAGTCTTCAAAACCCCCTTTTTAGAAGGATACTAGCGGCCCGTCCCGGCTTCGCTCGGTAGGACGTTTATTTATTAAACATTTTATAATATACGAAAAACAACGTATCACGCACCGGCGCCATCTACTTAAAATGTTGGTTTGTCCTGAATTTTTCCTGAATTTACTTTGCTATAAACCTCACGGAGCCCGAGACCTTTCCAACGAATGCAAAACCGTGGAAATCGGTTCGTGCGTTCTGGAGTTATAGCGTCAGGAAGGAAAACCCGACTTATTTTTATATAGTAGAAGATAAACATCTGTCAAAATGACAAGGACGAAAAAGTCTTCAATTGCTATTGAGTACGAAAATCCAGTTGCGCGGTATGCGAAATGCCCGAATGGAGTGATATATTGACTGATCAAATTTAGAAAGCCTGATGAAAACCGGGCAGCACTGTCACCGGCTAATTTGCCCGGACACGTTCACATTCAAAAATCCTAACTATATGTGCTTTATCCGGATGCCTGGCAACGCTATCCCCGTGGATTGACCAGCAGCCCTACCGCGTCACCTTTCTGGGAATCGGCTTTGCCTGCTATCCTGCACGCGCCAATTAACAAGTCCACGAGTGCGAGCAAGAGAGAACACGATTACGATCTCCACCAGACTTACGCCGCAGGCCGCAGGTCGGATCCACCGTAGGGATCGCATATACACTCAAGAACCTTTGCTTGTTTGTCACCTTTTAACAATGCCTGACGCTGGCAGCTTAACTGGTATTTGTCCTGGATACGGAAACAGTTTAGGTAAAGAATAAACTATTACACTGCAATGGCTAGTTTTAAGTACAAAGACGCTCTTTTCAATATAATAATTACTTTGTAAAAAAGAATCCAACGGACTTCAATCCAACCGCATTTGTTTATCACAAAAATGACAACATCGTCAATAGTTGAAGTCAAAATACACATTATTAAAGGTAATTAAAAAACCAACCCTAAGATTTTGATCAAATTGAATTGGGAAGCACCAACTTTCAAATAAACAAGAATCATCAAAATTTGTTCACCCAGCCGAAAGTTCAGAGGTAACAAACATATAAAATACAGTCGAATTGATAATCTCCTCCTTTTTTGAAATCGGTAGAAAACAGACATTAATTGAAGTTTTAAGCAAGACTAATCCTTTTCCCTGATAGACGGCAACATTTTTGACTGATAATTGAAATGCAATCCTATATGCACTTTAAAATAGAATTAATCAGTACGAGTGTTCGTTCGATAATTAATGCGTTTACACGCGCAAACCATAGTGCCGCTGTGAGCTTTTACACCGGCGTGACGCCGACATAAGCCCCTTAATACACCGTGCCTCTAAAAGTATTTTCAACCGATTTTAATAAAGGAGGAAGCTTTTAATCCGTTGGTATTTTTTACGTTTGCTACCTTAGATCTCAGTCATTTATAAACTGATTTGGAAAATTCTTTTTGGTACTTATATTAAAATAGAAATTTTATCAAAGCAGTTAAGTAGTTTTATTTTTAAATCAAAACAAATATTTAGAAGATAGCATCATCCAAGTAATTAAAGCCATTAAAATTGGCTTAACACCTTCTTTAAAGAAAATTAGTTGAGATGAAATTTAATTGAAATTATTTGATTAAGTATTTTATACAGGTTGGTTTTTTGAGAAGGGCGGTGATGGCCAAGTCAGAAACCACATCAGTTAGAGAAAATACGTTAGAGGATTAATGTTCTCGATTTATGAAACTGGTGCTAATAAACAGCTGTTACGATAGAAACGTTTTTATTTTATACAAGCCTTAAACTAGCGTATAACTAGCTATGCGTACGCAAACCCGCGGCTGGGCAGCCACGGGTAGTGTCGGACTCGTCTATGTGGAGGAGGACTGGGTAACCGGTGGAGCCTTGACGTCCAGTCCTCGGAGGAGGACTGGAAGTCAAGGCTCCACCGGTGGGGTAGGGGTGCAATTCTGGCACCGAGTCCGACACTACTCGTGGCCAACCCAGCCGCGGGTGTGAGTAAATGCATTTTTCTTCACGAAAAAAAAAACAAACAAAAAAAAAAGGTACGATTATAATCGGGGGCGAGACGGCTGGACTGCAAACGCGACCCCTTCTCGCCCCGGTACGGCGGAGTCGGCTCACGGGAGGGTGGGGGTTAGTGGGTTCGACTCTTACAAACACCCCCGTGGTGGCAAGTAAGTGCGAGAGCATTTCCCCCCCTCAAAAAAAAGGTACGATTATAATGCATACACTGTTGTAAGGCGACAAGTACTAAAAACTGGCCAAGTGCAAGTTTTTCTCGCGATAAAAGTGCACGTGTACCCTTCAAATGCAGTGAATCTGATCTGACTCGCAGTTGGGTGGTGTATTTAATTAATATATAATATAAAAAACTGTATATAATGGAGGTAATAAAACGCATAAATAATAAATATTTGTGGACATTTCACACAGCGCCATCTAGCCTCAAACTAAGCAAAGCTTGTACTATGGGAAAAAGGTAACTAGGAGAAGGAAAGAAAATACATTTATTCAGGACATCACACAACATTACATTACATCATAGGAGGGGGAGGAGGATAGGAGTAATTGTTACGATACTAGAAACTTTTTGTTTGTAAATATATACTACAATATACATAGAATACAATATAACACCCAGGCACAGAATAAACATCGATATTCATTACACAAATATTTCTACTACTTTTGTAACGTCTCAAAAAATTAGAAAAACAAATGTTTGTAAAACTGGCCTCCACAACACAGGGAATCCTAGTATAGAGCCCAGGGCTCGAATAATAATACCTACTGTCAACTAAAATCATGACTTTGTATTTGATTAATTCACATACCTACTTAAGGAAGGATGATATTGTTATTTAAGCGAAATTAGATACACTTTTGTTGTAATAGAAGGAGGTCCATAGGTTTGCTGAATTAATGATATGCCGATTGACTTTGTATAAGATATATTAATTAAAAAGATATTTACAAAAACCAAAATGCGGAAAATAAAATTTTCTCTCATGTGAAGTCTATATCAACAACATTCGTTGCCCCTAGCAACTAGCTGGAAAAGTTCTCTATTAGACTGGTATTGAAACTTTTTCGTGGGCTAGCACGCCACATCACTCCCCTCCAGAGACCGTCCTACGGGCGATAATATTCTGGAAAACGCACTGTTCGTCCTGATCGAGTGGTGGTCACTGGAGCGTCTCGGGTCTCGGGTGCTGCCACGACGGGAGAATGGTCCAACTCACGAAGTATGTAGGCAGGTTTAATGCGGTCGACTGATACCGTGACTTCTTTGCCTTTTATGCGGAGCTTGAAAACTTTATCCCCTCGTTCTATCACCTCATGCGGGCCTGTGTAAGCTGCTTGAAAAGATGGATGCGAGGTGTCATCTCTTAGAAAGACGTGGGATGCTGTTGCTAAATCTTTGAAAATGAATATGGAGCGGTTATTCCCATGGTGAGAAGTTGGTAATGGCAACAAATTTTTGGCGAATGTGCGCAGTCTTTCAGTGTATACTGTCAAGTCCTCTGTGCCATCAGCCGATTGACAAAAAATGTCACCTGGAAGTCGTAGTGTCTCTCCATATACGAGCTCAGCTGGAGTCGCTTGTAAGTCTTCCTTAAATGCCGCCCGGATTCCCAGTAGTACAAGTGGAAGTGTTTCAAGCCAGCTGCTGGTCGCATGACATGTAATGGCGGCTTTAAGCTGTCTGTGGAATCTTTCGACGAGTCCATTGCATGCTGGATGGTAGGCTGTAGTTCGTCTGCGTTGAAATCCGATGATGTGGGACAAATGCTTAAAAAGTTCTGATTCAAACTGTCGACCACGATCAGTGACGATATCTTCAGGGCAGCCGAATCTGGATATCCATCCGTGAACTAAAGCTTTTGCCACTGTTTCAGCTGTTATCTCCTGTAATGGTATAGCTTCGGGCCATCGTGTGAAGCGATCTACACATGTGAGACAGTAACGATACCCTTGTGAGAGAGGTAAAGGTCCGATCAAATCTATGTGGATTTTCATGAATCTGGCTCGAGGTAAGCTGAATGATGCTAACGGAGATGAGACATGACGTGTTATTTTTGATCGTTGGCATGCTAGGCAGGAACGAGTCCACTCTCTACAATCTTTTCGCATACTAGGCCATACATAGCGTTCCGATATTAGTTTCGTCGTCGCATTTGTGCCAGGGTGGCTAAAAGAATGCAAGTTTTCGAACACTTGCCGTCGCATGTCTTTGGTCACATAAGGTCTGGCCACATTGCTGCTCTTGTCACAATAGATTTCTGTGTGAGATCCAGGCAGTTTGATTTTTGTCAAGCGCAGAGAAGTATCGCTATCCAAAAGTTGTTCTAGTTCAGGATCTGTGCTTTGTGCTTGAGCAAGCTTGGATAGATCGATGGGCTGAGTAATCTCTTCGATGCGTGATAAACTGTCAGCCACAACGTTATCCTTTCCTGAAATATGCCTGATATCTGTAGAAAACTGTGAAATAAAATCCAGATGTCTGAACTGTCTTGGTGAGCACTTTTCTTTTCGTGAATGAAATGCGAAAGTTATGGGCTTATGGTCAGTGTAAATAATGAAATCTCTCGCCTCCACCATGTGACGAAAGTATTTTATTGCTTCGTAGATGGCGAGAAGTTCCCTGTCGTAAGGCGAGTATTTCTGTTGACATGGCGAAAGTTTTCGAGAGAAAAATGCTAAAGGTTCCCACAGGCCGTCTCTATGCTGTTGTAAAGCTGCGCCCATTGCTGTGTCTGAAGCATCGGTGACTATAGCGAGCTTCGCTTGGCAGTCTGGATGAGCGAGTAGTGCTGCTTGGCAGAGACTTTCCTTGCAGGCGATGAATGCTTTAGTAGCTTCTTCTGATAAATGCACGGGATGTGAACCTTTAACTGATCCTGTGAGCAGTGCATTCAGAGGCGCTTGATGCCGCGCTGCGTCAGGAATAAACCTTCTGTAAAAGTTCACCATTCCTAGGAATCTTCGCAGTTCTCTGACGGTTTTTGGTGGTGGGTAATTCGCAACCGCTTCTACCTTTGATGGTAACGGCTTAGTGCCAGCTGCTGAGATGCTGTGTCCTAAAAACGTTACCTCTGATACACCGAATATGCACTTGTTCGTGTTGATTACCATGCCGTATTCTTTGAGTCTGTTGAAGAGCAGATGAAGGTGCTTCTTGTGTGATTCCTGATCAGGTGAGAAGATCAAAAAATCGTCCAGAAACGGGAAGCAGAACTCTTCAAGGCCCCTAAGCATCTCGTCCACAAATCGTTGAAACGTTTGGCTGGCATTACGTAGTCCGAACGTCATGAACGGAAATTCGTATAAACCAAACGGCGTCGTGATTGCGGTCTTCGGAATATCCTCAGGGCAGACAGGAATTTGATTATAAGCTTTTACGAGATCGATAACCGAGTATACTTGACAGCCGGAGAGACAATGTGCAAAGTCATGTATGTGTCGAATGGGATAGCTGTCTGGTACAGTTCTAGCGTTGAGCATTCTGTAGTCACCGCATGGACGCCAGCCGTTATCTTTTTTAGGCGCAAGATGAAGTGGTGATGACCATGGTGACTTTGAAGGTCTGGCTGTTCCGTTCCTCAACATATCTGCAAATTCGTCTTTTGCGATTTTTAATTTATCCGGTGCTAGTCTTCGTGGTGTGCTGCTAATTGGCGGTCCTGCAGTAGTCTGTATATGATGCATGGTATTATGCTTCGGAACACGGTGGACACCGGAAGGTCGAGTAATTTCAGGGTATTCGCTTAGTATGTTGTGATATACGGAATTTCCAGAAATAACTTTTACCGATGAAATGTTCCCAGTTGACTGTGCAGGTGAAGCTGGGGACGTAAGGCTTGTAGTGTTGTCGATTAAACGTTGATTTCGACAATCCACGATGAGGTTGTAAAATGATAAAAAATCTACACCTATTATGGCCTTTGTAACGTCCGCTACGATGAATCGCCAAGTAAAGTCACGGCGCAAGCCTAGGTTCAGCACTAAATGAGCGTAGCCGTAAGTAGAAATGGGTGTACCGTTTGCCGCACACAGCTCATAATTTGTTTTCTCACGACGTTCCTTGAGTGCCGATCGGGGGAAGACACATACGTCACTGCCAGTATCGATGAGAAACTGCATCTTCGTAGCGCCGTCCGTGACAAATAGGCGACCGGAAGTTTGGCAATCGGTCGTCGCCATTACCGACTGCTGTTCGCGTTTCCCGCATGGTAGTCGCATGGTTTTACGCACTTACTTGCTTCATTGCCGAACTTACTATGATACCAGCACACAGGAAATTTTCTATAGTTCGACTGTGATCGTGTGGAGCTAGAACGACCGCGCGTTTTCTTGTTTGAACGATTCGGTGCACGTGAATGCCGGTTCACCTGCGCAGTTAGAGCTTGCACTTGTTTGGTAAGTTCAGCAATCTGTTGGTTCATGGCTTCTAAAGAGCTTCCTGGTATGGCACTTGATGTTGATGCTACGTGCGCTGTAGGCGACACAACGTCATGGATGCGGTCAGCGAGATCTGCGAGCGCTTCCAGCGAAGACGTCATCTGCGAAGCGATTATCGTTTGCGTGCTACTTGGTAAGCGACTGGTCCAGATAGTACGTAGAAAATCTTCGGGAACTCCAGGTCCAGCCAAATGTTGCAAATGTCTTAGAAACTGAGATGGCTTACGGTCTCCAAGTTCTGCGTGCATAAGTAATTGCTTGACCTTCTTTTCTCGTGACGCGGACAGTCGTTTGATAAGTTCCGACTTCAATTTTTCATACCTGTTGGTGTCGGGCGGGTTGATGATTATATCTTCCACCTCAGAAGCATACTGCGGTTCTAGTTGGCCGATAACGTAGAAAAACTTCGTATTGTCCGTAGTAATGTTCGATATCGCGAATTGGCCCTCAATCTGCGCGAACCAAATGGCCGGCTTTTCAGGCCAAAACGGCGGAATTCGCACGCCCACACGACAAACATCTTCGTTCTTATCGGTTGAGAGCGACATTTTTATGTGAATCAGTATCAGAATTATCGCAATCAGCAACAAAATCAAAATCACACACATTTACTGCAAACGTGGACTTTCGGTTCAAAACAGGTCACCAGTAAAGCCTAGTTAATCACGTCGGGGTCACCAGTTAAGCGAAATTAGATACACTTTTGTTGTAATAGAAGGAGGTCCATAGGTTTGCTGAATTAATGATATGCCGATTGACTTTGTATAAGATATATTAATTAAAAAGATATTTACAAAAACCAAAATGCGGAAAATAAAATTTTCTCTCATGTGAAGTCTATATCAACAACATTCGTTGCCCCTAGCAACTAGCTGGAAAAGTTCTCTATTAGACTGGTATTGAAACTTTTTCGTGGGCTAGCACGCCACATTATTGTTGCTATTGTTTGCTGAAATAAATCTTATTCTTATTCTCCTGGATGGGAATTGAACCCTCAACGCACAGTTCAGAAGGTAGGGTTACTACCAATTGAGCTTCATAGCTCAATAAATATATTATAACTTCAATAAATAATATAACAAATCAAATGACAAGTACATAATAAAATTAAACTGATACCAAAATAAACTATAAAATATACAATGTAATACAAAAACCTAATGACCTTTATCCACATATTCCAATAGGCAACGAAATCCACTTCCATTTAAAATCCAATTGAAATTTTAAACTGTAAGCTTACGTAACATCGTCTAACAAAATAATCCCTAAAAAACTATGCAAACGGTATCGCCACCCATGTGTTTCCTGTTAGCCCGTCAATTAATAAGGGAATGGTTGACATATCGATTGTAACAGCAAAACTGATCGGATTTCAATGGATTTACTGCATCAAAGCTATTAATTACTTAGCAGCATAGGTATATTAGCAAAGACAAGGGATCACTACAGTCGTAATACCAAGAATAGTTGTGCTTAGAAAATAAATTGATTCAGACGTGACCTCGCGGAAGTTTATCTTAAATCCTTCTTTCCTTACTTTATTTATATTATAAGCGTAAAAGTTTGTGTGTTTGGATGTATGGATGGATGTTTGTTACTTTTTCACGCAAAAAGTACTGAATGGATTTTTAGGATATTTTTATTCATGGGTGAAACCGCGGGTTGCAACTATCTTCTTCTATCTTCTATCTAAATATATATAACTCAAAGGTGACTGACTGACTGACTAGCATAGTGATCTATCAACGCACAGCCCAAACCACTGGACGGATCGGGCTGAAATATGGAATGCAGGTAGATGTTATGACGTAGGCATGCGCTAAGAAAGGATTTTTCGAAATTCCACCCTTAAGAGGGTGAAATGGGTGGTTGAATTATTTTTCCATAGGCCACGCCGCGGGAGAAGCTGCGGACAGAAGCTCGTTACAATATAAAACTAGAATATCTAGTGTAACTTCGCTAAAACAAACATAAAGCTTACGTATAATCGGAGCACTTGCAACCTATTGTACCTACCACAATGCAAGTGCGGAGTCAGCGTAGTTCTCGTTCACTAGATATTCTTGCTTCATTTTATGTTTGTAATACCTAATTGGCCAGTTTCAACTTTTCAGTCTTTGGTTGTATTTTTAATTTGGTTCGTTTCCCAGTCACCCTACGCGAGATGTTCGCAGAAGTTGAACCGAAATTAGTTTTCTCGTTGATTATTGACATTGACCTAGACGCGAATGGGTGACGCGTCATTTAATCTATTTATAATCAGCAAACTAAAATTAAACATTACCGTTACGTTATTTAAATACAAAATTGTAATTAAATAACATTGTTCGCGCGTAAACCGGGAGTAATTACGCAAAGTGTTTGAAAAAACCGCCGGTTACTAAAATAAAACTAGCAGCCGGCATCGTGTCTACGTCGGCGGGACGTCGGAACGCTGGGCATATTTTACGTACACACACTCTGAAAATATTCTAATAAAACGTAATAAGCACGCGCGCTCATAGCGATTGAGGTAAAAAGACAAGCGTTTTAGCGGATTAAACGTAAACAATGGCTTTACTAATCCGGCCTTGAGTATTTGTTGAAGTGAGGGCTTTAGCAAGTGTACGTTTAGTGATTACAGTGTTGAAGCGTCGTGCTGACCACAGAGATTATGTTCGCGGGTGGCGGCGCCGGATTCCAAAAATCTTCGAAGCCGCCTTGGGAATGCGCAAATAATTCCATAGAGGTGCCCGTCAATTGGTGAGTCCTTGTGTCCTATGTTTTTATGTCAGGTAGATTAAACATATAATAAAATTCGCTGTTTAAAGCTCAACAACGTCCAAGTTTTATGCAGTTGCAGCTTAAAATATACATAGTATCTAGTTTAATGAATAAAAACCTGATAATTTCAGCTTCAATTATTACTTAGATACTTGAAAATAAATAAATAACGCATAAGCATTGCCATTCAACGTGGTAATGCTGCCAGCATTCTGGGCACATTCCCCTCCACCAACGGGCTATTTTAAAATTTTTAGTTTTATTTTTTTTATATTTTAAGTTCTTAGGTATAATATAGTTTTTTAGGTCTAGTTTAGTTTTGTATTAATGATTATAAAAATGTATGATCACTAACAAATAAATCCAATAACGCATTTGGTGTTATTTATTCATCTATTATATAAGTATCAATTCATATTTATTCACATACATAGATTACACTAGAATTACTTATGTATAGGAACAACGGGGACCATGTTTCCACAACATTTATATATAGAGCGAGTATTTGCGCCTTTTTCCTATACACAACTGGTTCTGTAGCGGGAAGCGAACTCGCCACTACCAGATTATGAGCCGACCTACTCAACCACATTACTACAAAAGATGTCAATTATAATTATTGGTTTATTATAAGTATTGCTCGCCCGAAATTGGCTGGAAATATTTTCCAACATGTCTCAAAGCAGTTTAATTTATAATTGTTTCTATCTTATACACAGACCGGACAATTGAAGGGGTGAGAATAAAAAGGATTTAACTGATTTTTTTGACAAAATGACTTATGGGTATCGTTGGATTCAGCGTGAAATTATCTTCAATGATACATTCTCAAAATACCGAAATGAGGCTTAAATCTCGAGATTTTGAGTCTAAAAATGGTTTATCTGTCACAGGAATACAGTTTTCTGAGCATAAAAACATTACTATATTTATTTTATTATATTATATTTTTACAGTAATTGTATGAATTAGTACTAAGTATATTTAGTAATTTTAAATAGAATTAAAACATTTTCAAGCAACTGAAACTTACATAAACCTTTTCTATTACCTTATAAGCACTCTACATTAAAATGACGCCGTTGACGTTTAAAGTCAATTTTCTCGAAACTGTCAATTTGTCAGTTAAATCCTTTTTATTCTCAACCCTTCAATTTAGATCCGTCTTTTGTTTTAAAATAATAATGAAAAGATACTTAATTGCGTTTATAAAACATTTACTTATATACATTTTTTACAAATTTGCAATGGTTATATGTTTACAAGTATGTACTTGTTTATATGACATTGTCCGACTGTAAAATGTCAGCAAATTTATTTATTTCGGCTTCCTATTGACATTCACACTACAATACAATTTTGCAAATGTTAAGCAAAGTACTAAAACTATCGCAAGGGCAAAAACTTATCAAGTTTATCACTCAGATCATTCACAGCAATTTTTTATTGCTATAAAATTTCTACTCATTTAGAGTTATAGACATTTTTATTCATAAAAATTTTCAGAAGAATAAGAATGAAAAAATCCACTATACTTCCTACAAAATATATCTGAGAAATTACATCTTCTTTCATTTTTAATACCTTATTTTAATGCATACTTTTTTATCCATTATGATTAGATAATTGGATATTTAATGAGAATATTTTTGGCCATTCAACGAGATAATGTCGCCAACTTTTTGGGCACCTTACCCACAGACGGCGACTTAAACGCGGTTATTAATTTAAAAGTATAGATTTTAATTTAGATTTAATTTAGTTAAATCTAAAGCTAAACTATTTTTAACTAAAAATGTATGCAGCCGGTACTAAAAATTCTTAGTCTATTTTGTAAAATCCTATTTTACTAAATGTATTTTCATTTCAATGTCTTGTTTCAGAATTATAATAATTTATTTAGGGATGTCAAAATATATACAAATATTTAATAATTTTATGTGACGGTTGGGTATTATTATTATTTTTTTATTTAGTCCTCAAATACCCCGTTATTTTTTCTGACTATTAAAGTTATTGTTGCATAATAGTGTACTAAGTTTATGTCGCCAAGGCTAAAATATGTTTTCATTTTTATGTTATAAAATATACAACTCACCGTAATATACAGTTA
The DNA here is from genome assembly GCA_905220475.3 of Ennomos fuscantarius. NCBI lineage: Eukaryota > Metazoa > Arthropoda > Insecta > Lepidoptera > Geometridae > Ennomos > Ennomos fuscantarius. Next base: position 4,119,325 of record HG992023.1, on the reverse strand, counting down.
TGATTTGAATGAGTTTCATTCACAAATTCAAGTGCTCGAAAAATGTTCCAAAAATGAATTTTCAGTTACAAAATGTCCATTCAATATCATTTCATCACAGCGATATTTTATATTAGCTCTTAATTATTACTATTCAGCCAAACAAGCTCGCACTCTACAAAAAGTTTTTGACAGATATTTAAAAACAATTCCAACCGTGACTTACATGCACCGTGATTTCTATAAACTGGCAAACTTTATGATTCATGTGACATTTGTCGTACTCTTCTCACCATACAAGTGGTTGGGTGACGAAAGTTCATTCACCCAAGCAAAAATAGGAAATGTGAATACGACAAGCGTAAAAGGAAAAATACAAAAAAAAATTTTAGACCTATGGCATTTAAATGTCATGAAAATATTAAAAAAAAATATTTGAGCTTGGTTTTTTAGAATTTTTAATTAAATAAATCAGGTATCGATTTGTTAAAGTTCAACGACCTTCCATAGTCATGCGCAGTTGTCCTTGGGCTTCTTCAACAGTGCTCAAACTCCCATATATCCCTGTTTCCAGTGCATACGACCTTCTGTTTTCGTGAACAGTGACCCCAGCCGTGTTCACCTATATTCTCTTCGTTCTGAGATAAAATAAAATCGTTTTTCTCTCATTGGTGCTTTTCTCATTTTAAGGAATTGGCAGTTGAAAAATGTTCCAACGAAATGAGCATGGAGTTTTGGCTAATTAAGTTATAGGCAATAAAATTATAGGCAGCACATAATAAGTCGATTGTGCTGCGTATACACCGGATGCATCGCTTGTCTGCCTTTCTAATTGAAGGGGTGAGAACAAAAATGGCTTAACTAATCTTTGGATTCAGCGTGAAATTATCTACAATAATACATTCTCAATATACCAAAATGAGCCTTAAATCTCGAGATTTTGAGTCTAAAAACGGTTTATCTGTCACAGGAATACAGTTCGCGTAGCATAAAAACATTATTATATTTATTTTTATTATATATTTTTTTTATATTATACTATATTTTTATAGTAATTGTATGAATTAGTACTATATATAGTATTTTAATATAGAATTAAAAAATTTTCAAGCAACTGAAACTTATATAAACCTTTTTTATTACCTTATAAGCACTCTACATTAAAATGACGCCGTTGAAGTTTAAAGTCAATTTTCTCGTAACTATCAATTTGACAGTTAACCCTTTTTATTCTCAACCCTTCAATTAAGAGCCTATTCCTTTTTTACCAAGTTAAAGTAAAGCTCTTTACGCACGCTGGACTTGGGGAGTAAGGCGGTAGTAAGTAGTGGCGAGGCGAACGGAAGTTGAAAGATGTTGGTTAACATAGATCTACATTGTCAACATAATAAAGTTATTAATTTGTATTATTATGTTGGTATGTCCAGTAAAATGACAATTTAAAATAATAATAAATAGTTACGTAAATAATATGAATGTGTTAGTGCAATGTAACTAGTAGTTTTGAAACGGCAGACCTCGCGAGCACACATGTTTTTGTAACCACACTGCATGATGTTGTACTTAGTCCTCCCGAACTCAGACCTCGCGGCCTTATATACTAGTATCGACAACTTCTTCAGTTGTTTAGACTTAAGCACCCAATGTTTTACTAAATACTCGTATTATCAAAATAGGCTGTTATATGGCGCCACGCAATTTCCCACCTTATTGGGAGAAAAACACCTCAAATCAAAAATTGCCGACGACTAAAATCCATGAGTTTGTAGAATCTGTATACTAAGATTCGTTGAAGAATGCTACTTGTACGCGAGTACGTACATCCGGACAGATGAACGGGGATTTTGTGAGCTGAAGTAGATACTTTTGTTCACTTGAATAAACTCGGTCAGTTTCAAACAGTCCTTTCTTTCGACAATAAACATGGCATTAAATCACACAACTTTTTTGAAGTGCAATTCAAAGAATTTGATACAGTAAGATGATGGAATGCTTGCGAACAAAAAGGAAACATAAAGTCTACGCACCTACAGCGTACATTTGGATTCATGATCCTGTAAAAAACATTTTTCTAAATCGATCCAAGAAAAATATTATGTACTCCCTAATCGTGATTTTTCAAAGGTCCATTAAAGACATTAAAATGTGGCTTTTGCACCTGGCTTTCAATACAGTCCTGGAGCCAAGCCATCACCTCTGTGTGAGTGCTGAAACGTGCGATTTAAATGAAGACCTAAATTGAATCGCTAGTCCAAATCGTAGCAATTCATCAAATGTTCATAAATAATGGCCACTATGAAAAATAACGTTTTGAATACGACTCTGCAAAGTCCAAGTCAAAATTGAAAAATAAACGGAATAAACTATAAAATGAAAATTGACAAAACGATAATCCCGTTAACCTATTAGCTAATTCACACTATTTTTAAAAGGATTTTACAAAGAGTTTTTTTATAAAAGTAGAGTGCGGCACGCTGGTAGTACATGGATTTAAAAATATATTATTTTAAAACGTTTTCTAGCCTCGATTGAGGCTCACTGTACTCGGAAACGAGTTATTAGTTCACATGTTTGCTATAGTAAGCGTGAAAAATCAGACTTTTTTTGTTTAGTTTTGGCTCCACATTTTTGTGTATTTAGCCCGTGTCAAGTAATTGATAATATCTCAAGTTAATTAATATCGTATAATGTGTCAGTCAAGTCACAGTCCAAGTCATCAAGTTAAGTCAACGTTTAGTCTAGTCAAGTCGTACTCCTACTAAATCGCATACAGCTCGATTCATGCGTTCTTTCTTGCCGTACACCTGCAAAATGTGGAATGAGCTCCCGCCAGCGGTCTTTCCAACGAGTTACGACATGGAATACTTTAAAAGGAGAGTTAAAAGAGTCCTACAGGGTAAGCAATGCATTGGTGGGCCTCCTCCGGTGTTACAGATGTCCATAGGCTACGGTGACCACTTCCCATAAGATGGGCCGTATGCTTGTTTGCTCCCTATAATATAAAAAAGTGGTGGCAACTTTACCAGAAGCTTTTAAGGAGTTTTGGAAACAACATGAAAAGAAACGTTTCACCATCATTATACCACTTTTCCACACTCATGCCTGTAATCCAACACTTAACGAATAAAATGCTACCAATTTTATGCACTAACACTGAAAATAACACAAGTTTTGTATACGGATAATACGGCAAATGAAGAAATAGTCAAGTTCACTAGGTTGTTAAAGAAGTTGTGTTTGTTAATACATGATACTGCAAAGTTGACTGTAGCCAAGTTAACTAGTTAAAATAAAAACAATAATTAACCCTGGGTCCGTGGGGGCCGGATGCTCATTGTGTTTTTAAGTCCTGGTCGATGCTATGCTTTACCAAAATGCTGGCACTTATTTGGCACAACGAATAAGCATTGCTACCTTCTGGTATTGGGCTGGAGCATTTGGACTATCTTTAGGTCATCGCGGCCAGTATATAGTCCAAATGTTTTTTTTTGTAGTGGTATAAGTGGATTAGTATTAGTTATTATATCATTGTAGCATTTAGTTTTAAAATAACAATGTGTGATTGGCCAACCTGCACTTATCCACCGTGGTGGATAGTCTACACTCTCTTCCTGTGCGAGGAGGCCTGTACCCCAGCAGTGGGAATGCATTAGGCTGATGACGTCATTAATATACCGAGTACCTTTGATAAAATTGATTTATTTTGCCTACAGCAAACCTATTCGCTTACAATGTATTTACATTATTGAGATGCAAATTACATAAAGTTATAGATACTATTTATATAAAGACTTGTGCTGGGCCTGGATCGCGTTAGAGCGAAAAGGGGTATTTTCTCTCAGCTGGACCGGTTTCTGTCCAGCAAATTTTCGGTCATCCAGCGATGCACTGCGAGTTTGTTAAGGATGTTTGGTCGCATTGCAGAGGACAGCGCGCTGGAGACTTTTTTTAGCTGTTTGACAGCCTCTGTGGTTATTATTTAACCTTAACCAATCTATCATATTATGAACATTCAGCATTTACACATAAATAATACTGATATTCAAGCAAGGCATTGTGACCCACAAACACTAGGCACAATACTGAGTTAGGGATCAAATTCAGAATTATCCTCATGTGTGCATTATAATGAGCCCCTCCCGCACCTCTACTTTGAATGGACCCATACCCGTTTGTTTTACTTTCAGTGTTTACTATATGCTTTTGACGTTTTCTTTCTATACTGAAACAATAAAAATAGAAACTTGTTCAAAACTGCTCCAAAAAGTAGCTCCCAATAGATCGGACTAAGTTTTAAAGATATACTAAAACTAACTACCAGATTAAGTTTTTAGAAAGGAGCAAAGATTTCGTAGATCAAGTTGCTAAAGTTGCTAAGATAAAGTAGCTGTATTCGAAAAAAATTATTACAATTTATCAATGGCGTATCTTTGTCCACTCCTATTTGTACGCCTCTCCTTTAACTTCATACATAAACTTGTAGATAGATAGATACTGGGTACCCATTAAAAGAGAATAAAGAATAATTTTTATTCCTCTGCATACTAAGTGAGCTATAAAAGACCACGTAAAAACGAACACAATTTTAAAACTTAAATATGGAGAAAAAGATAAAAGAATCCTCTTCTAATAATAGAGCCATCTAGCGGGTGGCTATATAAACACTGGTTTTGGTTTTTCCCACTGTTTTGTCTCGTGTACCGATCCTGTATCGCGTGAGTGAAAACGTACAGCCTACGTTTGTATAAATCATGTTTGAATAGTCAAAGGTAATATGTGTGTGCCTATTAAGTTCATTAACTTGCCGCTAGAGGCATTGTATATATATAGGTATCGACAATTACATATACAAAAAATTGATGCAATATTGAATTGACACCCCAAGACAAAGACGAGAGTTATACTTGAAGCGAAATATGGTGCTAGGGCGTGTCAAAGATATGTGTTGATATGTTTTTTTGGTTGCCAGAAACTTTTCAGCGGGTATCTAGTCCGATTTTAATGCAGTGACTTATTTTCTCTACAGACCATATTATTTTTAATCTAATTTGATTTTATTTAGTTACATTTTGGTGGATTAGCAGCCAGCGTCATTTCATCATCAACGGCCGGAAGACGAACTGCTGAACATTCCTTCCCATAAAACGCTACTTGACGCTTATTACAGTAGTTGCCAAAATCGCCACTTTTGGCAGGCGGCTTGATGATCGCAATAGATTTAAATGTACTACGGAGTATGCTTTTGCCTATTCCCTTGATATTTCTTAAGTCGGATCTTACGGCACTCGCTCAAAGGGATGGGTGGTCTCATACGAACATCTTCAGATAATAAAACAATATTACTAATGTTATTTCTTTTACCTCGTTTTTTTTGTTATGCTAAAATACTCGTAAGTAAAATCATCAACAAAATAGCATAAGTAGCTTTTAATATTTTAAATACCAATTCAATTATTAAAATTAGTATGAATATATTATAAAAATAACGCCCAATAATCACATACATAGATCCTGGACCCTAACTAGGATTCCCTGTGTCAAGGGACCCAGGAACGGCAAGGAACACGGTCCGACAACACCCAGACTCAGAACAAGTATTTGCGCTTTTTTTTCTGTGCACAAATACTTGTCCTGCCGCGAGAATCAAACTCGCCTCCTACGTGCTATGAGCCGACCTGCTCTACCACCACACCATAGAGGCTATCTAGCCTGAATATGAATATATAACCAGGAATAGCGCCATCTAGCAGACTGCACTTTCAACAGTCTTTGTTCAGTACACTTGTGCCGTACTGTTCTGGAAAAACGGAACCACCTGTGATGCGTTCACATCAAGCGTATTGTAACGTTTTTTGGTCACAACTATGTCGCCCGATGACGATATGTGATCAAGGGTGGCACCACGGTACGTCTCTCAGGTGAAGCTATTAGAAACCGGGGCGTTTGATTTTCCCAAGGCCGGAAACCACCAGAACCCAATTTTACTATTAGTTTTGCCACCATTTTTATAGGTGGCGCTTTTAACTAGTTTAATAAACAGGACAGTACGGTATAAGATTGGATGGAGTTAATATACAAGGTACTGCTTGTGGTAGAACATTGCATAGGTACTAGGTGGTAGGAATTTTCTGCTATTTTCATCAAGGTAAGAACCACTGCTTTGTCAGATATTCTGCTGCCCAGTTGCAGCTTATAAAATTACTAGGCAAATTAAACTTTATGACTTGATGTCATAGTCAGTTATTTTATTACTGCTTAAACTTGTGTGATGAACATTAAGTAATTCAAAAGACTTTTGAAGAGGATTTTAAAATGTATAATCCTATAAAACAAGTTGCTTTACAACACAACTGAAGTAAAACTTCTTTAGCTCCATTTATCGGCCTGTATAACTTTGTTTTGCTTTGTTTAATATTAATGTCGCCACAATCGTAAATCTTTCCCGGATATATTAATATAATAATACAAATTTTAAGTAATTTTTAATTCTGTGATGCTGGCAATGGAGATCTACGTGAACCAACTACTTTCAACTTCCGTTCGCCTCGGTATGCATTTACTAGCTTACTCCCTAAGTAGAGCGTGCGTAAAGAAGTTTTACTTACAAAAATATTTAATGTTTAAAATCAAGTGACACTTTGTTGATTAAAATATATTAACGAGTTTAGGAGATTCGAGGTGACATATTTCTGCCGACGATTCTTAAATACTGGATGTGTCAGCTGCATTAAGAATGCACCACTTAAGGCATTATATTTGAATAAAGAAAAGCCTCTTTGATTATTTAGGTAATCTAAGATTTATTCCGTTAGAAAATGCATTTGCATCCTAACGCCAGTACTTCTGCCCTCAGTAGGATCGACGACGAGTACCTTTGCTAATTAGTTGAAGATTTTATTCGTGCATTAAATGGGTAACTATGCTTAATGGGTTTAGATCAGGGGTCAGCAGCCTTTTGAGTCAGAAGTGTCAAAATTTACAAAATTTCAAAGTTTTTAAAGAGCCACAAAAATGATAATATAAATGATAATATAAATGATAATACTTTTGTTTTTTTTTTAAATAAAATAAATATTTTTTGTGTATGGAACTAAAGAACCGTAGCTTAACATCCAAAGAAATGCATATGGCTCGCGTACTGCAGGTTGCCGACCCCTGGCTTAAATGAATTTTTCTCTCTTGTAAAAAAGGCTAAAAATAGCCTGTTTGCAATAAAATCTTTTGACTTTGACTTTAACTCCGAAAAGTCTCGGGTATGTTGCCCAACGTTTTTGGGAAAAAGGATTTTACAAAATGTTAAAAAAATATTTTCTTGATTTATTATTAGGACCGCCCATTGTTGTACTAGTATTCTATTCCTGTATTATTTAAATTTCATTGGTCAATATGAAATGAAGAATCTATAATATCTGCTACTTTGGTGACCACTGAAAATTTGCATTACGTCAGCAAAACCGAGTCACTAGGGCAGATGGTATCGATTTTGAGCTATTTTTGTTCCTGCACAAATAAGTTTTGTGTTTGCATGCTTTGGAAAATTGTAATTAGTTTGATGTTGCATGTTCTTGCGGCCTCGCACAATCCCTGACACACATACGGCTAGATAGAACAGCCTGGGCTGTTTTAGAACCTACTAATGTTACTGTAGTAATATAGTTTTTTTTACCATTCAACCGGGCAATGCCGCCAGCATTTTTGGCATGTAGCCTACTGGCGGCTTCCTAGATTAAGTTTTGCTAATTCATAGTTTTTAAAATTATGATACTTTTATTGTATAAAATTTGAACTTTGAAACGAATTATGTTTTTGTTTTCAAGCTAACATTGCTAGACAAGCTGGTTCAACTTTGTGTTAGATCACGTCTTACATATAATTACCGCCAGTTATCTTATGCATCTTATGCAATTACAATGTTTAGAATTAGTAGAATAATTTATTCAACAAAATCATTAATATGTACAGGCATTCTATAAATAAAAATTACAGTTAATAAAACATTATTTACAAAACAAATATGCTATCCAATATTAGTAGAATTGATTTTATTGTTTACACTATATTATATTTCCACTAGTTTCTGCCTGAGGCTTCGCTCGCATGGATTATCCTTCAGAAGCCGTTTAATATTCTAGGATTTAAATTAACTTAACCTCCATTTTTAGAAGCAGTTAAATCAGTTTTAAGTCAGTTTTAAGAGCCGACACACAACACCACAGAGGCTGTCAAGTGTGCAAGCATTACTGTGTTCCGGTACGCAGCACTAGCATATATTCTATGATTCCGGTACGAAGACTGTACCAACTGTTATTAGTGAAATAACTGCACGAAATATGAGACTTAACCCAGTTAAGTGAAGTTTATATTTCAATCCAGTCTCAGTAGAAATAATGCATTATTATATATAGTGCAAATTAATAATAAGAAGACGCGACATCGATGTGCGAAGACAAATTGCATAACGATGGACATAAAAACGACTCAATTGAAGTACGTTTAAGTTTTTTCTGGCAATAATCTTAATTTAGCATGTCTATATGTAACATTGAAACCCATTAAAACAAACAAAAAATTAATCGTTTCATGTAAACCAAAACAAAAAAATATGTGTAAATATACGTCTGTTTTTTCACACAGCACTTTTGTATGATGCCACAGATGATATACCCTTTTATATCGTTTTTGTCCACATCCAGCCCTCTAAACCCCTGCGTCGCGCCGCCGCCCGCCGTAATCAAGGTCAATGCGAGGTCAAGATCGAGTCAAGGTTCAACACAATCGGGGCGCGATGGGATAACGGCTTCAAAGGTTCCTAGTTATGCGAATCCCAATTTTAGTTAACCATGTTGACTTAACAGTATACAGCACTAATTGCGCCCCAAAATGTGGCATGAACTATTTCCATTTAAAATTTCATTCGAATCCGTTCACTTGCTTCGATGTGAAGGAGAATCAGTATCATTTATTTAAGTTAAAAAATAAAGTTTTAGCAAATAAAGGCAATTTGCCAAGAAAAAAGTCTAAATTGCTAATATAGTGAGGTGAATTTATCAACATCGAGCATTCAATATTATGTAAAGCATTTGGACTGTCTATAGGTCATCGCGGCCAGTATATAGACCAAATTTTTTTTTCTAGTAGTTAGTGTATAGTATTAATTGTTATATCATTGTGGGATTTAGTTGCAAACTAAATATTATGTATGTATGTATAACAATATTATTAATTACTTAAAATAAAACAAACATACACAAATAAACTTTTGCATTTACAATATTAGTGTGATTATGATGGAAAATTTTATTGTTTTTTTTTTGAAAAATCGAGCTTTGAAGGGCTTTTTCTTTTATTTAATTTAAGTACTTATTGACTCAAGTTATAGTATATACGTGTAAATTTAGATTATTCCGGTTTTAACCATTGTGATTAAACCTAGATGGAAGCAAACATTATGGGAAACTGACCTCGACTAATGAAATCAAATGGAAAATACTATCCAACCTTGATTCTAAATTTACCCACAAATTATTACTACGCACGGTTCCTCTAAAGCTAAACTTAATGTAATGCGGTACTCTTCCGTTAAAGTGAAAATGAAAAAGACGGCTACATTATTTCGTAGAGAAAGAAAATGCGACACATAATCGACACCATCCATTATATTTCTAGCCGTAATTACATTAAACCAACCCTCAAGTTTGAATAGTAAGTAATATTTATTGTAATTTTCTTCGTTATTTTTGTGTTCGTGACATTCTAATCTTGATATGGTGTTAGCTGAAATATTTTCTAAACATAGTTATTAGTAGTAGAGTACCTATATAATATTACTTTTATTATATACATTACTATTTACATGCTTTTTTTGTAGAACTGGAAAATAAGTCGGGATAACAGTATTAAAAAATTAGCACAGCCGTTTTGGCGTGAAAGCCTCAAACAAACGAGCAAACATACAAGCATGTCGATCAAATTTTTTATTTAATTAAAATTTATATAATTATTTTAGTTAATATAAATACAAGATGTAACATTTATGTTATTCTCTTATAAATATTGTTTTACTGAAAAAACTTTACTTAAAATTACCAATTAATTATTATTATTTAATTGTACCATGAATGGTACTGCTCAGTAATCTGGTGCGGAGATGATAAGCCAGTGCCAGTTGTAGTAATCAGTGGTAGTAATGACATTCCAATTATAGCATTAATGGTACTAGTGGAACAACTTGGTTCTAGTTGTACCATAATAGTACATAAAGACGGTGGCCTAGTATACAATATAGGTCGGCGAAGACTCAATTTCAAATCAAGGGATAGCTGGCATGATGCGGAAAACAACGAATAGAAAACCACAAGTGGTACGATATTCATTGCGTTTCTTGTCATAAATATTATTGGAACAGTCGACCAATCCGCAGAACATATACTACTCCGCAATTGTGAACAATAAACTGCGGGAACAACCAACTTTAGTAATATTTTCATATTCTGCAACGATATAAAACTCGTAACTTTCGTGAATAAATCGTCATACGTAAATTGAAAGAAAACTGTGGCTTTTGAATGAAAATCATAGTCACGAGTACATTACGCAACGCGTTCAATAGCTTTCACATCAGGCGCTAAGCTATCTCGTAAACTAAATCGAAGCCAATGTTCCCGAGTGACCTTGAGTACACACATTGTCTTGTACACAACGCAAAAACTTTGAGACAACCTCCCATCTTCACGCCAAATCGTTCAACTCCTACTCTTAAAAATACTCGTATCAGGCGTGACGGTAATGCAATTGTTGGACCAAACATGATAAATGGAAGGAGTTCGGAGGGACAGGTACAGGAACGAAGAAGCGAGCGGATGGGAAGGCGATGAGGGTGGCAAACGGGTGACAGGGTGGTAGCGGTCCCGCAGGCAATCGGAGTCAAGCCGGCAGTCACTCGCGCGCCAGCCACCGCCGCGTCCTCACGCCCGCGCGCCTGGTACGGACTCGTTACGTAACACACAACTCGACATCTGTTGAGTGAAGCCATCTTCGCGGCACGCTTGCACCGCTGACCATCCCGCGCGCACCGTCATGTCTCCACCCGCGGACGCCGACGACGACGCTGTCACCATGACTACAGCTCGCCATCCGAACGATACTTAAAAAAAAAAACATGTAGTTTATAAAATCAAACGTATACTGCCGACTACATTCCTGCCAATTAAAGTTTAAGTTTAGTTTAAAAGTAGAGACTCGACGCTTGTTGCTTGTGATCGGGACTTGAACGAGATGGATCCGTCGAAATGTGATAAAAAGCGTAAATATTGCTGCCTTCACAACATCGCTTCACGACCGCTTCACTGCCACGCTGCCTTCCGATAGAAATAAGTTAGGCTAGGTATACATATACCGGTTTTTTGAGAAGAAAATTGATAATAGATTGCCATCCTGCCGCCGCAAGGAGGATTAATCGCCGACGGCTCCATAACAAGCAAAATTCGCGACAACATCAGCTCGTGGGTGCTGTGGTGGCGTCAACGTCATCTTCGGATGGGCGCACCGCAGTCACCTAAACCGATAGAAGAAGATGATTGTCTGCCGCATGTCGCCATAGTGGAGCCGTCGCGCGAAGGTCAGCAGGACCGTAAGATGGAGCGCCGGCGAGCTAACCCTGGTCCGCGGCGCCGCGGCTTGGAGAACGAGCTGGAAGGCGAGCGCCGTCGTCCACGAAAGCGCCCGAGGAAAAGGTGAGCCTCTATACATATTCACTCCACGACACCTATTTATCTACATAACCAATATTCTACACTTATTTAACGGGTAAATCGCCTTTTTCTGTTAACTAACTACTACAATAATATAATATCTACTACTAAGTAATATTATTTAACAAAAAAATTTGGACTGTATACTAAACGCGATGACCATAGACAGTAAAAATGTTCCAGCCCACTACCGATACGTAAGAGTAGCGTACCGAATTATAAAAATAAAATATTCTATAGGGTCTTCAATATTTTTTGTTTTGACCAAAATATTGATGTTGAAGTCACTTGTAAGCTTACATAATCTTAATTGGCATTGAGTACAAATTTTAAACAATTTGGTATTATAATCTTTAAAGAAAAGTGAATAAAAAAACTAAAGATGAGGAGCAATTTTTACTTTTAGTTATGAGCGCAAAGAGATCTCTGTATTTTTCGCCACGTGGATTATTTTTAGCAAACATTCGTTGATATTACTGTATCTACATGTTGATGTCCTAAAATAATATTCACATATTTTTCTACCAATATTGACAAAAATATTCAAATTGCCAATTTTAGAAATATATTATATTGGAGCACCGTTTTGTGTACAAGTCGCATTTGTTCAAGCGTGACCATTTCTCCTTTATTTTGTTAATATTTAAAAGAATAATCGATAGCTTTCTAGTTTTTGTCAATGATTTGTTCATATCGTTTCGCCTTTAGGCAATAACCCAGTTTATTCGGCACGAACAACTTTGCTTCGGAGACATTAACTTTTCAAATTATATTATGTAAGTACATTTGCGATTCATCTCGCGTTAGATCGAAACCAACTTTTTTGATTATGTGAGAGGATAAAACAAATATAGCTTGATTTATGAAACTATGTTTTCTCTCACATATTTTTCAAACTGCGGTTTTGGTGCCATTTTATGAAATAATTTCAATTATACTTAGAAAATTGAAAATTATCTTTATTTACAACGCATAGAAAGCGACTCTTCATTCTTCAATTATAGTAGTAGTACATTTAAAGAATAAAAGGAAAAAACTAATCTTTTACATTTTTTTATGCACAACGAATCAGCATTTATTTTCAATGGGGCAATGCTGCAAGCATGTTGGGTACACTACCTACTGGTAAGGGGTTGGAGCATTTGGACTATCTACAGGTCATCGCGGCCAATATATAGTCTATTTTTTTTGTATTTATTACTGTTTAGTATTAGTTATATCATTGTAGTATCTTTTACCAATTAATAACTTACAGTATTAAACATAAATGCAAACAATTTCACTCATAAATAATCTAATTATAATAGAACAAGCTTCTTCCTCTCGTTTTACTATTCAATGACACTTTTTTAGGCTTATTAAAATGAAATATCGAACCCCATACCTATTAATCATTTAATCTTCTACCGCATCATAGGAACTTGTAACGTCCTTTTTACCTGATGAAATACCATCGAAGAATACGAAAAAAAAAGAGTCATGCCGCACCGACCCCAACTTAGGGATGTAAGGAAGAACTAAGAAGGTGGTTTAACTTTGTTTGAATAAAAATTTGTATTAAATTGAAAATGTAAGTTCAAAAAAAAATTCAAGTACTAATCAAAGGTCTTTTTAATGGCAAGCTTGATGGAGACCGAGCCGCAACCCAATTTGAGGGTGTGCCATTACTCTGCGTGCAAACTGCGAGTTTAATATACTGACCAATTTGCCACTGCGGCCCGTACGACATTGAACATTACCGACGTAAAAACTTTCATGTTCGACTCACCTTGAAATAGTAAGTTGTTTGCGAAATCCGTAGAAGGTCTACCGCATCGGCCTCCGACTATCGATCCAGCGGCGTCTCATTTGTACCCACACCTAGGTGCCCCGAGTTTTTTATGACCACAAAAGTACTGTTCCACATTGTCGAAAAACGCGCATTCATATTTTTACTCAACAGCGGGTTAGTAAATTCTGAAGTATTTTGCTATTGGATAATGTTTAAGATTTTTTTTCAAACTAAATACTACAATGATATAACAACTAATACTAAACACTACCTACTACTATATAAAAAAACATTTGGACTCTATACTGGCCGCGATGACCTATAGACAGTCCAAATGCTCCAGCAAATAAAGAAAATAAAGGTCCTAAAAAAAGTAAAATATTTTTTAAAATTTAAATTTTTATGTTTTGCAAATGTAGTTTTTATAAGTAGCTAATCAATTTTCTTAGAAGCGCCTTTAAAATACTAATATTATAAATGGGAAAGTTTGTATAGATGTTTGTTACTCTTACATGCAAAAACTGCTGAATGGATTTTAATGAAACTTGGAAGGCAGATACCTTATACGCTGGATTAACACATAGGATACATTTTGCCCAGGATGAAACCGCGGGACGCAACTAGTAGTGTAATAAAAGTAAATTAATAGTAGACATTATTACAATTCAACCTTATTTTCATTATTTATTTATTTTCATTAATCACATTCTTTGTTACAACCCTCTCTTAAATGGTATCATTAAAAGGGAGGCTGCTTATATCACTACATTTGGATGAACTTTTTATTAGTTGCGTCTCAAGTTATATGTTAATAATAATAATATGTGTGTACATCTCACACAGCGCCATCTAGCCCCAAACTAAGCAAAGCTTTTAATATGGGAACCAGATAACTGATACAATTCTTAGGTTCGTATTACAGAACGATGCTCAGTCATCGATCGCTACTCAAGCAGAGATTTCATTCATAATGTGGCCAATTAGTGAATGAAATCTCTGCTTGAGCACCGATCGATGTCTGAGCATCGTTCTGTAATACGGACCTAAGATACTTTTTGTTTGTAAATACATACATAGAATACAATATAACACCCAGACACAGAACATCGATGTTCAGTTAACATTTTGAACATTGATTCTGAGATTGAAGTATAGTAAAGCCTTTTTTAAATGGTTGACGCTGTAGAGGTTGGCACTTGAATACTTTTTTGTCCTTAAATACATACATAGAATACAATATAAGACCCAGACACTGACCAAACATCGATGTTTATCACACATAAATATGTTTGGAAAACTCTGGGTGGAAATCGAACCTACAACCTACAGTTCAGAAAGTAGAGTTACTGCCTTCAACTTACAGCCAACAGCTGTCAGGCCAATAACTGTTATTGTACTCATATTTTGGAAACCAGACCATGTGCTTTGAATGATAAAATTAAGGCAATTAAAGCCTGATATATATCCTTTTTTTTTAGGTTTTTGCGAGAAATTTAAAATTTTTGTTTGCTGACTCATATATCTGTCGTATATAAACTGATTTTAAAAATCTTTTATTTTGGAACGGACATACTTTCAGATTGAGCCCACGGAAACTTTTGTCAAGATCGGTTTCGTAGTTTTGAGTTTTCTATATATATAAAAATGAATCTCTATTTCCATTGCTCATCACATCATGCGTCTACATTTTCGCTAATTCTTATTTTGTTGTGTTTATTATTGACAGGAGAAGGATCTTATGAAAAAAAAAAAATTAAGAAAGTTGAGCGGAAAATTAGAAATTTCTCACTACGCAGGTAAAATCGAGGGGTGGAGCTAGATTTTTAATAACATTTAAAAAGTATGTATTATAATATCACCTTAATATTATGTTCTCATTGCAATATGAAATGAAGGCGACTGAAGTCGATTTAACCCTTTCATACAATGATATTATTACTATGAATTTCAATGTATTAAAACTACGTCGACTGGGTCAGCCGATCGTGCATATTTAAAATTTGTTCCGGGAACTTTAGTGTACGTAATTTATAGTTCAAATGCTTCAATTCCTACGTTTACCAAAATCTGGGAAAAATTGTTTTGGTACTACATTACCTATTGTTTTTTATTTTTATTTGATTCAATTGTGACTTCTATTCCAGACTTCATTTCCAGACATAAAACAGCTCATAACGATGTCATCTAAAAACTTTAAACTTAATTTTTCTGGGTTGCTACCAAAGAAAAGACATAAACGGCTCACATTTTTCAAAAATTGCCATCCCAAAACTATTCACAGTCCCAACTGATCCTTTATCAAGTATAACATGGATCAACAACTGCCGGCCGCGATGGTTCATAAGCAGTTACCGCAACATAAGGGGTTCTGCCATTAAGGCTCGTATTACAGAACTGCGCTCAATCGTGAGTCTCTGCCAAGACAAGATATCATTCTCAAAATGATTAAATAATGAATGAAATCTCTATTTCAGCATCAATCGACGACTGAACATAGTTCTGTAATACGGGCCTAAGACTATTTTACCCGTCGTTTCAATAGCCTTATATTGAAAAAAAAGCGCAAATACTTGTTTTGAGTCTGGGTGATGTGGAACCATGGTCCCCGTAGTTCCTGGGTCCCTAGACACAAGGCATCCTAGTTAGGGTCCAGGGTGGCAGGGACGTGATCGTTGCGCGTTATTATCATTATTATTATAGCTCAGCCAAAACATCTCAGAAGATATACAAGATAGGTTCTTTCCACATTCTGTACCATAATTGATTTTAAAACTAACCCTTTTATTATTACTATATATTTACAATGGAATTTTTAATTTAGAAAATAGCTTTGATGTCGATCTGGCTAACGCTTTGACACGAGAGCGATACGTTTTTCCAATATTTTATAAAAATAAACAAAGGAAGAGCACAAAAATAGAAGCTGCCATACTCTCATAAATTTTGCATTTTAATGATATAACTTTGCGGCTAGCTGATTTTGGTCCACTTTTTTAATACGACTCAAACAAAAGAAGCTTTTCCGCAATTCATGTGTATATTTTTGTATGTACGGTATACCATACCGTATAAGATATGATTTCTGTCAGTTGTGAACCAACTGTACTTTCAGGATGGTCCAATTTTGGTGAGAATACAGTATCATAATCCAACTGTTACTCACGAATGTGTTTTTTCAGCGATTTCGCTGCGTGAATTTACCCCATAAGAGAGAGCATCGGATTTACTCAAAATCTGGTCCAAAAATTGACACTACTTGTGG
Organism: Ennomos fuscantarius; assembly: GCA_905220475.3. NCBI lineage: Eukaryota > Metazoa > Arthropoda > Insecta > Lepidoptera > Geometridae > Ennomos > Ennomos fuscantarius. The sequence goes on along the minus strand of HG992023.1, from coordinate 4,102,563 downwards.
GTAATGGTCAGAAATATACTAATTTAAAATGAATCACACGATGAGAGTTTTAATACTAAAATCTAGTATAACAATTATTGGAACAATTACATCATTTATTAATTTAAAATAAATTAAATATAGATATATTTAAAATAAATAATTAAACAGTTAGATTATTGGACATTTAGTAGGACTAGAAAATAAACGAAAATCTGATGATGGTTACGGAAAACTGCACGAAAAATTTAAAGAAAATATTGGTTATTTAAAACAGCTAGGGCATATTTCTAAGTAGGTAGGACTTATCTGCAAAGTTTGTCTAGATACTAGGTGCAAGCACTTCTCTCTCTGTTCCGGTATGAAGACAGAAGTACTTACACTGTAGCTAGTGAAATTATTGGGCAAATTATAAATCCTATAAAAATGGGGTTAAACTGACTTTAATCGACTTAGTTTCTTAGCGAGAACATACTTGGATGATAATATTTTACATACGAGTATATCTTTACAGTTATTTTATCAAAAAATCAAACAACAACCGATTTTGACAAAATTTCTATGGCACCAATCCGAAACATTTTCCAAATCGATTTTGTTAGTGTCGAAAATAATGATAAGGTAATAAACATGAAAAAGCCAATCAATCAAGTTCATCTTTATTTTTATTTTATTTAAAAAAGGATTTTAAAAAGGGGGTTTTAACCAATTCTAATCGCCTTAATGTAATTCTGAGATTTCATATATTTTCTTTTTAAAAGTTCATATTATCATTCTAAGAAATCGTATTACCATCAAATTTTACATATTTTTTTAAGTCAATCTTCTTTACCGATTATGATGTTATTTTCAAGGGATAGATCTGAAAATAGTCTTACAAATCGATTTATTAATGACAGCTCTTAAGTAACAAACGTTAAAAACATAAGCCGAATAGAACTTCCTCCTTTTTTTGACGTCGGTTGAAAAGTCAATTCGCTCCGCGCACAGCCTGTGACAATACCTTGTTTGTCCCGCACCCCTCGCCGAAGGCACAGCTGGTATTTACATTTCATCACCGGTTGCATAAATCTATCTCTACAACCTGTGTTCTACGAGGTACAAACAAACAAATCAATTTTTTGTAAGGTTCAAATCTTTGGCTCGTTCCAATTTCCATCAAACATTTATGACATGGATGGATATAAGAGTCAAGCAGCCGTTTTAAGTGACATTTTGTGGAGGAGGCTTATTTTCAGTGGTGGACGTCATCAGGCTGTCATACATTCTATTATATTCTATTGTGTAAAACCGGTTTGAGAATATTATCATAGTACATTAATAATATTATAATAATGCAAACTAGGTGGTAGGACTTTTCTGCAAAGTTCGTCTAGGTAGGTACCACCGCTTTGCCAGTTATTCTGCCGCCAAGCAGTAGTGTGCAAGCGCTACTGTATTCCGGTTTGAAGGGCACTGTAGCTAGAGAAATTACTGGGCAATTGAGACTTTATGATCTGATCTCACAGTCGAGTAATCTTATTACCAAACTGTGCTGATGTCTCAGGATGATGTGCGCAGTGCAGTGTCACTCGAAACTATGTTTTGGGGTTCCGAGTGACACTGTTCTATTATGGGCAGCCGTGTCGCTTAACATCAGGCAAACGACCAGCTCGTCACATCATTCACTAACATAAAAAAATATGCAATAGGTATGTAAGGGGTAGCCTAAAATTGTCACCGGTGGTGGAAAAGTTGAGAAGCAATAGGCTAGCGTGGTATGGCCATGTCACGCGGAGAGAAAATCATGTCAGCAAGAGAGTTTTGAATATGAATGTTGATGGCAATAAATAGAAAAGACCGATAAAAGTGTGATTGGATCTGTCCAATCCCACTCACTCAGTAAAGAATGGTAAACTAAGGGAGTGAATATTGAGATGACGTCTGACAGATATTAGTGGAAGAGAAAGATATGCACCGACTCCATGTAAATGGGATAAGAATAGGCGGATGATGAATAATACAATAGTACCAACTTTTCACGTTCATTCCCACAGCCGTAAGAACCAGTAAAAGAATATCCAAAGAATCCAAATACAAAGAAAGGCACCAGCTTTCTGCTTGGAATAATAAAATAATCTGCCATCGCCAAGACTCCTGCCAAACGTGGTGATTGTATAGCTAGCCCGATATGATAAGCGTCCAAAGTGACATTTTATGAGGGAGGCCTAAGTTAGTTGTGGACGATATATTGATGATAGTAATAATGCCGTGAGAAAGCTCATCCACACCTCGTAGACCCGTGGGAATCTCGCACAGTACGTTTCTCGAGATCATTTCTGCCACATACTTGCAAGTTGTGGAATGAGCTTCCATCTGAGGTATTTCCGCTGAGCTAAAACATGGGGCACTTCAAACGTCAGGTAAAGTCTTAAAAGGTAAGCAACGTATTGACAGCGCCCCCGGTGTTGCAGGTGTCTATAGGCGACGGTAACTGCTTACCATCAGGCGGGCCGTCAGCTTGTCTGTCTATGCTATAAAAAAAACAGTCAACAATCACATACACAGATCTTGAACCCTAACTAGAATTCTCTATGTCTAGGGATCCAGGAACAACGAGGGCCGTGGTCCCACAACACCCAGCGCTTTTTTTTCTGTGCACAAATACTTGTCCTGCTACTGGAATCGAACCCGCCGCCTCCTAGTTATGAGCCGACCTACTACTGATACTACTATAACCACCACACTACGGAAGCCGTTATATTTGTACATTAATTCGTATACTATTTTAAGCCGTTAACTTAATATAACTATGTAAAGATCGTCATTAATTATTAAATTTAAAGTTATTAATCTAAAGCTGAATGCACAGTGTTATACTTATACGCTAAATTAAAACACAATGCAATATTTTTCAATCTATACAGTTCCAGCACGGATGAATACGACCCATGGGAAGTAAAATCGCGATTGTCCCAAGTATTGACCTCATTTTAGGACAGGCCAATGGTTATGGATGATGGACGGTGTTCGTGGGTACCAGGCTTTGGGAACAACGCGTGCTCACGTGTGCAAGGTTGAGCGTTTGACGTTTTCATTTTATTTAAAATCAGAACCTTTAGTGTAACGCGCCCAATAAAATAGAAAAAATCCTTTACAAAAAGGATTCAACCGACTTCAATTGAAGGGTTGAGAATAAAAAGGGTTTAACTGACAAATTCATAGTTACGAGAAAATTTACTTTAAACTTCGACGGCTTCATTTTAATGTAGAGTGCTTATAAGGTAGTAGAAAAGGTTTATGTAAGTTTTGGTTTGCTTGAAAATGTATTAATTCTATTTTAAAATGCTAAATATAATACTAATTCATACAATTACTGTAAAAATATGATATAATAATATAAATATTATAATGTTATTATGCTAATCGAACTGTATTCCTGTGACAGATAAACCGTTTTTAGACTCAAAATCTCGAGATTTAAGCCACATTTCAGTATTTTGAGAATGTATTATCGTAGATAATTTCACGCTGAATCCAACGATACCCATAACCCATTTTGTGAAAAAAATCAGTTAAACCCTTTTTATTCTCACCCTTTCAAAATTCAAATTCCTTCCTTCTGAAATTAAAGGCTTGACTGAATGACTAACTGTATATATCAACGCACAGCCTAAACCGCTTTCTCGTTCTTTGTAAAGTGTAGTTATCAACTAAGATAGAGTTTTTCGAAATTTCACTCCTAACAATTTTATTAGAAAATTTTCACGACGTGGATGATACCGCGGGGTGCAGCTAGTTTAAAATAAACTTGCGTGATATTATCATAGTTGTAATTTTCAGTTATTTTGATTAAAAAAAAAAAACAAAAAAGTACAACAACCAACAACAACCAAAAAACCAAAGAAGATTTAGATGAAATTTTGATAGAACCGATCTGTTTTTTTTTATGTTAATGAATGACGTGACTCGCTAGTCGTTTGCCTGATTTTAAGCGTCACGGCTGCCCATAGCGGTTTCAGTGCCACTTGGAATTAAAAAAATATATAGTTCCACGTAACACTGCACTGTGCACGTCATCCTGACATCAGTACAGTCACAATAAGATTACTCGACTAAAATAACAAATATTAGAACACAGCCGAATTGAGAAATTCGGCTGTGTTCTTTAAATATTTGTTATCTTTTACCTTTTTTTAAGTATATTGAAAAACATCAAACAAAAATAGAGACCCGTTTAGGAGCAATATTAGTGTCAACTAGTTAGTTGACAGGTGGGTTAGGTGAGAATCATAATCAGTGTAATCATAGGGAAAAAAAAATGACGCGGGCATGCACAACTCGAACATAAGACCTGCACCCTTACCGCGTTACCGTTCTGGAAATCGGCTTCGCCTGCCATCCCGCACGCGCCAATTAACAGTTCCACGAGTGCGACCAAGAGAGAACACGATTACGATCTCCACCAGACTTACGCGGTAAGGCCCCTGGCACATACTCTTCTTTTTTATATTTTCGTAACGATTTCAATAGAAAACGCTGATATTGTTTACTCGAAACAGATAGTTACAGACGTTAAACTTTTAATACCCCTCTGTATGGTCAAGGCTGAAAATTTTCGTTTAATATACCAGCAGCGTTACTTTCTGTTTAATATTTTATAGTGATCGTGATTCTTCCTTACCTTTTCTTATTCAATGCAATCATACAATCGATTTGATTCGAACAATATCATCTAATGCTTAACAAGCGCTGTTGAATTGCTTTAGCTATTATGATAGCTACGTTTCAGTAAAGCTATCATGCAATTGTACTTATCCAAATCAATTTCTTTTTTACTGCAAGCTTGTCTAGCATTTGACCACGCTCTCACCTGATGGGAAGTAACGATGCGATCGAAGGTGTAGCATGCTAGCCAAGTAATATAGTCCTAATATATTTATATATTTAGGACTGTATTCATTATAGGTAACTTTATGAATATACATATAAACTGATAAAGTTGCCTATAATTTTATTAAGAAGTCATAGAAGATACCTATAATATTAACCTATTTATACATAAATAGAATAATAAAATTAAAAACTATGCATTAGCAAAAGTGAATCTAAGAAGCCGCTACCAGTGACAACGTGCCCTAAATGCTGGCGGCATATATTAAAAGAATTGACTTTGAGATTGAATAGGTATCCCTATTGTTAAATTATCATGCTGTCTAGAAACTTACTGTCTAATATTATAATGCTGTATTAAAGGTATAGAGCATAAATATCATCAAGAGCCGGATGGACGTCCATTGCTGAAAATAGTTCTCGTCCATAGACACCACATTAACTGGCTTCTTTCCTATTTCGTCCAATGGCTCTTCCAAGGTCATCGCTGGGTCCATTAGTGCTTTACTTATAGTTCGTTGTTACCACTCGAGAACCTTTCTTTCTCGTTGGCTGTCGGTTCTAAGAGCGATTTGAATTTACTAATTCTATAAGGCAATATAAGAGCATAAATCTTGCAATTACAAAAGAAAAAACTCAATTATAATACGCAAACGCATGTATATATTTCTGTCCAATTTGACTCCTAAAAAAAAAGTGTGCTTTAGACCACATTACTGAAGTAAAACTTCTTTAGCTCCTATAGTTAAAGCTATGGCATCTCTTATAGCTTGTGTTTATTAAATTATTGTAGGTTATATTATATTATTTGGTTTTTATTTATCTACATAGGTATAAATAAGTAATTTAGTATTTTTATACTAATTGCACCACCGTCCTAGTGTCTCATGAATCTCTCCATTCAAAAGTTCTTTGGAAGAAATTGCTATTAGCGATAAGGCCGCCCTTATGCTTATCTAATTATTCTAATTCTTATATCTTGGTGTTAATAAAGAGTTTTATATTGTATAGTTTTGTAGTTAAACCTGCTATGGCGCGCGTCGCCAGCTCCTAATGCTCATTAAGTGGTGAGTTCCTCGTATCCAAGTCAACGGCAAACAAAACTTAGAGCCAAATTGTAATTGGAATGTCATTGTAATCAAACCTTGATAGCGGTACTGTTCGTGATTCTTGGCGCGGATACATTTCTGTTAAATGATCATGCATCCTTCTTTTCAAACACTGAATGCATCGCGTTTATTATATAAACAAGCCACCTTGCCCATTCCTATTCCGTGTTTCAATGTAGGTGCAAATATACCTTTCTGCCAAACCTAGAAAGGTCAATTGTGTTTTATAACTGAGACGATAGAGTTAAATTTTAAGCAGTCCTTCTGCAAAACGCAACACAACTTCGGCATTAGCAAATTGAAAGCTATGGCAATGCTGTTTATATGTACGTCTTATAATTAAAGTAGTTAATAAATTTGGTGAAAGAAAACTTATTGATATCCTTTTAAAGATCATCGTTATACTTTTTCCAGCTATATTGATTTAAAAATCAAATTCCTAAACAGATTTTGATAAAATTTCTATGGGACCAATCATAAATTAGATATATCCTAACAATTAAAAACAAATATTGTTTAACAACAATAATAATAAAGCCTAACGATCGCATACCTAGATCCTGGACCCTGACTAGGATTCCCTGTATCTATGGACCCAGGAACTACGAAGACATGGTCGCACAACACCCAGACACAGAACAAGTATTTGAGCTTTTTTTCTGTGCACAAACACTTGTCCTGCCGCGGGAATCGAACCCGCTTCGGGTTCTGAGCCAACCTGCTCAACCACCAGAAAAGAAGGTACACATGCATGATCATTTAACAGCGATGTATGCTCGCCAAATGTTACGCACAGTATCGCTATCAAGGTTCAGTTATAATGACATTAAGTATTTAAAAAATTGCCAAATTGAGAACCTAAATTTTGAAGTTGGTGAAAATATTGAGGTTCCTGTGTAACAAAGCATGAACGGGTCAATTATAGACACCGAATAAGGTCCACGTACCATTTCTCTAATTATTATTAACTTTGTATCTTACTTGATAGTCTAGGGAGTTACGCTAATACCTATCGAAGGCTTGCATTGGAACAGACTAACGAGCTATCTAGGACACTCATGTTATGTAACCACCTAGATCACCTTCGCCTGCGGGATTTGCGCGACGGCTAAATCAACCTAGTCGGATTGAACAGCTTTTGTTTTTAACACACCTACGAGCGGTTTTAGAGCTATTTTACTAGTTCTGGACTTTACTGCAAAGTGCATCTAGATACTATAATGCTTTGCCAGTCATTCTGCCGCTAAGCAGTAATGCGCATACTGTGTTCCGGTTTAAAGGGCACTTTAGCTAGTGAAATTACTGGGCAAATGAAACTTTATAACCTAATCTCTTATTGCTAGACTGTGCTGATGTCTCAAGACATGCGCAGTGCAGTGTCAAACAAAACTATACTTTAGAGTTCCGAGTGACACTGCAACTGAGGGCAACCGTGTCGTTTAACATCAAGCGAAGGAGTAGCTTATTATTATATTTTATTTTTATTATTATATAATATTTGCACTGTCCCGGGAATAGAAACCGCCATATACAGGTTAGGAGTGAACCTGCTCAACGACCACAGAGATCGTTTCTTATTTTTTATTTTAGAGTCGTCGAGAGAGACTTTTTTTTTATGCATAAATTTCCCAACGTTTGACTGCATATCACCCGATGTTAAGCGAAAAACCTTAAAAATCCTGGCTTATCTTACTAAACTTTTTAATTCTTCATCTTGTAGCGTTGTGCAAGCACCATAACGTAGCTACATAACATAAGCGCGTGTTTTGCATTGCTTTAATATTATCTTGGAGAATATAGTTACTGTTTTAGTTCACTCTTGACTTTTATTATATTAATTAATCAAATTTTGAAAGAGAGTTTATGAATGGAACAGATTGCTGGCGTCTTTGTTTCCAATTAACTATAACCTGAGAGTTTTCATGCTAAGAACAGGTATCTTCTAGGAAGCATGCCCTATCTTAGACCACGTTGCTTAACACCAGGCGAAGCAGTAGACAAATTTGGCCTATACCATTAAAAAAAAATATCTGACAGCCTCTGTAGTGTGGTGGTTGAGCAGGTCAGCTCATAACCAGGAGGTGGCGAGTTCGATTCCCACGGCATGACAAGTATATATGTACACGAGCTTCTGCCCGCGGTCTCGCTGCGGTGCCTATAGAAAAATAATTCAACCACCCATTTCACCCTCTGAGGGGTGGAATTTCGAAACACCCTTTCTTAGTGGATACAAAACACTACACACCCTACACTTTACAAATAACACACCCTCCAAATTTCAAGTCTCTACTACCAGCGGCTTAGGCAGTGCATTGATATATAAGTCAGTCATTCAGTCAGTCAGTTAGGACTTTGAATTTTATATGTATAGATAAAAAAGCGCAAATACTTGTTCTGAGTCTTGGTGTTGTGGGGACCATGGTCCTCGTAGTTCCTGAGTCCCTAGACGCTGGGAATCCTAGTTAGGGTCCAAGATCTATATATGTGATCGTTGGGCGTTATTATTATTATAAATCGCTGTAAAACGTTAGTTCTATTTTAGAATTTTTCTTATAACACTATCAATTGATCGAGCCTTTTAGTGACGTGCACACGTCACTAAAAGGCAGTCGTCAGTGCTCTAAATATTCATGACAATGTGACGAGAAAAGTTGGCGGCAGCGACAAAAGGCTCGCCAGCTATTCACTTAATTAAGCCGAAGCGTGTTTTTGGAAGTAAATTCTCAACGGTGCTACCGTGCTTCGCAGGCTGTAGACCAGGAGCCTGGTCTGCATGAAATTTAAGAAGTTTTAGTGATATCCAAACGCGAACAACCATTAGTCAATTTTCAATGGTTTATTTGCTTAAAATCAAAATTTATAAATTTCAAGAGTATATAGGTGCTTATTATTAAAGGTAATTACTTTATTATTTTAAATATATAAATATGATTACTGCTATGAGTCATTGTAATAACTAATTTTAATATAAATATAAGTGCTAAGGGTATTTAATCTATGTAATGATTAAAATGTTAAGTAAATTGTTAATACACAATTTTCTTCCATTACATTTTACTTACTTAACAGACTTATCATTACGTATAAATGTAATGATAAATCTATTAAGCAAATTAATAATTACTTAGCAAATTACTAATCATTTTTGTCATTACATTTAAATGTAAGTAATGATAAAAAATTTAAGCATACTATGAATACAATAATATTATAAACATGTCAAAACAACATGAAAACTATGCTTCACAATTATAAGTCAAAATACATAATTTGATAAGCGTCACTAGCTCTTATACTATTTGAAAAGGTGTTGGAAAACAAGATTTTGTCGACGCATATATTTAAAAGGTATTTTAGGGCCAAAATGTTTTAGGTGTTCATTAAGGGCGGAATTTATTTATGTTTTAACAAAATATATATTAGGTACATATTGAATAGAAGAAAAATACTAGAAATTTTCGTTTTTATTGTAGTGTTTGAAACATCCCTTTTATAATGACTGCAATGATCGGTCGGTAGGTATGTGATCATTGGGCGTTATTTTTAACAACCGACAAAAAGAAAGGCGAGCATTGATTTGGTTGTACTTTTTTCATTTGCAATATTTGTTACCACATAAATAATTTCATAAAGTCTACTTTTATTTAAAAGTATATATTTGAAGATAGACTCTAATATACATACCTTTTCTTTCACAAATTGGTTCTTTATTTTTCAAAATATCTGGCAAAAATATTTATTATAATATCATCCAAGCATGTTTTCAGTATGCAATGTAGGCAATTAATTAACCCCTTTTTTAGAAAAAAATATGTATTAATTGTAATGTTACTGTACATGAGAATAAAAACCAAAGTTGATTGGTAATATTATTCCTATATCTGTGAGCACTTTCTGTCAAAGCGACAAGGCCTAGCTGAATGAAAAAAAAGTAGAACCTCTTTGGTGAAGCTTAGCCTCATTCGACCCCATTACCGCGAAATTGAGACGGCTGGTTCGTCGACCGACACTAGGGTAAAGGGTCAGTATGACCCGTAATGATTCATCTGTATGCACGGGCTCATGGTCCATTTGGAAATTGACTATTTATAAAAACTGTACAGTAAAATGGTATCCACCTGAACAGGCATTGACATTCATACGTAAATATATCAAGTAGGCATGAATATTTTTAAAGTAAAACTTCTTTACGTACGCTTAACTTGGGGAGTAAGCTGGTGAAGGCGAGGCGAACGGAAGTTGAGGTTGGTTTACGTAGATCTCTATTGTCAACATTACAAAACTAAAAATTTGTATTATTGTGTTCGTATATCCAATAAAATAACAATTTACAATTGTCAAAATGGGGACATTAACATTACACAAAGCAAAAATAATGTTATAACGGCCAATATAAATAATTATAATAATAACGCCCAACGATCACATACATAGATCCTGGACCTTAACTAGAATTTCCTGTGTCTACGGACCCAGGAACTACGTTCTTCTACTACTTGTGGTTGCAATCAAGTGATCCCTTAGCTGGTGTCAAGGTAATTAACTAAAGAAAGAAAAAAAAAAACATTTTTATGAAAGGAGTTAATCCGACTGCAATACTGAGAAATGTCTGAATGATATCATCGTATATACATATAACAGTAACATAATATTTCAAAACTAATTTTCTGTACCGATTTCACAAAATTTTATAATGCTATTAAACTAAAAAAATATTCATACAAATAAAATAATAATTTTATAAATCGGTTTAAATGACAAAGATAAAAAAATAAAAGCAACCCTAATCCTTTTTGAAGTCTGTTGAAATAGGGCAATAAGTACAAAAGACGCTTAACGCTCACTGATAAAATTATGTTACAACAAAACGATACTGTTAGCATCACAGCCTTTGTGGTGTGTTGGTTGAGCAGGTTTGGTCCTAACCCGAAGGCAGCGGGTTCGATTCCAGCGACAGGGAAAATATTTGTGCAAAGAAAAAAGCCCTAATACTTGTTCTGTGTCTGAGTGTTGTGGAAATCGTAGTTAGGGTACAGGATCTTTGGTCAGGTTGTTATTATATTTACAATCCGTTTTTTCAACATAACCATCATGTGGTAGGTGTTGCATGTTAATGAAGCCTCTACAAAAAACTCATTTTTGTAGAGGCAGGTCATCTTCATACAAGCAGCACCGCCTTAGTAGGTCGGACGGTAGCCTTGACCCTAACGCTTAGGTAAGTAACTACCCTCGTCCTTTGTATAGGAACTCTTCCCGTTGGCTAGATTGATTTTTACGATTTTGTTAAACGTAGTAACAAAATACAGTACAGTTACTATGAGGCACGCTTGCTCCGATAGGATAGATAGATAGATAAACTCGTTATAAAAATCATATCAAAAATAACTATAAAGAAAAAAGAAAGAGATATTGAAAAAAATTAAATTTAATCAAGACATCACACAACATTACGTTGCAATAAAGGAGACATACAGTATACTAATTTAGAGAAAAGTCAAAAACAATTTAACACTGTATGTTGTTCAACTAGTTGATCAACTAGGCGATCACGTAACTTGTTTGCAATGGTTGTTTCAATACGCGGTTTATGTGCATAGTTACTAGGGAAATTAAATGAAATTTCTCTTGTTGCATTTCAAAGTTCCGTCTGGTCCCAACTCGAATGAGGTTAAGTGAACAAACTTAATCAAAGTGTAAATATAAGCGGTCTTATCACTCAGAGCGATCTTTTCCAGACAATCATGCATGGAAATAGCGCAGCTATACATGGACGGTGGTTTTGATATACCCGTAACGTAACCAATAAATGAGTATATTACATTTTGTTTCACTACTCAATAAGACAAAGATAACAGAAATAATAATATCCATTTTAAAAAGGGGGCTTTACCCACTTCAATTGCTTTAATTTAATACTGAGAACATACTCGAATGATATTACCGTACTTAATTTTTTTCATGTTATATTGATTTTAAAAAGAAACTACAGAACTGACTTTGATAAAAATTTATCGGCCGGTATAACTTTGTATTTGCTTTGTTTAATTACAATGTCGCCATTTTGATAATTGTACATTGTCATTTTACCGGACATACCCACATAACATTACAAATTTTTAACTTTGTTATGTTGACAATGGAGATCTACGTGAACCAACTTCAGCTTCCGTTCGCCTCGCATTCACCAGCTTACTCTTCAAGTCAGGTGCGTAAAGAAGTTTTACTACAAAAAGAACAAGTTACTAAAAGCTTCGCTCATCTGGCGAACAAACCAAAAAGTTAAGGTAAAATTAAAATATAAAATGTATAAAATTGTTAACAAGACAAGGGACATTTTGGTGACAAGATCGATAAAGCGCGCAGTTTTTCCGTAAACAGTATTCGCTGTTGAAACTTGAAAGCTGTTACTTGATATTGACAGATTTCAACGTCACTGCGAGGCTTTTACTTACAGTTAGCTGAACCCGCCATTTGCATGAGTAAATTAATTGTATACCCTTACTCACCTTCCTGTTCCTTTCGTCCGGCCCCCTCCATCTTTTATTTCTCTATCCCTTTTTTTCCTATATCTCCTTCAATTCCATTCAGCTTTGCACTCAATGCAATAAAACATCTTATCACGACTTATAATTTTAATAATTGGAGTAATTTTTTAGGATTTCCAACTTCATCGAAACCCATAATGTACTTCCCGGTTTACTTGCAGCTTTCAATTGTAATGTATATTTTTATTATTATTTTTAACAAGTACATGATTAAACAAAGGAATGTGGAAAATTACACGGGTGTATAGTACAACTTTGACTTTTTTTTCACGGCAAATTGCCTTTATTTTCTAAATACTACAATGATATAAATAACCAATACTACACACTACTACAGCAAAAAAAAAATTTCACTCGATGTAGACATACGCATGGTCAAAGTCGCAAGGAGCTGATGAATGCAAGAGGTAAGCGGCTCATAGTGGCGCTCTATGGTAGAGTCCTATGTGTGGCAGTAAATCCTAAAGCTGATAATGTGATGTGATACCATGCCTTCTGTGTTTTTTTGAGGTCACATTATATTTACCAAAAAGATGTTGAACTAAAAACTACAATGATATAACAACTACTACTAAACACTAACTACTATTTAAAAGAAACACTTGACTATATACTAGCCGCGATGACCTATAGACAGTCTAGATGCTACAGCCCACTACCAATAGGTAGCGTAGCCTACAGCATTGCCCCGTTGTATCGCAATGCTAGTCCGTTACGCGAAATAAGTGTCAGCATTTTGGTCACGCGTAGACTTCTGTTCTGAACACAGTATCGGCCTTATCCTAGAAAAGACCGCACCGTTGCATAACTTTGCCGATCGTATAAGTCGAGGTTCGCTGTGAGCGCTATAAAATGGCGCAGACCGCTTAAAACTTGTAGAACATTAACAAAGCCCACTGACCCGTAAATCCTAGCACTCAGTGCGTTTTCAATATACCCTGGCCAGTGTGGATGGCGTGACAACATGCGGTTACGTAATGAAACGCTTCATCCAACATTTTTGGACGAGCGGGTCACTGAGTCAAATTCACAATAAAATTACTTTTCACAAAATTACTTAATTATCACACTAATATTATAAAGGCAAAAGTTTGTATGTGTATGTGTGTATGTTTGTTACTCCTTCACGCTCAAACGGCTGAATGGATTTGGATGTAATTCGGTACCAAGATAGATTATACACTAGATTATTATAAAGGCTACATTTTATCCCGGAAAAGTAAAATTTTCCCGTGGGATGAGCTAATAATTAAAATATCTTTTATCCGCGGGTGAAACCTTGGGGCGCAACTAGTAAATAAATAAATACAGTCATAATATTTCTCGACGGTACAGTAGATAGTATTATTTGAACCCTAGCCTCCACACTAACACTCAGGATTCCCTGCGTTGTGGTGACCAGCTACGCAATCACGTAACTTGATTGCAACAAATAGAAACACAGATTTGTGTCGATTTGACAGTTTCAATACGCAGCTTATGTGCATAGTTACTATAAAAAATATCAAATCAGGAATGAAATATCACTATTCAAATGAAATCAAAGTTCCATGATCACCCCCTCTAGCAGCTCGTCATAATCGGGTCAGGGGCCTTACCGCGTAAGTCTGGTGGAGATCGTAATCGTGTTCTCTCTTGCTCGCACTCGTGGACTTGTTGATTGGCGCATGCGGGATGGCAGGCGAAGCCGATTCCCAGAATGGTTACGCGGTAGGGTATCAGATTTTAAAATGAGAATAGCTGAGCGATCACGTAAATCGATTACAACCAATATAAACACAATTTAGTATGGATTTGACAGTTCGAATACGCAATTTATGTGCATAGTTAGTGTGGAAATTTCTCCTGTTGCACTGCAATCAAAGTTTTGTGATCACCCCCAGAGCTACTTTTAAATTAATAAGAATTGCAAAGGTATTGTTTTACAAAATAGTTTTGCAATTTGTTGTTTTTCTTTCTTACTTTACTTTTCAGTTCAACGCGCGTGCCTTGTTTGTTTTGATCAACTAAAGGAGACTTGAAGCATGAACTAAGTTTGCCTCTAAAGAGAGTTTATTGGATCTTTTCTTTGTGCGCTGTTTTCATCTCCGTTGACAAGTAGCATCGCTCACTACTTTGCTGGCTTAATATCGAAATTAAACGGGACAGATTACTGTGACTTCAGTAGAGTAGCTAGCCCTCATAGCCGAGTTCTTCCGTGTTCTTAATCTATTAACAACAGTTGATATGGCCCAAATTAGATTTGGGATACCAAGGATGCGTTATGTGCCCTAAGGCTTTATGGCGTTAATTTTATAAGAGAGTGGACTGTATTTTGTATCGTTAGGCGACTGGTTACAACAAATGGTATCACAACTACGACGAGCAAATGCTTAGGACTAGGATAGAGGAACTCCACGCACCTTCACTCCACATACTCCTGGAAGGTCCAGAGCGTCCTGGATTGTCCAATACCACTGGCCGTACGTCGATGGCGTCCGATTGCTAACCACTGTCCAGATTTGTCTATATTTTGGTGCACCAACACTGATCAATCGTTTTATAGGTAATTTTAACACGTACAAGTAGCACTGCGGTATATCACTTCAAAACGGGGCGCGTGCGCATAATATTGTGCGCGTAGATGCTTCCCTTGCGATGGTTGAAGGGTGACAACAGACACCGAGCGCATCCGCTAGGTGTCGCGCGTGGTTGGCGAATTTGGAGGGAGTGAAAGGGACGCAATACTCATCAAGCTAATGATACCATATCAATATAATTATAATGAGAAACATATGCGGCGCTAACATACCCCCGGCCTTAAAGGGTTGCCTTTAAGAAACCATAAATGCGTATATAAATATCGTATGTTACTATAAAAAATAGTATGCGGTGCGGTGTAGAGTATAAAATTATAAAATAGTATGCGGTTAAATATGAGCGGTAAAACATTTCGCGGGTAAATATGTGTGTGCGGTACTTAATATTATGCGGTTTAATATAATTATAATATGCGGTACTATATTTAAATTAGCTTAAATTATAAAGTAATTTTATGTGTATTATGCTAAGAAATTATTGATTAGGTAAGGGACATAACTTAACTACCGGGCGAAGGTAGCTTCCCTTTGAAGTCTTTATCGCGCAAACTCGAGTAGTTCCATCCTTAGACGGAAAGACCTCTTTCACAATGCCCAAAGGCCAAGCAAAGGGAGGAGCATTATCAGTTTTGACAATGACAACCGTTCCCTCTTGTATGGGGACCGAAGGTACATTCCACTTAGCTCGCGATTGCAGCTGATGCAAATATTCAGCGCGCCAGCGCTTCCAGAAGGACTGTACCATTCCATCAAGCAGGCTATGTCTTTGAAGCAAGTCTATAGACCTAACCTCGGGCGCGGGAATTGAAGAAAGCGGCATAGTTTGCAAAAAATGTGCAGGCGTAAGAGCAGAGGGCTCTGCGGGGTCACTACTCATAGCGACAAGCGGGCGCGAATTTATTAGCGCTTCTATCTGTGTGAGAACAGTAAGAAGCTCCTCGTACGAAACGATTTGTTGACCTATAACCTTAAAAAGTATGGTTTTAATAATCTTGACCATACTCTCCCAACAACCACCCCAGTGTGGTGAGACAGGAGGAATGAACTTCCAATCTACACGATTCTCGGAAAATTCATGCTCTAGGTGAGGCCGTAGTTCGTCCAAAAATTTATAGAGGTCGTGGAGATATGAACGTGCTCCAACGAAACAAGTGCCGTTATCAGAGTACATACATTTTATAGGGCCTCGTCGTGACAGGAAGCGTTTAAACGCATTGAGGAAGCTGACCGTACTCAGATCTGTGGCTATCTCAATGTGAGTGGCGCGGGTTGTAAGACACGTGAAGATGCATAGCCAAGCTTTACGGCTCTTCACCCCCCGGCCACGAGCGGGTGTGTACAACAATGGCCCAGCATAATCGCACCCTACGTGGGTAAAAGCTTTATCTACCTGATTGACGCGGTGACTTGGTAAGTCAGCCATAAGCGGGAATAACGGAGTAGGTTTCGATCGGAAACAAACGTTACATTTATGAATGCGGTTACGTATAATGCGCCTTGCAGCTAGGATCCAAAATCTTTGTCTTAATAGAGACATCAGAAGCTCTGGTCCAGCATGTAGGTGCTTGCGGTGATAGTAGTCAACTATCAAGTCAACTACTTGGTCATGACGCGGCAGAAGGCATGGATGCTTATGCGTATATTCCTCGGCGGAATTCGACAAGCGACCTCCAACACGTATAAGACCATTATTGTCAATAAACGGACGCAGTTTATTTAAAGCGGGGGAACAAGGTTCATTTTTTAAAAGATTCGATTTATCGTGCGAGAAATAAATATTTTGCAACGTGCGAATTAATTCAATTTCTGAAAAATCTAAATCTGCAGCGGATACAAAATTACCACGAGGTAATTTTTTCATAAAGCGGTAAACGTAAACAATGGCGCGTAACAATTTAGAATACGACGAGTGTCGTTGTGCGAGCGCGTAAAGCGGGGAGTCCTCAGGACTAGTCGTGAGAACATGCACCTGAGTCCGTTGTTCAGGTACATTTGCGTAATCAGTATTATCTATTTTAACTATAGGCCATTCACTTGGATCGCGAGTGATCCAGGAAGGTCCAGTATACCATAACGGATGGTGAACTAACTTGTCCGGGGTGAGACCACGTGACAAGCAGTCCGCGGGATTATTAGAGCCAGAGACATGAAAGAATTGACTCGCGGGAATATTATCTGTCAGTTTTACAACTCGATTAGCGACAAAGGTCTGCCAACGATGCGGAGACGCTTTTATCCAACAAAGAACGACTTTAGAATCGCTGAAGGCAAAGACATCCCTGACGGGATAGCGCGGTTTAATAATGTCTATAAGCTTGCGAAGTAACTGTGATAACAATACTGCAGCGCAGAGTTCCAATCGTGCAACAGAAATTACTTTTATTGGTGACACTTTAGACTTCGCGCATACTAGTTGTACAGTATACTTGGAACCTACGCGGATTTGCATGTATACAACGGCACCGTAGGCTCGCTCGCTCGCGTCAGCAAAGCCGATTATGTTGACATCACAATTCTGCACAATACCCAGATGTCGTGGGATGCGCAGTTGATTGAGCGCGGGAAGCTCAGCACAAAACTGCACCCAGCAGTTGACAATATGACGAGGAGGCTCGGCATCCCAGTCACACTTTGACAACCAAAGCTCTTTGATAAGAAGCTTGGCGTACAAAATGACGGGAGCTGCAAAACCCATTATGTCCCACAGGCGTGCTATCGCGGACAACATCGTGCGTTTAGTGCACTTGTCGTCTGGTGCGGCGACTACAAAGCGGAAAAAATCACCAGATCTATCCCAGAATAGACCTAAGATTTTATGCGGAACCGACTCCTCAAACTCTTTGTCACGAGGTTCTTTATGCGTATCTGGTATATGGGCTAGTACAGCATCAGAATTGCTTGTCCACTTGACGAGGTCAAATTGACCCAATTTGAAAAGTTGGATTAGTTCATGGCTCAATGTGATAGCTTGCGTCGTCGTCATGACAGATAAAACAATGTCATCCATATACAGGGATGAAACAATGGCATCTTTCGCGGCGGGGGATTTATCTCCTTCATCAAGGACGAGTTGACGCACAACACGTAATGCGTGAAAAGGACTGGACTTCAGTCCAAAACATACGCGGTTAAACTGATAAACAGCAACTGGATCATCAGTATTAAATCGATATAAAATCCGTTGAAACCTGCGGTCAGGTTCGCGTACTACTATTTGAAGGAACATTTGACGGCAGTCGGCGGAAAGTGTTACCTCAAATAAGCGGAAATTTATCAGGATGCTAAACAAGTCGCCTTGTAAGTTAGAACCTGAATGGAGAAGTTCATTTAGGCTGGGACCAGACGGCATAGTTTTACAACTCGCATCTAGTACGCAGCGAAGGCGAGTAGAAGTTTTATCTTCCCTCACTACTCCATGATGCGGGATTGTATATGAAGGTCGAGTGACGTCATCATTATTTATATCGATAGGACTTAGGTAGCCTTTATTTATATAATCGCGTATAACATCATTATAAGCGGCGCGTATTTTGAGCGAAGCATCTAACTTACGCTCTAAACACTTAAGGCGTCTAAGCGCGACGGCATAAGAATCGCCTAACAAACATGCGTCATCACGAAACGGTAAGGCGACGACATACCTACCACTGTCATCGCGAACGGTGGTAGCGCGGAAAAATTCTTCACACTCAATATCATCGGGACATTGAGCGGGCGGCGCGGTGGTTATCTCTTCAAGCTCCCAAAAGCGTTTGAAGAGCGTGTCCATAGGTTCATGAACAACGGAACAACAAGTTGAGACATTACTGTGAACGACCTGTGACGTAGGCGCGGAGCCCATAATCACAAAACCCAAAACAGTTTGAATCGCAGGCGGTACATTAGTATATTGACTATGGACTACTCCAGGTAGCATTAAATGCGCGAAAGTTGACGCCCCGACTAGGCAGTCGACCGGTCCTGGAATTGCGTAATCCTTATCAGCGAGCGGAAGTGACTCGAGATGCGCGAACGCACCCGCATCGATGGGCACGGACGGCAGCGTGTCGCTTATACGATCGATCACGAGCGACGTAAGATCGAAATTAATATTCGTATTAAATCTCGAGTGTATTTTAAAGTTAACTGAACCCTTAACCTGTTTTACGGAACCCCCAATACCCCTAACTACCGTATGTGACGGCTTTATATTATTTATTAACCCAATGCGCTCACAACATTCGTAAGTTATGAAATTACTCTGCGATGCACTATCCAACAAACAACGAATTATTAGCGGCCGGTTATAAGCATCGTACACTACCACTTGAGCTGTAGCGAGCAATATAGTAGAACAGTTATCTAACCGTTGCTGCATATCAATGGGTAAATTATTACGCGGACGAGTTGAAGCGGCAATGGATGTCGTGCATAGCGATAAATCACTGCGTTGCGTTATCAGCGCAGGCGCTTGACACGGTACAGGCGCGTGCGTGGCGGCGGGGACGGGCGCCCGTGGCGTGGCGCTCGTAGGCGCTACAGCCTTCGGAGTAGCGGGTTCGAATCGCGGGCGCGGTTTATTATCAAAATGTAGCATCGAATGGTGTCGCTGACTACAAGTGCGGCATTTCAATTTAGAAGTACAATTAACAGCTTTGTGAGTACGACTTAGGCAATTTACACATGCGGTATTATTTTTAATAAACTTAAATCGCTCAATAGGCGATAATTTATCAAATGCGGTACATTTATAATAATGATCATGAACGGCGTAATTACATAGGGAGCATTTATCAGAAGACGAGCATGTTACATATGACTGTGGATTTGGCGGGGCGTTATTATTATAATTCTTAGCGCGGGGTTTCGAACTAGACTTCGCGGTATAATTACTGTCAGCAGCTGCAGGCGCAGTGCTCCCGTAGATTCGACCTTGACTTTTAATAAATTCTATAAAGTCGTCGAGCGTGTTTACTTTCTTATCACGGGAGTACATTTGAAATGCACGTATAGTTTCCGTATCAAACTTTTGCATAGCTATGTGCAGTAATACAAAATCCAACAGATTATCAATTTTTAATGCTTTTAGTGAGTTAACTGCGACTACGAACTTATCAATAAACAATTGGAAATAAGCTGCAGACGGAGAACCATTTAATTTTAGGTTCAGCGCTTGTTCTAAATAATTAGTACCTAACAGCTTGACGTCTTGATATTTATCAATAAGTGTCTGATAAATCACCTCATAATTTTCTGGAGATGGTAAAATGCCCGAGAACGTACTCTGAGCGGCGGGCGATAGTTTACCTATCAAATAATAAAGTTTATCTGCGTTTGTCAACGAGGGGTTGTTGTGCACTGTGGCGTTAAAGCTAGCGTAGAATAACGGCCAGTTACACATATTATTATCAAAAGACATGAGCTCAATCGGCGGTAGCCGCGGCAAAATTCTGTGCGCTGCCGAACTTGGCGGAGGCTCAGACGCGGGCGCGGGTTTAGTAAGCATCGACTTAGCCTTCTTGATGTAACAGTACAGGTCCTCGAAGGAGGCATAACACTGATAAGAAAGAGTGGCTTTAGGATCACTTACAATGAGCAATTCATTGTATTCGTCAAGGACCTTGTGAAAACTCGTTCTTATATCATCTACAGTTACACAAGAATTCAGAAATAATTCGAGGCATACATTTGAACTATCAGCTGATTTAGCCTGATTGTAAACAACATTAATACGTTCATAAAGAGCATTTCGTTTTGCTTCTAGAACGGCTAAGCGCGGACTACACAGAGAAGCTGCCTTATCTTTATCTTCGTGAGACATGATCGAAATTAATTATCGCGGAAAAACAAACAAAACAACAGAAAACAATACGTAAATATGCGGAATAATAAATACAGGATTATCAATACAGCATTACACAATACACATACACGATAGCATCAAGTTGAGCGGTTATTTTATTTTATTACGGCGAGTGAACAATTATAAGTGCGGGTATATAATGCGTAAACAAATTGATGCTACCCTCAGACTTCGAGTGAATACTGCGTAATATTAAGTAGGCGCGGTTTAATTTATGTTATGTTATGTTATGAGTACGTGTTAAATAAATACCTAATAATAAAACATATAAATGTATATACCTGAAGGGCGGGAATGTATATACGATTTATAAATCTCTAAAGGCAAACACTTATATGGGCGCGGCGCGGGGATGCGTTGAAGTTCGGTGAGGGTCAACGAAAGCATCAACGGCTTTATGTTGATAAGTGTAAGGTACACAATAGCGTACTATCGTACTGACCACGTTGTGTTACGAAGAAATTGCAACAAAATGGTGGAATAAAAATATGACAAAAATGGACAAAATCAATTGAATCCAATTATGCTGGATCGAAATTGATCGATCCTGTGAGAAGGACCAAACATGATATGGCCCAAATTAGATTTGGGATACCAAGGATGCGTTATGTGCCCTAAGGCTTTATGGCGTTAATTTTATAAGAGAGTGGACTGTATTTTGTATCGTTAGGCGACTGGTTACAACAAATGGTATCACAACTACGACGAGCAAATGCTTAGGACTAGGATAGAGGAACTCCACGCACCTTCACTCCACATACTCCTGGAAGGTCCAGAGCGTCCTGGATTGTCCAATACCACTGGCCGTACGTCGATGGCGTCCGATTGCTAACCACTGTCCAGATTTGTCTATATTTTGGTGCACCAACACTGATCAATCGTTTTATAGGTAATTTTAACACGTACAAGTAGCACTGCGGTATATCACTTCAAAACGGGGCGCGTGCGCATAATATTGTGCGCGTAGATGCTTCCCTTGCGATGGTTGAAGGGTGACAACAGACACCGAGCGCATCCGCTAGGTGTCGCGCGTGGTTGGCGAATTTGGAGGGAGTGAAAGGGACGCAATACTCATCAAGCTAATGATACCATATCAATATAATTATAATGAGAAACATATGCGGCGCTAACAACAGTCGTTGCATTCAGCACATAAATTGGTGACTATTATAAAAAGTTATATATACAACTGAAAGGTTTATAACAATGTTCAACCAAAAAATTACGCAAAAAATAATTATTATGTTATAATGTTGTTGCTACGTCGTAGAGTTTTATCCATGTAGAGTGCCTACGTCGTAGACCACCTATATACTTGTACGCTGTATACTTGTACAACTAAAGTCTCAGCCAATGTTATTCATGACCTTCAAACGTAGGAATTATCGGAGCTCACGCCACTATAAACATGTTAGTAAAAGAAAATAGCAGAAGGAAAATCATATTTTCTGCGATACTACTGTAGCTTGGTAATCCCGCGAGTTACAAATATAACAAAAAAAATTGTAGACTTTTAAACTTTGTAAATTTCCCACGAGATCTTTAAATATCGAATAAACCAAGAATCATGCAAATCGATTGATTAGTTAATCTGGAAAAAGAATACGCTTCAAATTGCGAACGAAACACTATTTCAGTTTTAAATTCATTTATAATGATATCAGTACAGTGTCTCACAGTTTGGTTTTCCACTAGGGCCTTAATAATTCTACCCGGTAGTGGTGCATATATCAAAGTTAAGTAAGTTTGACTGCTGCATACAGAGCGGGTCTTGGGTGGTATGTCTATCTGATATGAATACATGGCAACTTTTCTACCTAAGATATTGACAAGGTGGGTGATCTCAAAGAGCAAAGGAGAAGAGGGCTTATGTTTATCAGTATCGTCATTATCTAATATGTTGGATAAATAGGTAATGCCATTTCTTCTTTCATCTAATGATGACGATGACTGTAGCATTAAGTTTTCCAATACGCATCATCAACCTTTATGCGTTCACTGCTGAACATTAGAGATGGGAGTTTGCCATAATCACTATGCTTTACAAGTCTTGGTGCTTGCAGTAGACTATAATGCAGGCCGAGGAAAATTTTGTTGCTCATTCCCTAAATATTATCTTAGCGGGATCTTACCGTACCCGTGGAAATAGATGGAGTGGCTCCATTATTAAGCTTGAGATCACACGAGGATTAGCCCTGTCCGGTGACGCTCCCGTCCGGTGACGCTCCTGTCCAGTGACGCTGTTAAGGTAGAAATCAACAGCATTAGCGCGTTCAAAAAACCAACACGGGGTTTAGTATGCACCCACTATTATTTTTGTAAAGAATTTTTAATCTATCTTACTATTTTGTTTAAAAATGCAATCTCGTGTTATAATTTTCAGCAAAACATCAAAAGAGCATATGAACCGTGGAAAATCATGATCATGGTTTAAAATAAAAATCATGGTTTGCATGATCTAATTCTCCCATCACCATTCCACTACCGGACTACTAGACGCTCGGCTAAGCGCCATCCTTTTGTGGTCGAAATACCACCCATTCGTACCAAGCGATTTGACTCAACGTTCTTAATTAGAACGGCTAAGGAATGGAATGCCCTGCCAGCGTCTGTGTTTCCGGCGAAATATGACCCGGGCGTGTTCAAGAGAAGAGTGAATAGGTATTTACTTGGCTAGCATGCTACACCTTCGATCGCATCGTCACTTCCCATCAGGTGAGAGCGTGGTCAAATGCTAGACAAGTTTAAAGTAAAAAAAAAAAAAAAAAAAAAAAAAAATCAACCACTAATGACTCTATCATTAAACCAGCACGTCCGCTCTGTTACTCGTAGCAGTGTTCGAGCTTTTCGAGAGCTTTCAAGTGTAAATTCTGAGCTTAGTTAGTATCTTGCCGCTTCTTTTGACACTTCTAGTGGAAAATAAACACTTTTCAGAAGCAACCAACATGCCGTTTTAAAATGTATTCATAATAAGTAATAAAAAAATTATGAGTGCGTGACATGAAGGTACCGCGAGGCCAAAATCTGAAAACCTGCAGTACTCATATAGAAATACCCTAAGCTGAATTTCACTTGAAGGTGTATAAATCTAATGACATTGATCAATTTTAATCAGGAGAAATTTGATCATGACTGGGACTCTCCTACGTTAATAGACAGGCAATGTTGTACATCACAAATTGATAATACTTCATGTCTTTTTGCACAGCTATTTTATTTATTAATAATTATATTTTTGTTACTGGTAAGCGACTGATCCTAACTATTGCTAAAACATTGTCGGTAAGAACGTTTCAGGATAAAATATACCTCAAATAAATAATTATAGAACACAATTTCGCACAAGCCATGATTGATAACCTAGTACGCGCTAAGATAAATAAAAAATGAGGTATTAGAATCAAGAGTTGGACCGATTTCTAATTACTCGTATGATAATGAATAACAATAAATAGTTTACAACATAGCTTACCTAACTAGATAGAAAACGGGCGTAAGTCCAATACAATCCAACAGAAATGGTATTTTATGATACAACATTATTTTGCGCACATTAAAGGAAAATAAAGACTCATTATATTTACAAACATTTGTTAGCTCTAAGCAATGCTGCCAGCATGTTGGGAACGCTACCTACTGGTAGTGGGCTGGAGCATTTGGACTGTCTATAGGTCATCGCGGCTAGTATATAGACCAAATATTTTTTTTTAGTTTGTAGTGTTTAGTAATAATTATTATATCATTGTAGTATTTAGTTAAAAGAATATTATATATAATAAAGGCAATTATATATAATAAAGGAAATCACAATACATAAACAAGGCTTAGACAGACATCAAACGTGTGTTTAACAATACAATACAGCAGTTTAACACTAGTTTAAGGCTTGTTTAAATCTTTTGTGGTTAAAGCGATTTAAATCAGTTCTGATTAAACCGGTGATAATTGGGTATAATTTAAGAGAATTCAATTGTATTCATGGCCAGGAAGCCGAAGGGTGCAGTAGGCAAGCAACTGCTCAAAGTGGCGTTCTATTGGATACGGCTATTTTCAGCAGTACTTCGTTCGTCTTCAAGCTGATGATGATGACAAATTGAAAAAAAAAAGATCTCCTTAGAGATAAATTAGCATAGTACATGACATTACTGTATTTTCAAATAAACGCGATAATTTTCCACTGATAGCTATAAAAACTCGAATCTTTATATGAGTTTGAAAACGAATCTTTCTAATTACTGAGCGTCGGATACTGTTAGCCAATAGTTTTATTTACAATTTTATTTACAAATAAAATACTAATTGGCTGGAAGTTGCGAGAAGTCGGTATGCCGTTTTGTGATTGTTAATTGTCAATTAACAAGTTTGTTTTGTGTCACTTGAGTTATAACTGGAGAATATTTATTACGAACCATAAAGTCTTGTAAATATTTAGTAAGGTATCTACCGCTTTAAGAGAGGTTGAATTTGAATTTATAGAGATCAAACTAGATTGACAACCCAAATTAACTAGTCTAGGCTTTAGCTGTTATGTCTATAGCTATATGTTTAATGTCAACTTGAAACTTGTCAAATTACACAAGCCAGCAGGCTTAGCACGGCATGTGGAGAAATTGTCTTTCCCCCGGTTTTTTCCACCTGCAGGCTTAGCACGGCATGTGGAGAAATTGTCTTTCCCTCGGTTTTTTCCACCTGTCAGTTAAAATAATCCCCCTCTCCACCTTACGTAGCACGGCAACGAGGAGAGGAAAGAAATATTTCCCTTTGACATTATCGTAGACATTATATCCCGCTACTCCCGGCTTCAGAGCACGGACTCGGAAGAAAGTGGATAATATTCTCTTGAATTGACATAAAGCAGAGAGTATTTATCTTCGACTCTTGTAGGTGGGTATAAGGAAGTCAAAGTATTTTAATAGGCACAAAAATGTCGCGTGCCTATTATAACTATGTTTAATCGCGGGAACTCGAATTTTGGAGCGAAAGTTACACCGGGAGAAGCATTCGGAATACAAGTAATCCCTTCTAAATCCCGGGAAATGAGTTTCAATACAAAAAAAAAATACATAGCGAAATATTCGTGAAAATACAATTATTAGTTTAGTTTTAATAAGGAAATTATTTAATTTACGTAATTAACTTAAATGATGCATATATTTTTTGAGTATATTTTATTATAAAATATATACATATAAAAATTTAAAATATAACTACTACACAATAATTAATCACGTTTTTCCGCTCATATTACAAACAAAATAAAATTTTAATTTAAACTACTCACTTACTCTCACTCATATACATAGTAGTCGTTACATAATCTTTGATTAACACAGGGACACAGACTCAAAAACCTTATATTTTCTAATTTTTATATTTTGTCTTCAATCCCAGTATATTTAGCCGAACAATTATCGATGGTTTGATGGACTGAGCAAAATATTGAAGCATGTAATGTCATTTTAGTTAAATTTTCTCGTACTGGCAACAATACGGTAGAGAAATCTAAAAACGCTACTCCCGCCGTAGCTTTCCACTGTCGCGGCCGTGCTCGCAGAGTGGAATAAAGTGACAGTGAGGATAAGTTTGTTATCTACTCCCTGGGGAGAAGTTGTCCACCGGCCGTACTAGGCCTGGAGGATAAGTTTGTTATCTACTCCCTGGGAAGAAGTTGTCCACCGGCCGTGCTAGGCCTGCAGGTATAGATAGCCAAAGTATTACAAACCAAAAAGTTGTAACCCAAAAAAAGGTAATAAACAAAAAATGGTCATTAGATTCGATTGATCAGCCTATACCATCGGTCCACACTGCCACATTTGAAGTAGCCTGAGCGTCTAACATTATTTTGCTATTGCAAGACGTAGAAACACATTGTCTTGTACCTGTCATGTCATGCCCGTAGTACTTAGGTGACAAAGTTTTCACTTTTATTAGGTTCATCTGCACAACAAAATACATAACTTTGGTGACACAATTATATTCACAGTACTTATACCTAATATGTGTCGATGATTAGAGTAATGAAGATTCTGGAATGATACTAGCTGTACTTTTAAATTTATTTTTGTTGTCGTTGTGCTGTCGTTTACTTTGTTGTGATTTTCTTAAATTCATGTTTAGAGTTAAGGTTTAATTCACCTACCTGGAAAGCAATTTTTTGAGGCATTGTGCATTATTTTCATTAACACATTCTAAAAAGGTTATAAATATAAGAAAGTAAAACTGTGGAATGGTTCAACATCATTTGGTACTAACTGTACCTGCTTCAATTATCATTGTCGAAGTTTTTTCAGTCAGCAGAATTTTCCAGGCGCTTTTTTACATCTTTATGGGCTGATTGCAGCTATTGTCTGCTCAGGAAAGCGGCATAGAGATCTTGTAGTTAGTGGTGTAGAATTCCCCTTAAAGTTGAATATTCAATTTTAGCTTTTAAAACCCGAGATCAACTCAGCACTACCTCGAATTCCAAGTATTGTCATATTTTTTGTCTAAATTTTAAATTTAACGATGGTTGAAATTGTCTGGTCCAAGTATTGCCCTGAGCTGCGAATATATTATGACATTTAATATTTAAGGATATAAACTTTTTACCTTTTGGTTTTGATAATGCATATTTTTTAATTTTATTTTAGTTTTATTGTTTAAAATAAATTTATGTTACTAAATTAATTACTAATTGCTAGGTATACATACATAAAATGAACTTTTCACAAACTACAATACACTAACGCTTTAAAAAGTGCTCATAAATAGCCCGCGCAATCGATGCATCTTTGCCAACGCAGTGGCAGTTTATTGATGCCCTTCTTAAAGAAATCAGCTGGACGGGACGCAACAAATACTTGAAAAGCATTATTTACTGCCTTTTGGGTATTGAATATTTTTCCCCCCAAGAAGTAATAAAAATTCTAGAAAAAGTAGAAGTAAGCTAGGCCAGGTCAGGTAAGTACCGCAGATGACGGTGAGATCTTGGGTTGGACCAAAAACCTAGGGTATATTTTCCTACTCTTGTAAGACTAAGACTAGGCTAAGCCTTCTATTTGTGGTACAATGGTAAATGTATTATGCTCAGGTATTGATCCAAAGGAAACAAAATAGAACTATGGACTGTATAAATAGATATTGAAAATTCAGAAACCCAGCTTATTGAATGAAAAATTTAATGCAAGCTGGTTCTATCTTGAGGTTTATATTCGATATCGAAAGCTATCTAACTGAATAAAGCTTTTCTACACTAATAATATCGATTCTGCCTCAGATATGCAAAGCATCGTATATTATTCATAATATTATCATTAGCACTAAAAAAGCTTCCAATAAAACTATCTAGGCAAATAGGTCGTTTCACAAAGGTCGTCTAGTAATTAATATGAATCACACAACAGTTAGCACGCGAATGTGTAGACTTGGTTATGCTATGCTTTATACAATGGTGACACAGATTCTCTGTCTTCAAACTAAGCTTTGACACCATATATTGATGTAATTTTTAAAAACCCCAATCATTTCGGTAATTGCAGTAGATCATCGACCTATCTACGAGTATATTTACACTAGTGGTCTGTAAATGTTCACCACATTAAGGTTGGTAATTGCATACACAAATGTATGTCACAAGGTCGATGATATTATGTGATACGATTAGGCATAGAGCATAGAATTTCTGTAATGCAATGAAAATTGGCCCCTAATGATAGTTATCTAGGGTAAGTAGAAAATAATTTTTTGTAAAAATATGATAAAATATTATTTGGCATAGAGGCGAGAAAAAATTAGAGATATTTATACAAACGAGGTCAACTTGTAAAAATTAAAAATAGAAGGATATAATCAAGTGTAAATTAAAAAAATAAAATTAAGGAAACACATTGTTATGATAACTAACATAACCTCTACACCTGAAACACAAGGAAATTGTCAGTGTATTTCCTATCTATCTAAATACTACAATGAAATAATAACTAATACTAAACACTACCTACAACAGCAAAAAAAAAATTGGACTCTGTACTGGCTGCGATGACCTATAGACAGTCCAAATGCTCCAGCCCACTACCATTAGATAGCGTACCCAACGTGCTGGTTGGGTATATGCTATCTTGTGATATTAACTATTAAAATGCCTTTCGCAAATCGTTCTGGATTTTTGTCACTCTGCCCTTGTAGTATTTTTCTTTGTAGTTAGTCTGATCATAAAGGACTTTTTTTTAATTTAAAATATAAGTTTCGCGTGTCACTGCACTCCGCACATCATCGTGAGACATCAGCACAGTCTGGTAATAAGATTACTCGACTGTGTAGAAAGTCTAATCATAAAAACATATTATAAATCAGCAAGGCAAAAAAACGGTGATATTTTTGGATATAGGTAACATACACAGCTTATTAAAATGTACTGCTGCAGAGGTAATCCTATGTAATTTTTAAACCAAACACTGTTCATTGAACGTTGAAATTTTGAAGCAGGCGTATAAAGAGAATTCGTTATGGTATCACCGGTTCACTGTAAATCAGCCGGGTAGTACGACATTTGCGGCGACGTCCACGGAATTATAATGGGCCCGTAGCGTAGTCTGTACCAGTCCATATGAATACTTTTGCTGAGACTTCGAAATATTCCGTATAACTCTGAAGTTTCAAGCAAATGGAAAAATAGTTTTATGATAAAAGAAATTCGCCAGTGAGCTTTGTTGCGAAAACATTATTGTGTACTAGAGATGTCCCGCGGTTTCACCCGCAACTTACCCATTTTCTAGTGTCAACTCTCATTGACTAACAGGTATTCTATGTTAATTGTTGTGGTATACACAATGATTGTGTAAATCGATTCAGCCGTTGTGATGTGAAACCAACAAACAATGTTTCAGTTTTATAAATGAGTCGGGATATGCACAATGATTCCCTCGCATAAGGCTATAATAATAAATTAAAATGATAAAACTCAAAAATGCAAATAAATTCAAGAAAACTAATGAAAAAAATGCATCGGCCGGGAATCGAACCCGGGCCGCCCGCGTGGCAGGCGAGCATTCTACCACTGAACCACCGATGCTGTAGAGCGTTTGACGAATAGAATGGGCAGTTTCATAACAGTAATAGTGGATCACGATATTTTCAACCGAATGAAATGTAAGTAGTTCTATACTCGTCTCTATAGCTGTTGATGAATGTTCGTCATTTCAATAATTATAGTTGACCAATTTTTAATAAATAAATAAAAAAAAATAACTTTACTCCGCCGCTTTTAAAATGAAGCAACAACACGAACCTTTTTGATAGGTACCTCGGTAAATCAAACGACGTTCTCCGAATCCTAATAGCAAGGTCTCGTGTTCTTCAAAGGGGTCCTTTTTTCAACTGGCTTCAATGAGAAGGTTCTAAATTGTATTATACTTTTTATTTATTTATTTAATTAGTTCGGTTACACCAATTACACTAATTATTACATAAACACAATTACAATTTGATTGGAATAAATTACAATTAAATCAAAATGAAAGAAATAAAACATAGATAATAAAAATAAAAACGATCAATTCAAAACAGAACAACAAAAAAAAAGAAAATACATTTGTCATATTGTTTTTGTTTTTTTTTAAATGTTTTTTTATGTTTCACATCATTGGCTTCAAGACGTCCACTTGACTGCTGAATGCAGAGCTTCCTTATGAAACTCCACTTTGGACGCTTACCATAAAGAAGGTAATCACTTGACAGGAGGATTGATGATCGCAAAAGGTTTTAATATAGCGAGGAGAATGCTGCTGCCCCTATATATTCCCTGGATATTCCCTTAACCGGCACTTGCAGAACATAATAATAATAATGATAATAACGCCCAACGATCACATACATGGATCCTGCACTCTAACTAGGATTCTCTGTGTCTAGGGACCCAGAAACTACGTGGACCATGGTCCCACAACACCCAGACTCAGAACAAGTAAATTGCGCTTTTTTTTCTATCCTTCCGTGGGAATCGAACCCGCTGCATCTGGGTTATGAGCCAACCTGCTTAACCACCACACTACAGGGTACACGTACATAATATATACGATTCGATTCTGACGACAGGATAGGTATTTGCAATCAGAAAAAGAACGCTTAAAAATACATGTTCTGTGTGGATGTTGTAGGACCATGGTCCTCGTAGTTCCTGGGTCCTTAGACACAGGAAATCCTACTTAGGGTCCAGGATCTATGTACGTTGTCGTTAGTCGTTGTTATAAAAAACATGCAAACTCTTCCTTGTTTCTAAGTTGGTTGAAAATACTCTAGCTAACAAGGTCATCAGTATTCAAAACATAGTGTTAACTACAGACCTTCAGGAAAAGTGCAACCTACCTTTTTATATATTCTTTTAAATAAAGCTTGGCGTCCGTACGTCACCTTTAAAACAACAACAGTTCTCGATAGCTTCGACTGACGTACGGGCGCCCCGAAATATTAATTTATTATTTTTTCTTTCATTGCACCTACTTTCCGCATATGCGACCATCCTCATCGCATCGTCTACAAATTTTTAGTAGCTATGTCTATGAAAGCGTTAGGAGTAGAAATAACATTGTTCTTCTAGCTATGATGCACTTTGAATCGGAAATTATGATGGACAATGTTATGACCTGATTTTATGCAACAGTTATAACAGTTATGACATAAGCTTCAAGCTAGCCTGAATAACGGTTAATTAGAACTAGGCACGAACGTTATTACCCGTAATTAACGGTTAACATAATTGAAGGGGTGAGAATAAAAAGGATTTAACTGATTTTTTAGACAAAATGACTTATGGGTATCGGTGGATTCAGTGTGAAATTATCTTCAATAATACATTCTAAAAATATCGAAATGAGGCTTAAATCTCGAGATTTTGAGTCTAAAAATGGTTTATCTGTCACAGGAATGCAGTTCGCTTAGCATAAAAACATTACTTTATTTATTTTATTATATTATATTTTTACAGTAATTGTATGAATTAGTACTATATTTAGTAATTTTAAATAGAATTAAAACATTTTCAAGCAACTGAAACTTACATAAACCTTTTCTATTACCTTATAAACACTCTACATTAAAATGACGCCGTCGACGTTTAAAGTCAATTTTCTCGAAACTGTCAATTTTGACAGTTAAACCCTTTTTATTCTCAACCCTTCAATTATGCATACGGAACTTCTGTATTAGTCAATATAAAAGTGTAGGTAGGAATTAGCAGCTGCAAAGATTTATACGATTAATATTTCCTATAGTTGGGAGTCAAATATTGACAATATTTGTGGTGTGGTGGTTGAGCAGGTCGGCTCATAGCCTAGAGGCAGCAGTTTGATTTCCGCGGCAGGACAAGTACACAGAAAAAAAAATACAAATACTTGTTCTTGCCTGGGTGCTGTGGGTCCATGGTTTTCGTATTTATTGGGTTCTTATGTATGTGATCGTTGGGCGTTATTTATTATATTATTATTAATATAGCGCGATAACTACAAACAAAAACAATTTATTGCTAAATTCTAAATTGGTTAATAAATTTCGGAGATATGAGGTAACAATAAATCAAAGTAAAAAAAAAAACAAAGTCATTTTGTGAAAAAAATCAGTTAAACCTTTTATGATCTCATCCCTTCAATTGTTTATTATGCTATAGCAGGTACCACCTGTATGTATAACCTTAGTAAATATCCATCGGCACTCCACCACCAAATCCACGTGTGCGGTAAGGCGCTTATCACACGGCACCGCGCCCGGCAGGCGGTGAAGCAGATTTCACGTTGCACTGGTCTCTTAGTAATCCGTTGATGCTTAACACATGTACACCGCCCGACCGCCCGCTCTAACGGTGTTCTCACCACCACCGCCTAACCGCGCGGACGGCCAGCGCGGAAGGGCGCCGTTTCACACACAGGGCGCAGTGTAACCACGCGGAACATTGTTGGAAAAGGACATAGATAGATAGATGAACTCTTTATTGTACACACCAAATAATAAAAAATACAAAGAAAAAAAAAACAATCAATTATATAAAGTGTAACAATGGAGACCTTATCGCTGAAAGCGATCTCTTCCAGGCAACCTTTGGATGGAGAGAATTTGACGAAGTGGTAAAGTTAGTAAAGGACATGTTTATATGTCAGGAAAAAAAATAGATATTGATGTCGAAAAGTTAAATCCATCCGCGCGGTCAGGCGCGTAAAACGCCTCAACGCGCGGCGCTCCGCTACCAAATCTGCTTAACCGCCTATACAAATTGCGGCGGCGCGCGTTGTCGTGTGATAACCGCCAAGAGCCATCTAAGGGAATATCTAAAGACTAAGTAGCAGCATTCTCTTCGGTACATTAAAATCATCATTATCATATGAGCATTAAGTTATCAAAGTAGCTTTTAAGGAGGCCTATGTTTAGAAGTGGACGACTTCCAGCTGTTATTGTGATGTTTGAGGGTTTCGGGTACCCTAAACTTATCTATGCAGTTGTTTTTTTTAATAAACTTGCCTCCAAATATGAAAAATATAAATATGATTACCAATCTATCACAAATCAGTATGAAATAATAGGTGATTTTTTTTTGTATTTTTTGCAATAGGATTGCGTTTGACCGCTGTCTCACCTGATGGTAAATGTTATTTTATTTTTAAAATGGTAGTGGGTTATGCAGCAGGGGTCTTATTTATGAGGCATATGGACCCGGTTTTTGAATCAGACGACCCCATTTCTACCTGTGGGTGCCATTAGACCCGGCTAAAGGAGTATCAAGGGAATGGGTAGCAGCATTTTCCTCGGGACATTAAAATCTTCTGCAATGATCAAGTTGCCTGCCAAGCGAAGTGACTATAGCAAATCTACTTGATAAGCGTCCAAAGTGGTGTTTGTGGAAGAAGCTTACGTTTGGCAGTAGACGTCGGAGGCTATTTTCACTTTGTACTCATTAAAGACCATTTTTCTGTGGCTATAGACACTATGCATTATTCGCTTACATAATTTTAAGAAACTTAAAATCCTGAAATTAAAATATCGGCCTAAAACGAAATTGTTATTTTTTATTTAAATCACAACACGATATTTTAATCGGCAGTAAAATCTCAACTTCCGCATTAACATAAAAGTAAGTTAATATTTGTTTTGAAAAAAAGCTAAACGCTTTACGTAGTCGAGTGTAGAGATGACCTTGGAAACACAATCGTCACGTTAAAATCACACATTAAATTCACGGAAACTCCCTGGATTGTACACAATATATCAATACAATTACTTCTCGAGGTTTCACTGTAGTATTTTTGTTTTTAGCGTTCTTTCCCATTATACGATTTAAAAGCAATAAGTAAAGTAGTATAATAAGTAATCATCATTGTAGAGTTACGCGTGCCTCGTTATCTATACCTACTTATCAGGGTGCGGAAGATTCCAAGTAAAATAATCAATGCAGATACATACCTATATTGACTATTATACTTGGAGTCTTACGTAATAAAAGGAACCTTGATGATGATGAGCAAAGATGTTTGTTTTATATCTGGGCATTATAGAATATTATAAAGATACCACCCGCTGAGTGGTTATATCAGGCTTCCACCGACTAAAACCCAACGACCCTTGGGATGCGATATTGTTGGGAATACGGGAACGCTTGCGCTCTCTTCCATGGCGTGTAGCCTTGGCTCAGGGCCCGTACCCTGCAACGTAGTGGAGCTGGAGATTTCTCTACCTCGTCTACCTTAGGATACGGCACGCAAGACATCTGCGCACGCCATCTGGAGGTCACTTATTAAGGTCACCTTTCCCCCCCCTGGGAGCCTAGACTTAAGTTATGAGGGTTGAATGAAGGCGTGGTAGAATTTCATCTCCCTCGCAGTCCGCAGCCTCCTTCCACGACATCAAGTCCTTGCAGAGGGCTACACTCGCATTCCACAATTCTTCGCTTTCAACCATTGAATTAGTCAATACCTGAAGTGAGAGATCTGCCACCACCATAACACAATGGCTATGCCTACATGATTGTCCATACAAGTTTGTTTGTGTGTTTGTGTGTATGTTTGTTACTTCTTCACGCTCAAACGGTTGGATGGATTTGCATAAAATTCGGTACCAAGATAGTTTATACACTGGATTAACATATGGGTTAGATTTTATACCGGAAAAGTGAAATTCTCCCATGGGATGAGCAAGTAATTGAAATACTTTTTATCCGCGGGTAAAACCGCGGGGCGCAACTAGTATCTAAGTAAATCCATATCATAGCATCACAACGTAAATGTTTACAAACAAAAAGTATCTAAGTAATTATCAGTTATCTGGTTCCCATATGAGCTTAGTTTGGGGCTAGATGTCGTTGTGTGAACAACTTCTTTGCCAGTTTGTTCTGCCGCCAGGCAGTATTGTGCAAGCACTACTGTGTTCCGGCTTAAAAAGCACTGTAGCTAGTTAAATTACTAGGCAAATGAGATATTATGACCTAACTCACAGTATAGTTATCTCATTACTAAACTGTGCTGATGTTTCAGGATGACGTGCGTAGTGCAGTGTCACATGAAACTCTATACTCTTTAGAATTTTGAGTAACACTGCCACTGATATGAGTAGTCGTGTCGCTTAACATCAGGCAAATCATTTATTAATGAAAAAAATTGTCGCAATATCTTAGATCTAGATAACTTAAAAGATGGCGGTATTCTTCTGATTTAGAGGATATCAAGAAAACAGAGTTTAAAATTAAGACAAATTTACATACATTTGTTTTAATTAAAAATTATTTATCATTAATCCTTAAGCATAAGGGTTTTAGAGAATTCATGATCTTTAGTAGTTTTTTTTTCTTTTTTACTTTTTTTTCTTTCCTTTTCGTATTTTTATTTTTTTTTCCTTTTTTTTCTTTTTAGTTTTAACCTTTTGTTACTAATTGTACTCACAGAATGTGTAGCAAAGACCATTTGTTTACGTATCAGTAAAATTTCCCTAAACGTGTGAATAGTCCAAGGTCCACTCTAATATATGCTGTAAGGTCAAGAAATTTCAGTTGCAAGGTCAACCTGTACACACCTCGCTGCACTGGCTTGCGGCCAATAACATATCCATCTGATCACATTTCTTACTGTTCTATCAATTTAATTACAACTAGGTTTATATTGCCTACATAGTGTAGATAACAGAATATTAATGCACAAGTAGAAATTGAATCCTGTACGTGATTAAAATTTTGTGCTTACAAATTAGTCTTAAGTATTTGGAAATTTCCATGACCTAATTTCAGATTGCGCTCAAGTTTCTTAAAGTGTTAATGCACTTTCGCATTTCTGTTCGCGCTTCGGTGGCTCAGTGATTTGCAAAACTATTTTAACTATCGGAGTCGGATTCTATAGTCCCTTTTAACGGTGTAAGTTTCTGACGGGAACTCTCCTTGAGCAGGTCCTCCAAACCAATTTGCGCGTAAAATCCATTGCAGTAGCGAGGTTTTGTATGGACCTGGTTCTGACAAACTTTCAGGAACTACGCGACCAAATAGCACTTTACGGATCAAAACCGTTCTTTGTTTTCTTATTCTGGGTAGCGAGGACAGCTGCCTTGCATGAATTTCTAAATGAATCAATTGGTTTATTGATGGTTTTTACTGGATACAGACCGTTTTTGTGGCATGATTTTATGCAGTTTTACTGTAAACTAGTTTTTTTAGAATTATCTGCTTTGTTACTTACAACATGCTAATAATAAATGAGCACGAATTTTAGATGCCTCAACCAAACTCAGATATACAATTGTAGATGGACAGCCTGGATGAGTGGCTCAATTCAAACCACTTTGACGTACGAGACCCGTCTTGTAAATCAAGACTTCATACGTGGCTCATAAGAGCCTTCTTATAGCAAATCTTGATTTACGCCTTATGGCGTACTCAATTATTATAGACATGTCTACTGGTACCGAGATTATACATTTTAATTTTAACGACAGTTTAAGGTTAACATACAATTTCCAGCAACTCAATTGTTGTTTAACTGGGGTTTCCTAGCAAGTTCATTGGAGATTTCTGCAGAAAAATTCCAATATTGCTCTCCAGTAGAAATTTTGAAAGTACCTATCATGAACCAACAGCGTGCTACGGTACCATCTACGGCGTAGCTCCGTAGTTGGCGTAGCCCGTAGAGTCTTTGCTTTATTTACGTAAGGCGGTTACGCAAGAGCGGCGGCAACACAGTGTAAAGCAGTTAATAAAATGCACACAAGAAAAATTAGAAGAGTTAGTATTATTATCTTTGTTAAATATCTTTGGGTCATTAACCTATATGGCTAATTTTAAATTAACAAATATTTTTTCTTTACTTTTCAAAACATGTAACACATTGTGCCACCGTTCCATAGATTAAAATACCATTAAGATAATGTTTTTGGTTCTACCCAGTTTTATCAAAGCAAGAAAGAAGATGAACATTTTTAAAGAAGAAATGATTAAGAAGATCTCGTTTCTTTCTAATAACCGGAGCTGTGTCAGTAAAACAAATGAATATACATTTGTGACAAAGTACATTTTGTTCGGCGAATTCAGATCATTATCAAATACTGACTGCGTTTGTCTTAGTGTTAGCACAGTTACGTAACTCTCGCCTTGACTCTGTATTGTAGATAGATAAAATCTACAAGGTTTAAATAAAATTTCGTTCGATGTTCAATATTAACCATCTATAGTTTTAATAAAACTATAATAAGTTCTAAAACTATAATCTGTAAGTACATTAAGATAATATATAACAATAAGTTTGGTATTGTAAAAAAAAGTAAACAACAAAAAGTTTGTGTCAACTTTGAAGGAAATTCCTATGATTTAAGGTAAGCATTTCCCATCTTACACCACGTTATTGCTTAACATCAGGCGAGGTAGTGGTCCAATGCATTGCATATAAAGTTTTTTTTTTAAATTACCTTCAATAATACAGGTATACCAAGAGACACAGACAGCGCTTCAACTGAGATAAATTGCTTGCATAATTACACCAACTACAAGCAAACCAAATCTATACTTAAGTTTATGTAAGCACAGCCATTGTGTTGTGGTGGGGGCCGGCCTCTCGCTTCCGGCATTGATTAACTCAATGGTTGGAATCGAGGAGTCGTGGAATGCGGGTGTAGCTTTCTGCGAGGACGTGATGTCGTGGAAGGAGACTGCGGAACGTGAGAGAAATTACATCATTTTGCAATCCGCAGCAGGAGAACCGGGAGTAGGAGACTCTACCACGCCTTCATTTAACCCCCATAAAAAGGTCTAGGGTGCCTAACAAGCGACATTGAGATGGCGCGCACTGTTGTGCTGCAAGATTTCTAAAGGTAGAGGTGTAGAAAAATCTCCAGCTTTACTACGTTGCAGAGTACATGGCCCTGTGCTAGGTCTAAATGCCACGGAAGAGCAGACAATCCTTCCCGTATTCTTAACACTATGGCATCCCGCGGGCGCTCGTTGGGCTTTAATCGGTAGAAGTCCGACAAAACTCAGCGAGTGGTATCCTTATAATATTATATAACCAGATATTAAACAACTTTGCTCATCACACATGTTTGTCCTATTGGGAATCAAACCCGCAATCTACATTGCACAAGGCAGAGTTACTGAAGTAAGTGTTTGCCTGCCTAGCTACTACACTCAACAATGTATCCGCAATTCAGTTTAGCAGTCCTACTTGAAAGCCAATTCCCATTACCGGCGTAGCGTGGCAATTTATTTATTTACGGTAAGCGTTTGACCACATTCATCTGACTTATTGTTAGATAAATGTGGTCAAATTTCATCTGCTTATTGTCAGATAAATGTGGTCAAATTTAATTTGTATTGTCAGATAAATGTGGTCAAATCACAAAATAACTAATAGCAGTAGAGTAGTCTAAATGCTTCTATGAAAGATGTACCATTAACTCAAAATATTATCTAACTATGATCATCACAATATGATGGCAGACTTACGCCTAATTTAACAGTATGATGATTTCAACCGTCCACATAATAGATTAAGCATAAAACTTGGCTATTACTTATGTCTACCATAAAACCAGTGGCTCTATGAGCTATAGAATCTTTGCATAACTTAAAACTAAAAAACTATTTTCTACGCTATCAATACTCATGCCTCAAACATATTGAAAGTTTCCAAAAATTGAATCGACAATGGAATTCCATATAAATTATCTAACCTGCTCACAAGATTTCTCGAGAATTAGAATTAGAATTATTAGAGAGGTTAAAAATTGTGACGTGCAGAGAATAAGTGGACTACCGGATTGCCGGCAGCCGGGCAATTGCACATTCGCCATTTTTATGACATGATTTTTGCCCAATCAGTAACGAAGACCCTTCGTTCGTTTGCTCGCTCTATTAGTTAGGAAAGTTAGGTGAATAGAGCAAGTTGATAGCTGATGATAATGGGAAAATTCACAAAAAGGCGTAGTAGTAAACTTGATCTCGTAGCGCTACCAAACGTAACAAAAGCCTTTTCCACGGCGGTAGTGTGGCACGCACTGTCTGAAAAGTTATTTCCTTTGCACGCACATTGGCTCTTTAGCTTCGAATTATGTCAAGGTGAGCCAGCAATGTTTGCATAAGACTTATCAATAGGGTCTGTTACATTTTCAATCAAACACAATAGTAAAAATATTAACGAGTAATAATATAAATAATAATAAGATATCTAAAAAATATAAATATAGTTTACTTTTTGTTATTTTATATGGAAATATGAATTAAACAGTTTAATTAATAAAAATAAAATGAAATATATAAATTTGATATTATTATTTAATTGAATTAACCAATTAGTGCTTTCGCTACTGTAAAATAAAAATTTATGCAAGCTAACAATTTTGATTTGACAATCAGTTAAATTTTTAAAGTTCAATAAAAATTCAATAGTAATAAGGCTTAGCGACTGTAATTCCGGAAAATATATTTTTTCCTATATTTATGACGATTACTATCAGCTCAAAACTATTTGTTTCAGATTGAGTACAAGACATGATTATAACACATAATATAGGTGTTTTATTCTAAACTTAACTAACCTGTGGTTTAGACCTTGATTTTTAATTTGATGCAGAAATCGTAAATGTCAGTAGCCGCAGGTGAAAACTAAAAGTTATTTCACCTGCGTAAATGTATATAATGACGTCAGCGACGATATGGGACCGAACGAAAATTGTTCGTGAATAAAGTATTTCACGAAACATGCACGATATTGAAAATATTGAAACCTGTTTATTGAACGCTTCTTTATCTTTTCAAATGGTATAAGTCACGATTTTATATTGCAGCGTTGCAATGAAACGAATATTGTCTTGCTAGCTAGCTAAATAGGAGAGTCATGATATTCGCTTGTATTCCAGAAAATAAAACAGTATTTGATTAAATCTAATAATATTTCATGAAAGGCTTTCCCCGATAGTTTAGCTCGTTTATTCGCAAAACTCACTGAATTATAAACATTGGCTCTAAATATAATATTCGTTTATAGAATAGTTATGAATATTTTATGATATAAGTAGTGTAGACTAGAAACTATTCTACTGATAGTGCAAACGGTAATGAATGGTTCTTTATGACGATATAAAATTTTGAATTTTCTTTTGTTTGATTATGTCACTATAAAGGGTAAAAATGTAGAATTAATTATTGCTCATGGTACCTACTGTTAATACAACGGGTATAAAAAATACGTGCGGGGTCGTCTTTGAGTACTGCCGGTGGAAATGAAAATTGAGTAACTTGTAAACATAATAAATCATGGAAAGCGTTCGGTGACGATGACGCGAGTTCCATAATTTTCGTTCACCCAAAAAGTGCTCAACGCGCCCAAAAAGTTGTTATCGAGAAAAATAAATAAGAAAACAAATTAGCGGAAAATTGGATTTATTTCTATAAACTTATCTTATAATCAGAACTGTTCGTGGCGCGCATGAGAGATGAAAAGAGAGATGTCACATCGCATATCATAGACTATGGATATAATGTTAAGCGGCATTAAACAATCTGTGGTAATGAAAAACGTTACGTTTACACGTAAACTGAAGTATTCACTTGAAAATCTCCCCGACTTACTGCTAAACCACTCGGAAATAATAATATAGCCCGTATTACTATTGGTAGTAAAACCGTTAGTAGCACGGTCAATAAACGGAGAATGCTGCGGCCCATTCCCTGGATATTCCCGTCGCAGGCTCTTACGGCACTCATGGGAAGAGATGCGAGGATCTCACATCAGGACCATACACAAACTTTGCTTCACACATAAACCTCCGGTTATACTATATAAGTACCAACATATAATAATTAATTTTCTGTGCTTTAACTTATTCAAGGAAAAAGTAATTCATCCAATTATTATGGTAACATTCATTACAGTGTTACTAGGTGGTAGGAGTATTCTGCGAAAATCCTTTAAGTAGGTACCACCATTTTGCCAGTTATTCGGCCGCCAAGCAGTAGTGCGCAAACACTACTGTGTTCCAGTTTGAAGGGCATTATAACTAGTAAAATTACCGGGCCAAAACAAATTTGTATGGATTTGACAGTTTGAATACGCAGTGTATGTGCATAGTTAGTTAGGAAATGTCTCCACTGTAAATAAAAAAAACTCTATTTTCCACTCCTCCACTGGAAATCACTTTGATGATCGTGATCATACCCCTGATGTCACAGTCGAGTAATCTTATTACCAGACTGTCTCGGATGTCATGTGCGCAGTGCAGTGTCGCGCGAAAGTTTATATTTTAGAGTTCCGAGTGACACTGTTCTATTATGGGCGGCCGCGTCGCTTAACATCAGGTGAACGACTACTCGTCAAATCACTCATTAAAAATATGGAACTTAAGCCTCAGATAACCATGAATCATTAACTAATTAGCTATGATTGCAATAAAGGAATGAATTGGTATTCATTCCTTTGATGGTACTATTAGGCTTTGCCAGTTAATGAACCGCGAATGAGTGTATTAGTTTGTTTGTCGATGCATTAATTTATAACCAATCAATCACCACTCGGTAGGATTTGGTATTAATGTATAAGTTGATATATGAATACTAAAAATTCTGTATTATCTTTATTGGCGTTCCACATATGAACATAGACCTCTCCCTTAGATCATTGCTTATATCGGCTACTTACCTCTCAAATTTAATTTGCATATTATCATTTATCCAAAACGGCAATATATGTAATCCTAAAAACCCTTAAAATTTTCAGCTACTGATTATTCAGTTCAGGGAGTTATTTTATTATTCCAAGCTTTTGTTATACTTTACGACGACTTTATTCATTTATTTGAATGTTTGTTTTTTTTTTTGTTGGTTTGGCAAGGACTGGACATCCGATGGCATGATTTTGAATCTGGTCTGATGACCATCAAAATTGGAGCCAGATTTCGTGAATAGTCAATTTGTTTTAGAGCTCTTTCAAATACATGCAAATATAACTTCTATTCCTTCATAATAGATACGAAGGGGTGTATAATCGTGTATTTTCAACTTTATTGACATTGATGATTAGATCATAGCAAAGCCCATAATCTCTTGGGTTACTTTAGGTAAACAATTTCAAACAAATTCACGAGTTTAACTCGCTAACTAATCAGCTATTGTGAAAATCAATGGAATGAAAGTATGCAAAGTTAGTAACGTCAATATTTTATGCTGATTTTTGTTAATGTCATCATTGAAAAGAAACAGAAAATTGAGGTAGGGAATTTTGATTTTTTTTTCCATTGTGTATTTTTGTATTTTAATGTGTGAATAGGGTGGATTGGTGGTGGATCTATTGTTCGTTAAGTGTTAGTGAACGTGCACGAATGTTGACAAATAGTTCGAAGTTTTAAAACCATGGCGCCAAGGCGTTGACAACCTCTGTGGTCTGGTTCCTAGAGCCTTCAGTAATATATTCACTGTGGTATTTTGATTTTGAAGATTTTAAAATGACGTAACCGTACAAAAATTTCTTACTTGGCAAAATTATCGCTAAAAAGCGATAGATTATCTAGTTTATGGTTCGTTTGTGTATTTATTTTTAGAGACCTGAGCGTGTTAAAATAATAGTGGTACTACTCTCTGATTGTAATATGTTTTTATGAAATAAAATATTTGATTAGATTTAATATATAAATAATAAGACATCTCTCTGCGAATAAAAGCTTGCACCTTTTTTTAGGCTGTGAATATTATTTGATCTTAGCGCCAATGTAAGCACACTTGTACGAAACCCTCGGTGCGCATGTTTTACTCCTGTTTAATCACATTTCTCCTAATGTTAATCAAAGTCAAAGAATTTAATTGCAAATAGGCATTTTTCAGTACGTATCTTGTAAGATATTTAGTATTTAAATTGAAGTTTTTATTTTAAGCATATAAAATCAGAAAGTGCTAAATATCAAATATTATATAAAAACCCAATTAGGTACAATACGTAATTTAAAAACAAGAGGTTCGTTTTCCCACTACTGGAGCAACAAAAAAAAATGCAGAACAGATCTAAATCAGAACTCCGATCCGAAGCTTCGATTACACCTGTAAAGAATGCTACAAGAATCTTTAAAGTTAAGTTGGTGATAATGTGTCTTACTATAAAAAAATGTGCAAACGTTAAGCTTTGCAATAATAAACACAAAATTGTGAATGCTACTGGGTATTCGCGCTGTTTTAAACGCAGCAGACATTTTACAAATTCGAAAAGCTTTGTCCAAGATAAAATGCGTGAAACAAGCAACATCGTGCAAGATAACAAATGGAACTGCGCAACTGATGGAGTCAGGAACGTTGAATTGTTGTTGTTGGATCTCATACAATTATTTACTTGTGAACATTTTATGCATTTTTATAATTTGAAATTATAATATAACAATAATAATAACACACTACTGACAACCTCTATGGTTTATAATTAATAATATTATTTTAATTATTATTAATAATAATAACGACCAACGATCACAAACATAGAACCTAGAAGGATTCTCTACGTCTAGGGACCCAAGAACTATATGAGGAGGATAGATGGAGCTAAAGAAGTTTTACTTCACTCCAAACACACCCGTTTTTCTTTTATTTCTACTGAACGCATCTGAACGTTGTACAGAACGCTTTTCTTAAAAAAAAAACAAAGGTTGGCGAATGTTCACGAAAATGCATCTTCAGT
This sequence comes from Ennomos fuscantarius, assembly GCA_905220475.3. Taxonomy (NCBI): domain Eukaryota; kingdom Metazoa; phylum Arthropoda; class Insecta; order Lepidoptera; family Geometridae; genus Ennomos; species Ennomos fuscantarius. The sequence continues at coordinate 4,058,496 of HG992023.1, read as the reverse complement.
AGACTGGCGTTATAGAAAATTATTGAATGTTTTAATTTTGAAAACTCTTTCCATGTTAGCGGATAAAATGCGCTTTTGCAATCAGATTTCTAAGGATTTATAGAATATTTTCGAAGTTGTTAGGTGAAGATAATTTAGAGAGTATGTTGCAAAACATTACATTGAATTGATGTATAATAATTTCTATGCCAATAAACAGTAATAAGTAATTATGTTGAAAGGTTCAAATTTTCACAGTATTCATTCTATGAATGCTTGGTAATATTTATCGAAAAATAAACTCATTCGGAATAAAAAATACAATCCAATTAATACAGAGATACAATATAAAAAATGTATAAACCTATAATGCTACGTGGAAATTTAAGTGGATTTATTTTCGAAAGTTAATATACTTTAACATGCTGTTTGTGGTAGTTTCCGTATTTTGATTTAATTTTTCATTGTGACTAACGTTTCAATATCGTATGTTGACGGAAATAATTTTATGCTTGTTGATGATGTTGATTTAAGAGAAATTATTTTCATGTTAATGTAAATAATTTCTGCTCTTTTGAATGCTGCTTAATAATGTTGATTAAAGAGAAATTATCATGAAACCTATGCCTGTACAATATTTAACTAGTTATATGCAACATTTATGAAACATGTTTTAACAATTATCGACATTATACCTTAGATATACGTGTTGCATCAACTAAACGGGGCGTTGTTTGTAGGAGTTATATCAAATATCTATTATATATATGTATATATAAAAAGGGCCAACGATCATATACATGGATATCTTATACCCTGTACCCGGACCCAGGAACCATGGTCCCACAACACCTATACACAGAAAAAGCACTCACGCTTTTTTTTCTGTGCATAAATACTGCCGTGGGAATTAAACCTCTTTGGAAAAAAAAGTACATAAAATAATACTTTTTTAATATTAAATTTTAATGATCCATTGTTTAACTAACAATCATCACTAATTATTAAAATATTAATTAATAATAATTTATTTAAAATAATTGAATGGGTGAGAACAAAAAGGGTTTAACTGATTTTTTTTTTCACAAAATGACTTATGGGTATCGTTGGATTCAGCGTGAAATTATCTACAATAATACATTCTTAAAATACCGAAATGAGGCTTAAATCTTGAGATTGTCAGTCTAAAAGCCGTTTATCTGACACAGGAATACAGTCCGCTTAGCATAAAAACATTATTATATTTATTTTATTATATTATATTTCACAATAATTGTATGAACTAGTACTATATTTAGTATTTTCAAATAGAATTAAAACATTTTCAAGCAACTGATACTTACATAAACCTTTTCTATTACCTTATAAGCACTCTACATTAAAATGAGGCCGTTGAAGTTGAAACTATCAATTTGACAGTTAAACCCTTTTTATTCTCAAGCCTTCAATTATATCCTTTCTTTTTTTATGTGGTAAACTAATGATAGTTTTACGATGATAAACCGACGGCATAAAGCCATAAAGTCAAAGCAGGATTTTAAAACGCAGTTAAATTTTTGTTTGCTTTCTTATTTCTTTTCCGGCACAGGGGTAGCTGTAGAAGCTATAGTGTGGGACTCGATCCCACTAAAAACACCCAATGGACCCCCAGGAGGTTTTGATCTGTTCAAGCTGCTACAACTATGTAACTGACTTTTAATACCAATTTTTATTCATACAAGAAAATGGACATGTTTTTTTGGCCTTGCTTACTTGGACCGGGTGCATAGGCATTTATCTCTCTGGCTAAGAGCCAAGCCAGATATATGTCCTTCCGCTTTCCTTGGTAGATTAACTAATGTTTACAATTTGCTCAACACTGCACCTCATGTGTTGTGAATGAAAATTTGAGGCTTGTATTCAGCAATATTTTCATAATGTGATTAATTGGCATAGGAAGGGATTATTGTGGTTGTTAAACAATCTTAAACCATACGCGTTGTTGCCCAGCATGCTGGCAGCATTGCCCCATTGAATCGCAATGCTTATTCGTTATGCCAAATAAGTGTCAGCATTTTGGTCACATATTTTTATATATTAATCATCATTTATTTTAAATACATTCCATATTGATTCTTTTAAATTGATTAAAACCTAGTGTAATTTCTTAATGTGGTTTGGGAAAACGGGAAAAATTGCGAGTACTACATGGTGTACAACATTAGAATAATTCTTATCAAGCCTTTTCTTGACCATAAGTTGCCTCTCTTAACAGCAATCGCGGTGGTAAACCGTTCGTAAACAAAAGCGGAAGAGAATAAATGATACCATCAGTAGTGGCCTCAAACCAAGGACCCGCATCCTATTGACCGAGTTACCAGAACGGTAAATAAATGAGCCCATAAAACTGCGAGAATGACTCTAAGGGCTTGCTCGAAATGAAATCGCTATAAAGAAATTGATTTTAAAACTCAGTTTTAAGTTTAAGTCAATTACCTCCCATCACCATTCCACTACCGGACTAATAGACGCTCGGCTAAGCGCCATCCTTTCGTGGTCGAAATACCACCCATTCGTACCAAGCGATTTGACTCAACGTTCTTAATTAGAACGGCTAAGGAATGGAATGCCCTGCCAGCGTCTGTGTTTCCGGCGAAATATGACCCGGGCGTGTTCAAGAGAAGAGTGAATAGATATTTACTTGGCTAGCATGCTACACCTTTGCTCGCATCGTCACTCCCCATCAGGTGAGAGTGTGGTCAAATGATAGACAAGTTTGAAGTAAAAAAAAAAAAAATATTTTTTCCGGCCAAAAAAAACTGGAGAGATCTAATTGTCAACATAACAAAGTTGAAAATGTGTATTATAACGTTGGTTTGTCCGGTAAAATACAATTTTCAATATTCCGATAGATGGAGCTAAACTAAAGAAGATTTACTTCAATCGTGTGGTCTAAAGCACACTCGTCGTTATTTGTATCTTGTTTTTGTCCTACTTTAAGTATCAGTAAGAATATCTTCTTAGACATATTTATTTACAACACAAAAGTTCCAACAGCTTTTGTTATTTAATTAACTGTGAGAGTTTTGTTACACAAAGTGAAAATATATCTGTAAAGCTTTGACTAAGTCAAAGCTGCAAAGGAATTGTTAGAGAAAACATTATAAAGGCTAGAACTAATAAAAGAAGATCACGTTTTCTCTCTAAAGTGAAAGAAAGCAGATGAACAAGTGAGCTTATACTTATCTACTCTTAAGACAGCTTCATAAAGTTAATTAATGTTCTTGTTGTATTTGTACAAAACACTGCAAAGCAGCTGTATTTTTTACAATGAATATTTACAAATAAATAATAGCTCTATGTGTGGCTAAAGTGACCCATTATTCATGAGATAGTAAATAGAAACCTAATGCATTTTAGCACCGTGTGTTACACATTGCTTTTCACTACGATTGCGAGAAAATAAAGTAATCTTATACATTAATTAATACCTACTTTATAATATAATAATAATAACGACCAATGATCACATACATAGATCCTGTCCCTGTATCAAGGGATCCAGAAACTACGGAACCATGGTCCCACAACGCCCAGACTCAGAACATGTTTTTTCGGTTTTTTTTTACCACAATACTTGTCCTGCCACGGGAATCAAACCCGCTGTCTGGGTTATGAGCCGAGTTGCTCAACCACCATACCACAGAAGCTGTCAAATATGGTCATTTTATTATATGGGGTAAAGTGAACCCTATTTACAAAGCCTTTAGTGTTTGTCTGTCTTAAATCGTAATAGATGGTTGAATAAAAATATCACAGAATAAGCGTTATTTAAGGCGGACAAATAATAAGAATTACAAAAAGGAAAAAAAAAGGATACAAAAACTTAGTTTTAATGATTTTTTACATTTTTTTTTTTTATGTTAAGGAATGACGTGACGAGCTCACCTGATGTTAAACGACACGGCCCATATCCCATATCAGCTGCAGTGTCACTCGGAACTCTAATGTATAGAGGTTCATGTGACACTGCACTGCGCACATCATCCAGAGACATCAGCACAATCTAGTAATAAGATTACTAAACTGTGAGATCAGATCATAGTCTCATTTGCCCAGTAATTTCACTAGCTACAGTGCCCTTCAAACCGGAACACAGCAGTGCTTGCGCACTACTGCTTGGCGGCAGAATAACTGGCAAAGCGGTGGAACCTAGACGAACTTTGCAATAAAGTCCTACCACCTAGTAAAAACCACCTTAAAAACAGTATCACAGTATCTTTAAACTTGGTATGATGACAACCAACTAGCCAAGTGCATACGGAGCCCTCGATGCGCGATTCCAAATCGTAATTGACTGGTTTTATTAATTACGAGCTTCTGCCCGCAGCTTCGCCCGCGGCGTGACCTATGAGAAAATAATTCAACCACCAACTTCACCCTCTTAAGGGTAGAATTTCGAAAAGTCCTTTCTTAGCGGATGCCTACGTCATGACATCTGCATGCCAAATTTCAGCCCGATCCGTCCAGTGGTTTGGGCTGTGCGTTGATAGATCACTATGTCAGTCAGTCAGTCAGTCAGTCACCTTTGAGTTATACATATTTAGAAGAAGAAGAAGATTATTTAAGCTTTTTGAAGTGCCTTTTGGAGAGTGCGCATTGGAGTTGCATAACCATCATCTTTCCACCATCGGACAACCAGATGTACGAAAAAATGCCACCGTTACATGGTTAATATCTCACGTGAGCGAACAAATCGATTTGGCTCCACATTTATCATGCGAACAGCCAAAGAGAACGCTTTACCAGCGTCCGTGTTTCCCGAAAACTACAACCTTGGAGTCTAAAATCGAGAGGGAATAGGTATCTTCTAGGCAAGCGTGTTAGATCCTAGACTGCATCGTTACTTACCACCAGGTGTGATAGTAGTCAAACACAAGCCTGTCACACTAATATAAGGCGAAAATTTGTATGTGTGTATGTTTGCTACTTCTTCAAGATCAAATGGATGAATGGATTTTTCATGAAATTTGTTACCAAGATACCTTATACTGGATTGACATATAGGCTACATTTTATCCCGGAAAAGTGAAATTTTCCAGTGGGATGAGCTAATAATTAAAATACTTTTTATCCGCGGGTAAAACCGCGGGGCGCAACAAGTGTAACAATAAAACACGGGTAAAAATGCCTAGTACGTTGTTATAAGAGGGAACCTCGATTTCTTCACTGTTGTGTAATGTAATTTACAGTGCACTACCACAGAAGGCTAAGTACCACATAAACCAGTTAGTGAGAGCACTTGTTTTGCCTCAGCGACCACTTCAAGTTGAATTATAATGTAACCTTATATTAGATGTGAATAAATGAATGAATGTTTATTTATCTGTTTTGTGTTTATATTTTGTAATTTCTAATAGTTCAATCTCTATAATCTCTGATAGGAACGAAAACCTACAGATTTCCATTTATAGAAAATCGAACTCATATTTCCTATATAGAGCACGATATCACCAACGAAACGCTTTGGTCATCCGCCGAATAAAACTACTATAGCCGAACTTTGTCTACGATACTACAAGTGACACTTGACGTGCATACGTTACTGTCATATTATGCGTGTATAATAGCTAACCTCTCATCAAACAGGCAATGCATCGTGTTTTAAATAAGTCATCTAGATGACGAACGGGTAACAACGGTTTCGGCCAAATGAGTCACCATGCTATTGTCTTGCTCCATATGGTTTTGCATCTACAAAATGCATCACACATCACGTCATCAACTGGAAGACGACTTTCACTGCTAAACACAGCCTCAAAGGAGGCTCATATTTAGGTTATGACAAGCGTCCAAAGTGGTGTTTTATCTTTATAAAACACCACTTTGGACGCTTGTCATTAGAGAGGATTTGCGGCTTAGTTAAAATAAATAAATAAATATATACACAAACAAAAAAATAAAAGGATATTAAAAGATATACAAAAAATCACACTAATATTATAAAGGTGAAAGTTTGTATGTGTGTGTGTGTGTGTATGTTTGTTACTCCTTCACGATCAAACGGCTGAATGGATTTGGATGAAATTCGGTACCAAGATAGCTTATTCACTGGATTAACATATAACTTACATTTTATTTATTTATTATTTATTTATTTATTTGGTTCACCAACAGTTGATACACAGTTTCTATAACAATAATAAAGCTTAAAAATATTATCTATATGCACAACCAATTATAGGCAAACACAGCATGCACAATTTTGAGATTTAAAAAGTATTACCTTTAATAAGTATAAACTATCTTATTAATATATACTTGTACAATACCAAGCAAAAAAAATATTATTGAATATATATTAAACATGTTTAAATTATAAAGATCTTAGTTAGGTAAGTACTCACCAATTATTATTATTATTTTATTATCATGAGTCCACTGAGCCCCTCAACAAGCGACGGAGCTTGGGAAGGCTGTCGTAATGCAAGTCAAACGTGTCATTGTGGTTGTAAAGTTTACAAAAACGGGGAATTTGCACCTAGTACTGTTCTCCTAAGGGGGGGCACTAAAGGAGTAATTTTGAACCTGGGATATCTACGTGGTACTCTAAATCTGATTTTTTCTAAAAGCAAGGGGCAGTCTATTTCATTTCGTAATAGTTTATATAAAAATGACAAATCAATATACTCTCTTCTTTTCTCTCTCTCTTCTATTTCTTCTTTTCTTTTATCCCGGAAAAAAGAAAACTTTCCCGTGGGATGACCTAATAATTAAAATACCTTTTATCAACGGATGAAACCGCGGGGCACAATTAGTAAGTAAATAAATAAAAGAAGAATTAAATGAATAAATATACGAGAATAATTAAACGAATAAAAAAGAACAAAAATTAGTAAATAAATAAATGATCAAATAAATAAATCAATAAATATTTGAAGATATTTCACACAGTGCCATCTAGCGGTAGTAAGACTACCAGATCTGACCAATGTGGGGAAATACGGCCATCTCTCCCGCTTTGTGCCCTTATGCGGACATCAGATGGGTTTCACTAATGGTACCTTTTTAAGCTTTACCTACCTCTAAACCTACATTTCCTTAAATTTAAAAATCGAATCAATGACATTTTGCTGTAACATTTCAGTGGCCTCTCAAGCATTCTGGTCGATGGAAAACATTCGCGGGAGCTTAACTCGCTCACTGTGACATGAAGTGTGAATCTAATCGAGTGGAAAATACATGTTTCAACGTTCTCTCCATGGCATTTAGGTTGAAATTCCTTTACTTGGTTTAGCTGTGCTTGTGGAAGTGGAGACCACTTTACGTAAGTGCGCTTTCAAAAGAAATGGTGCAACAAGTTATATTTTTATTGTACTGCGGTTAATTTGAAGACATTAGGATTTTAATGAACTTTACTATTTTTATACTCATTTACTTTTTTGATTAGTGATCCATAAAATTTATGATGATTTTCCGGTTCTGTTTTTGCAGGCAGGATAATATTCTTATTAGATAGCTGCATCATCATGAACAGCCTGAAGATATAGGCCCCATAGAAAGCCACATTCAGCGGCTGCTTGCAGCCACTTGCATCCATCAGCTCCACGCGGTTTTGATCACATTGCTGGCCCACTACTCTGACTGACCCGATAGCTTACTTGGAAGTAGGCCTGCCCTCTGAACTGTAGGTTGTGGGTTCGACTCCCAACCAGGACAAACATGTGTGGGATGTTTGTTCTGTGTCTGGGTGTTATATTGTATTTGTATATAAGTATTGTAAAGTATAAGTATATAAGTATTTTATCAGTTATAATAGGTCTTTACCTATGAAATTGCCGTTTTGCAGTACAGACTTTTTCACACAAAAAAAATTTTTGATTGGCTATGAATTCTAAATTCAAATTAATTTTGTTTTAAAAATATGACATTCTATTTACAATATAAGTCTTTTGTTTATTGATTAGCGTTGTATTTTCATTACATTTCAACATTTTTCCTCATAATGGATACTTTGAAATTTCGTGTAATTATGGAATATGAGTTCCGTCGTGGCACCAACGCGGCACAAATGACACGTAACATCAACGACGTTTACGGAGAGAACTGTACAAACGAACGTACAACCCGTTATTGGTTAGCTCGGTTCCGTTCTGGGAATTTTGACTTGAAAAATGAACCTCGTGGTCGTCCGGAAACTTTGGTCAACAATGATGAATTAAAGGCGATTGTGGAAGCTGATGAATCTCAATCTACAGCTGAGCTGGCAGCAGCTTTTGATGTTAGCATCAAAATAATATTGGTCCATTTGCGACAGATTGGCAAGATAAAAAAGCTTGATAGATGGGTGCCCCACGAACTTAACGATCACCAGCGCAACGTACGCGTCGAGACTTGCCTTGCGCTGCTTAACAGGCACAGAAATGAAGGAATTTTGAACCGAATTGTTACGTGCGACGAAAAATGGATTCTTTTTGACAATCGAAAGCGCTCAGCAAGTTGGTTAGATCCTGGTTCGGTACCAAAGCAATGTGCAAAACGAAAAATGACCCCTAGAAAGGTGATGGTCACAGTTTGGTGGTCTAGTGCTGGTGTGATTCATCATAGCTTTTTACAAAACGGCGAGAGCATTACTGCAGATGTGTACATTGAAGAACTGACCACAATGATGGCGAAACTCGCACGTCTGCAACCAGCTTTGGTCAATCGGTCGTCTCCACTGCTACTTCACGACAACGCGCGACCCCATACTGCACAACAGACCGTCTCTAAGCTGCATGAGTTGGGTTTGGAAGCTCTCGCTCATCCGCCATACTCACCAGATCTTGCGCCTACCGACTATTACTTTTTCCAAAATTTGGACAACTTTTTAGCGGGAAAAAAATTCAATTCCCGAGAGGCAGTACAAAACGCCTTTGAAGAGTTTGTTGTCTCCCGTCCTGCTGATTTTTTCAAGAAGGGCATCCATAAACTGCCACAGCGTTGGCAAAGATGCATTGATTGCAGGGGTGATTACTTTGAATAAAAGAAATAAATAAGTTCGAAAAAAAAATACTTTCACTTTTTTCAAACAAAACGGCAATTTCATGGGTAAAGACCTAATATTATGGTTCCCAAGCTTTGCTTAGTTTTGGGCTAGATGGCGCTGTGTGAAAATATCCACAAATATTTATTTACTTAGTAAGGGGTCAGCCTACATTGCAACTTGCGATAATTTTCGCTTAATATTAAGTAATAAGGTGGCGAAAATTGGCCATTAAAGCTTTTTAACCTATAAAAACCTATAATTTCAAAATTGACGCATTAGGTAGCAAAGTTTTTAAAGTGGACAAAAATCTGCGTATAATCGTACATTTTTCCATAATAGAAATAAATTGATATACTCTATAAGGAGGCCTATGTTCAGAAGTGAATGTCTTTCATCTGTCAAAGGCTTTCTGAAAGAGATCGCTGTCAGCCGCGCGCCCATTGTTACACTAGTTCGTAAATATTATATTTATTCCTGTTTTTATACTTCATGGGTGAGACAACAAAGAGTTCTCTATCTCTATCCAACTGATGTAATATTGTCATAAACAAACAGACCCATGTGACATGTGATAAATATTGTTTTTTTTTGTCTACAGGTAAGGGAACGTCTTACACTTATAATCGCTTGTCAAGTGCTGGAACAATAACATGTGACATGGTCTACTTTGAGCTGCCTTCTCAGCAAGTAAGTTTATTTAGAGAAAGACGTAGAGAGAATCTTCTCATGTACGAAAGTGGTTAATCTGTTTTCAGTGTCTTTAAAGTGCCTACAGCTGCAGGCTTCTATGTAGTCTTGTAATACCACCCGAGACCAACAGCTTTTCTCTTCAAATCATGGTAGCGCTTCGTTGTTATCACTTTTCACAGAGGTCGCCCATCCGACCGGTGATCACAGTAAACTTTTTACTTCACCAATCAGTTAAGATCGGTTCGGGATTCGATAGATAGATATTATGGGGTTAGTTGTTATGTCATACCTGAACTGCTTGTTGAATAGGCGCAACAGTTTGGGCTTGCAAATTTGCACCGTCATAATAAAATGGCCTTATCTTAATGGGAGTAAAGGTGTAAGTTGGTAGAGTACTTATAGCGTAGCAATTGTATAATATAATTACTGGGTCAGTGCGTGGTCCATCCTTGCTGGCCCAAGTAATGCCAGCTGGTGCCGATACTTCTTATATGTGTAGGGTATCTGACATTTTTTTTTGTTTTTTTTTTTTTTGTTTATTTCACACATCATCTTGTAATAGAAAAAATGATTATATATTCCCTTAATTTGCAATAATAATAGCCCCTGTAGTGTGTTGGTTTAGTAGGTTGGCTCAACTTATAAGTAGATAAAATAAAAATAAAATATTTCTTGTATTTATTTTAATAATAAATATTATATATAATATTTTTATTAGAAATGTATTTTTTTAATGTTAACGAATGATGTGCGAGCTTATCGTTCACCTGATGTCAAGGGATGCGGCCGCACATAACAGAACATTGTCACTTGGAACTCTAAAATATAAAATTTCGCGCGACACTGTACTGCGCACATCATCCTGAGACTGAAAATATAAATTTGTCGAGTATTTACTTCAACTCTGTGTGATTATCGGCTGTGACCACATACAGAAACTGTGATTCTTCTTACCTTTTATTTTATTTTTAAAACTCACAAAACTTAGAACCACTAAACGGTTAGAAAAGAGTTATAGTGTTACCAGTAATATAACAAATTTAGTTTTAAAAATTAAAAGTTATTTTGTTAATGCCTTTTCTGATTAATGAATTTGAGATTAATGAATTTTCAGCCGGACCAATGTTTTCCTTCAAGATTGCAATACAAACAAAAGACGGTCGATTACTTAATAAATATATTCTAAAAAAACTTTTATAGAGGTAATCTTTGTAACATTTTCTTATATTATTTTTATATTTGATATAGTGAGTATTACCCGAACCTTCAAACCTGTCTTTCTGACGTATTGGATAATGTTTCATTTCATTTCATTTCATTTATTTCATTGACCACATTATAACATCACGTTATATTAGGCATGTCATTATATTATTATACAATAGTATTTCACAATAGTTCCTTCAGTTCCATAACTATTACCATAACCATCATTATTATTATTTTATATTATTATTTTTATATTATTAACCATCTAACCTTACTCATATTTTATTTATCTTCTTTGAAAAATATATATGTTTAATAGAAACGTAAAATAACATGATATTAGTTTTTTATAGTTTTCATTGTCATTTGATGAGAGTAAGACAAATACTAACTCAGTTCAATCGAAGAAAACTTCAGCGTAATAGTTACAGTGCAGAGTAAGAAAGTTTAGACAAGAAAGATGGCAAATAAAGTGTGTTCAAGCATTTAATCGAATTGCATACTTATTACAAATCGATCCCGAGTTCCAATAGGCACGCACCCCCAAAACAAGAGCCCGGTAAAGCAGCGTGTTCATCAGGGTTTTATTATCACTCCGCAAGGCGCGGGCCGCATTGCGGACCGGCCCGCCGCGACCTTGGACGTCTGTGGATCCTTGTCTGGCACGGTTTGAGTTCGTTGATAGCGACTGTTCCCTTTAGATCGCCTATCTCACGACGTCTTAAGTTATTTATAGTGACCGACGCCATTTTGTTTGTTTACATAATTGCCTCGTCTTTTCCCTTGCACTATGTCGTTTCAATTAACACTTACATTCTGAGTACAAAATGTCATATTTGTAACCTTTTTAAGTAATTTTCACTCTCACTGATGCAAGTACTAAATAATTTAAAGTGATTATGAGACAAAATGAAAAAATGTACGAGTTACACAGGTGTGCTTATGTGAGGAAGTAGAATCGTCGCCTTGACTGAATCATATTGACGATCTAACATGCTACAAGGCTCATGGTAGCGATATAGGTATGACTCCCAATTTGTAATCAACTTGCCGGGAGAAGGCGTTATCATACACATCAACTAGAGGTAGCATTCCGTTGTGTCCAGAATAGAAATGAGTGGATGCTCTCGCAACTGGAGCCAACAAGGACGGCGACTTACTTAAGTTACCTTTTCCCGATATCTTCCTTAACTTTTGGCCAAAAGGAATTGTATTCAAGGGATACAAAAGATCGCAACCATAAAAAGAAAACATATAAATTGTACGCTCTTAAAATATTCCAACAAAAGTTGGATGGGAAGTGTTACAAAACTTTGTAACCGTTTCCCTTCTAACTGCCATTTGTAACTTTAGACTGTTTGTTATCCGAAAGCTATATATAAAACAAACACCTTAACTTTTTAATACCCACCTTCTTGTGTGATAAAGTTTTCAAAAAGAAAAAGCCTTAAAGCATGCAAATAGCGAACGACAAAATTACAAAAGTTTATAATATGAGTTACACTTCATAGAAAAGAGCAGGGATATTATTTCCATACAAAGTAACTTTTTGCATTGTCGAAAATATTCTATGTGTAGTTTTCCACGTCTATTTACGACGGACGTAAAACATTTTCAGCGAAAATACGTACTACATGAAATTTGTCATTTTGTATAATATCATAAAGTTACTCTCGTGATATTCCTGTATTTACTGACACGCGCTTTATGGAAAACTCGCAATTTAACTGAGTGTGAATTTCTACTAAATTTCTCGCTGTAAATTTGAGCATTCAAAACAAAGTTTTAAACTGAGTTGGCATCCTACGATATGCTATACGTTTATTGTAAATTCAAATTAGTTTCACTGGCATTGCAACTTCCAAGAGCTCATAAAGTTTTGCGTGAGCTATACATGACAACTTGCCACTCATTGTGTCATGGTGCACTCGTGAGTTGTAAGCTACGTTGTATTGACAGGGTGCATAATCAAACTGTGCATCTAAATAGCCGGCCTTAAAATCAACAAGCAGAAACGCAAAAATTTCACTTGAGATGTATCCAAACGAGAAGTTTTTTTTTTATTTGTGGACATTTTACACAGCGCCACCTATGGCACATATGGTAAAGATTGTACTATGGGAACCAGGTAACTGATAGAATACTTATACTACTTTTTGTATTTGTAAATACAAACATAGAATACAACATAACACCTAGACACAGAACAAACACTTTTGTTTACTACACAAATGTTTGTCCTGGATTTGAATCGAACCCATAACCTACAGTTCAGCAGGCAGTGCTACTACCAAGTGAGCTATCAATTCAATCAAATTTATTTCCATATGATAACTCTTTCTCCAAAATTATTGATACAAAGTTTTAGTATCTTATAGATGACTCCGTGCTTAAACTATTCCAGACGTTTTGGTGCAAGCTTTAAAGATGAGAACGGTAATTAGTTTCAAAATAAAATATTGTTTCTTGATGTGTAACTACGTTTCATATGCAAAATAAATCTGGATCAGTTCATTTTATTTTTTGTGTTCGTGCTAATTTCAGTTCATGCGTTAAGTAATAAGCCAAAATACTGAACATAAGTGCTAGTTTTGTTTCGAGCCCTAAAATCAAGGGAGAGAGCCATACATTTATTTATTTATTTATTTGACTGACCCGATAGCTCAGTTGGTAGTGACCCTGCCTTCTGAACTGTGGGTTGTGGGTTCGATTCCCACTCAGGACAAACATTTGTGTGATGAACATCGATATTTGTTCTGTGTCTGGGTGTTATATTGTATTCTATGTATGTATTTACAAACAAAAAATTATCTAAGTATTGTATCAGTTATCTGGTTCCCATAGTACAAGCTTTGCTTAGTTTGGGGCTAGATGGCATTGTGTGAGATGTCCACACATATTTTTATTATTACTATATTATTTATTCGCTTTACGAGAGTCTTTTTATAAATAAGTAATTTGCTATCTATATGAAATAAATACCTACCTTAATTACTTTGATAAAGTTGGAAATAAATAGTGGTCCAATCGAATTATTTATGATTATTTTTTGTCAATACTTATCTAAATACGCTGAACTATAATTATAATCATGATGAACTATAATTATATATATCTCGTTTACAATACACTTTGCATTTTGGTTTTACACCATTAACCTTGTAAAACACGTGTCTCTCCCTATCGGAATATAAAGTAACTACTTGTACAACTACAACATAACGGCGGCTTAGCTTATTAAATATGGCTTGGTTATAAAGTTATGATTAGCGCCATCTACCGTATAGTTTTCACAACTGGTATGATGGTGGGTGTACTAGGAAACATTATTATCACATCTTTTTTATAATTTTATCGCTATACCTGTTTTTATATAGGTATGTAAAATATGTAGCTAACGCATTGATTTTTATTTTATTTTGGCACAAACAGCTTACCGTATACAATGCTTTTTTTTATATGGAAATACACCAATACAGTTGTCACTAACAGAAACTATAAATACTAAAAAACAGTACTCGATAATAACACAAGTTTTAGAAAATATAAAGCGGTGAAGCGATCTTTTTCGTATTCCCGCCAAAACTCAACAATTTTATTTGAATAATCATCGTCGATATTTTGAGAGTTTTGGCGGGAAAACGAATAAGATCGCGTTACCGCATTGTATTATTTTCCAAAAATTGTGTTATTTTCACTGTTACTAGTGCATAATAATGGAGGCATTTTATTTGTTAAGCGCTGAATTACAGGCATGAGTGTGGGAAAGTGGTGTAATGATGGTGAAACGTTTCTTTTCGCATTGTTTCCAAAGCTCCATAGAAGCTTCTGGTAAAGTTGTCACCACTTTACAAGGAGTATGACTTCAATAGACTAGACTATGACTAAACTTGATGACTTGAACATTGACTAGAACTGACTTGACTTGACACATTATATGATATTAATTGAAAGGGTGAGAACAAAAAGGGTTTAACTGTCAAATTGATAGTTTAGAGAAAATTGACTTTAAACTTCAACGGCTTCATTTTAATGTAGAGGGCTTATTAAGTAATACAAAAGGTTTATGTAAGTTTTAGTTGCTTGAAAATGTATTAATTCTATTTTAAAATACTAAATATAGTAATAATTAATAATAACTAATTCATACAATTACTGAAAAAATATAATAAAATAAAATAAATATAATAATGTTTTTATGCTAAGCGAACTGTATTTTTGTGTCAGATAAACCGTTTTTAGACTGAAAATCTCGAGATTTAAGCCTCATTTCGGTATTTTGAGAATGTATTATTGTAGAAAATATTACGCTGAATCCAACGATACCCATAAGTCATTTTGAGAAAAAAAATCAGTTATACCCTTTTTGTTCTCACCCCTTCAATTAACTTGAGATATTATCAATTACTTGACACTGGCTAAATACACAAAAGCGTGGAGCCAAAACCAAACAAAAAAAATCATCGTAAACATAAACAATGACAAGACGTCATGCCGGCGTCACCTTGGCAACGTGTTTCCAACTCAACGTAGTTCAAGAAAAATCTGAAAGATGGCGTTGAATTTTTTGCCACCATTTAGCCCAAAAAGTGTTAGCTCAGGTATATCCTGAGATATAAATATATGCATAATTAAATATTATGTAATACACGTAATTAAAATAAAAAAATATGTATATATATATGTATAGGTTATTGTTAAAACTAAGAATTAAAATGGAATAGACATGTCATTGCCAAGGACTTTATGTGAACGACCTGTAATATTGTAAGTACTTACATAATCCTGCTTCCTACTATTAAAATAATCGCGCAAATTTGTACGTATAGGTTTGTAACTCTTTCACGCTCAAACGGCTGGACGGATTTGGATGAAATTTGCAATGTAGATAGCGTGTGAAACCGCGGGGCGCAGCTAGATATACATATAACTGTTTACTTAATTTATTTTTTTATTGTATTGCGTCATTCTCATTAACTCCCGGCTTTGATTAAGTAGGATCTTATCGTAAGTACGTAATACGTAGATAAATGAGTATTTATGCTGATGTGATAGTCCAATATCTTTGATATTAATTTATATTCCGGATTCTAAGATGCGAGTCAGGATCTATATTCTACAACTCGAATCAGAATTCGTTAATATAACAATTGAAGGGGTGAGAACAAAAAGGGTTTAACTGATTTTTTTCACAAAATGACTTATGGGTATCTTTGGATTCAGCGTGAAATTATCTTCAATAATACATTCTCCAAATACCGAAATAAGGCTTAAATCTCGAGATTTTGAGTCTAAAAACGGTTTAGCTGTCACAGGAATACAGTTCGCTTAGCATATAAACATTATTATATTTACTTTATTGTATTATATTTTTACAGTAATCATATGAATTAGTACTATATTTAGTATTTAAAATAGAATTAAAACATTTTCAAGCAACTGAAACTTAGATAAGCGTTTTCTATTACCTTATAAGCACTCTACATTAAAATGACGCCGTTGACGTTTAAAGTCAATTTTCTCGAAACTGTCAATTTGTCAGTTAAACCCTTTTTATTCTCAACCCTTCAATTATTAGGTAATATGTGAACATACACAGGATAGCATCTATGGTATGGTGGTTAAGCAGTTCGGCTCATAATCCAGTGTCAGCGGGTTCGATTCCAGCGACAGATCAAGTATTTATGTACAAAAAAAAGCGCAAATACTTGTTCTGTCCTTGTAGTTTCTGGGTCCCTAGATACAGGGAATCCTAGTTAGAGTCCAGGGTGTATGTGATCGTTGGGCGTTATTAATTTTTTAGTAGCATACTCATTTATCCGAATTTCAATTAGACATAGATAATAGTATAAATTTTTCTAAAATCAAAACCCTAAATTCTGTTTTTAAAACTACTAAACTCTGCAAAGATAAAAAATGCAATTTTTTACAAAATACTGTCTAATATTATTTTACTAGGTGGTAGGACTTTGTTGCAAGGTTCGTCTAGGTAGGTACCACCGCTTTGCCAGTTATTCTGCCGCCAAACAGTAGTGTGCAAGCACTACTGTGTTCCGGTTTGAAGGGCACTATAGCTAGTGAAATTACTGGGCAATTGAGACTTTATGATCTGATCTCACAGTCGAGTAATCTTATTACCAGACTGTGCTGATGTCTCAGGATGATGTGCGCAGTGCAGTGTTGCTCGAAACTCTATTTTGGGGTTCCGATTGACACTGTTCTGTTATGGGCAGCCGTGGCGCTTAACATCAGGTGAACGGCTAGCTCGTCACATCATTCAATAACATAAAAAAAGCATTTTTAGCCGACTTCATAAAGAGGTGGTTCTTATTTTTTATATTTGTCACGTCAGAACTTTGGACTGAGTGAAGTGATTTTGATGGATCTTTTATATTTTAAAGCTGGTGCTTCCCGTGTGGTCCCATTTTAATTTGGTCCAGTTTAGACAATGGCATCAGTGAGAATACCATATAAGTCGGAAGTCGGTTTTTTACGCTTTGCATTGTTTTGTTTTTTTTTTTTCCACATATTTCTGACAGCGAGCTAGTTAATCGAGCATTTAAAAATGTTAAATGTGAAGAAGTACAAGTTCTTAATATGAATAACTCTTATCATATTTTTTTAAATACAAAACTTAAGTAAACAAGCAAAACTATAAAATATGATGTATGAATAGTAAAAAAAATTAAACTACATCTGCCCTGAAATAAATTTAAACCTACTCCTTTGGCACTTTACATGAAGCAAGCAAATAGTTTTCTCGTTGAAATATTTTCCTATGCAATCTTCATCTATTCATTTCGTCACCGTTCTCGTTTTATTATATTAAAAATCAGTACAGAGTGTTTCCGACAACGACGCCTTTTCAACGTTGTTTACGGTCTCACAAAATGTATGTAGGGGTGATGCACAAATTATTTCCACTTCTTATGTTTGCCTTGGGTTGCAACTCAATGCCTCAGCTGACAGTCCGACAAACTGGGTGCTTTTGTCTTGTTTCCGAATATAGGTTTAATGACTTTTTCGAATGAATGCAAATCCAATTTCTGGTTTAACAGGTTTACCCCTAATCCTGGTAAATATTAATCGATTCCCATCCTTTCTAATAATTGACCCACCCGGGCTTCATTCGGAGTGATTAAAGTTTTATTTTTATGTCCCTCTGCTTACCATAGATTCGTTATTTTCACTTCAATTCACTATTCTCCCTTCCTTTAATTTTTTAGAAAGAAAGATAGAAAAAAGAAAATTTATTTTGCAACGGAACAAAAAAATTAATAAGATACGTACAAAAGAACGCTTTCACAGTTCTGTCACAAACCGGCCCCAACTCAGCATGGTGCTAGTCCTTACGAACCGGCACTGGTCTTCCGTTAGGACCATTTAGTGAAACCACGAAGCAGACCATACACTGATGTCGAAAATAAATAAAAAAGAAATATACAAAAAAGCAGTAATAATAAAAAATTTCAAAAAATATATAACGAACTACCGTAAAACAAAATACAACATTTAACAAGAACAAACTAGTGTGTAAATAAATTTAATGAATATTATGTAGTAGTACGAGTAGTTTTGACGAAAAAAACGTAAGAGCCTTGTCAGTATTCCAAAATATACATTACATCATGAAGAAACATAAAGATGTAGAAACAAAAATTAAAAAATTAAGTCATCTTGAAGTGTAGTAAAAACTTGTAATAATAATAATAGTTAGAACCTTGAAATCTTGCCTTTATCGATGTTTCCGGAAAAATATAATTTGGGTAATAGTCAAGTCAAGAGATATTTACTAGATAAGCGTGCTTTCGATTATATCTACACAGCGATCTTTACCAGACAACCTTCGTAGCATCTCGTAGCACATCGTAGCAACTCGTAACGGAACGTAGAACTTCGTAGTCGCTTCGTAGCACTTAGGTGTGCACCTTTCTTCGCGGTAGATACATTATGTCATTTTCTTCGCAAGTATGCAACTTATTACACCGTCACTTTTCATGGGCGAGAGCAGGGTCAATGCAAATAAGTCCGATGTAAAAAATATTCGCACTAATTATTAGTTAGGATGTAATGGATTATTAGGTTAGATAAGTTTCTATAAGTAACTCATATAAACCTAACAATCTATTACACTGTTCTAATCTAATATGTGCGCATAATATATTTGGCTTATGAATGCTCGATTATTATTGATACCCCGGCGTTGCGCTATTAATTGCTTATCTATTATTATGCAAATTATGCATCCAAACGCATGACACCCAATTTTCAGACAAACTAGAGCAAATACAAAACACATTACGCCTTAACATATTACGGCTGTTTGAACTGACACTTTACAGATGTTAACAGAACCTGTTTCTGCCGTATCAAACTTATACTTAAAGCAATTTGGCACTGGTAAGACTAATTTACACCAGCCCAGCGCTCGGCCAAACTGTCAAACTGTCTTACGATCCTAACTTGGCCCATTTACGCCTGGCCAGCGGTTCACGGCATACCGCGTCTTGGCCGACTAAAATTTTATTACTGTGAAGTAGGTACTCGCCCCGCGTAAATTAGGTATTAGCTGCCTACAACATGCAATTAACATAGGACTTTGGCACTTAATTAAAATTCGTCAGATATAGACAGACATCCTTTTGGAATATTCAATGTGTTGTGCGTTCACGCATGCGCGGAAACTTTTCCGCCCAGTCGGCGAAATTGCCTTACGCAGTAAACAAATGACGGCAGCTCGAGGCACTCGTTCGCCACTATCTTTAATTTCCGCGCGAAATTGTCCCGCGTACTTTCGTAACCCCAAACTGTGCTTCAAAGTGATTACTGTTATTCATTAACTTACGTGATGTAGTACCTTAATTGAATTGGTGTAATTAACCGTAATTGAATTATGTGAAGTGTTTATTGAGATCAGTAACTATAATGTTGTTGTTAATTTACTTTGTCATGTTTAAAAATTAAGTTGATAGACGTTAAAAGCTTAAAAATGTGAGTGCAGAAGATTTGCGCTTACGTTTAGTTTAGGTAAATGAATTATTATATAACGATTACAATCAATCTGTAAAGTGTGGCTTTGGTAAGTAATTTTTACTAACCCCGTAAATAGTTGAGAGGTGATGGAGTTTGGTATTTAATGAACAACCTTCTCAAATCTTTTTACATCCTTTATTACAGTCCGCTTACTGACTCGATTTGGCGCCATCAAAACAAGAAAGATTATTTTTAATTAAACCTTCTTTAGGCGCGTTGAGCACTTTTGGGTGAACAAAAATTATAGAACTCACGTCATCGTCACCGAACGCTTTCCGTGAGCTATATATACTGTGTATATTGTTTGAGTGAACGAAAAGCATGAACCTCACGTCATCGTTACCGCCTGCTTTCCATGAGCTATAATGTCCCAAGTTACTTAGTTTTCACTTCTATCAGCAGTCCCCAAAGACCACATTTTTATTTAATTAAAATGTTTGCATAAAGATACCTGCATAAAATTCATTAATTAATTTCCACATTAAATCCTAGATAATACTGACCTACCATGCAATATGGACTGAAGAATAGCTCCAACATAGAAAAGCTTTTGAGTAATGTATTACTATTTAAAAAGGGATGGAATTGATAGATGGTTAATGGAATATGTCTAATAATAAACTAATGTATAAATCATGTATTGATCGGATAGACATTACAATAATTATTTAGTCAAGTGCTTATAATTATTTATTTACTTTACTAGGTGGTAGGACTTTTCTGCAAAGTTCGTCTCGGTAGGTACCACCGCTTTACCAGTTATTCTGCCACCAAGCGGTAGTGTGCGGGTGCTACTGTGTTCCGGTTTGAAGGGCACTGTAGCTAGTGAAATTACTGGGCAATTGAGACTTTATGATCTGATCTCACAGTCGAGTAATCTTATTACCAAACTGCGCTGATATCTCAGGATGATGTGCGCAGTGCAGTGTCGCTCGAAACTCTATGTTTTGGGGTTCCGAGTGACACTGTTCTGTTATGGGCTGCCGTGTCACTTAACATCAGGTAAACAACTAGCTCGTCACATCATTCACTAATAATTTTTAAAAAAAGTTTTATTTGTGAAATAAGTTAGATAAAGACAAATCTTGTACTTAACTTTAGGACTTTATTTAGGATACTGTGACCCACCTAAAGACATGTTTTATTATTAAATAATTGTTTTCGCGGAAAATGTTTTCATTCTTTTGCATAGCTTTTTATTTGGTAAAGTGGGTTCTATATCATTTGTCGAGGACAGTAATCACTGCA
Organism: Ennomos fuscantarius; assembly: GCA_905220475.3. Taxonomy (NCBI): domain Eukaryota; kingdom Metazoa; phylum Arthropoda; class Insecta; order Lepidoptera; family Geometridae; genus Ennomos; species Ennomos fuscantarius. The sequence continues at coordinate 4,037,330 of HG992023.1, read as the reverse complement.
AAAGTAAAAGGCTGTAGTTCCGTATGTTGGACAAATCTATTTCAAATACTAAAAATTAAAACACACATGATTGTGCACTTTATAAATCAAATCAAATCAAATCAATTATTTTTTATTCATAAAAAAGTATATAATTGTTCTAAGATATTGTGAAATATGTCTTTAAAATATATAATTAGCTACAAGCAACCTAATCTATTAATACTTCAACGGGGCAGTTACACAAATATAGAAAGCGAAGGCACAAATAAATCACACTAATATTATTAAGGCAAAAGTTTGCATGTGTGTATGTTTATTACTACTTCACGCTCAAACAGCTTAATGGATTTGGATGACATTCGGTAACAAGATAGCTTATACACTGGATTAACATATAGGCTACATTTTATCCCGGAAAAGTAAAATTGTCCCGTACGATGAGCAAATAATTAAAATACTGTCTATCCGCGGGTGAAACCGCGGGGCGCAACTAGTTGCTCATATTGATAGGGTGTACCGCACTGCCTTTCAGAGACCTACAACTCCAAACTAAGTAAAAACTTGTATTTCAGAGCACAGATAACTCTTATGACAGAGGCAACTAGACCAAGCGTTATTGTTGCGCCCTCTCACAACACAACACTTTGATATACACCCTTATTAGATTACGAGCTTCTGCCCGCAGCTTCGTCCGTGGCGTGGCTTATAGGAAAATATTTCAACCACCCATTTCACCCTCTTAAAGATGGAATTTCGAAAAGTCCTTTCTTAGCAGATGCCTACGTCATAACATCTACCTGCATGCCAAATTTCAGCCCGATCCGTCCAGTGGCTTGGGCTGTGCGTTGATAGATCACTATATATATGTCAGTCAGTCAGTCAGTCACCTTTGAGTTACATATATTTAGAGTGTTTCAAAAAATTGGGATAAAAAAGAACAAAGAGCTTAGAATTTATTTGGTTACGAAAACTAGTGTACATATATTTAGTAACTATAGACTTCTTTTTCTTTACACATCTATAATATACATAAACATCTTACCTATAGATAGAAAATATTTAATTGCGTGACAATAAAACTATTACAAAAGCGAATTTAATTCTAACTAGTATATTATTACTTACCTTAATAATTAGTACCGGTATTATGAAGCGCATATAAATTAACGCTAATGCTTGAGAATTTTGCTAAAGCAGACGAACATTTAGAATTTAATATTGTTTAATTACGGTTGTAAAACTAATCTTCGACATACGTACATCACCATCATATTCCTAAGTGCACTGACAATTTGCTTTTACTCATTCAAAGAACCAGCTTCTGGCTCTCTTAATTGAAGGGTTGTGAATAAAAAGGGTTTAACTGTCAAATTGATAGTTTCGAGGAAATTGACTTTAAACTTCAACAGCTTCATTTTAATGTAGAGTACTTATAAGGTAATAGAAAAGGTTTATGTAAGTTTCAGTTGCTTGAAAATGTATTAATATATTTTAAAATACAAAATATAGTACTCATTTGTACAATTACTGTAAAAATATAATATAATAAATATAATAATGTTTTTATGCTAAGTGAACTGTATTCCTGTGTCAGATAAACCATTTTTAGACTGATAATCTCGAGATTTTAGCCTCATTTCGGTATTTTGAGAATGTATTATTGTAGATAATTTCACGCTGAATCCAACGATACCAATAAGTCATTTCGTGAAATAAATCAGTTAAACTCTTTTTGATCTCATCCCTTCAATTCAGATGTAAGGTAATCCTACGCTGCGTTTGACAATTAGATGTTTTTTGGTTCCAGAATAAGTCTGCCTCATCAAGGTTGATTCTGTGGCAGATAATTCAGTTTACTGTCGATTCAGCTGTTACTGCAAAGCTTAGTTTTATCAGAAAAGTCTTTTTTATAGCGGGTTGGTATTTGTTTGGTTACCAAGTCACATGAACTCAACAACTTTGATGTGTAATAAAAGGTTCCGAAATGAATAAAAATTTATTGTTTCTCAAAATAGCGTTTCTCCGTTAGCGTAAATGCACTTTTCATGCGAATAATCAAATTTTGTAAACATTTTAGCTATACTCTTTGGTGACATCAAAAACATCTTTTTTGTACTCTTCGACAGCACTTGTTGGTGACGAAAATTGTTGACCGCGTAAACGGTTCTTAATTTTTGGGAACAAAAAGTACATAATATAATACTAGAATTCAAGCCGTCGCTAAATTTGATGCCTCTTTGTTGTATCTGGTAACATGGCATGGCGATTGACGTCCGTTTTTTGAGCCTCAGTCAAATTGAGTGGGATAGGCCGAGAGTCCAAGGGTCCAAGTCTACTAACAAAATTGCAATTGCATAGCTTTACAATTGCTAATTTTTGACAGAATTTGTAAGGAAAATCTGACAAAATGTAACAATTGCAGAACAATTCAGTCGCAATTTATTAATAGACTTGAAGCCAAGGTTTTTCAAACTCAAATGTTTGTATATGATTGACCGCTGAGTTACAACATGGGGCACTTCAAACGTTGGATAAATAGAGTTTAAAAGGCAGGCAACGCATTGGCAGCGCCCCCGGTGTTGCAGGTGTCTATAGGCGATAGTGACTGTTTACCATCAGGCGGGCCGTCAGCTTGTTTGTCTATATTATAATTTTTTTTTTTAATTGTGTTAGACTCATGTATATACCTTAAGATACCCGAATCTCATGATAGGTCTAATGCATGTCTGTGTCGATCGTATGGCACAAATCGACGTTTTTGTTAATCACTGTAGCGGATGGGAGACCATCACGAAGTTCGTCACTGAGAATGACACGGCTGCGTTTGAAATGTAACATATACATTTATACTATAAATTAACTTGAAAAATTAATTACTTGACACTGGCTAAATACACAAAAGTGTGGAACCAAAAAAAACAGTATAATAGTTTGGTTCATCTGATTGTGACTTGTTTTTACATTAGGACATCATTTTAGAAATGATGTGTCTACAACTCTACATCACCATGAATTGGACGTGAAAATTTTCTTAGTATTATTTTCTAGGATTTTAAGTATGATTTGAAACGTCAGCAGGGCTTTGCTCGGCGTCAAATTGCTTTTGGCAATGAAGCACTGTGCAAGAAGACTATTTACACCTGTTTTGCAAAATTCAAACGCAGCCGTGTCATACTCAGTGACGAACTTCGTGATGGTCTCCCATCCGCTACAGTGATTAACAAAAACGTCGATTTGTGCCATACGATCGACACAGACATGCATTAGACCTATCATGAGATTCGGGTATGTGTCAAGTCAAGTCACAGTCCAAGTCATCAAGTCAAGTCATAGTCTAGTCTAGTCAAGTCATACTGCTAGTAAAGTGGTTGCAACTTTACCAGAA